>CM062819.1:1014771489-1015496273 GCA_031772625.1 Pinus tabuliformis | reverse complement strand
AGGATGACCTAAGTGGAATGCAAAAAATTTCAACGGGACACTAATATGATATAAAAGAGGATTTTAATCATTATGGTAGTATGCAAATACTGACTCTAACATTGGCCTTATTTGGGGATGGCAGCTCCTTGGAGGTGCCAAGAACATCGTAGACCAAGTAGCCTTACCATATGGGCCAATACAGTCAAAAACTCAAAACTGACTCGAAACTAACTTACATGACTAAGGACTGAATATTAAAAGAGCAGAAAATCAATGAAGCTCCATGGCCTTCACTTCAAGCTCTGAACTCCAATGATCTTCAGATTCACACTTGCAGAAAATTTAAAATGTATGTACAATGAAACCAGGACAATTCAGAAAATATAATGCTTCAGGAGCCTACCATTGACTGGTCCTCCTAAGCATGGTTCTCCATTCATCTCCTCCAACAAGAAAGCATTTTGTAGAATTGAGTCTCTGATCCATATCAAGTTATGAGAAAACATTTCGGCTAAAATCACTATGATATATTTGTCGACGTGCTTCGAACCAACGAGTGTGGTTCATCGTCAGGACAAGTTGAAGAATCAGACCATGGTTGCATGTTAAATAGGGAGAGCAAATCTTCCAATAGCTAAGTTTGACTCGGAAACGGTTTATGGGGGACTGACTAACGGTTGTATTTGACCATATAACGGCTAACTTTGACCAACCAATCGAACTCAATTGAATTAAGGGATAAGGACATGGACCAATTTTTTTTATTTAATACTATTTTAATTATAATAATTTTATTAGATAAGCTTAATCAATGAATTTATATCTATTATTATAATATACTCTCGGTTCTTGAATGTTAAATTAATAATTTTATGAATACTCTAATGCTTAACTAAACTTGTAGTATTAATAATTAAGAAAAAATAACTATATTTATGTTAAAATGCTTCATAGTGAATTATATTAATGATATTATGTATTTATTATCTTTAACATCCTTCTAACTATAGTATTAATATTATAGATTTAATTATTACTTTAAAATTATATATTATATTATTATTACTTAATAATTAATAATCCTAAGTTATTATTGGCTTGTATCTTTTTATAAGTGGAGCCCAATAATTAAATATGTATATTTAAGCTATCTAATAAATTCTATATTAGATATATCTAGTAAATTTAAGGGAAAAAATATGATGGAAAATTCCTAAAAGGACTAAAAAGACAAAAAAAACCAAAAAATAAGGACTTATTACTCTTAATATTCTTATAACTCTAGAATTGATATTATAAATTTAATTATTATAGTATTCTTATAGTAGTATTATTCTTATTGATGTTAATTTTAATGGATCGTATAGCTTATCAATAGGGCTTAATAATTAAATATAAACTTAAAGCTATCTAATGCATACATAATCATTCCAATAAATTTAGAAGACAGGAGACAAGGTGGAAGAAACCGACTAGGAAGAGAGGGCAGGGATCCAACAACTGTTGATCTTCCAGCCATCATCTCTATTGAGATTGCTTGGCCTTTTTTCAATCTCAATGGCTTCTCTAAATTTCTGGTGGTGAAACTGTGGAACCTTAGCAATAACTCGGGCCTCCTCAATACAAACATGATGCTTGGTCTTCTCGGCATGCTCTGCAAGGGCGAAAGATCGAGTTCTCCCATGTTTTAGGTCTGTTGAGTGCTCATTAATCCTATGACTAATAGAGTGACCAGTATCTCCAACGTATGGGGTCCCACAAGAACAGGGAATAATATAGATGCCGTTCATGTCTTTTTTAGTATCCGCTAAAAAAGATATCTAGGGTTGTGGCTCTAGCTATCAAATCCAGTAGCTCGGTGAGTTCCTTGTGCCATAAACTCATTGAAAGTAACCCCATCACTCCCAGGATCTATGGGCTTCCAAAGATTCACAAGGAGGGGGCTCCCCTTAGGCCCATTGTCAATACTATCAAAGGTCCCACCTACCTTCTTGCTAAATACATGGCCTTGAAGCTTAGACCCTTAGTTGGCCTTACGGATTCCTTCGTCAAAGACTCTGCATCCTTTGTTGAAGAGCTTAAAGGTATTAGATTGACCCCGGGGACATTCTTGTAAGTTTTGATGTAGTCTCCCTCTACACTTGTATTCTTATAAAGGAGGCTATGGAGGTTATCAACCGACTCACGGACCCTGATACCGCTATGTTGGTTGAGATCTGTCTCACTTCCTTTTTTTTCAGATTTGAGGGTGAGTTTTTCCGATCGACCCTAAGGACATGAAAGGTGTCTATATTATTCCTTGTTCTTGTGGGACCCCCTACGTTGGAGAGATTGGTCGCTCTATTAATCAGAGGATTAATGAGCACTCAGCAGACCTAAAACATGGGAGAACCCAGTCTTCCGCCCTTGCAGAGCATGCCGAGAAGACCAAGCATCATGTTTGTATTGAGGAGGCCCAAGTTATTGCTAAGGTTCCGCAGTTTCACCACCAGAAATTTAGAGAAGCCATTGAGATTGAAAAAAGGCCAAGCAATCTCAATAGAGATGACGGCTGGAAGATCAGCAGTTGTTGGATCCCTGCCCTCTCTTCCTAGTCGGTTTCTTCCACCTTGTCTCCCATCTTCTAAATTTATTGGAATGATTATGTATGCATTAGATAGCTTTAAGTTTATATTTAATTATTAAGCCCTATTGATAAGTTATATGATCCATTAAAATTAATATCAATAAGAATAATACTACTATAAGAATACTATAATAATTAAATTTATAATATCAATTCTAGAGTTATACGAATATTAAGAGTAATAAGTCCTTATTTTTTGGTTTTTTTTTTCTTTTTAGTCTTTTTTAGGAATTTTCCATCATATTCTTTCCCTTAAGTTTACTAGATATATCTAATCTAGAATTTATTAGATAGCTTAAATATACATATTTAATTATTGGGCTCCACTTATAAAAATATACAAGCCATTAATAACTTAGGATTATTAATTATTAAGTAATAATAATATAATAATATAATTTTAAAGTAATAATTAAATCTATAATATTAATACTATAGTTAGAAGGATGTTAAAGATAATAAATACATAATATTATTAATATAATTCACTATGAAGCATTTTAACATAAATATAGATACTTTTTCTTAATTATTAATACTACAAGTTTACAATTGTTGAATTGAGGCTTCTGTGATCCATAACAGGTTTACCAGAGATTTTTCAGTGTAAATCACAAGATCTATCATTTGTCGACGTGTTTCGAACCAACTAGTGTGGTTCATCGTCAGGACAAGTTGAAGAGTCAGATCCAGCTTTGCATGTTAAATAGCTTCGAGCAGAGCCTCCAACGGCTAACTAGGCCAACGGCTAAATTGGACAGGGGACCTTAAATAAATAATCAAAATTAATAAGGGACTAGCCTCTAAATAAAATAAAAATAATTAAATTTAAATGGTTGTTAATTTAATAAAAATATAATTAATTTAATATCGTAGGTTAATAATATAATAGTTAGTTGGTAGTTGTTGCGCGCTTGGCCCTGCTCCGCAAGGTCCGCACCCTGCGCATCTGATCCCTGCGGCCTCATCCACTTCTGCATCCTTCGGCAGCTGCGAGTGGGTCCGCCAAGTGGCCCTTCTTCTGGCTGCGGTCGTCCAGAGATCGCCCGTCGAAATCCCTAGCTTCCAGCTACGGCTGCCTAGGGTTAGAGTTGAATCTCCATGGAGGAGCCGGATCCCCCCTGGGATCTTCCTCCCCTCCTCCATCCTCTGCTGCCGAGGCCTTCAGATCCTTGTTGGCCTCTCTACCCAAGAAGAAAGCCATGGAAGCCGCTAAGTTCGTAAAAAGGCTCGTAGACATCCCTGAGATCGCTCTTCTCCCTGAAGGTCCGATCCAAGTAGCTCTTTATTTGTCAGAACGAGCCCTGGTGGGTCAGTTTACAGGCCTCTGGCCCTCACCAAAATCAACAGAGAACTGGGTCTCCAGAAACTGGGCTCCGCTGATCAAGGGCAAGGTAACATCTTACTTCCTCGGAAGAGGATGCTTCCTCTTTGAATTCTCAGAAAAAGAGGACAAGGACCTTATTTTCAGAAATGGCCCCTACTTCATGAGGCCTCAAGGGCTGTACCTGAACAAATGGATGCCAGATTTCGACCCGGCAATGGATGTACCTTCAGCAGTCCCAGTATGGGTAAGACTCCCCAATCTTCCGGTCCATTGTTGGAACTGGGATTCCCTGAAACACATCGGAAACACCCTGGGGAAATTCATAGACAGGGCCAATAATAGAGACTAGTATGACTGCGCCAGAATCTGCGTGGAGGTGGATTTGGAGTTCGGTCTTCCAGAAGCTATCAAAATAAGGGCGGGTCCGTGGATGCATATTTAGAAACTGGACTATGAGCAGCTACCATTCAAATGCCGGAAGTGTCAAGTCTACGGTCATTTCGCTAGAGATTGCCCGTCCAAAGGGGTTGAAGAAAAAGGGAAGAAGGAAGGATGGAACCAGGCGAAGAGATCCAAAACTTCCTTCAGGAAGTCTGCAAATGCTAACACCAGAGCCCCCCAAATGGGCCCTGCTTAGCAGCCGCCCATGGAAAGTCAAGGGAACAGAATTGAGATCCTTGGATCAGAAACCATAATTATCCAAGAGATAGAACCCCGAAAGAAGTCTCTCCGCCTAAATCTAAAAGTGAACCAGAGAGATCCAAAGGTAAGATGTCAGAGGACGAGGAAGAAACCCAAGAATCCGAGGAATCGGAGGAAGAAGGGAAATAGGGGAATCGCAGTCCACCCCCAGAAGATCTACAAGAGGCCGAATGTCAACAAAAGAAAAAGGGAGAAAGAAACATACGAAGACAAGCTCCAGGGCAGCCAGCCTACGCTAGAGAAACTCCTAGCAAAAACTATGAAGACAAAGAAGACGCAAACCCAGGGCTCCAAAGGAGCTCACCACAGCAAAAGTAAATAATGAAGATAGTCTCCTGGAATTGCGGAGGAATGGGATCTAAAGCCAAGGAAGATGCGATGAGAAGTCTGATAAGGCAGGAAACCCCGGATATCCTCCTCATCCAGGAGACTAAAATGGAGGAATCAGCATTCCTCCAAGCAAGTAGAAAGTTTTGGAAAAAAGATGGAGCGCATGCAACCTCAGCCCAGGGAGCTTCAGGAGGACTTGGGTCGCTTTGGAATCCAAATAAGTACTCCCTCATCTCTAAGTCCCTGAATACTCATTGGATATTGTTAAATTTGCAGCACTTATAATCTAAAGAAATTATTAGTCTGGTCAATGTATATGTTCCTAATCATGCAGGTGAAAAGAAGCTATGTTGGGACTCCATCAAAAACCTGGCAGATCTGGAATATTTGGGGAACATCATCATTGCAGGAGATTTCAACCTCACTCTCATGTCATCAGAAAAGAGAGGAGGTAGTATTTTCAGAGAACGGACAAGAGAAACAGTAGAGGATCTCATGCAGGATTGGGATCTGATTGATATCAAGCCAACCACTGGCCAGTACACGTGGTCAAACAAAATGGCTGGACCAGGACACATAGCTGCAAGACTGGACCGTTTCTTGGTGCAAAGCTCCTTCCTTCTCATTGGATTGGAAGCTAGATCACGCATCCTGCACAGCAGTACATCAGAACACAAGCCTATCAGCTTGGAATTGCTGACCACTAAAGATTTGGGGCCTATTCCATATTCAGATTCAGCTCTCTCTAGATCAAGGAGGCGGACTTCATGGATAAGGTCAGAAACTGCTCAAAAAACCCAGTCAAGGGTTCTGCCTTCTTTGTGTGGGAGGAAAAAATCAGAAGAGTGAAAGCCATGCTAAAAAATTGGGCCAAGACCTTGCCCAATCCAGCTGAGGAAAGGAAAAAAATTCAATTAGAACTTGAAAGGCAACACCTTCAACTTGAGACAGCTGAAATTTCAAAAGAAGATCTGGAAAAAGAGCCAAACTTCAGCAAAAATTCCACAAAGCATGCCTGGCTGAAGAAGAGTACTGGAGGCTCAAATCTAGAAGTCTTTGGCTTAAAGCTGGAGATAGGAATTCCTCCTTTTTTCACAAACAATCTCAAGCTAGGAAAGGTCGGAACTCCATCATAGAAATAAAAGAAGAAAACAGTGTCCTAAGGGACTTTGCAAACATAAAAAAGGCAGCCTCAGAGCATTTTGAGAAGCTGTACAGGGAAGATATCAGAGCAGACCAAAATGACAGCCTTCTAGATGCTGTCCCTAAGCTCATCACCTCCAAAATAAATCAGGTTCTAGAAAGCAAAATCACGCTCAAAGAAACCAAGGAGGCTCTATTCGCCATGGACCCGATAAAGCCCTGGGCCCGAACGGTTTTACTCCAAGATTATTACAAACCCGTCGGCAGATAATTGAGAAGGAATTCCTCAAAATGATTCAGAAATCATAGGACTGTCAGAAGATTGGAGGCTGCACAAATTCGGCATTTCTCGCCCTCATCCCTAAGGAAAAAGGGGCAAACACCTTCAGCAGATTTCGTCCAATTTCACTATGCAACATTGGGTACAAAGTGATCACCAAAGTGATAGCAAACAGGTTGAAAAGATTCCTCCCCAAAATCATCTCGAACAACCAAGGGGGATTCATCAAAGGCAGGCAGCTAGTGGACAACTTCGTGCTGGTCCAAGAAGCAATCCATTCTAGCCAACATCGAAAGGAAAAAGGTATGGTCATCAAACTAGATCTAGCTAATGCCTTTGATCGTGTTAGACATAGTTTTTTGTTTGATGTAATGTTTAAAATGGGATTCGGGCAAGGCTTTATAAAGTGGATAAAAGCTTGTATTTCGGAGCCTTGGATTGCTCCTTTGGTGAATGGAAGGGCCGTTGACTTTTTCAAAGCCTCTAGAGGACTGAGGCAGGGGTGCCCTCTTTCACCCCTCCTTTTCGTCATTCATGATTCTGTTCTTAGTTTCTATTTGAATAAAAAGCAACAAGATCATGCTATCACCAGGCTGTGCATTGTAAGTGGGGTGAAGCACATCAACCATGCCCTTTTTGCGGATGATACCCTTCTTCTGGGAGCTGCAACTCCATAATCAGCTATCAACTTCAAAGCAGTTTTGGATGACTTCTGTAAGACCTCAGGCAGTGAGCTAAACAAGGGAAAATGTCAGATATTTTGTTGGAATGTCCCTGCTTCCACTGCAAATTCCATAGCTAGATGTCTGGGATTTGCAGCCTCCACTATTTGGTCCTCTTTCAAGTATCTTAGACTACCAATCTTCAATAAGAGGGCATCAAGAAAGGACTAGGCTCCTCTCTTAGACAAATTCAAAGAACAAAGATGCAAGCCTGGGGATCCTCTTGGCTTAACATTGCCGGCAAAGCAGTACTCGTCAAGGCAGTTCTCAGCAGTCTTCTTCCGATCTTCAAGTTTGATGTCCTCCTGGCACCTGTGGGAATTATAAAGAAGATGGAAGAATTAATCAGGCATTTTTTTTGGAAAGGAGGCAAGCAAAATGATAAGAGATTCTCCCTAATTAGATTGGAAACAGTCACAAAACCATATCTTGAAGGAGGACTGAACCTCAAAGACCTGAAGGCTCAAAATCTAGCTATGGGAGCCAAATTAGTATGGAAAATAATTGCTCCTAAACCAAACTGGGCTCAGATTGCATTATGGAGGAAATACTTTAGAGGTTCGAGGCTCAGGTGTTTAGATCACCCAAAAAATTTTCTCAGAATGCACTTCAACAGTTTCATCAATAGAATCGCACCGATGATAAAAAACCACGCACATTGGATCCCTGGAAACGGCAAGAGAATATAGTTATGGAATGACAGAATTATGGATCGCTCTCCTCTGGAAGAAGCCGAAAATTTTGCAGCGCTAAGAAACTGGTTGGATGCAGCTCACATCCACACTCTGTGGGACATCTCGTTGTGGACAGAGGAATCCTGGACGGGTTGGAAACAATTATCGGTGCCCAGCGAACTGCAAAATGAATGGACAGCGTTCAGAGCCCATCTACACGGGTTGGCCCCTATCCATGCAAACAGGAAGGACGCGAGAGGCTGGGGGAAAAGTCGTTTAGGTTACACTGTCAAGCAGGGATACTCTAAGTTTTTAGAGCACCCCCACGTTCCTCCCAATCCTACTCCTTGGGCGGGGATATGGAACTTCCCATCTATTCCAAAAATTGACCACTTTTGCTGGATCCTTTGCCATCAAAAAATTCTTACTGAGGACAGAATTCAAAAAAGAGGATTTAATGGACCATCCAGATGAATTCTCTGTAAGGCAAATTCTGAAAACACCCTCCATATTATGATTAAATGCAATTACACAATCTCTGTCTGGCAGGAGCTGCTAGATACTTGGAATTTTGATCTCAATTTTCCCACCTCAGTTCAAGAGTTGTTCGCAAGCTGGATGGCCAGATATCCAGGTATTCAACCAAAAAACAAAAAGATCAGATCAGCATGGAGTGCTTTGCCAAAATTTACTAGTTGGCAGGTTTGGTTAGAAAGGAACAGGAGGATATTCCATAACAAAGCCCAGGATAATAGAATAGTAACCAATTCAGTGAAATTCCAATTAAGCAAGTGGTTGGAAGGCATAGGCGACGATTCAAATCTTAGTCAGAAAGACAGAGAGCTAGGTACTACCCTTAAGCTCAGCTTCCATAAAAAAAGAAGACTCACCCAACTCTTGAAGATTGGAAAATTAGGAAAAATGAGATTGTCTTTCAGGAATGGATGTCCAAGCAATTAATTCCATCTCTATTTTTTGATGGAGCAGCTAAAGGGAATCCAGGGAAGGCCGGGGCAGGAGGACACATTATTATGCCAGACAACACTTCTTCTCATAATTTTGCCTGGGGTCTAGGCCACACATCTAGCATGCAAGCCAAGGCATTGGCCCTCTTGCAATGGGTAATCTTCCTCAAGGAGCTAGGAATTCGGGAAGCTAATATTTTTGGAGACTCCCAAGTAATCATAAGAGCTATGGTGACCAACTCCAACCCAAATGATCTGCACCTAGCAAGGCTACTTACCAGAATCAAAAGCATTTCAAATTCCCTACAATTGACATATTTTCATGTACTGAGAACAAATAATAAAGCAGCAGACACCCAAGAAAACATTGCAGTCCACTTAGACGCTAGAACTATTCTCAGAAACAAGGAATCTCTGTGGGCTCCTATTCCATGAAAAGCCATGTTTTACTGTTATCTTTTAAATCAGTTTGTCTGCATCTTTCATCTAGGACAATCAGCATCAAAAGAACATTTTGAAAATTGTAAAAAGAGGAAGTGGACAAGAGCAAAAGCCAATCCCCTCCTGGTTGAAAGGCATGCTGGAAATTGCTCCTCTTTTGTAACCGAATATGTGGCCATTTTCCAAGCAGATAATGAAACACTATAACCGTTCTTGTATATATATATAATATATATATATAATAGTTACTTAAAGGGGGATTAACTAATAAATACAAGGAAATAAAAATAAAAAGAACCATTAACTATTTATAGAGTTATCATATGAGTGTTGGAATAAAACATATTAAAAATAAATAAATAAATAAAATAAAATAAAATAAAAATAAATAAATAAATACATGAATAAATAAATAGTTAAAATATATAAATAATAATAAAATAAATAAATAATAATATTGAAAATAAAATTAAAATAATAATAATATTGAAAATAAAATAAATCAATAAAATAAATACATGAAAAAAAAAAATAATAATAATTTATAAAAAGAAGAGACAAGAAACGAGGGGAGGGGAGGAGGACAGGCGGAATGGAAGAAAGCGACTAGGAAGAGAGAGCTGGGACCCAACATCTATTGATCTTCCAGCCATCCTCTCTATTGAGATTGCAAGGCCTCTTTTCAATCTCCAGAGCTTCCCTGAATTTCTGATGATGGAACTGTGAAACTCTGGCAATGACACTAGCCTTCTCAATACAAACGTGATGATTGGTTTTCTCCGCATGCTCAGCTAAAGCTGAAGACTTTGATCTCCTATGCTTAAGGTCAGCAGTGTGTTCACTGATCCTTTGACTGATGGAGCGACCCGTCTCACCAATATAGGGGGTCCCACAGGAACAAGGGATAATATATACCCCTTTCATATCTTTAGGGTCGATAGGGTCCTTTTCTGATCTGAGGGACATCCGAATGGTGTTAAGGGGCCTAAAGGTTACAGGGACACTATGAATCTTGAGAATCCTTGCAATCTTATCAGTAGTCCCCTGAACAAACGGAAGATGGACACCTGGAATCCGCTCCTTCGGCTCCCTTTTAGCAAGAGAATTCTTGGTAGCTTTTAGGAAAGCCTTCTGTCCCATGTGTCTACTATAACCATTCTCGACAAAGACATCAAGGAGATGGGATTTTTCTTTCTCAAAACTCTTATTATCTGAGATCCTTAGGGCCCTAGTGGCAAGGGTATTGAGAACTCCCATCTTCTGAGTAGGGAAATGGTGGGAACTGGCATGAAGATATTGCTCCGTATGCGTTTTCTTTCGAAAAACCTGGTGGGAGAGGGAGCCATCACTATTCTTAGAAATAAGAATATCAAGGAAAGGTAGGCACCCATCAACCTCCTGCTCTTTAGTGAACTTTATGGCCGAGGATTGATTGTTGAGATGATCAAAGAAGAGATCTAATTCATCTTAGTCGTGAGACCAGATAACATTGGTGTCATCCACATACCTTCTCCATAGCTTGGGCAGGAGACGAGATGAGTTAAGAGCCTTGGACTCAAAATCTTCCATAAAAAGGTTAGCAACGACAAAAAGGGGCCCATGGCAACCCCACAGGTTTGCTCAAAGAACTCTCCCTCAAAACTGAAAAAGAGTGGAAGTGAGGCAGATCTCAACTAACCGAGCAGTGTCAGGATCTGTTAGGCGGTTGATAACCTCCAAGGCCTCATTAATGGGGATGAAAGAGTATAAGGAAACAACATCAAAATTGACAAGAATGTCCCCAGGGGCAAGCTTAATGTCCTTGAGTTCATTAATAAAGGAGGCAGAGTATTTTATGAAGGACTCCGTATGACCAACTAAGGGTTTAAGCCTTAATTTAGTCGTTGGCCTAGTTAGCCATTGGAGGCTCTGCTCGAAGCTATTTAACATGCAAATCTGGATTTGACTCTTCAACTTGTCCTGATGATGAACCACACTAGTTGGTTAGAAATACGTCGACAAATGATAGATCTTGTGATTTACGTTGAAAAATCTCTAGTAAACTACAAGTTTAGTTAAGCATTACAATATTCGTAAAATTATTAATTTAACATTCAAGAACCCAGAGTATATTACAATAATAGATATTAATTCATTGATTAAACTTATCTAATAAAATTATTATAATTAAAATAGTATTAATAAAAAAATTGGTCCATGTCCTTATCCCTTAATCCAGTCAAGTTTGATTGGTTGGTCAAAGTTAGCCATTATATGGTCAAATATAGCCGTTAGTCAGTCCCATATAACTGTTTCCTAGTCAAACTTAGTTGTTGGAAGATCTGCTCTCCCTATTTAGCATGCAACCATGGTCTGATTCTTCAACTTGTCCTAACAATGAACCACACTCGTTGGTTTGAAATGTGTCGACAAATATATCATAGTGTGATTTATGCCAAAAAAATTTCTCATAAGAAAGCATTTTGTCCCCGAAAAGCTGAAATCTGATAAGGGTCTTTCCATAAATTCTCGAATTTTCCATGCTTACCCTTGTCCTTTCTAGCATCCCAACGAAGTACCACATCTCCAATTTTGAAATCATCTTCCTTTGTTTTCCAGTCATAGATCCTCTTTATCTTCTCATGAAGCTTGGAGGTGTTCTGAAATACCTCTTCCCATGTCTGTTCTAAGTGAATCATTTGATTGATTCGGCGTTGCATATCATTCTCTCTTCACTTCCCTCTTCTTGTAACAATTTGATGACCGGGACTGCTAATGATGTAGGAAAAACAGTATCTACTCCATAGACAATTTGAAAAGGAGAAATCCCAAGAGATTTCTTACTACTCACCCGATCTGCCCACAATGCATTGATCAGTTTTTTGTGCCAATTCTTTTTGTTAGCCTCCAATAGTTTCTTGATGATGTTGATTAAGGATTTATTGGAGGACTCTGCCAAACCATTTCCTTGCAGATAGTATGTTGTAGAATGTCCCAACTTATGTTGTACTTGTCATAAAAATCAGTCATCTTTTTGGACTTGAATGTTGCTGCGTTGTCTATGATAATCTTATGAGGACAACCAAAACAGGACAAGATATTAGTTTCTAAGAACTGAATGATAATTGAATCAGTTGCTTGCTTGGTTGGGATTGCTTTGATCCACTTTGTGAAGTAGTCTGTAGCTGTCAATATCCACTTGTGTTGTGCGGATGATGATGGATTGATCTCACCTATGAAATCTAGGCCCCACTACTGAAAAGGTGCATTAATTGATATAGGTTGTAGAGGCAAAGGAAGAAGCTTTCTTTTACCTTGGAAAACTTGACATTCGTGATAACTCATCACTACCTTGTAGATATCTGCAAAAAGTGTAGGCCAATAGTAACCCGCTCTTAGTACTTTGTTGGTCGTAGTCTTCCAATACAAGTGACCCCCACAATATCCTTTGTGGAAGTCATTTATTACTTCTTTGGACTCATCTTCTGTCAAACAGTTCAGCAATACACCTCCCAGATCTTTCCAATAAAGTGCACTATTCATGATACAATATCTAGAAGCCTTCAACTTCAATGACCTGGTCTTAGCCTTAGACATGCCTGGAGGGGGATTTAGATGCTGAAGTACATAAATAATATCAGAATATCATGGAGATGAGAGAAATATATCAGATACCTGAATGAGATCCACTTCTTCTTGATTGTCCGACAATGCTGCCACAAGGTTGATGTCTAGAGCATGAAGGTTTGACTCGGCCATGAGTTTGGCTAAGCCTTGACCCTTGATCAGCTTTGTAGGCCTGATCTCAAGATCATATTCTAATAGTGCTGCTATCCATCTTCCTCTCCTACCTTCTGGGTCATTCTGCACAAGGACTTCTTTTACCGCTGCATTAGGCACATAAGCAAGAGTATGTGAATGTAAGATGTAAATTCTAAAATCTTTGATTGCCTTTACCAAAGCTAATGCCTGTTTCTCAATGATATTGTACTTAAGAGCTGCATCCTTGATGTTGTGACTGAAAAATGCAATTGGCAGTTCAATTTAATCCCTTTTTTGCATTAGCACCACTGCCATAGTATGCTCGCAAGCAAATGAAAATATGATAAAATCATCGATATAATCAGGACTAATCAAAACAGGGGCAGTAGTTAAGGCAATCTTGACCGCATGAAAGGACTTACGAGCTTGTTCGGACCATTTTACCTCATTATTCGTTTTCAACATATTGGTCATTTCTCTAAGATGCTCAGCTAGATTAGGAATAAATCTTCGTAAGAAATTTAGCCTGCGAGGAAAATCAATTTGTTGAATGGTTTTTACTCTTGAAGGGTCGATCCAGATGCCATATTTTGAAATGATGTGGCTGAGGAGTTTTCCTTCCTCCATAGCAAACATACTTTTCTTTGGATTGAGAGAGATTCTGAACTTTCTACACTTCTAAAAAATGATTCTTAAATGATGCAAATGTTCATCATCTGAATGTGAAAATACAGTTACATCATCTAAGTATACAACTAGGAAAACATCTTTTTCATCTGAAAATGCTATGTCCATGGCACGCTGAAAAGTGGCCCCTACATTTTTTAGACCAAATGGAATCTTTGCATATTTGAATGTGCCCCAAGGTGTGGTGAATGTCGTCTTAGCCTGATCGTCCTCATGCACTAAAACTTGATTGTAACCGAAATAACCATCCAAAAGTGAAAGCCGGGAAGTGCCAACAACTCTTTGAAGAATATGGTCCATTTTTGGAAGTGGGTAATTGTCTTTCAGAGACACTTTGTTCAAGTTTCTGAAGTCTATGCAAAGCCTTATCTCCCTGGTCTTCTTTCTCACCAGAACTAGATTTGATATCCAGTCGGAAAATCTAATGGGAACAATGATGCCCACCTTGTAAAGTCTATTAACTTCTTTTTCTATGGATGGCAGCAATCTTGGATTGATCCTTCTTAGTTTTTTCCTAAAGGGATTTTGATCAGGCTTAATTGGAATTGTGTGTTGAATTATCTTCTTATCATACTCCTTCAAATCTGCATAATCCCAAGCAAAGACATCAGAAAATTCAGACAGTAAACGAATGTATTTCTCTTTTGCTTCGGGAGATAATGATTTGGACAGCTTGATCATTTTTGGTTTGTCTGTTGTTCTGATGTTCATGTCTTTGACACCTTTCTCTGTAGGAACCAATGTAGGCTTCCTTGCTACATCATCCCAATCAAACAAGTATTCCAAAGGTATGAGACCTTTTATAATATTGTTATCTTTCAGCTGTAGTATATCAACCTGAGCTACCTCGATGACTTGATCATCTTCATCATAGACTTCGTCCATAGAACAATTTTCAAACTCTCCTTCACTCTAAAGAAAGTTATTCAGTTGCTTTTCACCCCAAAATACTTGCCAATATCGCAAGTTATCAGGAACTGAGGGACGATGCTTCACATGAATCTCGAATTTCTTGTTAGAAAAAATTGGAATTTTAAAACTACTTGCAGTTGTAGCCAATGAATCTACCATAAGATTTTGAGTCCTTGGTACCACTGAAAGTCTATATTCAGGAAACATTCTAAGAATATCTAAAATGACATTTCTATAATGTTTCATTCGTGGATGGTGAGCTTGATATTCACCTTTAACTTGCTTAATTACAAGTTCCGAATCACCATACATGGAAATTTTGCGGGCACCTAACCTCTTCAAGATCTTCAAACCTGTGATCAACACTTCATACTCCACTTCATTGTTAGTGCAATCAAAATCTAACTTGTATGAGCACAATCTAACATGCTGAGGGAGATTACCTTGTTGCTGATGATGTGGAATTCTAATCCAAATACCAATACCTGCTCCGTCTTTCCTAAGGGCACCATCAAAGTCCATGGTCCACAGGCCATTTTCCTCTTCCAAGAGCTATTCATCTTTTTGCTGTTTTGGGTCAATTTTTTGAACTTTCACTTCAGACTCTTGGGAAGTTTCCATTACCTTCCCTGATGACTGATCTGAACCTTTTTCTGCCTTGTCTGATGGCTGTTCGGATGAGTTTGGAAGCACATCTCTTTCTTGGTCTGAAACTACCCTTATAGTATTGAAAATATTCGGTACATCTTTAATCTCTACAAGCTGACTATCTACTTCGTTCAGTCCACTATCATTATACAAAATAAATGACTCTAAATATGTATGTACAACATTTATGGGATGATTGTTGGGTTTCTCCTTGCTAGTTATCATAACTTCATTTTGTTTTCTCGGTACAACCTCATTTGCCTGAAAACTAGGATGGTAGTATAAGAGAAGTCTAATTGCAGTGTGCCTCTTAATTTTGTCCCCAGGATCTCAATAATAACATGCCAAACTATGGTGGTATATCAGCTACCACCACATCCATTAAAACATTCTTGGCAAGGATTTTATCTAGAGATACTACCAAGTCTTTAATTAGACCAAGACAGTGGACCTTTCCAAAATCAAAAGAATACAAGTCATGATACTCACGAGTTATATCTAGACCCAACCTTTCCATGATGGCTTTTGGCATTAAGTTATGAGAGGCTCCGGAGTCAAGCATGGAGTTGTGAAGAATGAATTGGTGAATTCTCAAACTGAGATAAAATGGAGGAACATCACTATCACTTGACTGACCATCTATGGCTGGACCAAAAATCAATTCAGGTTGGTCATCTTCAATATTAACCATGTCAGATGTAGGATCAACTTTAAGCATTTTAATTATATCAGACTTGTAATGGCTATTTTTGACAAGTTCAGTAAGAGGGATTGACACTTTCAACTTTGAAATTTCAGTTTCTAGATTGAAAGAGCTAGTTTTATCTACCTCTTTTTGGACATTGTCTCTCTTCTCGGGCAGATCTCTCAGTATCTGATCCTTTCTTTGGTTGTCATGATCCTTGTTCAAAATACTTATAGATGGCTGCTTTGTTCTACTTTGATCAGTTGCTGCCAGCTCTTTACCTTTGCTTTGATTTCCTTGAGGATTTGATTTCTGTTGGGTGTCTTTCTGCAATGATGTCCTTTTCTGAATGATTGGGACATCTCTATTCCTCAAAGAATATTGATTCTGCTGAGAACTGAGAGCATTTAAATATCCTCTTTGATAATCATTGGTTTGGGTTTCCAATGCATTGTCACTTGCCAGTATGTAGTCCTCATCTTTAGGCTCCTCCACCTTCTCGACATACTTCTCATCTTCAGTCAAGAAAATGGGATGGTGATCTTCCCTAAAGAAGTGATTTTCCTCAACAATTGGTTCTATTTCATCATCATATTCTCCTTGAGCATAATTCTACTGCAAGGGTGTCTGAATAGGCTGCTGAGATGTTGATGCTTCAGAAGCCTTCTGCTCTCTTTGTTTTATCCTGTACTGAGGTTGTTGCTGATTTATGAAGTTAGGATTTCTAGCTTGTGGCTCAGGATATCTAACTGAATTTATCATCAGGTCGGCCATTCTATCCATGGTTTTGGTTTGCTTCCACACTTACTGCATTGTTCTGCATATCTTCAAGAGTTGTGGGATCCCTTTCCCTCAACTGATAGGACATCTCTGGATCAAAAGAATCCAGGTAATGCTGAAGTGCCAAATCAGGTGGAGGTTTCATGTTGTCCGGAATAGAATTGTAGACCTGATTGAACCTTATAATGAATTCTTGAACCATCTCATTAGGATTCCTCTTCAAGGTGTTGTATTCTACCAAGATCTGCAATGGATTCTTATTTTCCCACCATCTAGCTAAAAAAAAATCATTGAGCCTAGCTGAAGAATTAATAGAGCTTGTTGCCAAACCACAGAACCATTTTTTCACGTCTCCCAAAAAACTTTGAGCTATCAGTCTCATTTTAGCATCGACTTCCTATAAGTCATGAAATCAACCATCTTATCAATATGTTGTTGCGTTGTTACTCTTGGGTTGCCATCAAATAGAGGAAGCCTCTGGCCATAGGTCTAAGGTAATACTGCCAACTAACCAGGTAACACTGAAGGTGTAAATATTTCCATAACTCCCGGAGAATGGTGGATGGGAACTACAATGGGTTGTGCTGGTTGAGATGAAGATGGAGGGGGTGAAGTGGATGCTTTCAGAGATGAAGTAGAGGGTATGGTAGAAGATAAAAGCTCAAGTTGATATTGGATATAGGCCTTTTCAGCAGTGATTTGTAATTGATCGGCTAGGCTCTAAAGTTTCTCAAAGTTAGACCAAACCTCATGCTCAAGTTTTGCAAACTGAGAGACAGCTGAAGTTTGGTTAAACAAATACTTTGAGGTAGGAAGATAGGAGTCAAACTTTATGGGATCAAAAGCTTCTTCAGTAAGACAAGGCTTAGATTTTAAACGAAATAAAGATAGTTCAAATTTCATGTCAATAGGTATATCCTCAATACTATGTATTTGATCTGGCAAGGAAGTGGTCCTTTCCAATTTTATGGTTTTAGTCTCGGGGAAAGGGACTTTAGACTTTCTTAACAATATTTCAGGATTGTCAACTGGAGAAGGAGGATTTGGGTTAGGGTTTGACCTGGTATATCTTTCGAAGCCAGAATCTTAAGAGGGTTGCAAAATATATGGGATAAAAGGCCTAAGACTTTGAGCTGAACAGAGATATTTTCAAAGGAAAGTCTTCAATAGTGAAATCTAAAACTGGTAATGAATGAGATCTTACCAATGAAATGGAGTTTGATCGAACTTGTGATTTGAAACCTTCTTCATTTCTCCGACTGAATCAACTAGATCAGGATGTAGAATTTGTCTTCGTTGTCTCCTTGAGGCCAGCTTCTACAATCTTGACACTGTGATTTCTGAATCAGCCTTTGTAAAGCTTAGTCCCATCATCCAAAGGACGAAACTTCAATGGGAACTAGTCGTACACCCAGGGAAAATGAACCTTTCGTTCCCTGACAATGGTGCCAGTATGTTATCACTCCTCTGGATCTCTAAGGCTGAGGAAGAGTCTAGCTGAGGTAACCACAAACCAATCTTTTGACTTGGTAGCTAGCCCTACCAAGCCGGAGAGGGCTCTCTCCAAAGGATCACAGCCAAGAGGGCTGGATAGATTAGGGTTTTAGGCTAGATGTAAAGTGTAGAGGGTGTTTGATTTGATTTGGTGGGGTTGTTGGAAGAGGATTAGGTCAAAGAGACTAGGTCAGGGAAAATAAGGGTATGATTACAGACATATGATGGAGCAAGGTAGGTAGGCACTCAAACACTTTAAGGTTATGAAGTGATATGGATAAGACCAGTGAGGTGCTAGAAAGAGCAAGACAAGCATGTATTCTTTCTAAACTGAAGAAACTGGACAAATTATGAAGATTTCCCCAAAACATAGCATATAAGATGTATTCTGCTCATCAACTTGAAAATCAACATATCATAGAAGTGAAGTGAAATATGGGAGTACAAAACATTCAAACATATGAAACATAAGACGAAACTAAGTCAAAATTCCATACCACAGGTATTCCACCAAAATAGCTGCAACTCATTCAAATTCTACCAAATATTGATTACACTAGTGTCTCTGAACAATAGCCAAACATTCAACTGATTCCAAAATTTGTCTATGATCAAGAAAGGAACTAAATAGACATGAAAACCACTTCCCCTCATCCTCAATGGTCGAATCCATGAGGTGGGGAAGATAGTACACAAAAATCTGAACTGATAGCTAAATTGTAGGATGGTCCAAGTGACTAAATCCTATCTTAAGTGAACTGATTCATTATACCTCATCTATTTGATTTACCCTATGCATTTACCCTAGGTAATAGTAAAAACATGATAATTACATCATCTTGATCAATTACATGAGTAAAACATCAATTCCCCTTAGGTGAAAGTGAGTTTAGAGTGAAATAGTGAAAAATGTAGAAGACTGTCAAAAACACCCTTGAACTGTCAAACACACCCTTTTAGTGTCAAACGTGCCCTTCAACTTCAGGGCTACTTTTGGATGCCTTCTTGGTGTCCCAATTTGCTCAAAGATAGCTCGTTGGAAAGCCCTTCGAGTCTAATTTCCAAATATGCCTTCAATTTTCTATTTGGAGGTCATTTTCCCTATCAAAATTCCAATCTCCCAAGACTAGTAAACACGCAGTGACTAAGCCAAAAAAGAGGTACAGAGGTGGTTTTTTTTATGGTTTTTTACCCTTTTGGCTGACCATTTTTCCTCCAAATGCTTAGAAAATGCACAAGGTGCATGTCCTCATCACTCTGAATCCAAAAATGCTAACCATTTTCTCATTGGATGCTCCAAAAAATAGCACAGCGTCCAAGGTGTTGCGCATTTGACTGTTTCATTGTGCTAAAAGATACTTCAAAAAACACAGATGCCAAATTTGTTCAAAAATGGTCAAAATTGGTGGTTTGATAGCTATCATATGTTTGAGGCATGGAGTGATGCCTCAGAAAGAATATCTAGCCTCTTTTTCTCCTCTTTCTTGGTCAAGGCTTCAATTTTTGCATGAGCTCTTTTGAGCTTGGCCCTTGCAATTTTGTTTCTCATGGCATAGTACTTTTCCATCCTTCTCTCAATCTCAAAATCCATTTTGGCCTTGTCTAAGAGGCTCTCAAGATGACCATTTACCCTCTCAAGCCAATGTTCCCGATTCTCATTTACCATTTTGGAAAATTTCTCATTCAAGGTGAGCTCATTGGCTAGTTTTGCCTCCTTTTTCCTTTCTAGCTCCAAGGCTCTCTTTAGGCCTCTAGTCCTTGGCCTTCTTCTTGGTACCTGCTCATCAAGATGTTCACCATACTGTCCATATGCCTCATCAAGTAAGGCCTTAGCCTTTTCAGCCTCTCTCTTTGATTTTCTGAGCTGAATCTCCATGAGCTCATGTTTGACCTCAACTGCCCGTTCTCCTGCTCATAGTAGGAAATAATATATTTGGCCATTTGCAAGTTGACCTGGAGCTCTCCTATGAGTGCATTCTTCTCCATGATAAGAATTGTTTTGCTTTCACTGTCATCATACCCATCTAAGTGAACTAATTGAAAATCATGATTTATCTCATGGAGGTCTTCCTCCTGCTGCTGGATCTCTACCTCTATAACGTTTTCCTTACCCTTATTTACCTACTTTGTTGATGAAGAAGGTAATTCCCCTCCCAAAATTAGTGGGGAAAAAACTTTCCTATGCCCTTTCTAAGAGGTATGTCCCAAGGTACCTAAACCAACCCTTTTGGGCTTGTTGTTGTCACCGTGATCAATATGCTCTTGCCCATTGCCTTCATCCTTGCCAGGTGAATGAATAGGATGATGAAATGGTGATGATGGAGGTGATGGTGTGGCTGACTCATTAGATGAAGATGGATGATGTATGGGTTGAGGTGGAGGAATGGAGGTGGATGGGTGAGAAGATGAAGGTGCTTCTTGGCCGTGCCGAATAGGTGGGACTGTGAAAATCTGATTGGATATGAAAGTGTCTCATGCAATGTTAAGCTGATCAAGGTGGTGTAGGACTATCATCTTGATGAGAGAGTGGTGAAAGATGTTATGCATTTGATGATCATAATCCTTTCTTCGGGCAATGAATGACATCTTGTCAATGTCCTGGTAAAGATAGTGGGGTAGATTGAGAATTTTGACTCTTGTGAAATGCATGAGTAACCGAATATGATAGGAATAGAGTCTAGAAAACCTACCCTCACATGTGAAATACTTCATGATGATTTTCATCATGGGAACATATCTTTCTCAGAGGTAAGATAAAGGAAAAATCATCTCTCTCTCATTATTGTACTTTGGTTTAAGATATGGCTCATAATAGTAATGATCCAATTCTCCTTGTTTAAACCATTTTTCTCCAATATTTCGGATCCCAGTGGCAGCTGATATAATAGTAGAAGATATAATGAAGGTGACACCAGCAAGGGTTGCCTGCTTGCGATGGAGGTTGGTGATGAATAATCTGGTCAACTCAGGATGATGTTGGATCCTTTCCACTTTCTCACAAAACTCAAAACGACCCATATGTTTAAAGCTTGCCACAGTGATGGGAGATGCCATGAGTTCTCTGGTGTTGGTTGGCTCATATCTGATGATTCTTCCTCCTTTCTTGTATCGCCTCCTCTCTTGTCTTTCTTCCTCACTCTAACTTCTGTGCTCTTCTTCTGCCATGAGTTATTGTTGTCAAAACCCTAGGGAGATGATAAAATGGACTATGGGTGTGGGAAATATGGAATGATGTGAGGAGATTTGATGAGGAGGGAATGGGGATGTGTGGTATGATGGAGGTGATAGTGGTTAGTATTTAAGTGATAGGAATGGTAACGAAATGCTAAGAAATGTGATTTAAGAGTGGAAATATGTTACTAGGGTTTTGAGTTTAGAAATGACAGCAAATGACTATGAAACCCTATGTAGATCAATAATGGAGGGGAGGGCTGAATGTATTTCCCACCTACCTCATTTACTGAAGTGTGTGATAACGAATTTCAAAGCTTGGTGGCGATGGAGGACGTTCTGGCATGTTTTTGGTCCTCCCAAGCAAACGCGTAGTGACCTAGTCAAACATGCCCTTGAGCTATAGGAGCACTGCACCGTTTAAAAATGCACTGAAATTTCTGGCAAACGAACAACGACCTAGTCAAGCACATCCTTCCTTGTCTAAACGTGCCCTCTAGCTCTGTTTTGCCCAATTTCACCTTAAATTCGAAATTTTTCTTTTGCTGGGGAGGTTTGAAAGTGTAGGAGTGAAAATGGAGTTTACATAGATGCCTTGAGAGCTTTTATACTTGAATGAGTTTGATTTATGAGTTGCACACCCACTTTGTAATGTTTCATGTCACTTTTCAAACTTTCATACTAATGTTTTTTGACTTTCTGACCCTTTTTTCTTTTGACAGGTGGATGATGCTTTTGGAAATCTTGATGACCTTTGTTTGGATACTATTGGCAAATGGAATTGAGTATACAGCTGAAATAGTGACTTATTACATATAATAGACATAAAATTACATAGATGAAAATAAAAATTATTACATCTATTTTGAAGTAAAAATTTACAAATTGGAATAAATTCCCTTTTGAAATCAAATTTGGGGCTTTCAGTAACCATGGTTACATGCTTGTAAACCTTTATTTAACTGAAAAAGATATTATTTGCTTCACTCTCATATTTTGCTGACCTTAGATGGTGATTTATTGGACCTTGGGAAAATAAAACCTAGGTGACCTAATGGAACCTTAAATGACTAAATTTCAGGTGAATTTGACTAATATAAAACATGATGAAATGAGCCTTCATGGTCAATGGATGCTCAGCAAGACACATGAAGGTGGGCCAGCAAATACAAATTTTTGAGAGGGGAAAGTGATTTTGGATTTTGGGCTACCATCAATGAGTAAATTTTTGCATGATGACCTAAGTGGAATGCAAAAAATTTCAACGGGACACTAATATGACATAAAAGAGGGATTTCGATCACTGATGGCAATATGAAAACACTGACTCTAACAATTAGCAACAACTTCAGGACCATCAAAGGATACTTTAACATTCACATCGGAAACCGCAATATCACATGCAAAAACACATCAAGGGTAAGGCTCAGGTATGAAATACATTAAACCTTTCTTGCGAACTTATTTTAGCTTGAAAGGCATTGTAAGTGTATGAAGGAAAATGTTTTTATAGCCAAGATTAGTAGCAGAGCAACCTCGACCTTATCTAGTAATTAACTTCACTTTTCCACCAAGACACCCACACATGGGGGAGAGGACAAGACAAAAGTAAAAATGACTTGAGAAAGTGGGAAAGAAACAACCTCATCCTACAGTAGGGCTTCCTTGGGAAACTAAGATAGAAAAATGCAGTAGCAGGAAGAGAAGCATAAAGAGAATCAAATAGACATGGAAACAAAGCATGAAACATGTCAGCATATATGCAGAACAACAAGGTGAGTAGGATGAATATGTTGCTCAGAGGATGAACAACAATTTTAGCAGGGGGTATGATGAGTCTCCAAATTAGACATAACTTAAGGCCCATCTAACCTTTCTTAAGCACATGAAGGTTATATTAAACCTCTCCTTCTACACTTAATAATGTTTTTTTAGCTTTAATATGTTCATTAGGAAGGTTTATGGATAACTGCATATTTGTGCCTAATATTATTTATTTTTGTAGAATATTGTGAGAATATTGAGAAAATTATGGACATTTTGAGGAGGAAATAATTTAGGGACGTGCTCCCTACCATAGAAGGATCAATATTGGATAATAAATCAACAAGATATTATGAAATTATTGCACATATTCTAGAGCTCCAATGATTGAGAAAATCTAGGAATGTGTTCCCTATCATTTAATGCAGATTCCTAGTGTTGGGAACCAAATCCACTATTTGAGGGATTTTTGAGGGGAAAGATTCATCCTTTCATGGGAAATGCTTCCTAATCATTTTATATAAGTAACAAGTCAAATTTGCCTCTAGAAGTTGATTTTCATAGTCTTCTTGTGGAGAGAACTCGTATTTCTGTAGCTTCGTTGTCATTTCTTGCAGGGATGTAATTGTATTGATTGGAAACAATGAAGATTGGTGCCATGTTGAACTTCTAAATCTTGGTCTCCTTCATAGGGCTCTAAGTTTCCTTGGGCTTGGCCATCCTACGAACCTTAGATCCCTTTTGTATCATTTACTTTTCTTCTTTTCACTTCTTATTCACATGCTCTCTTGTTCTTGTCTTTTTCTATTTTTGCATTTAGTATTGATGATTTCATGTTGTAGGATTGGGTTAAATGGTTGAACTAAGTTATTTTGTAGGATTAAAAGTATGATTTCATCCTTTGAATAACTTTGGAAGGTCATATTGATCGTTGAGCTACTTTGATTAGTTTGCGTATTCCCAAATAAAATTTCTGGAAGTCCCTTGTGGAAAATAGTAGTAAATTTCTATTTTTAAGAACATGCTAATGAGCTTCAATCGAGTTAATTCCACTTGCATTAGATAAAAAAAAAAAAATCGAGTTAATAACAAAATTTACTCCATTTCTTCTGCATTTTATTAGTTTAGGCATTTGATAGCTTAACTAGCTCACTAGCTCTCGAATTTCTAGATTTTAGACTAGTAACTTTTTGTTATTTTTTAGCATGTGTTAACAGCAGTATTTTTGAGTGATTCCACTTGTGATGGAGACCTAATACATCCTATTCAATAAAAAAATTGTCCCATCCAATTTTCATTTTATTTTCTTGGTCATTTGGTGAATTATATCTTCCTGTACCAAACTTGTTTCTTGTAGTAGATTCCTATAGCACTCTTCTAGCATGTATATACTTGCCCAAATTTGCTAAAAAAGGTTGGTTTTTTTCCCTTAGGGTTAAATCATGACCCCTAGGCTCTAAATCAATGGTTAAGAAGGAATAAACACCACTTAGGACTTGTCCTTTTACCCATGTAAAACATCTCAGCGAATTGGGTTAATGGACATATTTATGAATTGGATAATATAATAATGATTTTCTTGATTGCCACATCCAATGAACTTTGTCAATGGATCTAAACTCTTTGAAATGTAATGATTGGTATTTAGTTAATGATCTTTACTTTATGCAATTAGAATAGTTTTTCCTCCCTTGTATTTTCTTTCTTG
The DNA here is from genome assembly GCA_031772625.1 of Pinus tabuliformis. Classification (NCBI taxonomy): domain Eukaryota; kingdom Viridiplantae; phylum Streptophyta; class Pinopsida; order Pinales; family Pinaceae; genus Pinus; species Pinus tabuliformis. The sequence goes on along the minus strand of CM062819.1, from coordinate 1,015,471,491 downwards.
CAATAGGATAAGGTTTCTATTTCAAGCATTTCCATTTCTGCAATAGTTAGGATTTGATTTCATTACATGCACTCCACTACGTCATGACAGAAAAGGAATGACATATTCTATGCTGCACATATAGTGTCAATACCTCTTAAGTTTGTACAAACCCCGAGTTCATAATTAAAGTTGGTAGCCTTGGGAGTTGCAACATTCTTGTTGCAATACTGAGGCTTATCACTTTTATTGTAGGACTACCACTTACCCCACAAATACATAATGCCATTTTGGTTGTGGTGGATAAAATAGCAAAAATTTCTCACTTTATTCTCGTAAAAGATACTTACGAAGTTGTTTACATAGCCCAGGTATTTATAAATTAAATTATAAGATTCCATGGAGTTCTTAAAAAGTTCATATAAGATAGGGATTCAAGATTCACTTCAAGGCTTTGGACTTGTATGCAACCTGCTTTAGGAACCCAACTAAATTTGAGTACGACTTATCACCCAGAGACTGATGGAAAAATAGAAATATGTTGGGAACGGATCCCCTAGGGTCATTTTTGGGGTTAAAATCCCAAGTTTTGGGGCAGAAAGCCCAAGTTTTGCATAAGAAATGTAAAGTCTCCGCATTTTGCGGCCGCGGAGCCTAAAGATGTAAAGAGTTAATAAGGGTTTCTGCCCTTAGTTTATGTAACTTGTGTCGGCTTCAAGAGATCCACCCATGGTCCGCGGACCATGGGATTGTATAAAAAGGGAAGTATTAGAAGAGTCTAATGCAGTAGTTGGGAGTTGAGTCTTGTTATGTTTATGTAATGGGTCTGTGAGAGCTAAGAGCGAAGAGTCTTAGTGTAGGAAAGAGGCTTTGCAGCTGTGTGAGTAGAGGCCTAGGTTAGAAGTCCGCAGCTGAGTGCACAGACCCATGCAACTGTGTGCGCAGGGTAGTTGGAGTCTATAAAGAAGATCTGAACATCAATAAAGAGAATTATTCTGGAACTATCTTTGTATAATCTGTTTTACTTCTGCATATGATTTTGTTATGAAGAATACTAGGTTTATGTTTTAATTCTATATTGATGCGCGAATCCATATGTTTTTCTTTTTTATATGAACGCAAGTAAGAATAGTTGTTTATGAAAACATCATCTTAACACATGTGAAGTTATTCAATACTTAAGCTAATCTGGGTAAAAATAGAAGTAAAGAGTAATTATAAAGGCACGTAAGTGCCTAATCCACCTATCTAGGGTACGCGAAGGACAATCGTAGACCTTCGCGGAGGTCTGAAGGACGAATAAGAGAAGTATATCAATAAGCCCTAGAAGGCTTATCGACCTACGTGAAGGAAGGTTTAGGGTATAAACGACATCACTACCGTCTCTGGGTGCGGAAAATTGGTTCCTGCATCCCCCCATACTGCTTCGGGTGAGACTTCAATCCACACTCTGCGGGTTGATGCCGAAAGGGCTAGTAGTGTAGGGATTTTCTTGGCTAATTAACGTTGAACCTGGGTCAGGGCCCATCAAGCCAACAAATGGTTCCATTGCCGGGACCAGGATCTGCATAAAGAGATGTGTGATGTCGCATCATTGGAATCCAACTAAGAAGGAGATCGAAGATTGGTTGGATAGAAATATCCATGAATTCATGGCACAAGAGAACAGGAATCTGTGATTGATGAAAGAACAGTGGTTGGATAGATATCTGTACATAGAGATACATGAGATCTTCTTTTGTTCCTTCCCGATCGAATTGTACGAGTGGATCACGAAATTGGCAGACGACCAAGGAAGGTGGAGGCTTGACAATCCAATAGTCTAGACCCTGGAGTTAGTGTGGAGATTAGAAGCCTCTGAAGATAAGATCACACACGTTGTCGATCATTGGATCAATCGTATCATAGGAGGGTTCGTGATAGAGTTCACTTGGTCAGTTACAGTGAAGCAGAGCGCCGCTTCTTCAAGGGGACATGAGGTAAGTATTTAAGGTCTTTAAATACTTGGATTAAGATGCTCTTGTGTGAAAAGTAGGTTATGCAGCTACCTTGATGTTTGGAGCTACGTGAAGTGGAAAGACCTTCAAGAATAGAGGGAAAACAGGCCCTGAATATAGCCTGTTGATTGGACCTCCTCTGAGCGGCGACGAGGAAGCAACACAAGCTTCTCCGCAGAGCGATGTTCAACTGATAAGACAAGCGTTCACGCGAATGCCCCATCCACCCACACCACCTCCATATTCACCTCCACCGCATACACCTTCACACACACCACCACCACCTCAGCCACCATCCAATATGGCGAATTCATTAAAATTGCATGTATTCAAGGGATCAGTAACTGAGGACCCAGACCAATTTTGGTTCGTCGCGAAGGCTGTATGGGAAGCTCAGGGTATTACGGATGATCATATGAAGAAAGCAACATTGGTTAGTACTTTGTAGGAATGTGTGCTAACGTGGTATATTAAATATTGCACTGATAATCTGACGGCTGCATTAGTAGATATTCAGACCACGCTGAATAAGGAATTCAGTAGGCCCAAATATGAAGCTCAGAAAAATTTTGAGATTCAAGGAGATCATGATGAAGTCTGGCGAGACATCTTGGGATTTGGATCAGAGGTTGAAGTGCACAATTCGTGAAGCCAATATGAATCTTATGGATGGGCAGCACCATGAATGGTTTGTGGCTCTGCTCCTGGTTCATCCAAGGGTTGCTTTGTCACAACAAAAGATTGGAACCCAGGAAAAAGCCCTGGATATTGCAATGAGATTGCATGAGACAACGATGCAAGATGCTAATTTGGGGGTTCAACAGATTCACGCGCAGTTGTAGAACTTGTGCCTATAATTTCAGAGTCTAAAGAAAGATAGAACAACTCGGCCAGAGGTGCGCGAACAAGTTTGGTGCCTAAAGTGCAAAAGTCAGGGGCATGATAAATATCATTGTCCAATCTTCAGAAATTATGTTGCAGTAGGGGGACCAATGCCTCTGAGGCCGGAAGCTCCAGCAGGGCCAATTACAGGGCCCACGCTATGGTGTGTTATCTATCAGGTAGCTGGAAAGCATGCGACGGACAATTGCCATTTGCTGCAGAAATTTGTACAGACACCACAATAGCTCTTCTGCAACTTCTATCAATGGGTAGGTCATGATCAGCGTAATTGTCGTAGCTATGAGTTGATGATGGATAGAATGCCCGCATATAGGGTGCAGGCAGAAACCCGGCCTCCGGACCGAGGCATTGGGAGAGCGTGAGGCGAATATAAAGGGTGCGGACAAGGCCGAGGTGGAGGAGGACCTGGTAGAGGTCGAGGATAGGTCATTTGTTACAACTATGGAGGGTTGGGACACTATGCGCGAGACTGCCCGAATCCGACACATTTGTCATGGCGATATTGTACTCAGTTTGACCATGCAACATAGGATTGCCCTGTATTATTAGCTAAGATATGCGAAAAGGGGGTGCAACCTCAGCAGCTGACTTAGAACCTGCAGATGATGAGGGTTGAGTCTCACGAGGAGTATCCTAAGGTAAATATTGTGCTGCGAAGTAGAATGATGACTACGGAAGATAAGGGGAAGCAGCCTGAAGAAGGTGAGTGGGTCCACAAAGTGACAGAAAAGGAGACCAAGTTTGATCTAGAACGCGCAAGGGAAACATTTATGGAAGCAAAGAAAATCTTTGTGAAGGCCTCTGCTTTAGGAAGTCAAGATAAGCTAGCCGAAGAAATGGACCCTTCCATGCTTACTACTTCCTTGGAGACCTGTATGAAGCTATTGTGTGATAGAAAGGATATGAAAGGACCTTTTCATCTAATCGTAAGGCAATTTTCATCTAACCGTTAGGTTGATCTTTCTTCTTATTTAACCTGCTTGTGAGATATATCTCTTCATCTTGTCCTGAAGATGAACCACACTGGCTGGTTCGAAACGAGTTGACCAAATATTTTCAATGTGATTTTTTCCGAAAATCTTCATATATTAACTACAGGAGCTGATCAATAAGTGCGTTGGAAAATAAAAAGCTACTAACGGACCATGCGTAGTCAGGAATATTGATAGGCATAAGGCGAGAATGGGCCGTGAGATGAGGCTCACTGCGCAGATAGGAGAATATGAGATGGATCAAGTTATTCTAGATCTGGGGTCGGACGCGAATGTCTTGCCTCAACAAATATGGGAGAGGATGGGGAGACTTGCGCTATAGTGGTATCTGATTCAGTTAAGAATAGCAAATCAGCAAAAATCATCCCCATGGGAATATTGTAGGGAGTAATAGTTGATATTGAGGGTGCAAGCGCATTGGTTGATTTTGAAGTGATAGAGATTGTGGATGACAACAATCCCTACCCTGCGCTCCTTGGGATCGATTGGGCTACTGACATGAATGGGGTAATCAATTTGAAGAAGCAAAAGATGATATTTGAGAAGAAATCTCTCCATGTAGTAGTGCCCCTAGACCCTGCAAAAGGACCGCGCTATACTGAACCGGTCCGCAATTATGAAAGCGATGATGATTTGGACCAGATTTATAAGATAACAACGCAAGATCAAGATTGGGTGAATCCAACAATAGATGGATGCATTGCCTGGGACCACGAAAGTTCCTGCACTGATCCGGATTTAGATAGGAACGCAACAAATTACAGATATAAACATAAATACAAAGATGTAGTAGAAATAACACTTCATTTCATTAATATCAAATACTGAAATATGCTTACAAACAGAATGGAAATAAGACTAGCTCGGGCAATGGTAGCTTATCTTTGAGAAGAGATGTGGTGGCTACATGCCTTTGAACTATGTTACAATGAGGCTCCAAGGCCTATTTATTATTGAGAAACAATGGAAAACCCTAAACATCCAAAAACCTAACCCTAGGAGATGAAGCGCCAAACTATGGGCCCCGTTTGGGTAAATTGGTACATCAACTTCCTAGGTTCGTAACTTTGGCATACGATATCCGTTTGATGCGCACAATACCTCGTTAGAAATATATATTCGAGGAATACAACTTTTGAGTGAGAAAGGTCAATGACCCATGTTGCTCCCATTTTTCCCAAAAAAACGTCGTTTAGGGCCTCAAAACGGCTCTGGAAGTTCATAACCCAAAAAAACTGCCAAAAATAGTAAATTGTGCTAGAATTAAGGAAACTGAAAACTGAAAGAGAGAGTTGTGGGGGTCCAAAGTCAGATAGGTGGGTGGCCACTAACATCCACTTGGATCATGCACATCAAATTCAGATGAGGATTTGGAGCACTGGTAGAATCGACTGCATGAAGTATCTACGCTGCGCTGTAATATGATGACCAAGTTATTGCATTGTGTATCATCGAAGGTAAGGAGTCTGCCCTATTATGATGGTTTAATTGATGCTTATGGATGCATTCGAAAGGGAAGTGCCAGAGAAGCATCGCTTCCAGGCCTTGGATGGGGCCCTGCACGCTACGCCTGCGAGATGGTGGGGTACGCACAAAGACAGTTATGATGATTGGCGCGTGTACAAAAAGATGATGAGATTGCGGTTTGGTCACGCACAAGTGAGGCTAACAGAGAAATACGATGAAAGGAATGACCTGCATGATCACCTGGCAAAATGGACTAAGGTTTTTGGAGCGGAGCCTCAGCCTAAATGGGTGCATCTGTTTTATCATACTTTGGATGTAATACCGATGAACTGGTACTTGGAAACAGAGCTCCTCCGTGGCACTGAAGAATGGGGCATTTTGTAACAGGGATTCTTGATGAAGTTTAGCTTTGAGGATGGGTTTGAAAGTATTAACGAATCATTGCAGGAAGTTAAGGCAGCAATCTTTAGAATACCACAGGATCCATTGGATTTAGTACAACCGGATTGGACCACCTAGTTGAGGCACGCGACAGAGTGTTACAATGTGACTATCGAAGAAGAGGACGAGGACCCGAGGAACATTAATATCCCAGAGACAAAAGATCACCGCGAAGTTGAAGGACCACAAATTGAAAATCCAGATATCATTGCGCCACTAAAAACAAGACAAGTAAACATTGGGACAAAGGCGAAGCCGAAGTTTACAAAGATTGGGGGCTACTAGGATGACGTAACAGTAGATAAGGTCATTGAATTGCTCCGTGAATACCAGGACTTTTTCCCTACGAAGTTCTCATAACTAAAGGGGATAATAGGGGACCTAGGAGTTATGAAAATTACATTGAAACCGGACGTGAAGCCGATCAAGCAGAGGCCTTACCACCTCAATCCGAAGTATAAAGAAATGGTCCGCTTAGAGTTAGATAAAATGCTTGCGGTAGGTATTATTGAACCAATAGAAGAGGTTGATTGGGTGAGCCCAATAGTAGTCCAAGAAAACAAGCAGAAGGATGAAATAAGGATATGTGCAGATCTCAGAAAGTTGAATGACGCCTGTGTACATGATCCCTTTCCAACAACGTTCACTGACAAAGTGCTGGATAATGTAGGAGGACAGGGGGCATATTCGTTCACGGATGGGTTCTCGGGGTACTATCAGATCAAGATTGTGCCAGAGGATAGAAGTAAGATGACCTTTTCCATGGAGTGGGGTTACTTCTAGTATACCGTGATGCCTTTTGGGTTGAATAGCGCATCAGCGATCTTTTCGCGTGTGATCATTGCGGCATTTAAGGACTTCATTCACAAGTTTCGGGAGGTATACTTTAACAATTGGATGATGTTTGGGCTGATGAAATGCCATGTAGCCAGCCTACAATTGATGCTGGAATGATGCCGGAGGTATCAAATCATGATCAATTTGAAGAAATGTTTGTTTTGTGTTCCCTTCGGAATCTTTTTGGGCCATATGGTGTGAAAACAAGGACTAATGGTTGACCCGGCTAAGATAGTAGTTATAATTAATTTAGAAGTACCAAGAAGTGTGAAACAGATGCACGCAATGCTGGGGCATATAGGATACTATAGAAAATTCATTAAGAGTTATGCCCAGATTACCGCGCCGATGGAGAAGTTGCTAAAGAAGGATGCTACATTCTATTGGAATGAAGAATGCCGACAAAGCTTAGATGTGTTAAAGGAAAAGATGGTCACCGCGCCAATCCTAGTCTTCCTAGACTGGAAGAAGGAATTTAATTTGCATGTGGATACGTCATGTACTGCACTCGGGGAAGTACTGACACATACCGGTGAGGGAGAGTTGGATCACCCTATAGCATTTGCAAGTAGGAAGTTGTCTAAAGCTGAGAAGAATTATTCAACGACAGGGTGCAAAGGTTTGGCTTTGGTGTACCTTCTCCAGAAGTTCATACACTACTTTCTAGGTGGACATTTTAAGATGTATATAGACCATTCTGCATTGAAGTACTTGGTTAACAAGCCTATGTTGGGGGGAAGATATGCAAATAGCTATTGCTATTTCAGGAATATGATTTCAAAGTTATTGTGGAGCCAGGACAATTGAATGCGGGACCGATCATCTGTTGTGCATTGAAATAGGAGAGGAGCCTACTAATTTGGAGGAGGGACTGCTTGACGTGCAACTCTTTTTAGTGCGTGTCATGAAGAATCACTTTGCAGATATCATACACTTCCTAATGACGGGGCAGCTCCGGAGGGGTATACTAGTCAACAAAAGAAGGAGTTGGTGGTGCGCATGGCAAACTTCTCTATCATTGCAGGGAACTTATATAAAATGGGGTCGGATGAAATACTGTGATGTTATGTGCCTGAGTTTGAATGAAGAAGCATCCTTGCTGAAGCTCATGGAGGAGCTGCGGGAGGACATTATGTAGGAAAAGCAACAACGCAGAAGATTTTACGCGTTAGGTTATGGTGGTCGACGCTTCATAAGGATTCCAAGGCTTATTGTAAGGCATGTGATGCATGTCAGAGGATGGGCAGGCCATCGCGGAGGGATGAGCTACCTCTGAATCCGCAACTGTCATTACAACCATTTGAGAAGTGGGTGATTGATTTTGTGGGACCAATTCAGCCTCCAGGAAAGAAGATAGGTGCGTGGTACATCATCACCACAACGAAGTATTTGACCAGATGGGTAGAGGTGCGGCCTGTGAAGGACTATACCAGAGCAATAACAACAATGTTCATTTTTGAGTATGTACCAACTAGGTTTGGTTGCTCGAATATTTTGATGAGTGATCACGGTACGCATTTCCTTAATGAGACGATCAGCATGTTGACGGAGGAATTCCAAGTTTATCACCAAAAGAGCACACCGTATCACCCACAGGCTAATGGGACGATTGAAGCATTCAATAAGATATTGGAGAATGCACTGACGAAGGTTTGCAATGCACAAAGAAATGACTGGGATGTGCGCGTACCCATGGTGCTATGGGCTTACAGGACGACTTGCAAAAAGATGACTGGACAAATGCCTTTCAGGCTAGTTTATGGCATAGAAGCTGTGATGCTGATGGAGTACATTGTACCTAGTCTACACATAGCGGCATTTACAGGAATGGCGTATCGTGGAGCCCTAGAAGAAAGGCTTGCGCAATTGATAGAGATGGAAGAGGATAGATTTTTGGCTGGATTCCATCAACAAGTTCAAAAGGAGCGCGAAAAGGCATGGCACGATCAGCACATCAAACTATGCACCTTCAAGGTAAACGATTTAGTGTTATTATATGACAGCAAGTTTGATAAATTTCCAGGAAAATTTTGGATGCATTGGCTGGGGCCCTATGTCATCAAGGAGATTACCGATGGTGGAGCAGTTCAACTGGTGAAGTTGAATGGAGAGCCATTTCTAGGGAAGGTGAATGGCAGCCGATTGAAGCCATACACTAGGGATCCGGCCAGATGACTATATGGTGGAGGCACAGTCTTAGCACTCCAGGCAGCTGAAAGGAGGCGCGAGACTATAAACTACACTTCCCGGGTTGTTTCCTCCTTAACTTAATCTCGCTTGCTTTTGATGGACTCTGTGTTAAAACCATAGTTTCTGCCACACTCCGTTTAACACACGACATTCATATATCGATTCATTCACTTAATATTGGATCGCCATCGATCCATTCAGTGGGAATACAAAGAAATACCCGATTAACTACTGAATGCAGATACACAGACTAATGAGAGTCCACACTAGGCACGAGACTTGCCCTCTCGGGCTCAATTACAACAATAAATTGACCTCTGTCTCAAACCACATCTAACACTCAACATCTTGCTTCTCACTCAAAAACTAATCATCTCAGCTCCCTTGACTTTCCGCTCTTCTCTGGTCTGATATGGCTCCTCTGTTAACTCCTCTGATACTTTGTAGTTCTTCTTTGGCATATATTACATGCGATACTCTCGATATGGCTCCTCCTCAATCTCCCACTCTTACACTAACTTGGCTTTCCTATGGCTTCCGATACCGCTCCAATACCTCTTCTCTGCTTTGATAGCTCTGCTCTGATAGCTCCTATGACTTCCGATATTCTCTCCAATGGCTTGACTATCTTGGCTTTCCTCTGGTTTCTCCTCATGGCTTCTTACTCCTTTTTCTTCATGGATCTGCTCTACTCCTTGGCTTCATATCATCATTTAGTATCCTAGAATATTGCCATATTGACATACTCCTGTTGCTTCATGGATCTGCTCTACCTGACTTCACATCAATGTTTATTGTCCAGAATATTGCCATATTGACATCAATGACAACCTAGATTAACAAACGCAGGGAGGTTGTACTAAAGGCCAAATTGGGGCCTTGGATAGATGAAGCCTATGTGCTCATGGCCACCATTGAAGGAAAGCTGGAGAACCTACAGACAACACATCAGCAAATCAAGGCAAATAGTGCAGAACCAACAACAGAGCAGCGGGTGGAATAGGTTAAGCAGGCGACAATGCAGTGTGCTATCAAAGTTGTAGTGGTACAAGTAGAGATAGGAGGTCTTCATGACAAGATCTTCACGCTGGTAGAGTGACTCGGGGGCGAGTCACCATATTTGTGTTGGGGGCCTGTTGGGAAGGGGTCCCCTAAGGTCATTTTTAGGGTTAAAAGTCCAAATTTTGGGGCAGAAAGCCCAAGTTTTGCATAAGAAATGTAAAGTCTCCGCATTTTGTGGCCATGGAGCATGAAGATGTAAAGAGTCAATAAGGGTTTCCGCCCTTAGTTTATGTAAATTGTGTTGGCTTCAAGAGATCCACCCATGGTCTATGGACCATGGGATTGTATAAAAAGGGAAGTCTTAGAAGAGTCTAAGGTAGTAGTTGGGAGTTGAGTCTTGTTATGTTTATGTAATGGGTCTGTGAGAGCTAAGAGCAAGGAGTCTTAGCGTAGGAAAGAGGCTCTGCAGCTATGTGCATAGAGGCCTAGGGTAGAAGTCTGCAGCTGAGTGCGTGGACCCTTGCAGCTATGTGCGTAAGGTAGTTGGAGTCTGTAAAGAGGATCTGAACATCAATAAAGAGAATTATTTTGGAATTATCTGTGTATAATCTGTTTTACTTCTGCATATGATTATGTTATGAAGAACACTGGGTTTATGTTTTGATGTTGTATTGATGCGCGAATCCATATGTTTTGCTTTATTATATGAACACAAGTAAGAATAGTTGTTTATGCGAAGATCATCTTAACACATGTGAAGTTATTCAATACTTAAGCTAATCTGGGTAAAAACATAAGTTAAGAGTAATTATAAAGTCACGTAAGTACCTGATCCACCTATCTAGGGTACGTGAAGGACGATTATAGACCTTCGCGGAGGTCTGAAGGACGAATAAGAGAAGTATATAGATAATCCCTAGAAGGCTTATCGACCTACGCGAAGGAAGGGTTAGGGTATAAAACAACATCACTACCGTCTCTGGGTGCAGAAACTTGGTTCCTGCATCCCCCCATACTGCTTTGGGTGAAACTTCAGTCCGTACTCCATGGGTTGATGCCGAAAGGACCAGTAGTGTAGGGATTTGCTTGGCTAATTAACGTTGAACCTGGGTCAGGGTCCATCAAGCCAACAAAAGAGTAAGCCAAGTAATGGAACATATGTTGAGAATGTATGTTATGGACGAACAAGCATAATGGGAAAAGTACTTGCCTTTAGTTGAATTCACTTACAATAATAATTACCATAGCTCAATCAAAATGCCTCCATTTGAAGAATTATATGGAAGACCTTACAGAACACCTCTAAGTTGGAACAGGTTAGTGTTGAAAAATGTGCAACAAGAAATGTTAAATTTAGAATGTGCTAAAAAGAGACCCTCTAAAAATAACACGTCTAAAAATATTGGTTTGGCCAGTGAGGTCATTGGCCACATTGGGTGAGAGGTGAAACTGCTAAAAATAGAAAGTTCTAAAAATAACATTTCTAGGTCCCTTCCTATTTATAGCAGTCCCTAGTCTATCTATAGGAAGTAAAATTAATTTTGGTCTTAATAGCAGTTGGAAATATTAATTAATTAATTCAGTTGAGTTAATTAGTTAAGGAAATTCGAATTTGAAGTCTTTGTGAGCATGCACATGAGTTGTCCCACTGATTGAGGAATTTATCCTTAATTTCCTCCACTGATTGAGGGAATAAGTATGAGTACTATAATGAGAGAATTAGTTGACTTAGTTCTAACTAGTCAAGTCCAGTTAGATTATTTTAACAAGTTGTTAAAATAATAAAATATAGTTTGTTAATGCTTGCATGCATGTGACAACTATTATTTTAGATAATTGAGAATTCACTCATGGATAACTATTGCATGTCAGTTCTGTCAGAGACCCGGTTGAGATCAGATGTGGGATAGTATACTATTATTTGGATGAATATTTTTCCTATAAAGGAAGCTCATCCATGATGAGGATTTATCTCCTTTAGGTTTGTGCAGTTATTTCAGAGGTCAGTGTTGTGTGTGAGGTGAGAATCACACAAGTTGCAGCTAGAGGACCCAGGAAAAACTATGCATAGAAATAGGAGGCTTGGAGGGCAGAGGATAAGGTTTCTAAGAAGCCTTTGACTGTCTATGAGCAGCAAAGGGATTGTACTGAGAGCTGGATAGCTTCCGAGCTAAGGCTTTGTGTAATCCAGACTATATTTCCACTTGTATGATAATACAGAGTTGGGGTTTTAGGTTGAGGCTTTCCCCGGGTAAATTCTTCTGTGTTATGTGTGATTGATTCCTTCTTAACAGTTATATGTGTTCTTATTGATGTTGCTCATGGTTGATTAAGCTTCCGCTAAATTGGTTGTAGAAGTAGATCAAGTGTTTTGCTTTAGTACATTGCATTACCGGGTGATCTACAGGTGGGAAATTTCTACATGGTATCAGAGCTAGCTGATTTGTAGAAAAATTCTACAAAATTCTACAATTAGAGGACTGGGTGATTGTGGGGCTAGAGTTAATTCAAGAGATGGAAGGACAGATAAATACCACAATAAATTATATAAAGTATTATTATTAATCACATATTACATAACATAATAAGATATATGTTTTATCAAAAGGGAGGATTCTACTGTCAAACATTAACGCAGGCGATGGATGCCTAATTAGACTTCAATAAAACATTATCACCTTATCTTTTCGTTGGTTGAACCTATGACAAGGACATTGCCATTTGGAGGCAAAATGAGATTTTATTATAAGAAAAAATAAAAATAAAAATAAATCCTAATAATTATTGCCAAAAAATGTGCATGCAAATCCACTTGTGGAAATGCAGACATAAAGCTTCCAATTCCTTTAGTTTAGTAAATCTTGAAAACCCTCTGTTTGATTTGAAAAAAAAAAATATTAGTTATGATTGTTGGGGAATGCACATGCAAACACATGCTAGGTTATTTGATTAAAAAATAAATTAATATTAAAAAAATTCTTAGTCAATTCTCCACATATCTTATTTGCATGCTTAAGTTTCCGAAGGTATTTTACTATGGGCCTCAGTTGTCTCTACACGAAGCATCCCGCCCTCTTGATGCTAGGGAATCCTATTGCATGTAGTACACCTAGATGTTAGGAAAAGGTCCTGGTAAATTCAAGCATCTGTGAACAACCTCGTGCCCTCGTACACCAATGCTGGAGAGGAAAGAGAAATGAGAGAGAAGTCAAGGGAAAAGAAGTCACCTGTAAAATATCCAGTAGCCGAGGGTTGTCGATCTAACTCCATGGGAAGAATATAGGTGCAATTGATTTTATTCCATGTGATTCCTTCATTTATTTCTTTAATTCCTAGGATAATGTCTGAGATTCTTGATGAATCGACAAAATCAATTGTTGTTATGGGTTCTTTCTCTATCAACGTGTTGGGAACGGGATCCCCCAAGGACAGTTTTGGGGCTAAAAGCCCATGTTGTAATAAAGTTGTAAAGTCTCCGCATTTTGTGGTCGCGGAGAGTGAAGGTGTCATGAGTCATAAAGGGTTGTTCGCCCTTAATTTTGTAAAGTAAAGTCGGCTGTAAAGATCTACCCATGGTCCGCGGACCATGTGATTGTATAAAAAGAGCTAAGTAAGTAAGTTCTAAGTAGTCTTAACAAGTCATGAATTGTAGTAAGAAGTCTTGAGCGATAAAGAGAGAAGTCTAAGTTCGGGTCATAGCATAGGTAGAGGCTCTGCAGCTGAGTGTGCAAAGGCCTAGGGTAGAAGTCCGCAACTGTGTGCGCAGGGCCGATAGAGTCTATAATCATCTGAAGATATCAATAAAGAGAAGTATTCTACAAATTCTATGTCTTTGTTTCCTGTTAATGCATCTTGTCATATTGTGTATGAATTTCATTTATAATACTTATGTGATGCACGAATGTATGTAATTATGTTGGATAATTGAACACAAATAAGGATATCTGTTTACATGGTGCTAACTATGATTATCTGATAAGATAAGTAAGATTCTTAAGATAACTTGGTACTCTGTGGAATACGTCGCCTTAGCAGTACGAAAGTATCTGAACCAAAGGCTAGGGTTGCACGAAGGTCAGTCATACCCTTTCGCGGAGGTATGCAAGGGAGGAATAAGGGGCTAGGAAGAGAGCCCTAGACTTGCGCGAAAGTAGGAATAGAAGGAAGAAACCGACAGCACAACCATCTTAGGGTGCGGAAACTTGGTTCCAGCATCCCCCCATACTGCTTCGGGTGAGACTTCGGTCCGTGCTCCACAGGATGATGCCGAAAGGGCTAGTAGTGTAGGGATTTGTTTGGCTAACTAACGCTGAACCTAGGTCAGGCCCCACCAAGCCAAAAAATGGTTCCGTTGCCGGGACCAGAATCTGCATAAGAGATGTGTGATGTCGTATCACTGGAATCCAACTAAGAAAGAGATCAGAGACTGGTTGGATAGGAATATCCATGAATTTGCGGCGCAGGAGAACAAAAGTCCGCGACTGACAAAGGAACAGTGGCTGGACAACTACCTATATACAAAAATACACGAGATCTTTTTTCTGTTCCTTTTCGGTTGAGTTATACGAGTGGATCGCGAAGCTAGCAGATAGCCAAGGAAGGTGGAGACTTGACGGTCCTATTGTCTGGACCCCGAAGTTAGTACAGAGATTGGAAGCCTCTAAGGATAAGATCGCCCGCGCTATTGATCATTGGATCAATCGCATCATAGGAGGATTTGTGACTGAATTCACGGTCGATACCTCAGTCAGCTACAGCGAGGCGGAGCGACGCTTTTTCAAAGGTCTGTGAGGTAAGTACTTGAAGTCTTTGAATACCTGGATTAAGATGTTATTGTGCGAAAAACGAGTTATGCAGCTACCTTGATGTTCGGAGCTACGCGAAGCGGAAAAACTTACAGGAACGAAGGAAGAAAGGGTCCTGAATATGGTTGATTAATTTCACCTCCACGAGGTGACGAATAGGGAGTAGGGAAGGCTTATCCATGAAGTGCTATTCAGTTAATAAGACAAGGATTCCCGTGACTACCACCTCCACTGCAGTTCAACATGGAAAAATCCATGAATCTGCCTCTGTTTAAAGGCTTGGGAAATGAGGACCTGGACCAGTTCTAGTTTGTGGTGAAAGTTGTATGGGAAGCTCAAGGCGTTACAGATGATCACTTGAAGAATACAACACTGGTTAGTGTGCTGCAAGATCACGCGCTAACCTGGTACATTAAGTACTCTAATGATAACCCAAATGTTGGAGTGGCAGACATCCAAACCGCGCTGAAGAAAGAATTCAGTAGGCCTAAATCTAAGGCACAATCAATTGTGGGGTTCAAAGAAAACGTGATGAAGCCAGGCGAGATACCTTGGGTATTAGATCATAGGTTGAAATGTCAAATCCGTGAAGCTAATATGAACTTAACAAATAGACAATATCGCGAGTGGTTTGTGGCTTCACTCCTACCACACCTGAGGGTTGCGCTATCACAACAGAAGATAACGACTCAGGTAGAGGCCTTGGAGATTGCAATGAGACTGCATGAAACACTGATGTAAGATCCAAATCTAGGGGTTCAATAGATCCATGCGCAGTTGAAAAATATTTGCCTTGAGATGCAAAGTTTGAAGCAGGAAAGAACAGTTCGACCAGAGGTGCGCAAAGAGGTATGGTGCCTGAAATGAAAGGGTCAGGGGCATGAAAAATACCATTGCCCGGTCTTTGCGAACTACATGGTAGGAGGTGGACCAATGCCTTTGAGGTCAGAAGCTCAAGCAAGATGAAGCACAGGGCCTGCATTGTGGTGTGTTATATGTCAGGTAGTAGGAAAACATGCAACATATAACTGTCATTTGCTACAGAAGCTTGTACAAACGCCACAACAACTATTCTGCAACTTTTGTAGGTCGGTAGGGCATGATGAGCACAACTATAGGAGCTATGAATTGATGATGGATAGAACACCCGCCTATAGGGTTCAGGCAGAAACACGGCCCCTTGACCAGAGCACAGGGATGACGCGAACAGGTTTTTAGGGGTGCAGACGAGGCCGAGGCGGAGGAGGACCTGGTAGAAGTCGGGGACAACTGATTTGCTACAATTACGGAGGACTAGGACACTATGCCCATGATTGCACTAACCCAACGCGTCCGTTGTGAAAATATTTCACTTTGTTTGATCATGAGACAGAGGACTATCTTATGCTGATAGCGAGGATACGCGACAAAGGGGCGCTACCACCTCAACCGACTCAAAACCTGTAGAAGATGAGATTTGAGCCTTGTGAACAGGATGCGAATGTGAATATAGTGCTCCAAAGTGGAATTGCAACAAGGGATGATAAGGGGAAACAGCCTGAAGACAGCGCATGGGTTCGCAAAGCTCCGGCGAAGGAGGTTGAATTCAATTTGGAGCACGCACGCGAAACATTCATGGAAGAAAAGAAGAGCTTCGCTGAGGCCTCCACCTCAGGAAGTAAGGATAATCCTGATCAGGAAATGGACCCTTCTATGCTTACAATCTTCCTAGAGACCTACATGAAGTTGCTACGCGGCAGCAAAGTTGTAAAAGGATTACAAGAGCTTATAAGTAGATGCGCCGGAAACACTCTGGGTGAATCGCATGTGGTACGAAAGATTGGTAAGCATAAAACAAGGACAGGACGGGAGATGAGACTGATCGTGCAGATAGGAGAGTATGAGATGGATCAGATTATTTTAGACCTAGGGTCAGACGTGAACGTCCTACTGAAGCAGACTTGGGAACGGATGGGAAGACCAGTGTTGCAGTGGTCTCCAATTCAATTAAGGATGGAAAATCAACAGAAGATCATCCCCGTGGGATGACTGCAAGGGGTCACTGTAGATATTGAAGGCGCGAGCGCACTGGCTGACTTTGAAGTATTAGAAATTGTGGATGATAGTAACCCCTACCTTGCGCTCCTTGCAATTGATTGGGCTACTAATATTATTGGGGTAATCAACCTAAAGAAGAAAAAGATGATATTTGAGAAGAAATCGCTCCGCGTAATAGTCCCCCTAGATCCTGGATCACGCTATACTGAGCCAGTCCACGATTATGAGAGTGATGACGATCTAGAATGTATCTATAAGATAACAGCGCGAGACCAAGATTGGGTGAATCCAACTACGGATGGACAAATTACATGGGATCATGAGTATTCCTGCACCTCAGACTCTAATGAAGAACTAGAGCGCTGGCAGAACTGGTTACATGAAGTAACCACACTGAGCTGTAACATGATGACCCAGTCGCTGCATTGTGTGTCGTCAGAGGTAAGAAATCTACGCACTTATGATGGCCTTAATGATGTAGATATATTTTTGGGTGCATTTGAGAGGGAGGTACCAGAGAAGCAGCGCTTCCAAGCTTTGGATTGGGCACTGCGCGCTACGCCCGCAAGGTGGTGGGGTACGCATAAGGTAGCTTTGATGATTGGCGTAAATGTAGGAGGATGATGAGAACATGCTTTGGGAAGCCGAAGGTGCAACTGACAGACAAATATGAGGGGCAAGATGATCCACACATGCACTTGGCCAAATGGGCTTAAGCTTATGGAGAGAAGCCCCAATCTGAATGAGTGCACTTGTTTTGTCACACCTTAGATGTCATCCCGATGAACTGGTACTTAGAAACGGAGCTCCACCATGGTACAGGTGAATGGGATATTCTGTGCGAGGGAATCATAATGACATTCATCTTTGAAGATGGGTTTGACAGTATCGACAAGGCGCTACAAGAAGTAAAAGCAGCAATCTTTAGGATACCGTAGGATCCTTTGGACCTGATTCAGCCTAATTGGGCTACTCAACTGAGTCACGCACTGGAATGCTATAACGTAACAACTTAAGAAGAAGATGAGGATCCGTAAAAGGTTAACATCCCTAAAATAGAAGGTCACCGCGAGGTTAAAGGACTGCAGGTTAAGAATCCTGATATAACCACACCGCTGAAAATGAAACAGGTAAATATTGGTACGAAGGCAGAACCCAAATTCACGAAGATTGGAGACTACTGGGACGACGTGATAGTGGATAAGGTCGTTGAATTGCTCCGTGAATACCAGGATTTATTCCCTACCAAGTTTATGGATCTAAAAGAGATAATTAGGGACCTAGGTGTTATGAAGATCACATTGAAGCTCAACGCGAACTCAGTTAAGTAAAGACCATACCATCTCAATCCGAAGTATAAGGAGAAGGTCCGCATAGAGCTAGACAAGATGCCCGCGGCAGGCATCATTGAGCCTATAGAAGAATCTGATTGGGTAAGCCTAATCGTGGTACAGGAAAAGAAGCAGAAGGATGAAATAAGGATATGCGTAGATCTCAGGAAGTTGAATGACACTTGTGTACATGATCCCTTCTCGACTCCATTCACTAATGAAGTGTTGGACAATGTAGGTGGCAAGAAAAACCTATTCCTTCACTGATGGGTTCTCCGGGTACCATCAAATCAAACTCGCGCTAGAGGATAGGAGCAAGACAAACTTCGCGACTGAGTGGGGGTGTTTTCAGTACACTGTAATGCCTTTTGGATTGAAGAATGTGCCTGCAATTTTTTCCCACGTAGTCGTTTCAGCATTCAAGGAATTTATTCACAAGTTCCTAGAAGTATACGCTGATGACTGGATTGTGTTTGGGCTGGTGAAATGCCATGTGGCAAGTTTGCGCCTGATGTTGGATACCTATCAAAGATACCAGATCGCGCTCAATCTGAAGAAATTCCTATTTTGTGTTCCTTTTGGAACCTTGTGGGTCATGTGGTCTGTAGATAGGGATTGATGGTAGATCCCGCAAAAATCACGGTGATACTTAACTTAGAAGCGCCAAGGAGTGTGAAATAACTGTGCGCTACCCTAGGACATACAGGATATTACAAAAAGTTTATCAAAGGCTATGCCCAGATCACCGCTCCTATGGAGAAGTTGTTGAAAAAGGATGTCACATTTTGCTGGAACGAGGACTGTGAGAAAAGCTTGGATGTATTGAAGGAAAAGATGGTCACCGTGCTAATTCCAGTCTTCCTGGATTGGAAGAAGGAGTTTCATGTACATGTCAATGCGTCATGTATAGCACTGGGAGCAGCACTGACGCAGGCTGGCAGAGGATACTTGGACCATCCTATAGCGTTCACAAGTAGAAGGTTATCCAAGGCGGAGAGGAACTATTCCACCACTG
Organism: Pinus tabuliformis; assembly: GCA_031772625.1. Lineage (NCBI taxonomy): Eukaryota > Viridiplantae > Streptophyta > Pinopsida > Pinales > Pinaceae > Pinus > Pinus tabuliformis. The sequence goes on along the minus strand of CM062819.1, from coordinate 1,015,452,495 downwards.
TGCGTGAAGGGTTAGCCATGGTATACACACTCCAGAAGTTTAGACACTACTTGATGGGTGGCCATTTTAAGATGTATACAGATCATTCTGCGCTGAAATACCTGGTCAATAAGCCTATGTTGCGGGGGAGAATCTGAAAATGGTTGTTATTATTCCAGGAGTATGATTTTGAAGTTATTATGAAGCCTAGATGACTAAACGCGAGACCAGACCATCTGTTGTGCATCGAAACAGGGGAAGAGCCCACTAATTTGGAAGAAGGATTGCCTGACATGCAACTATTTGCAGTGCGCATCGCAGATGGTCATTTTGAAGATATCATACACTTCCTAACGACAGGAATTGCCCCGGAAGGATACATCGTCCAGCAAAAGAAGGAGTTAGTGGTGCGCGCGGTAGACTTTTCTGTCATTGTTGGGCATCTGTATAAAATGGGGTCTGATGACATATTGCGATGGTATGTACCGAAGTTTGAAAGAAGCAACATCCTCGCGGACACTCATGGGGCCGCCACAAGAGGGCATTATGCAGGAAGAGCGACTGTGTAGAAAATTCTATGTGTAGGGTTGTGGTGGCCAACCCTCCATCAAGATTCGAAAGCATACTGCAAAGCATGTGATGTGTGTCAAAGGACTGGCAGGCCATCACGAAGGGATGAGATTCCTTTGAATCCACAAATGACATTACAACTCTTTGAGAAATGGGTGATATATTTTGTGGGACCCATCCAGCCCAAAGGAAATATGGGAGCAAGGTACATTATCACCGCGACGGAGTATTTGACTCGATGAGAGGAGGAACAACTAGTGAAGGATTGCACAGGCGCAACCACTGCAAAGTTTATCTTTGAGTATGATGCAATCCAGGTCTCCAAAGATCTTGATGAGTGATCGCGGTACGCAATTTTTGAATGAGACGATCAGTGCGCTAACGGAGGAATTTCAGGTCTATCACCAGAAAAGCACGCCTTATCATCCGCAGCCTAACGGGATGGTGGAAACATTCAATAAAGTGTTGGAGAACGTGCTCACCAAGGTTTGCAATGCTCAGCGAAGTGATTGGGACCTACACATACTCGCGGTACTATGGGCCTATCGGACAACATGCAAGAAGTTGACTGGACAAACACCCTTTAGGCTTGTATATGGTGTTGAAGTAGTGATGCCCATGGAATACATTGTGCCTAGTCTGTGCATAGCAGCACTCACGAGTATGATGGATCGTGGAGCCCTAGAGGAGAGGCTCGCACAGCTGGCTGAGCTTGAGGAAGAAATGTTTCTAGCTAGATTTCACCAATAGGTCCAAAAGCAGCGCGAAAAAGAATAGCATGATTGACACATTAAGTTGCGCACCTTTAAGGTAAATGACCTAGTTTTGTTATATGATAGCAAGTTTGATAAATTTCCAGGGAAATTCAGAATGCACTAGTTAGGGCCCTATGTCATTAAGGAGATTACCGATGGAGGAGCAGTTCAGTTGGTCAAATTGAATGGAGATCCCTTCCCAGGAAAGGTGAATGGCAGTCACTTGAAGCCATACACCGATGGTCCGGCCATGTGACTATATGAAGGTAGCACAGTCTTAGCGCTCCAGGCAGCTGAAAGGAGGCACGGGACTATAAACTACACTACCCGGGTTGGGGAGCTATGCGATTGGAGGATTGTGCAAAGAAAGGAAGTGTCATCGGGTTCGCGACAGCGTGAAGGGAGCTGCGCTACCCAGGGAGAAATCACGCAGGTTGGCCGGAAAGTGACCGTTAAAGTCACTGTTCATAATTTGATGGTAGAAATGTGGCCAAATGGAGTAGGAGGCCGACATTTAAGATATAATTTATGGATCAGATCTTTGAAAATCTGCTGCCAATCTAGCATTAATGAACCGAATTTGGGGGGAACGGTCATATTCGAATTCAGATTGCCCTATAAATTACAGGTGGTTGTCCAGCGAAAAACACTTGGCATTTCAAGAATTGAGTTGTTGAGCACTCAAGCACACATGAATCGTGAGCACTACGAACTTCTGTTAGCCAGTTCCATATTTGAGACATTGCCAGAGGAGACAAAGGAGTTCTTGCAGAACATCATGTCGGTGCCAATAGAAGATATAGATACCGAAGTAGAGGAGTCGGTGCTGGAAATTTAGATGGAGGCTGAAGACGCTGCTCCTGAGGTTGCCGAAGTCCCCAAATCACCAAGGACGCTGAGACCAAAGCCCACCCCAACCAAGGAGACTGCGAAGGATGAAAAGGGCAAGCAGCCTGCAATACCGATGCGCGCATCTCCAAGAAGAAACCCATTGAAGCCTATTGCATAGGAGAGGGGCAAAGCCATCAATCTAGAGCTGGAGGAGGAAGAAATCAAAGACATCCCGATGGATGATGAGGATGTGGGAGTAGATGTGGAGGAAGTTGAAGCCCAGGGTGCTGACCCTATCACTTGGTTGCCTGAATACATCCCTCCGCGCAAGGGCAAGGCCAAGGTACCGAAGGATATCGATGAGAGCAAGACCCCCTTGCAAACCCCTCTACTGCCGGATGAGATTGTTTTCGAAGGACTGCGCTTGGTGCGGGTTCCGCTGTTAAAACTCGAGGACTGGGACTTGGATGATCATGAGAAGTTCCCACACCTGGCGACCGAGCAGCTGATGCGCCGCATCATCGATACAACCACCGGAATGACCACATTGGAGCCACGGAGGTGGCTCAGAGGAGTAGACAAGGCAAGGTTTCTCAACCTGCTTTGGGTGCCGCACTACAACTGCACCCCGGTTACAGTATTGGTCATCAAGCAGCTGCTATGCTTGGTGCATGATAGGTGTCTGTGGTTGGAGGAGCCAATACCCATCACTAACAGATTGATCCATAGGATCACGTGATTACCTTACATAGGTGAAAATCCGGCCATGATATTTGGCGGAAAATGTGGTGATCAGGCCCTCATGGAGGCCATGAAAGAAAAGTTTAAGTTGGTAAAGAAGCTGCGTGTATATGCCATATCCAGCATCTGTGACCCTACTGTAAAGGTGGCTACGTAGATTTTAGCAGGAAAGGTGATGAGGAAGTGTCGCACCGACGACGTGTCGACGCCTGTCGTCGTGCTAGCAGCCTAGTGTGCCGAAGGAGTCCTGTTCAACTGGTCAGACTATCTTCACGGAGAGTTCTTAGCAAACTACCGCAAAGCATAGGAGCTCAGCAAGACGTTCCACTACGCATGGATCTTGCTGTCAATTGTGCTGATAGCATGGGAACTACCAGAGGACAGTCAGTTCCCTTCGGTCGTGCCAGACCTACCAGAAGCAGGGAAGTACGCTTCGCTATGGGTGACCAAGAATGTGCAACGAATCAAGGACAACAAGATCTTCTGGATCTTGATGGAGATGAACATTTGCATGGCCATCAATCGCAACCTGCAGTTGTCACCTACAGTGTTTGCCAACCTGCAGGGCTATGCAGAGTTTAAAGCATATTTTCACCATGTGTCCATTAGGGTGCGAAAGGACCCTGCACAGAAATGGTATGACTTACCTTACCTGGAAATAGGTGACGCCATTAATGCAGTACTTGATCGATGGCCGGCAGAATGGCGCACCACAGCAGACTTGGTGGTGGGAGGGAGCAAGTCCACCACATAGAGAAATAAGGAGGAGGCCAAGCTAAAGATGACGCAGCTAGCCGAAAAGAGAAAGAAGGAGGCTGCTGACAAGGCTCGAGCAGAGCGCGATGCCACTCAGCAGGCAGAAAAGCAAACATGAGGAACAGAGCGGGGTTCTAACAAAGGCATAATGTCGCCTTCACCTGAGACAGAGGAGGAAACGGACGAGCAGATAGACTAGCACGGCGTGGACCCATAGGAAACGTCCGCCTGCATCAAGCATCCAAGGGAGTAGGAGAAAGGAGTGTCCAGGAAGAAATCAAAAGCTACTAAGACATCACTGGACCCAATCATGCTAACAGAGGGTGATCTGCATGACATCGGTGACATAGTGTGGGATGTCACCGCGGAGGCCCTACAACAGTTTGAGCAGCAACAACAACTAGTATTGGGGGATATCTAGACACGTCTGCAGGAGCTGCAGACTCGCGCGACATAGGCTAGCATGATGTCTACCAGCCTTGCTATCAACACTTCAAAAGCTGCAGAGATGCTGCGCACGAAGGCCTCCAGCGAGATAGTGCTGCCTGGTGGAGCACTAACCACAGAGAATGCAGCTAACATGCCCGCTGTCAACACCCTAAAGGGAGTAGGGTTGAATCTGGCAGCGCTTCTTGGTGAAGCGCTCCACCTCTTGTAGGATGGAGTGATTGTAGAGCTGAGGGCCCGTGAGCACCACGCCCTACAGGTGATCAATGAGTAATGGATTAAAAATGAGTAGTTGGCACTATAACAAGACTCTGCCATCACCGCTGTGACCGATGCGACCAACCAGAACAAGTGTATAATGCAGGTTGTCGAGGAGGCATGCTGAATGGTCCTAAAGTTGGCCATTCTTGAGGAAGAACTAGTCGAGGTGCGCGTCTGCAAGCTGGCCATGGGGGTGTGTGACGCTCGTACATAAATGGCGAGGGTTCAGTTGGAGTTGAACCTGCAGATCACAGAGTTACAGTTGAAGGCACAACCTTCAACTCCACCAGAAGTAAAGGAGTAGCAAGCGACCGATGTCACAGAAGCAGTAGTGCCGGTTGACAGTAAAGTAGCAGACTGCACGCAATTTTTTGAGCAGTCGTTTGAGGTCCTGACGAGCTTGCAGGAGGACCCCAATGTACAATGGCTGGAGAAAGAAGCGAGTGAGCTACATCATCTCTATGATGAGGTCAAAGGCACAGCGTGAACCATTGCGCTCACATAGAGACTAGTGAAGCTGCAGGACGCCAAGCAGTTGAAGGAACAGGTGGATGCAACGCTACATAAGGAAGCAATGTTGAATGCATGAATGAAGCCCTGGCTAGATGAGGCTTACACGGTGACAACCTCTTTCAAAGGAAATCTTGTGACTCTGCAAGTAACTCAGCAAAAGCTTTAGGCCGACAGTTCAGGAGCAGTGACTGAGAAAATGGTGGAAGATGTGAAGCAGGCGGGCACACAGTGCATGACCGAGGTTACAGTCATAAGGGTTGAGCTAGGAGGTCTTAGATCTCCGTGCCTGCCGAGTGACTCAAGGGCGAGTCATGATGTTTGTGTTGGGGGCCTGTTGGGAACGGGATCCCCCAAGGACATTTTTGGGGCTAAAAGCCCATGTTTTGGGTCGAATTTTGTAATAAAGTTATACAAAGTCTCCGCATTTTGTGGTCGCGGAGCGCGAAGGTGTCATGAGTCATAGAGGGTTGTCCGCTCTTAATTTTGTAAAGTAAAGTCGACTGTAAAGATCTACCCATGGTCCACGGACCATGGGATTGTATAAAAAGAGCTAAGTAAGTAAGTTCTAAGTAGTCTTAACAAGTCATGAATTGTAGTAAGAAGCCTTGAGCGATAAAGAGAGAAGTCTAAGTTCAGGTCATAGCATAGGTAGAGGCTCTACAGCTGAGTGCGCAGAGGCCTAGGGTAGAAGTTCGCAGCTGAGTGCGCAGACCCTTGCAGCTGTGTGTGTAGGGCGAATAGAGTCTGTAATCGTTTGAAGATATCAATAAAGAGAAGTATTCTACAAATTCTATGTCTTTGTTTCCTGTTAATGCATCTTGTCATATTGTGTATGAATTTCATTTATAATACTTATGTGATGTGCGAATGTATGTAATTATGTTGGATAATTGAACGCAAATAAGGATATCTATTTACGCGGTGCTAATTGTGATTATCTGATAAGATAAGTAAGATTCTTAAGATAACTTGGGAATTTGTGCAATACGCCGCCTTAGCAGCACAAAAGTATCTGAACCAAAGGCTAGGGCTGCATGAAGGTTAGTTGTACCCTTTCGCGGAGGTATTGAAGGGAGGAATAAATGGCTAGGCAGACAGAGCCCTAGAGCTGTGCGAAAGCAGGAATAAGAGGAATAAACCGACATCACGACCATCTCACGGTGCAGAAACTTGGTTCCAGCATCCCCCCATACTGCTTCGGGTGAGACTTCGGTTCACGCTCCACAGACTGATGCTGAAAGGGCCAGTAGTGTAGGGATTTGTTTGGCTAACTAACGTTGAACCTAGGTCAAGCCCCACCAAGCCAACGCAACGTTATGCCTCCTTCTATACATCTACTTATATGTTTCGATCTGGGCGAGATGGTTGTGAGACTTTGTCAAAATGATCTCTATATGGTGATGAATCTGTAATGCAAGGATCTGCATTTGTGCCCCATGTTTGTAGCAATGATTCTTCTTGTGAAGCTTCTTGACGAGAGGGGACAATCTCTGCAGTGGAAACGACATGCTTATTTGGCTACTTTTATGTAATTGAGATAAGAGAATTGGCTTCAGATGCACAAATGCACAACTTAATTTGAGATATTTCCCACATTGCCAAGTATGATAATATTAACTCAGGTTTTGATGTTGCACCATGAATGAAACTCTGCAACAATGTATTTTTTCTTTTCTTTATTAAAACTCCAAAATTCATTATTATTACATGTCCTTTGGCCAATTCCTACTTTGTTAATATTATATTTCAAATGCTAAATTGTGATTTCATCCATTTCCCATCTTTGCATTAGAAAATGTTTGATTTCTTATTTTGTGCAAAGTTGGTTTGAAGAGCTTGGTGTTAAAGTGAGCAGTCCCATTACAAACCATAAGGGGATTTGTGCAAAGTTGGTTTGAAGAGTTTGGTGTTAAAGTGAGTAGTCTCATTACAAACCATAAGGGGATTTTGCGCAAAGTTGGCTTAAAGAGCTTCATGTTATGGCGAGTAGACTCATTACAAACCACAAGGGATACATTGATTCTAACGACCAATGCTTCGAGGGCTCTCGATGCTCTCAGTTTTGCAGAGTCCCTTTGCTTGAAGCTTCCGACAATAATTTAGTTTATTGCATGCTAATTTCCAAGGCACTGGTGACTTGCTTCCCTTCAGAAAATACCAAACAACTCTTTGTAGACTCACTTTGGAAAATGGTAAGTACACCAACATAACTCTTGAATGATAAATTTCTCAAAAAGCATGCAAAATTGTAGCAAACATAGATATAACAATTGTAAAAGTTCATCATATTATTGTTTTTACCCTCCTGGATTTAGGATTTAATCACCGAAACATCAAGACTACAATGCCCAACGCACAACTTATCTCAAGGCAAGCACAATTTAGAGTAATGAATTTTTCGTTTTATTACTTACAGGGGGTTGATATAGGTGCACCTAGTGGACAATTAGGAAAATGTCCATATGCATTTGAATATTTTCAAGATCTCTATGATTGGCAGGACTCACTAGAGGGGTCTTCCATAACAAATATTTTATATCATACTCGAATATGGACTCTAGAATTGTCATATGCTTGTTTGAACCCTGAGTCTAACCAATAGAAATTCAGAATCATAAGGATAGCCATCTTATTGGGCACACCATTCTTAACCTTCTTTGCAATCACAAAACCTATGAAACCTGACACCCAAAAGAACACAACATGATAATACAATGGAGAAAAAATATTGATTTCCATATTGATATCAGGTAGTTTTTTATTTTGCGTCTAGAGGGTACCTCAAACTTCTATTTTTTTTTTTTAAATCCCACTTACGTTATATGTTTTTCTTGATTTTTCCATTTTGTTATACCCTGCCATTGGTCTCAAATCCCTCACTTTTTAGTCTTGTTGGTTCTTTCAGATTAATGCATTTGCTTCTCTAGTTTAGATGGGTGGGTGTGAGCATCATTACCTTAAATCTTTACCTAGGATGGTAGGATGGTAGAAGAACTGAGAGTCAGCATAGCTAGTGTTATCGATGCGCTCTCAGATCAGTAAGTGCATGAACCCAGTGAACAATAGTAGGCAGTTAGATTCCCTTGGCAATTCCTATGAGACATGACAGTGAGCACAACTCCAAATTCAGAAAGAAAATACAATTGATGTATCTGTCACAATTCTATTGTCTATCACTATTCACAATTCTAATTTTTGTCTAAGAACACATTATATTAATGAACTAATTATATAATATGTACATCAAATTCTCATATAATGTGTACATCACATTCTAATGTCTATTGTTGAATTGGTGTGACTAAAGGGAATAATTGTAGTGTCACGACATGTGGAGAACAACGGACTTCAATGCCAAACTTTGAATAAAGCAACACAACCTATGCCAAACTATGGATAAAAGTTTATGAAAAAAACTTTGAATAAAAACAACACAATCAAATGCAAGCTTTGGTTAAAAGGAAAGAAATCCAAATTGAATTCGAAATTTGGTTAAAATGCAATAAATCTAAATGAAAACACTAAAGTTAGAAATAAAACCCCAAAGATGAAATTCAAACTTTAATTAAAAGACCAGAAATCCAAATCGAAAACACCGAGTTCAACAATAAAACCCAAAAATAAATAACCAATAAAAAACAAATAAAAATTAATTAAATAATTTTAAATATCTGCAACTTTGGTTAAAGCATTTCAAATTAAAAAATTCAACAAAATTAATTCACAATCAAAATGATATCGATTACTATATACCATTACCATGTTGTTCGACAGATATAATAATAAGTCATCCACCATAAAAACTTGTAATACTCACCATTGAAAAATAAACAAATCAAAACTAGAAATAAAAGAAAGGATAATTTCGACATAACCTTTCCCTAACTTTATCCATTTCTAAACAATAATCATTAGGAAGAATCTCCATGATGCTTAAAGGTTATCCTAAGGAAGCACTAGCATCTTCAACTTAGATAGATCCACTTCGATAATCAAACCCTAAATCTATGATTTTCCATAGTGTTTCCATGCCATTTAAGATGAAGTGCCCAAAAATATCTATCCACTAATCCCCCACGGTCGAATGCAATCATCTGCCATTAGTAAAACATCTCGAAGTATACCCCACCTTGGGATAAGGAGGCGTTAGGTGGAAAGTGATCTATACACATGCTTGTGACCAAAAAAATATCATTATAAGTTCCCCATAAAACATTGATCCACACGGGAGAATCTAAGACACCAGGTCCCAAGGGCAGCGAGGTTGACCAACACCAAGGCTGAGCGTAGAGTGGCAATCATGATTTGGACACTCTCTTTTATATACTCCGCCAACATATCGAGACATGCAATATAAAAGGCTGGTTCTACTGATATGGCCTATGGAGGAATATTTGCACACGCCGGATCTGCAGATCTAAAACTATCCGGAGAATATAATCCTAAAACTATCCGGAGAATATAATCCGCCCAGTCTACTCTATTATAGAGAGACAAGTACCAACAGATTTTGCGAGGGTGGCGCTAGTTTTGAAAAGTCCAAGAAATAAATTAAACATAGGTTTATAAAATTGGATCCGCTGGCTCCTCCATTTGATCCAACAATGCATGAAACGTCGCTGTCGTCTGCAGAATGCAGTATGTCTGACAGACCCACAGCCACAGATTACCTATCTGATGGGAGCTTGGAAAGTTTCAAATTTCACAGGAAACCCTAATTCTCTTATTATATTACATCGCTCTCTGCACGAAGAAGAATGCATGCTCTCTCTGAATTAAATAAAGGGAGAGGAAAAGAAGCTCATAATATTTGATTCTGGGGAAGAATATATTGGGCTTTGAATCGGTTCTGGTAGCTGTTTATTCTCCATTGTTGTTTGTTATTTTATTTTGGCCATTTATGTGGCAGTAGAGTACAGAGTTGCTGGCTCTTATCATTATATGCGATGGCAGAACAGCCGAAGTTTGAGGGAGCAACTTTATGGGCAATTAGTGCAGGGTTGGCTTTCTTTGTGCTGTTTCTGAAATGGGTTTTTGGCAAGGGAAGGAGAGCTAGAAAAGGATTGCCCCCTGGAAGCTTGGGATGGCCTCTGTTAGGAGAGACTCTCCAGCTAATTTCAGCTTACAAAACATCAAATCCGGAACCATTTGTGGACACCAGGAGATCCCGGTATGTTTCCTGCATGTCTTACTTGTTAAGGTTTTATGTATATACCAGTCAATAGAGATATCAGTTTCTTCCATGTTTTAGAAAACTTTCAGGAATTTGATACAGGCAGATGGCAAATTTGGGTTAAGAGGTATCTGTGATAGTTATCTATTTATGCTGCTGTAGTCTTGTTGCAACTAATTATTTGACACGCACTTGTTACAACTAATTATTTGGCATGAACTTCTTAGTAATTCTAGTGTGCTCAACAAAAAATAGTAAGAGATGGTTATGAGAATGAGAATTGCTTGGAATTTTTTGCAGATATGGGAAAGTGTTCAAAACCCACTTGTTTGGAAAGCCCACAATCTTCTCCACAGATCCAGAAGTGAACAAGTTCATACTGCAAAACGAAGGGAAGCTGTTTGCAACCAGCTATCCAAGCTCTATTGCCAATCTACTTGGAAAGGATTCTCTGCTCCTGATGCAAGGAAACCTGCATAAACGGTTGCATTCTCTCACACTGAGCTTTGCAAACTCGTCTGTTCTCAAAGACCATCTTATGTTCGACATTGAGAAGCTTGTCTGTTTAACTCTAGATGGCTGGAAAGATCACGTTCTTCTTCAAGATGAAGCAAAAAAGGTACATAGTCTATATCGTTAATGGTGTTTTTAGAGCTTCAAAAATATCATGATAGTGATTGATCGAATACATAGAGCAGGTAGATGCAAACCTTAAGGCAAATGACATAGCAGCAAGAAATAATGGTATTTCTATTCTATATTTGAATAAGTGCTTCTAGGTTCTTTTCAGTGCAGAAAATGAAAATAGATTAAGATTGGCCCTGGAGGGTATTATGGAAGTTGCCTTCTGACTAAAATGTTGGTGGGTTGTGCAGATAACCTTTGAATTGACAGTGAAGCAGCTATTGAGCTTTGATCCTGGGCAATGGTCTGAGAATCTGAGGAAAGAGTACTTGCAGCTTATTGATGGATTCTTTTCATTACCAGTGCCACTGCCATTCACAACTTATGGCAAGGCTCTAAAGGTAGTCAGTTTTCATTTATTTAGGTATTCAGTTTACTATTGTAGAATCTTTTCTACACCCATCTTTGTAGAATTATAAAGTTTCCTTTCTTCAATATATAAGATGATTCTTGAATAAACTCTTAGTATAATTATGGGTTGTGTGCTTTCAGGCCAGGGCCAAAGTTGCAGAAGAGCTGAGACTGATTGTACTAAAACGAAGACGAGATTCTGATAGCAGCGATCACTATGACATGTTAGCAGCACTTCTAAATGAAAAAATCACTACTGCATCTGATGGTCTCTCGGATGATCAAATAATTGACCTGCTTTTGTCTCTGCTGGTTGCTGGATATGAGACAACATCCACCATAATGACCTTGGCTGTCAAGTTCCTCACGGAGACACCAGATGCGTTGGCCCAATTAAAGGTACTTGAATCTTTATCTTTTTAAATTTTTCTTGACATCGATAACAGTGCCATAGATGCTGGATGTTGGTATAATACATGCTCAATTAGCCCTACCCACAAACCTATAGAATTTAGAATCCCAATACGTGCATGGGTTTTGGATATCAGACAGATCTGACCCACCAAACTGAAAAAAGTGAAATCATGGTGGGGAACTGAGGGAAAGTTGAGGTTACTGGACCACACACTTCCTGCCGAACTTGTCTGTGATGGCTGGGGTTGTGGGGTTTCGGAATGTACGTTCCGTTCTGGGGTTGGAGTGGGAGTTGGGTTTAATAAAGGTGAAAGGCGAATCCTTATCGTGGGCCTTCTTTTCTTTGTGGAGACAATTGTTTTCGGCACGCCTTTCCGGGCTGTTACTCATCATTCATTTAGTTCCTACCAACTTATTCCGTTCCACTTGCCGGATCATGTTGCCCGCGAATAACTGGATTGTGTTCTCAGTCTTGGGGTTTTCAGAGATCTTTTAGATTGCCCATGCGTTTCGAACCAGCTAACTAGTTCATGCGGTGGTTCAAAACACGTCGGCAATCTTAAATGTCGGCCATTTTAAATATCTATGTGATGATCTCTAAGTAACTCTACTCACAAAAACCTCCACTCAGATAGCCTTAGGGTTTTTTATCCTGTTTAATTAACTCTACTCACAATAACCTCCATAGCCTTGAGGTTTTTTATCTTGTTTAATTGAGTACAACCCGATGTCCATATTCAATGCATAGGATTTACCTTCTTGGATTCAATTTTTCACGCGGACAATGAGTTAATGGATCCTCCATTTTCTTGGTCTAAATGCGGGCCGACATACCTTACGTTTTTTCTAAAGTTTTCAGGAATGTATTTGACAGCTGGAAGTGTCTTATCCTTTGTACAGACTGTGCATTAAACTGACTCCTCCCCAAATCATTATCAGGTCCTGAGTTTAAAATGCCCAATAAGTCTCATCTCCCTCTATGCCTCTGATATAGTGTCCATGAGGAAGCACTCAATGCACTTTCTGGCAAAGCATTGACAGCTTGAGTATACTAATGTCCATGACGTAGCATTCAATGCCCTTCTGGCAAAGCAGTGACAGCCTAATGAGTATGCCAATCCAGGGGCTTGAAACCCAACTTTGAAAGCACTCACCCTGTTTGCAGTTTAGTGTTCAGACTTCAGAGTTAGTAAAAGTCATTTTCTAGTCCATTATAAAACTGGCATAAGTATAAAACCTTAATCAGAGATATCCATCGTTCTTGAAGTTCAATAATTGGGGTACATGGGTTCACGTGCACAGAGGGTTTTAAATGAACCGAGGCCATTAGCTAGTTTGAATGCCATCTAAGATGAGTCTAGATTCAATACATTCTTACATTGAAAAAGAACGAACGAAAAGTTGATATTCATCTCCACCTCAACCAGAGTCTAGATGCACCTCTCTGCTCGTTTGGTATCGAGTAAATTTTCTTTATGATTATAAATTGGGTAGTCTATGTAATGAATGGCTGCACCTCCTTCTGTGCTCAAATCAAATTTGAATGGCAACAGCGTAATTTTAATGAACTGAAAGTGAACTTTAAGATTTTTTGCGAATGCTACGCTAATGGTCTAGTGGGATCATCAAATGTTGCATTCCCCTTGCTCAGCTTCCTCTTCTTGCTCAGCTTCTTCTTTTACCTGTGGGAAATGTTTTGTGGGTTTGATGATAAACCTGATTTTAAACATTTCTTGTTTGGTTTTGTTGTTTTCTTTTGTGAGAAATGTTGTGGGTACAAGACTGTGAGAACAAACACGTTCCTCATATGTAGAACTAGCTGTGTGGGTGAGTGTATATGATAATAGAGTATAAACAGTGATGCTCAAGTTAACGCCTTCCTCGTATAAAACTAGCTGTGTGGGTTAGTGAGAACTAGCTGTATGGGTGAGATTATGTGATAATAAACAGTGAAGCTTAGTTGTGTGGGTAAGTGAAACAGTGAAGCTTAGCTGTGTGGTTAAGTGTTTGTAATAATAAAGAATGAAGCTTAGCAGAATTTGAAGAATACATTTGCATTTTAATTGGCTATTAAGTTGTTTTTTAAGTCAAACTCGCTAATTTATCTCCAAAGCTTTATACCTTGTTTGTTTGAACTTATGTTAATTTTGTCATTAACATAGAAACTGTGTAATTCCTATTTCATTAGCATAAAACTCTCTATTTCGACCATTAAACCAGTCAGGTGAACTATTAGTACCAATATTAATACCGGTGATCGATTGGATTGGATCCCATATCCTCTTTCTATTTCGTTCTTCACATGTTGCTGGTGGTAGTTTCTAAATTTTGGATAATATTATTAAATATATCATATAGGTTTTTCAGGAACTTGAATAATATCATAAATATATAGGGTAACCGTTTTGCAGGAAGAGCATGAAGCAATCAGGAAGCGAAAAATCGGAGCTCAAAGGTTGGAGTGGAGTGATTACAAGTCAATGGCATTTACTCAGTGTGTAAGCAAGCAACGCAACCCCCTTTCCCCTTCACATGCATTCCTCCTCCCAACTTTACTAGCCATTCACTGTATAAGTAATTTCTGTTCACAAACAAGGATTGTTTAAAGTTATTTGGTGACCGCAGGTTATAAGTGAGACTCTCAGAATTGCTAATATAATATCAGGCGTGTTTAGAAGAGCCTTATGCGATGTTGAAATAAAAGGTATGGATGAATCACTGTGAAGAATAAATATTCAAGAAAGTGGTCATATGCATTATTGTTTTCATGATATACTAGTAGTATCAATAACTGAGCTGACCAAACTAAAATGTGATGTTGATTAGGGTTCAATATTCCCCAAGGTTGGCCGGTTTTTCCATGTTTCAGAGCAGTTCATCTGGACCAAGAATTCTACTCTGATGCTCAGAAGTTCAATCCGTGGAGGTGGCAAGTGAGCATTAAACTTACTACCATCAATTATTTTCATATATACAATGTTTACATATGGAGATTGGTTGAAGTGTTTCCTACTACTATCATAGATTCATCTGACTTAAATTAACATGGAGAAAGACCCAAAAACTAATTAGAGATACAAATGCTAATTTTTGCTAATTCTTATTTGTTATATTTTGTTTAATATATATTGAAGTATCCCATCTGGGCCTTTGCAAAGTTGTAGGACTTTAGAGTTGAATGATTTTGCATAATACTAATAATTTAAAAAATAAAAAATTGATTTCATCTTTTCCATTCCCTATAACGATAGGGATTTATTATTTTTATGTAGATAATTATTGTAATTTTGTTGTCAAACGTGTTCTTGACTTCAGGAAAACCATCCATCTACAAGCTCTGGAACTGTCTTTACACCTTTTGGGGGAGGGCCTCGCCTGTGTCCAGGCTATGAACTAGCCAGAGTTGAAATCTCAGTTTTTCTTCATCACATGGTGACTCTGTTCAGGTAGGATTTTAGATAAAAATCTCTTTCACATTCATTGTGTAGTAATATTTTAGTCTGCATTCTGAGAGAGAAAAAAGGGGTGTTTCTCCATAACCCTTATCTTACTGGCCCCTTTGGGTTTAGGGAAAAGTGTATAAGTTTCTTTTTTTTGGGTTGTGAAATGACATTGGTTTTAATGTATTTGTAGTTGGGAGGTTGTGGAGGAAGACAAGCTCATCTTCTTTCCTACTACAAGAACAGTGAAGAGATACCCCATCAACCTCACAAGAAGGGGAAGAAGGTCACCACTTGATATATAAACAACTCAGTGTTGATGCACTTGTCTCAGCACCAGCTGGTCGCTAGCCAACTCCCGTAAACATTTAGGAAATATTTTATTTATTTGTTTCATAGCATTTTGATTGTCTTTATATATGAAACGAAGGTTTTATTTAAGCACAAGATAGAAGATAGAATTTTGCTCAGAAGGAAAGTATGGGCATGTTGAAACCCTGATATGTTATGGTTTCAACTTGCCCATAGTTATTACTTCATGGTTTCATACAGCTTTGTGTCCTTGCTAAAAGGAATGTATATAATTTACATGATGAAAAATATATGTTTATTTTTAATTAAATTGTATTTCTTTGTCTGAATTTTCTATATAGAACGTAGTTCTCATTTGAAAACACCGACTTCTTATGTGAATCTGAAGTAAAATTATAAAAAATATTAAGTAAAATTATAAAAAATATTGAAAATGGAAAATATTCATTATTTTGTAATACTATGTTTTTTTGTTAAATGAAATATGTTTTTTCATTTTTTGTTAAATGAAATATGTTTTTTTTTTAACGAAATGGGTAGAAATTTGTATTATTAAAAAAATATGGATTACAAGGCCAAAGCTTTAACATATTCCCATCATCTTCTTTGCACATATTCCCATCATCTTCTTTGCAGGAGCATTGAGGCTCAATCCAAACCCTTAAGCAAGTTCCCCATGACACAAAAACTTTATTCACTATCCAACTAAAATTGTCCAAAAAACCCTCCCAATACAAACACATTTATATTCCATTTTTCACTATAATTTTAATTTTATCTTTTTCTTGGTAAAAAGTTTTTTCTTTCTTCCCCTATTCAATCCAACCAGCATTTTCTACCAAATTCTGTTTTTTGACAAGTACATGATATTCTTGAAATCTTTCTCATCTGCATGCTTTTCCCAAAAAGTTTCCTTTTCAACGATTTTCCTTGTGGGTTTTGGAGGGGATTTGTTTTCCACAAGGGATCATTGCTTTTCCACAAATGTTGTGTTTGGGGAATCCTTACTGGTAATCGAAGGATCCACATTGGCAAGTGATTTCTCTTGCTTAGATTTTGTTGCCACAGATGTAGTTGGTTTCTTTGACTGTATCTACGTCCTTCTTGTCTTTTGGATCCTTTTTGTCTTGAATCTCTTCTTTTTTGAATATCATATAGTGATCACCTTGTGCATCTTCTCATCATTTGGTTATTTGCGTCCTTGTCTTTTGGATCTTCTCATCATTTGGTTATTTGCGTCCTTGTCTTTTGGATATTTTTTGTCTTGAATCTCTTCCTCTTTGAATATCATATAGTGATCATCTTGTGCTCCTCCCCACCATTTGGGTCTTCTAGATTTTTTCGATCTTTGTTATTCTGAGAACATTTAGGGTTTGGATATTTTTTGTCTTGAATCTCTTCCTTTTTGAATATCATATAGTGATCACCTTGTGCTCCTCACCACCATTTGGGTCTTCTAGATTTTTTTCGATCTTTGTTATTCTGAGAACATTCAGGGCAATTTTTAATTACATGAATTGTTTCATAGCATGCTCGACACCTCAAGGCAATTTTTAATTACATGCATTGTTTCATGTTCTACACCTAAATGAAATTTCCCATAGTCCACCTTTTGGACCCAAACATAGTTTAGAGCCATCAAATTAATCTGTGCAAAAACCCTTGTTGAAGTCTATCTCCACACAAATGTGGGCCTAAGTAGTCTTGAATTTTTTATTTTATTTTTATTAGGACAACATTGATAAGACTTTCCTAGCACATTCCCAATGGAGAAAAACAATGTATGATTCCAAAAATGCAAAGGAAGATTCACAAGTCTTACCCCAATTGGGGTTGTGGTGATTGATGTTGTTACTGGGTCAAAAGTGGGAGTCATGGGTTGCATGAAGATCAAAACCATGACCCATCTTCACATATGACCTTTTTAGAACCACAACCCATCTTCACAGATGGCCTTCTTGTCCTTAGGATTATCAAAAGCCACGGTGAAGAAACCTTGAGCCATGGGGTAAATATTCAGCGCGTCCGTCGAAAGAGGCTCACATGTCTCAGAGATCCATTTATGCAAATTGGCCATTAAACCAACAAACCAAGCCATTTTTTGAAAAATATTTTTTACAACGAAAATATTCTTCATCCACGTGAACCTTAAAGGAAAAAATTTCTTGAACCATTAAAAGATCAGAACCAAATTTCAACACAGAACTATGACTCAATAAGAGCTTGCTTAAATGGCAACCATACTTGCAAAACAATTTTTTTCCCTAGATTAAAGGGAAGGGATTCTAGATTAAGGGATTCGCCATTAAACAATGTGAAATTTTTTTTTTTCCCTAGATTAAAGGGAAGGGATTCTAGATTAAGGGATTCGCCATTAAACAATGTGAAAAAAATAAATCCACGCAAACAAAGAAAAATGGCAAAGGTGAAGCACTAACCACCACGAAAGTTTTGAGGAATGATGGTTTAAAAGTTGAGTGGCAAAGGTGAAACCCTAACCACCACAAAAGTTTTGAGGGCTCCTTCCACGACTGAAAATGATGGTTTAACACAATTTTTTTAAGAAATATTTAACAATCTAATTTTAACAATGAAATATTGTAATTTAATTAAAATATTTATACCACCTAAGTTATGAAAAATTATATCATTAAGTTTGACCTAATTTCTAAATTTTTTAAAGTACAAAAGGATTTATTGGAAATGGAGCTATTAACCAATGGAATTATTAATTATTCAGTGTATTTACAAATATAATTTTAACAATAAAATATTGTAATTTAGAATAATAGATTTTTAAAGATTTTAAATTCTAAATGATAAAATATTATAATTTAATTGAACAAATTTGAAGCAGTTATGTTTTTGAGGGTTTTTTGAGATTTTGGTCAAACTTGGGCTGGAATAACAAGTTTGAATTTTGAACTCTCCATGATTTGAATGTCCCAAAAATTTCTTAGAATATTTAATTCATATATATATATATATATAGTAAAAAACAACTCTCCACAATCCTTTTCACAATTTGAGTGTCTGAGAAATTTTTTAAGAGGTTGAATTCATTATAGCCAAAAGCACTTTAAATTAATAGTTTATTTGTTATAAGTTTTGGAGGGTTTTCTTGGGTTTAATTAGCCTAGAATCTTATAGGGATTTCTTGGAATCACAAGATTGAGTTGTGAACTCTCCATAGTCCAAATACCTGGAAGATTTTTTGGGGTGTTCAATCCATATATAGTCAAAAATAGATTTTAAAAAATCAAGATCAAAATTTGAACAAAAAAAATTTCACCAAATTTCAACAAAAATTCCAAAACTAATAATATTTAACCCATTTTAAACAATGGAAAATCAAAATTTGACGAAACTGAAATCATGCCATTTCGCCAACGATTATATTATTAAATTCAAATAATTTAGAAAAAAATCTAAGTTATCTCTCTTTATTATGAATCTAAAAACAGTCTTTAAACTAATTATTAAATATAACAACTTATTTCAGTAGTTATCGATATAATATTGTTCAGAACAATTAAAAAAAACCACTTATTGTACTAACAATATATATATAAATTTGACAAAACTGAAATCATGCCATATATAAATTTGACAAAACTGAAATCATGCCATTTGACCAAAAATTATATTTGAATTTATTCAAATAATTTAGAAAAAATTCCAACTTATATCTCTTTATTATAAATCTAAAGACTCATTAAACTAATTATTAAATATAACCATTTATTTTACTAATTATCAATATAATATTGTTTAGAACAATAATAAAAAAAACCACTTAGTGTACTAACAATATATATAAATTTGACAAAACTGAAATCATGCCATTTGACCTTATAGTATTAAATCAAAATAATTTAGAAAAATTCCAAATTATATCTCTTTATTATAAATCTAAAGTATCTAAAATTTGGACTCTTATATTTTTTATATAATATAAAGCTTTTTTCGTTCTGGAAAAAAAATAAAAATCTAAAAGCTTATTAAACTAATTATTAAATATAACCATTTATTTTATTAATTATCAATATAATATTGTTTAGAACAATAATAAAAAAAACCACTTAATGTACTAACAATATATATAAATTTGACAAAACTGAAATCATGCCATTTGACCTTATAGTATTAAATCAAAATAATTTAGAAAAATTCCAAATTATATCTCTTTATTATAAATCTAAAGTATCTAAAATTTGGACTCTTATATTTTTTATATAATATAAAGCTTTTTTCGTTCTGGAAAAAAAATAAAAATCTAAAAGCTTATTAAACTAATTATTAAATATAATAATTTATTTTACTAATTATCAATATAATATTGTTGAGAACAATAAAAGAAAAAAACCACTTATTGTGCTAACAATATATAACATTATTGTTGGCAATATCAAGAACAAGATGGTTTAATTACGGAAAATTTAAAAATAAAAATAATAAAGATTATATAAATAAGGAAAAAAATTAAAAAAATATATATTAATACCAGATTATTATTATTATAATAATATTATATTATATTATATTATATTAAGTTATTATTATTATTATTATAATATTATTGTTATCAGTTTTTCATAGATATGTTGATGACGCACATATCTTATGAAATAAACTATTCATATCCATAGTCGACCAATGTAAATCGCGTGGAACTTTCTTTATGGCTGGAAGTCGTTTTATTGAGCTGTGTATGTATGTTTGGCCTTCTCTTCCACCATTGAATACGAAAAACTTTTGCAGCCAGTGATGCGTTTTGCTTTGGAGTGAAGAGATTTGAATTGCAGTTTTTTTTTCATCTTCTTCTGTTAAATTACACGATTGCAAGGATGAAAAAATTGTTAAATTTGTTTAATTATTAGAGAATTGGTTTAAAATTATTTTAGAAAATAATTTGAAGTATTTATAATAAAGTATTTATTGTTATTTTTAATTGATAAAAAATAAGATTTTATTATTTTAATAAAAAATTATAGTCAGTGAAAAGAATCTAGTTTAAGTGGTTTGGTGAATAATTCGTTTTTTGTTTTTGTTTTTGTTTTTTAAATAGATATATAAAAGGATAATTGACAACATAAATTTCAAGAGTAAATGAGGAAATTCTCATTGTTTAAACCCTTGCATTGATAATTTTATCAAAACCCATGGTCAGGGAGGATTGCTATAAACTATCCTAGAATTAGATGTAGAAAAGAAGGATAAAACAAACATATATTGGAAACATAACCCAAAGAGCATATAAGAAAACTCCAACTATTTAAACCCTTAAACCCTTGCATGGATAACCTTACTATCCTAGAATTAGATGTCAAAAAGAAGGATAAAACAAGCATACATTGGAAACATACACAAAAAGAGCATATAAGCAAACTCCAACTACTTAAACCCTTGCCTTGATAACCTTAAGAACACACATCCTAAGAGAGGAAATGTTGGAAACTATCATTGAATTAGTAGTTGAGAACAAGATGTTTTTGAACGTTGAAGTAGACATGCTAGCAAATGGATGGGAAGGGGGAAACACACAACAACTTGGTATATCATGGAACACTTAGGAGCATTGTTTCACATCCTAACATAAGTTATTGATGAATACATATGGGGATGAATAATCATTCCTATAAATGATTTGAATTAGGTAATAAAGTGGTTCAAATTTAGCATGAGTCAAATTAGCAAGCATAGTGTTGTTTTCAACGTGAATATGTATGGGAGAATAAATGACATAGATTAGACCAATCATTACCATTTGAAAGAGAAAACCAACGATGGTGCATGTTAGTTAGCCATGCAACTCTTCTTATGGACATGGAAGGAAATTTAGTCTGAGTTAGGACTTTGTATATCTTGTAGACGATAATGACTATCTCATTTGCAAAAAATTGAGGACATTGAGTTATTTGAGATTGGGGAAACTTTGAAGGATCTATACTTATTTTATTTTTTCCAAGGAAAACTTTTGGGAAACCCAAGGGATGTTCCCTACATTTGTGGATAGCATTCCTAATGAATATGATTGACATTGATTCGAAATGGATCAGATCGTTATATATTTGTCATCTATTTTGGTACTTTCGTAGTGAAAATATTGGTGCTTTGACTTGTAGGGTCCATTTAGGGGTAATGCCTATTTTGGTGATTTAGGGGTTTGAAACTTCTAAAACCTATTTGGGATATTAAATGACCTTTCAGGGGGTCAAAAGTTTGTGCATGTAATTCACAAGCTCTCAACGTCATTCTACACATATAGAGTTTTCCAAAAATGCAAAGATGACCTTCATCGGAGTTTGTATAAAGAAATTATGCCTCCCACTAGTTAACCTATGCTTTGACTACCATGGTATCAAGTGGATATCACCTTAATGTTGATTACTAACATGTGGAGCTACTCACTTGTGGACTTTTCAAGAAGATACTAGAGGGTTCAAAATCTTTGTTGAGAAGTGTAGCAAGAAAGACTCAATTTGATTTAGCCTTGGTCAAATTGAGTAAATTCAAAATTTCAACATAAGGTGACATGGGTCTTGTCACTTAGTTAGCTCAATAAATTCGAGTTAGCGAGCTTGAAGTTCAGTTTGCATGTGTTGATTGCTAATCTGTGGCAATCCACTTCAGTTATTTCTAGTTGTACTAAGTTAAACTAGTTTTAACAGTTAATAGAACTAGTTGGAGGTCAATTGTCTAGTGAGACAACAGTCTAACTTAGAGATCATGTAGTTAACTAATCAATCAACCAAAAATATCTCATGCATGCAAGGAATTCAAATTGCTCAATTGTGGTGGAGATTCCAAGGCAGTGTAACATTAGTTGTAGACTAGTCTTGAGAGTACATGTGTTGCATGCAATCAATGATCAATCCTTGGGAATTATGCAATCAATTTAGAGGAAATTTCTAAAGAATAGGGGCCAATTTCCTTAGCATTTGCGCAAGTAAATAGGAGCTCAGATGGAGGCAGAAATTGACTAAGTTCGGGTTAGAGCTTTTCATTGAGTTCAATGAGCAGAGAGAATAGTTATTCATTTGCAGGTTGAGATCAAAGCGAGCAAGCAATTATAATACATTCTCTATTCATATAATTAATGCAAGAAGGCTTAAGGGGTTTTTACCAGTTGGTTTCCCCTACATAAATTTGTGGACTTGTGTATGTGATTGATGCTTGTTTGTGAATGTTGTTCTAAATTGTGAATTAATTTCCATAGAGCAGTAGAGTAGATTCATGTCTCTTGATTTAGATTAAATTTCTTGAACAATTGCAATTCTATCACCATATTTCTAAAATTTGGACCATAATTGGGAGTTGACACATAAACCCAAACCTTAACTATAGATGACTATTAGAACATTGTTAAAAACTAGATTACTAGGAAAGGAAGTGGTTCTATTCTTCTTGTATTAATCCATTTTTTTTAATCTAGGGTAATTGGTAACTAGTCGAGATAGGTGTAACAACCCACAAAACACATCTAATAGAAAATTGAGCCTTAATATAGGGTTGAGATGTCAAAAATGGGGGTTCTTACCCTTTCAACTAAGACTCAATTGGTTAATGTCTCATTGGGGATTTGAATGAGGGTAAGGGGAATGAAAAAACTACCTTCTGGTTGTTCGAGTTACTGCCCCTCAACTTTCAGGAAAACACTTATTGTTCTATAATTGAGTAGAGAAAAGTAGTGGGATATTGGGGTAGAACAAAGGAAGTAGAAGACCTATAGCATTTGTACAAGGCACAAAATTAATGGAAACTCCATAGTGTGGTGGGATTCTTCGTAGGGGTGTAATGTGGGGGCCAAAGGGCCTAATAGAGCAATAATAATATAGTTATGGTGTCTATTTAATGTGAATTAGGATGAGTCTACTATGTTTGTAATTCATAAGGGATATTGGTTTAATTTTAGATCTATGTTTGCATCAATGTCCAACAAGGAGCATGTTGTAATCTTGGTACTAGCATTTTCAATCCCTTTAAAGAGAAGGTATCACTTGAAGGATTATACTAAGGAAAATGGTTGTGAAAATCTATAATTGATACTTTTAAGGTGACAACCTCAATCCTAGGACTCAAATTTAGTAAACCATCAATATTATAGAACTCTAACCCTCATACTGCAACCCTCCAACAAAAAGCTAACTAGTAATTGTTATCATCCACATCATAGATCTTCTAAACCTAAAGATACAATGAATTGTGCATGTTAGAACGAACAAACTGAGAGATAAGCAGGAGATGCATTTCATTCATATGATACATGTATAAGACATTATTCTATGACCTTTGGATTCATCTTCCAAGATGTCTCTTGTGTGGAAGAATCTAGGGAAATTTTAACATTAATGATTCTTCTTTCTGAGATAACTACTTGTGATGTCTTCTTATTAGAATTAACTTCTTTATGTTAGTGTGTTCTTCAATCATCAAACAACTTATCAAAACAAGAAAATCAACAAAATACAAGTGCACAAGATGTAGGCTCCAAGCCAGGGAAAAACCTCTCCTCTTGAGAGGAAAACCCTTCAATCTCTTCTTATAGATATCTATTTGATGAATACCAAGACCCTTGACAAAATTCCTTGACTCAAACTTACTTTCAAGACTTGTCACTATCTCATTCATTCACAATCATCCTTCTTCACATGTCTCTGAGATTCTTCTTCTTTCTTACTGTTGTAGCACTATTGTAAGGAGAGTCTCGGTCTCCTTTCATTACCTTGACACAGTCCTTAAGGAGAGTCTTTGTCTCCTTCGCAATACAATCCATAGTCTAGGGCTACTGATAATCTTCTTCGCATGACAAGATAGCTCCTCTATCTTCGATTCTTCTCTATCTCGGACCCAAGCTTAACATGGCTTCTTGCTGTATGAGTCCTGTCCTAGGACAGTGACTGGTTCTTCACACAAATGATGAGACTGAGATAGCCTTGATTCGAAACCTTGATGGATATATATGAGACAAAGATAACCTTAGTACGAAACTGTGATGGATGTATTTCAGACTTATCTTCCTCGCTGAGATTCGTATGTAAATTACAGAGATACCTGAGAGCCTTCTTGTCATTATGAGGTGAGATCACGTTCATACTTATAGTGACTTATGCGTGTCCAGTAGGCTGACATGAGGTCCTTGAACTGAGCCGACATATCCTTATGAAGATAGATGTGTTTTTTGAGCTAAATGTAAATACAACCAATCAATCTTTCATAAGAACGAAGACTTTTACGACATTTCTTATTTGAAGGAAGAGAAGACTTTACAACACTTTCTTTCAAATGAAGATTAATCAACTATATTTTAACTTTGACTATAGATCGATAATGACAAAGAAAAAATTACAGAAACATTAATCAATCAAATCAAAGTTGGGCTAGACAAGGAGATAGAAACTTGTTCTCTGAGACAGAACATTCATTGATCAATCAACAAACAAACAAACAAACAGAGAAAAGTTGGCAAAGACACTTTCCAAAGGTGGGAAACTGACCCTAGGAGGATCAACATAGCCTTGAATGGGACATAGTGCACTTCAGAGCACTGTCCCTAAGCCAGGGGTACTTTTCAGTGCACTGTGCCCCTCACAAGCCTACGCTGGTGATAGTGAGCCATTTCAAGAGGTAATTTGACACAATTTTGACCAAATTTTCAATGCAAAGAGCTTACAATCTATGAACGCAAATAAAGTTTGCAAGGATGTCCTACGAGGTGGATAACTACTAGGAAAGAGAATCTTCCCCAGCGGATTTGCCAATTTTTTTTGGAGAATTTGGTATCTACGGATAAATACTAATTCCCTAGATAAGTAGCTGTATCTAGAACAACAATTTAAAGTGTTTTAGTCCTTTCCTATAAGCAATAGATAAGATGAGAAGATGAGAAGGCCTACTTGTAGTTCCGATTTCCTCTCGTCTCCTTTGTATCAATCCCGTCGCTCCTTCCCATACTTAATATGCTTGAGAAGTACCTGTAAACACAACAGAAAACAAAGAATCGATCAAAGAAAATGATCTATTGAATATAAGTGAAAGGAATCAAATACAATTCACACATATATGCATTATAAAATAATACCAACATATGGGAGAAAGGTTCAAACACTTTATTGAATAGAAGAAGGAATTACAACCATTGGTGTCTGATTCAAGGCCATTCCTCCAGCTTGGATCCCATCCACATCACATCAAAATCATGACAAACTTGTAGCATTACAATACTTTCTTCAAAGCCAAATCTCGTAGCAACATTATCTCCTTACAATTCAACAAAATCCAGCTCTTGATCACTTAGATGAGTGGTCAATTTATAGGATTATGAAGGAGGTTTTGTCATAAATGGTGGCATTGAATGGCCTTCCATACTTAGAATTAGTTCCATGGAGGAAGGGATGAGAGGATGGGATGCACCTTAACTCATTCCTCATCCATTTTCGAGCTCATAGGAGTCGATAAGTGAGGTAACTTTCTAGATGACTCGAAAAGACAAGAATATTCCCCAAACCCTACGTAAATTTCTCTCAATCTTGCCCAACGCAAGTGAAAGGAAGCCTAAGTGCTCTGTAGAGCGCCCTGGAATGGACTCAACTGCTCTGCAGTGCACCCTTACAAGGGCTTACCTGCGCTGGTCCCTCTAGAGGCTATTTCTGGATGTCTTCAAGTCATGAAACTGTCTGGGAAGGAGGCATTCAAATGGGTGACTTGTTTAGGGCATGTAGGAACTGAAATTAGGGTTTGGTGAGCCCTAAAACACTGATATGGATGATGCGATTGATGTGCCCAAATGCATCTGTAACAAGGCCTATGATCTACGTTCTCCTTTGCATGTTGTTATCGCCGTTGGACCATTTGTGAAATAAGGCATTGATTTCATGGCATGTAACCCTCACTTGGGTGGGACGCATGGCTATATCATTGTAGCGGTTGACTATTTTACCAAGTGGTCCAAGGCGATGCCTACATACAATACTACTGACGAAACAACTGCTCTCTTTTTATTCAACCCTATCATTGCAGAGTTTGGTGTTGCACATGTTGTAGTTAAGGACCATGGAATGTTTTTTCGCAATCACATGATGTCTGAACTGACTGCCAAGATGGGACTCTCCCATGAGAGTTCCACTCCCTACTACCCTCAGGCAAATGGGAAATTTGAGGAAATAAATAGAGTTCTCAAAAAATTCTTCAACACATGATAGGGGTCCACAAATTGAACTAGCATCTTATCATTTATTTTTCCTTGTGTTAATATTGAACATCCATTAGGACTACTACCGGGTTCACACCATTCCAATTGGTTTATGGTTTGGAAGCGATCCTTCCAATTGAATGTGAAATTTAGTCTCTCAAACTTGTTTTCGAACACCTCCCTTCCACTTATGCTGAAGATGAATGTCTCTTACATTTGACATGCCTAGATGAAACTTGATGTGATGTTGTGATGGCTAATGAAGCCCATAAGAAATGTATCAAGGCGTAATGTGACAAGAGTGTCAAGCCTCATGTCTTCTCGAAAGGAGTCCTTGCCTTGTGATATGATCAAGAGTCTGATAAATTAGGATCGGGGAGGTTCGAGCCAATGTGGCTAGGCCCATACATTTCCAAACATGTTCTTGTTAAAGGGGCCTATGAACTTGTTGATTTCGATGGAGTTCCTTTGGCGCAACCTAGAAATAGGTTGTACCTTAAGAAATACTATGCTTGAGTTTTTGTGTAGTGCACTGTGTACGTGCTATATATAGGTGTGTTGAGTGTGTTTGCAGTCTATTCCTTTCAGAGTTTCCTATGGTTTATGTTAATCATGTTTACATTTGGTTTGCAAATGTCGACATCCCTTGAACCATATGTTGGTTATGCTGATGGTGCTAGTCATAGTACCCAGAACCTCTCTTCTGCAACATGCGTTATATATGCTTTGAATGGCAAGTTAGTGAGTTTACAAGGGATTTGTATTGATCACTCTAACAATAACATCTCTGAGTATAGATCAATGATCAAATTGTTGTCTAATGTTATTTTCCATGGTATTCATTGTATAGTTATCAAACTTGACTCACAATTTGTAGTACTAAAGTTTACTAATGTCTATTCAGTTAGAAGTCCAACTGCAGATCGTATGTTCTTGAGGGCTCACCTTCTGGAAAGATATTTTAGTTTCATGCAATATAAACAAATTAACATATAAATTAGCTAATTATGTTTTAGGTATACATTTGCGACATGTAAAATAAATTCAATACACATCAGATACATTGAAAGAGATAATATAACCATAAGGAACAATGAAAATAATTATATATATATATCTATATATATATATATATATATATATATATATATATATATATATATATATATATATATATATATATATATATATATATATATAGATATCAAAGTTTGGTTTTACAAAATTTGTGCCCAAGACACATATGGCCACACAACTTGTCATATCAAAATATAAATGCAGTCAAAATATGGCTATAAGCCTCCTAGTAGACTAATCATAGTTCTCATGGTAGCATGCCACTACGTGAGCCACATTGCATAGAAGCCGACTGATACAGCCAGGATCGCTCATAAGATGTCACTGAAATCTCATAGGAAGCTCATCAACCCTATTCTTATCTATGTCGTGGGTCAACCCTTCCATGTGACGCTCAACCTATGCAAGGGTTTTAGCCACATTGAGATCCTGTAGTACCTCTCGTCTTGTTGTAGCAACCTGTACTACTACTGGAGCCTGTTGTGGGTATCTTACATGATGAATATAAGAAGAAACTATAGGTTGAACAAGTCCAATATATGCATGTGTAAAAATAAATATTTTAGTCCTAGATACATCAAAAATCACAAAAAATTTGTAAAACTTAAAATCCAAAAATGATCAAAATGTTTCTTGTTTTACCTTTTGCACCCGATCACTTTCCATCAAGAAGCATGAGCTCCGGGTCTTTACAGAAATCCATCCCTACATACAAATAGTCCTTTATCATAATGATTTTCATGCGCAACCATTTGAAGAATACTGGTGTGAAACTCATCGATGATGGACCTGCATGTCTAGACATAAGATCCACCCACCTCCGCATCTGTGGGACTCTTGGATCTGCGAGCTCGAGCGAGATATGTTGTGGCCTAAGCAATGGAATCCACTCTAAAGAAAAATAAATCAATATCCAACCATAGCCAAATTTATTTAATCGTCCACCTTTTTCCTTGGTCAACTGCTACTTCATGTTTACCAGTACTCCCTCACTCTAGTTGAATATTGTTGGCTCCATACACTTTAGAACATACTACATATGAGACTTATTGGCCACATGTAGAGTTGCACTAACAACCAATTTGGAAATGATAAGCAATATTGTTCTTAGAGGAAAACATGCCACATCCTTGATGTCAATTTTCCCATCTTTAGTCGGTTGGGATCTCAATCTATAATGTGCACTGATTTAATCCTTGACTATCTCTCCACCACTCCTTGAATCGGATAAAGAGATGGGGGCACCTAACCTTGATAGAAATTTCAAGAAGTATATATATTTCACCTATATTTCAAGCATATGTGCACCAAGTCTAAATGCTTGTGCTTGAACATCCCGTGAATCGACAAGATACATAAACAATTCCATATGTTGCCTCATACCAAGAAGCCAAAATAATTTCAAGAGCCCACAATCTCTTAAAGCCTGGATAGTGGTAGGATCATTAGCTGCAATTAAATATCATTCATCATGTTCTATTTCCCTCTAAATTAAATCCATTTTGTTCCAACAGACACCTGGAACATCACAAGAAGGATCATTAGAATAAGCTTCATGCAAAAAATTGGGGAAGTTTTGAGGAAAACAAGAAAAAAAAGTTTGGGGATTGTGCTCAACGCACCCCTGTAAGGGTAGAAAATGAATTATAGAACCCTCCGCAGTGCATTTTCTTCTTGTTCAGTGCTCCTTTTAACTTGCTAGGGGTGCGTTGGATCTAGGGTTAGAAATTAGATCCCTAGGGCCCTCAAAAACTAAAACAAATTGCATGAAATGACAAAATGGATGCATGAAAAAAAGAGGAAGGTTACAGCTCCTACATGGAAGTGACTATACTCGAAATGATCCACTGGATTGGTTGTAATCAACTGCAGAAGACTATGGGAAAAACACTTAGAACTCACTCTTCAAGAGGTAAAATGTGGAATTGTAAAAATGAGTTAACTTTTTCCTATTTTATGGTCATTTTCATCATTATTTTATTAGTATTTTAACGTTTTGACCTAAATGTGATTCAATTTTATCATGAAACATGAATTTTTAATCTTTTGGTGGTGTTTTGAGCAGCTTGACAACTATTTAACGGATTTGATGGTGTTTAAATTGAAACAAATCATTTTGACTGTAGAGCACACTTTTATCACCTTTTCAGGCTATGTAAACCTACAAAAAATGAAACCCATTGGAGACCTCTTTCAGACCTTTTCAAACTCCCAAAATATGGAAAAATTGTTGAGAACTTTTCTTTCAAACTTGTTAAAGTAAATGAAAGACATATACTCAACATAAGTTTAACCCTTTTCCAGACTAAGCTAGGCTATCTATGAAAAATGAATACCTTAGTCAAACATGGCTAAGAGGTTATCCTAAGTATTGTTTTCTACCTTTTTGGCCTCAAGAGACTATCTGTGAAAAAGAACCTTTGGATTTTTTTTTTTCGCCTCTTTTTCAAACTCTCTAAACATGAAAAAGGAGTCGAGTTAGACCTTTGATGCACTCGTAAAAGCATCAAACGATGATGGGCTCATCGAACATGACGGAATTGAACCACTCCTTCTCAAGGTTTGTTAAAAATACTTGGATGGATTCATCTAAAGGATGAAATTACAGATCAAGCATATGTTATCCTCCTCAAGCTTGTTAAAAAATAAATAGGTACTCACGAAAAATGGTTGGGGAAATTGGGAAACCAGGGTACTCCACCTATTAATGGTAGCGAGTCGCTCTTGAACATGAAACTATTCCACTTCATCTCTGTGGCTATTGGGTTGTGAAATATGCTTGTATTTTGGTTCATCACACCATTTCAAAGCCTTAGTTTTCGATTTTGGGTCAATGATGCCAACCCCATTCAGTGTCACCAATATGTTCAAGAGAATTTATTCAGTTGATATCTGCTACGATACTCTTAAGCCTTCATTCCATGTCTTCCATTCCTAAACCAGTTCCATATTAGCATCATTCTGTGTCAAATCATGATACCCATTTCATGTGATTGATGGGGGATACATCAAGGCCCTCCTACGATGGGTCACTTCTTGTCAACATCAACTAATTATCCAGGAAGTTGAATTAGAGACTCTTCCTTTAGTACCTTGGGACTTGGATACATCAATGACAAGTTCCCTCGCTCTTGGAGATATGTTTACTTCATTGGCCTTCGACCGAAATTTTTTGTGTGGTGTTTGACATCATTTCATTCATTCATACCATACATATTGTACTTTTGTACCTTGAGAGAAATTAACATCATCGATGGTTTATCTCACATCTGTTAACAATTTACATCATTTGCCATAATCAGATGGTGTATACCATGTTCTACTTTGACTCCTTTATTCAAATGGTTAGAATCGTACATTAACGATTAAGTGAATGAGATAAAATACCTCGAATATAGTTCCATCCATCTAGGCTATGCTTTCAGGGTTAATGTAATATTATAAAGCATGATTGCTATGATCATAAAAACAATCATATAATCATGGATCAACACTTTGTCATTAGTGGACACAAATTTTTGATCATTGTACATGTAATGTTAGCCTATGTGTTGAGCATGGGTATGTCTCCCTCAACAAATATATCATGATGAAAATGTATTGTAACAAATGATGATCTTGACCAGTTGTTCTTGATATGAAATTTTTAGAAGGTAAAACACTTTAGTCATCAACCACTATTTCTAACTTTTTGCTTTAGGGAGAAATATGTTATAGGCCATTTTGTCGCATTTGGTCAATAGGCCCGCAAACCGGATCAATCAACATCTGTGAACACCTTTTCATTATCCCTACTATTATAACCCTATTTTCCACTCCATTATAGTGAGAGAAACCCAATATCAACTTACCTTAGTTGTTTGGCTAAAATGCATCCATTTTCACCTTTTCTTTTACTTATGTGAGATTTATCCCATGATAAA
Source organism: Pinus tabuliformis (assembly GCA_031772625.1). Lineage (NCBI taxonomy): Eukaryota > Viridiplantae > Streptophyta > Pinopsida > Pinales > Pinaceae > Pinus > Pinus tabuliformis. Next base: position 1,015,421,077 of record CM062819.1, on the reverse strand, counting down.
AGGGTGGAATTACATGATTGAGTTATTTCTCATAATTAATTTTCCAAAATATTATAATTATGAGATAATAATTATTTCATAATTGAGATAATTGAGAAAAAGCTCATAATTGTGAAAAAGGTTTCTAGAGTTTGTCATTCCCAAGGAGATCAAATTGACCCACTTGTGTATGAGTTGGCTAGGGGTCCATTATTGTAGAAGTTTCCTAACTTCTCAAGCCCCTAGGTGTTTAGATACATTCTCCTGGAGGATAGAATGAGCCTATATAATCTCACTAAGAGGAAAGGGGGAAAGGGGAGGTATCTAAAATATAGCGCGAGGACTTTTCTGTATTGGGAGAGGAGACGATACGATAAGCTGGATGAGAAGATCTTATTTATTGAAGGTATACATTTGATGTACTTTCATTTATATAGTTAATACAAATCTATGTTCCTTATCTTTATATCAGTTTTGCAGTAATTTATATGTGTGATTTCTAGATGTTTTGAGCTGACGATCTTCTATGGAAGATCACTTGCTATCTTTGTTTGGTTTTGCTTGTGTGAAAGCTTTGGATTGAGAGTGGATGAAAGAGATCACTTGATTGGAGCACAAGGATTATGCATCAGACCCAAAACCCTTCACCAACCTACAAGGAGGTAAGGTACTTGCTCATACTATGTAGCATTATAAATTGCATCGAAACTGCATGCATGACCATTTGGATTGGGGATCATTATTATATTGTATTAGCCATTCTCTTTTGCTGTTTGGTGATCTCAATCAGGCATGATATCACGGATAAATAAATCCTTTCATAATTAAATGCAACACCTACACAAATCCCTAAGCATGAATCTCCCAATGCCCGCGTTTCTGTGTTTGATTGTCTCAAATTAGTGCTTTTAAGGCCTAGTGCAACCTGGAACTTTAGGGACCCGTGTTCAGCAATAGGTTGCTCCATTCCGCACCAACGTTGATCAAAAACAAGTTTTACCTTGCTGGGGGTGCGCTAATTCTAGAAATTCAGAAAAATTAAAAAGAATCCCGAAGCTTACTCTTCCAGAAGCTTCTAGGAGTTGTTTCAACCATTTAACTAGGATAAGAACTTCAAATCTTATCTGATCCTACCTTGGAGATTTCACCTCTTATCCCTTGATCTCATCCTTCCATCTCAAGTGGATCTCAAGCCTATATTGGTAAATGGATAAGAATTCCAAAACTACCACACTCTCCTATAAATTTAGAACCATATACAACATCAGGGTTGGCTTTTGGAGACTGATCATGCCCTCATGCTGCTTCATTGAATCTAAGAGAGTCATCATATTCATGCATTAGGGTGACATTGAGGTCTTCTTTGTGACAAGGACAAGTCAACTTGGGGAGATCTCTGCAATATCAACTACCATACTTGGTTGTAAACTCTCTTCTATTCGTATTAATACAAAGAGTATATCATTTTACTATATGTGTTATGTTATGTTTTCATTCATGTATTTCAATGCTTTGCAAATCCATTGAATAGAGTATTTGGATGATGCTACATAGATGTCATAGATATTTGGCTTGTTATGATTGAATGTGCAAGTTCTAATTATATTAATTAGAGTTACGATTAGAGCTTACAAGCTGAGAGGAGAGTAAATAGTGAAACATATTCCAAGTAAGCCTCTTTCTATTCTTCAATTTCTCTAAGGGAAATTTTATATTCTTTTCTTTATGTTGTTCTAGACGAGTCCACTAGCTCTAGGGAAGATACTTCTGTCCACAGTCATAAATTCCATATAACACTTGCCTTCTAGGTTTTTATATCTATATAAATTGTGCCCTTTTCCAAATTTTAAGGCCTATGGTGTTAAGTCCTCTGTGGAAGCTAATACCTAGTCATATTCCTGATCCAACATGGAGGGATCATAGAGTTTCAAATTCTCTACATGCACTACTTTTTAAATGCACAAGTATAAGTGTATATTGAGTATGTAGGCATTCCATCACACCTTTTCTAATATATTGAAAGGACTGTATGACAGAGCCTTGATCTTCTTACTAGGACCTTGGAGTCTTTACTTGTTCAACTATAACTAAAATACATCTCTCACTCTAAATGGATTCTCTATTTTATATTGATAATTCATGGAATTATATTTTTCATGTGATTTCTTCATTGTCTCTTGTATAATTAATTGTCTTAATAGTTAGTTTTGATCTCAATAGTTATCTTGTGAGGTCTTCCCTAAGTCCTTACTATCCATATACAACACCCAAGAGTGAAGGTGGAAAATATCAAAAGGAAGTTTCAACCGATGACTTCATAGTAGAATTGTGGACTAATATGTTGTAAGAGTGATGTATATAGATGATATTTTCAATTCCATGTCTTTAGATGCATTTGATTGTAACCCCTTGAAATATATAGCAAAGTCCTATTGAGTAATTTTGTTTTCTCATTTATCTATGGATGAAATTTTTTATATCTCTTCAACTTTATTCCACATTCTGCCACAGTGTAGTCCAAAATTCATATCTAGTAGGGACTATCTGAGATGATGCTCCTTGGAATCTAAAGTGTATATAGACCTATTCCAAAAACACGTATGGTACTTCTTGTAATCTAATGGTATTTTCACAATGCATGGGAATGCACACCTTGCTAAACCTATAAACACCAAAAATATATAGGCATTTTCCTTCAAAGCTATTGGTAAACTTCCCATAAAATGCATGGAGGGTACAAGTAAGGGATGGTATAGAACTTGCTTCCAGTTACTAAGATTGCTAGTATAAAAGAATATATCATGCTACATCTTCTTGCATTATCGACCAATACACATTCCTCTATAAGTTAGAAACTCTTTTCCCAACACTAGTTTTCTACAAGCTTGGAGGTATGGGCCTCACTCTTTTTTCTTACCATGATGAATCAATAACTCGTTGGCATAATATAGGTGAGGCTCAATACCAAACCTAGCGACTACCACTGTAACACCAAGAGAATACACAACGGCCCATAAGCCATATATACTTGGAATTTATGACTTATCAAGAGTCGATGCTCCACGAGGGTGTTAGAGCCTACTCCTTGGGCCTTATCATGATGGGTGAAAGATTCCACCCCTCGGTGGGATTTTAAATCAAGTGGAGGGGATAACATATATTTTTTTCCAACAACTTGAATGTACCACTTCTAAGTTGAAACCTTCCACCTTTAGGGACATGTTAAAGCCTCAATAGACCCAAAAAAATTGTGGGACATCTACAATTTTTTGTGAATTTTTTGTTTCTATTTAATTTTTGAACTAGCTTGCAAGTTCCCAACCTTGCATAATTAATGTATTACCATGGCCCCCTTCCATGCTATTTCCATATTTTATTGATTTTGATCTCCAAGCACTCCAATACATAATCAATGTGGATGGTTGACTATTTTAATTTGGGACATGGTGTTCCATCAACAATATATATGCCATCTAAGTAGCTATTCCCTATTCTTGAATCTTTCCTTAGTCTCACTCAAGACATTAACTCCTCAATTTTATGACTCATCATTTATCATCCACATGTAGGGTCCACAAAATTTCATCTATTGGACCTTTTCTTATTAGCATGTTCTGACCTCTGATGAACCTTTTTCTCCATGTCTACGCTAGCCATCCACATGGATGGTAAGTGATTGGACATTCTTTTACCACTCCATATATCTATCTTTTGACTCTTCCATTGATCGGTGCCCAAATTAACATCTTTTTAGCACTCATCCAACACCTTTTTAAGTACCTTTTCCCATTTCCACAGCACCCCATTACTTATTTTCCCCAAAAATATGTTGTTGTTGTTGTTGTTGTTTTTTTAATCAAGGTACAATTATCTTCTGATTATGTCATTTTTATGTTCATTCTTATGTATTTAGGAAGGTGTTTTACTTTTTATGCTAATCGATGAAAATTCATAAGAACCATTTTAGGAAAATTCATACAGATACCTTGGAAGTGATAATAAAGGATAGTTGTTGTAATGCTCTTTGTGTTGCTACAACACCTTCAGGTTTCAATAACACCCCTATATCACTACAATACCTTCGGTACCTCGTTGCTGCAACATGAAAAAGTGAAAGTGATGCAACTTTGTTGCTGAAATACAACTAGAGTGCACGTGTCACAACTCCAACTGCTGCAACATGACAAAGTTTGGTGTTGCAACATGTTTATAAAACATGATAGAATGAAAATGTTGCAACTCGACTACTATAACATGACAAAGTTCGAGTGATGCAACAAAACAAAGTTCAGTGCCACAACATTGATGTTGCAACACATCCAAAGTCTAATGCAATAACACCTTGGCAATTGACCATAAAGGACAACCACTGCTACTCTAAGACAACTGATATATCACAACACCAGTTAACCTCTAGTCATATAGTTATCATCAATGGCTTGCTCAACAATAGACTGGCGATTTGATCGCTCAACATAGGAAGCAATAAGAGGAAATTGACCGCTTAGTAAGGAAATATTAACTGCAACAAAATATTAACCCAACTACCACCTATCACTACAGCTAAACGAATCAACATTTGTCTTATTTTTCTACATTTTGGTGAAATTGTTATAATGAAGGAGGAATAGCCTATGAATATGAATATTCTTATGGTTTTCCCTCGATCCCTTGATTAAATTAAGACTAAAGAATTGTATAAAAATATCCTACTCAACTTCAGCTAAGGGAGAATAATTGATTGTAATTTTCATTTAGAACAATCGCAAATGCAAAGCTCATGATTCTATTCCCTTTCCGTTTTTCTATGTGTGTATGGTGTGATAATAGTTTAGGAACTTTACTAGTTTCATAACTAGTTCCTCACCTAAAGAGGTAGGTCTCCCTCCTTAGTTAAGTACTTATAATTTTATAGAGTAGCTTTCGATACACACACACACACTCACACATATAATTTAGTAATTAATCTATCTCTTAATGTAACTCATTAATTTGATAAATAATTTACTTTTTTCTTGAATATTGTGTTTCACTTACTCTATTATCCCAAATTTATAGTGTCGTATTTAATAAATATTTTTGGATTGGATTATGTACATTACAATTTTCCAAAATTCCACTATCTCACATGAATCTTTGTTGTTGTGATCAGGATCATTAAAAATCTTTAGAATTCCACCACTTTACTACCTTTGTGCACTAGTACATATGGGTAGAAAATCCAACGTCATATTCCAACAGTTTGGCCATACTTTCATATTTTACTTGCATTTTTTTCATTTAAAAAAAGACATCGACTTTGTCAGATGTCCAACAAACACAAATATGATCTGATATCCAACAATAATTTTGTTTGTTGCTACCGGATTTTACTCTCATTTTTTGTATTTTTTTTTTAACATCGACTTCGTTGGATATCCAACAAAGTTAATGTTTCAAAAAAATACAAAAAATGAAAGTAAAATCCGACAGTATGGCTGAACTGTTGGAGTACAACATCGGATTTTCCACCCATATGTACTAGTGTGCATAGGTAGTAAAGTGGTGACATGGTCAAGGTTTCTAATGATCCTAGTCACTACAATAAAAAAACATATGAAATAGTTGAATGTTGGAAAATTGTAATGTACAAAATCCAATCCAAAAATATTTATTAAATATGACACTACAGATTTGGGAACATAGAGTAAGTCAGATATCCCAAAAACAATCAATTTTGGTAAGATATGTAATGTTTACTAGGTCAATTATCTATCTATCAAAATACAGACGTTTGATGAAGTCAATATTTTTTCCTATTGGACAACATTTCCCTGATCAAAAACCATCAGAAGTCTAATGAAAAAGTGATAGATATATATAATGGCGATTTTTTGGTCATAATACAAAAATATTTTTTTTTGTTAATTACATTACTGTTGGGACGGGGTCCCCTGGGTCAAATTTTGTTAAAATATTGTAAGTCTCCGCATTTTGAGGAGCGAAGCATGAATAACACAGGTCAAATATGAGTGAAGGGGGTTTTAGGAAGGTCAAAACCCCTTATGTTTTGAAATTGTTTTCAGACCCGCCCATGGTTTGCGAACCTTGGTATTCAAATAGTGAAGGATATATAAAGAGATGTCTTAGAAAGTCAAAGGCAATCAATCAATCACTTGTTATGATATGATTTTGGGTCTATAGCTATAGATCTTTCTATGGTTTTTGAAGAAGGGGAAGTCTCCTACAGCTGAGTGCGTAGAGACCTTGGTAAGTCCGCAGCTGAGTGCATGGGCCCCTGCAACTGTGTGCGTAGGGTCTAGAAAGGTTGTAAAATAAGGTTTGAAGTAATAGAAAGAAATTCGATGCAAATCTGTGTCTATTTTTATGCACTGTGTATTTTTTGTATTTACGCGCAACTTAATAATATTTATTTGAATTTTATCTTAATTACTCTGCAAAGATCTGGATCAACTATTAGATGTTGTTTTATTCATGATTAGATAGTTACGTGAAGTTTATAACTTTCTTTAACTGGAAATTATCTAAGTCTCATGAATAAGGGTTCACGAAGGTCAAATCTGAACTAAAAATGCAGAAATCTCCTTAAACCACATCACATAGCCTTCTGGATGCAGAAGCCTGGTTCTAGAATCCCCTAATACTGCCTCGGGTGAGACTGCAACCTACGCTACACGGGTTGTTGCCGAAAGGGCTGGTAGTGTAGGGTTTTGTTGGTTAGCATAGCTAACTCTGAACTTGGGTCCAAGTCACCTCAAGCCAACAAATAGTTCCATTGTCGGGACCGGGATCTATCTGAGGTATGTGTGATATGGCATAAGTGGATACCGATTAAGAAGGAAATAGAAAAGTGGATAGATTGGAAGCTTCATGAGTTTGTAGGCCAAGAGAATAGGAATCCACATTTGTCAAAAGAAAAGTGGTTACAAAGGTATCCTTACACAGAAGTGCATGAAGTTTTTATTTCATCGTTCCCCTACAAGTTGTACGAGTGGCTATCCAAATTAGCATATAGCTCCAAAACTCGTCAAACATCTTGAAAGATATGATTATAAGGTTGCGAGGGATATTGATTATTGGATTGATAGTAACTTGGGCGGTTTCATCACTGGTTCTTCAATAGATACATCTGTGTCTTACAATGAAGCCGAACAATGATTCTTCAAGGGTTCGAGAGGTAAGTACCTAAAATCGGTAAAAACCTAGATTAAAATGATTTTTTATGAAAAGATGGTTATGCCTTTACCTTAATTTTTAAAAGGGGTCCTGTTATAGACATTTTTGTGCCTAACAGCATGAAGCATGAAATGTCAATAATCTAAGGGATCCAAAGTCCCTAAACATGTTGTTCCTACCCCTAGAGGAACAAGGTCAGCAAACCACAGCACTGAAAATCAGTTCTCCACCTGAAAACACTAAAAAACAAGCTATTTCTGGATCATGTCAGCTGCTCCACTGAGCATCTGCGCTGAATGTCAACTGCTCCACTCTGTACCTGCGTTGAATGTCAAAAGCAATGAAGGCTACCTGCACTGGGCGAGATTGGCCAAGTGGCACAGTCATTCTGCAAGGTGTCAAATGCCCAGGAAGCTTCCAAAATGACACTTGGATCAGGGAATTCGCCTTGTGATGAGTAAGAGGATCTAGATCTCCAAGTGGAAGCAAGAAACTCCAAGTGGACTCAATAACTGAAGTATAACTAAAGTGGGAGAGGACACTAGTCAGCTTCATGCCAGCCTCAAGCTGACTCATCCTTTCTCCAAAACTCCTATATATAGAGCTCTCTCATGAGGTCTAAGGAGGCTGGAATTTTGTGCAAGTAAGGAAGTGCTGTTGGTTTGAGTATAGAACTATTGGGTGATTGCTTTGAAGGAGGTGAAGAGGAGATTTCTTTCTACTGGGAGGTGTTGCTGGATTGGGCCTCTTATGGTTGTAACACTCTCAGAACTTTACTTCTTCCATTAATAAAAGCATTTGAGGTTCTTCTATATGCATGTGTCTCTATGGCGAATTGATGCTTGTATATTTGATTTATTCTAATCCTTGAATTAGTTATGGATGTATGCTTCTTGTAGTTTCCTTTTCTTGTGCTTTTACAGGATCTTTGTGTAGCTGGGCCGGTGAAAGAACAAGGAGCTAGGAGCAAGCAGCAAAGAGGGAAGACTGGATCAACCATTAGCGGAAGATAACGGTTAGTGGATCCCCTTTCTCTCCTCTCTCTCATCTCATAAAGAAGTAATCTTGAATAGCTTTGTATTCAGTTGTTGCTGAGGTACTATCACCCTTAGAGTGGGATAGGGTCATTCCGTATTGGATACTTTTCCCAACAACAAATTGGCGACTCCGCTGGGGATCGTATCTTGTTGGTTGTTTGTGTTTTTGCTATTCATTTCATAAACACAGGGAGTACCGAATCGAACTGCATTTGGATCTTTCAAATGTAAAGTAGAGGGCAGCTACTCTAGCTCAATTTCTGGGCAAGTTTATGATTTGAAGAGCTGATCCACAAGGACTCTAAATAGCTCTTAGTGATAGCTTTTCATCCTCCTTTTCATCCCTTAGTGTGTACTTGACTGATAGCTTCTGATTTGGCCAAAAACTGTGAATTTTTTAGCAATCTGTGACCCGGAAACTGAGAAAAACGAAAGTTTATCTCTTCAGTGCAGGCACTGTGAAGGCAGTCTGCATTTCAGCGCAGTTCCCGAAGGGGCTACCTGCGCTGAAGGTCAAACTTCCAGTGTACTACCTGCGCTGAACCAGTTTTGCCTAGTGCTACTGGGGTTCCCTCCTGTTTATTGCCCTGTTTTCACCCTTGTTTTTGCAGCCTGTTACCAGTCAATGTACCTATCTGAAACCAACTTTCCTTGCCACTATTCCGCCTCGGTTGTATAAAGAAACTGTATTTGTTCTTTGTGTATTTCTTATATCATTTGCAGTTTCCCATAACGAAAAGTGAACTAGTCTTGCTGTGACCTCTTAGATCTAGACCTGTGATAAGTGTCGTTTTGATCTTAAGAGTTAGTTTATTTGCTGTTCATAGCTGATTGAGCTTTTGCTTTCGTCATATGGTTTGAATTTATGTATTTCTAGTGTCGAAACAAGTAAATCTTAAGGTGTCTTTTGATTTTGGACAAGCTTGTTTGCTTTCACTTGAAATTGAATTCAAAATTATACAACAGCTTTCTTTTTGTATTGCACAAACATTAAGAAAGAGAAAAAAAATAGCTGCATTGTGCATGTGCATTATGACAGTTTGCATGTTGATTTAGGAAAAAGTGCATTAGTGTGTGCTCTATGATCTGTGTGAAAAGATGTTGTCTTTCTTTTCCCTCAGTAGTTAAGATTTTCAAAGTTGAAAGATTGAAAAGCTTGCTTATCATCTTAGACTGCATTTAGGAGTGTTACTATACATCTCGTGGTGATCCATAAAGGCAAACTGCTAAACAAGATCAACCTTAAAATAAATTGAATTTACATAACAACGCTTTGAAACATAACGCAAACACATAGAGGTCTAAGCTAGAGACGTGTTCCGGCGTCGTTAAACATAGTGACTGTCGATCTCGAAGAAGGTGGGTGATTCCTCCTGAGAGTCAGTGGCACTAATACGGACTTGTGCTCCCACATACCATCGCGTATATATTGGGAGACCCCTATAGGCATATATCTTTTATCCATAGGAAGCCGTGTCGGCCGCCCTACTGATCGCAATGCAGTGAACATAGCATTCACGAAGATCGACCACCCGTACCGTAAAACGTATTCTGTGGTTTTGCGAAAGGTTTGGCACACCCTCTGCCTAGATCTCCAGAGCAGTTTCTTTTGGCCTTTTTCAAACTCTATAACTGAAAAAGTCCATCCGAGCATTTGTCACTTCGGGCTCGTTAAAACATCGAAGGAGACTAGAGTCATCTTTAGCTTTTTCTCGACTCTTTAAAAGTGAAAAAGCAAGTTGTGTCTAAGCGTCGTTAAAATTTATTTTAAACGGGATAATCATCACCATTCCCTCGTTGATCTTCGAAGTTAGTCTTTTGGCATCGTAAGTTCTTGTAGAATCGCTAAGAAATCTTTTGGATAGACTAGATATGTCTGAACAACCATCGACATCTAGGACTGTGTCGTCCGACACAGCAGCAGCAGAGCCTCCTGCTGCTACTCCAACGATGTTCGCGGGTATACCATCTGTCCCGACAAATTGTCAACAACAAGCCGGAGTCCAATCAGGGACAACGACATGGTTAGTTCCTATTTCTTCATCCGGATTACCATCTGGTATTTCTTATATTGAAACTCAACAACTTGATCCAATGTGTCTTCAAAGGCCAATCTACCCTTTAAGCACTGGATTGCCACCATATGGAGGGCAGTATGCCTTTTCATTGTTCCCCCCCGGAGAACAACCATATGGGAGTTTACAACAAAGTTCAGGTCAAACTGGAATTACATACAGCGGATGGGTACCAATACTGCCTCAGCAACCAAGGGTTGCATATTCAATGCAACCAGTCCACCCTGTGTCGAATGTTGCCACTATACCTGGTATGTTGATTGCGTCGCAAGTACAAGCGCTACCTGTTGTATGTCAAACCCAAGTTTCTCAGGTTGCCATACAACAACCTCTTGTCTCGACAACTCAATCACAACCTCCGGTTAGTGCCTTCTTATCTGGAGCGACTCAGGCTCAAGCAAGTACTATGACTCCTCATCTTGGTCAATCATCCAGTATTGGACAGCAGCAAATGGTCCAACAACCAGAGCTGGTTCAAACTCAACAACCGCAATTCCAGCAATCATATCAAGGACCCGAGCAACAAGTCTTTGTAAGTAATGGGCAACCGTATAATAATGGTTATGCCCATCAAACTTGTCAAAGTTGCCAGCATCAAATACATTATGCTGGTATGCAAAGACCCACTGCTCAGGCGATTCCATCTTATCCTGGGTATGCTCCGCCTAACCTGAATCAACAGTTGCCCTTTGTAGCAACTCTAGAATTACCAGATCTAAACCGACTGACGAATGATCCAATTGCTTATGCTCCTTAGTGGGCAGCGATTCCGCATAAACTTCCGTCAGATATTCCTAAATTTAATGGAAATCTGGGTGAAGATCCGTCGAATCATGTGATGACATTCCATCTATGGTGTTCATCGAACACCCTGAATGATGATTCGATAAGACTTCACCTCTTTCAGAGGATGTTAATGGGTCCAGCGGCAAAATGGTACATTGAATTGCCTAGAGCTTCGTTCGACAACTTCAGTACCATAACCTTTTTAACCCATTTTCAATTACCGATAAGGTATGAAACGGGAACAGAACTCCTTACCAACTTCAAACAGACGACTGCCACCCACATATCTGATCATATACATGAGTGGCGTCATCGTCGTAGGATGGTGAAAACATATGTTCCCGATCAGCTGTTAGCTGAATGGTTTATAAAGTCGTTACTTCCTGCTATAACGGAAGATGTGGCCAAGGGGGGAGTCGTAACAGAGGAGCAAGTTATCGCTCATGCACAGTATTTGGACTTAGTTTATACTCAGTCCGGCACGCTCTACGACAAAATACCCGACGCTCCTAGACCGGAATTTTCAATTCCTCCTCCTCCTAAATCAAACAATGACTCTCACGCTGGCGATGGCGTGATTGGCAAGCACAAAATTTATAGTCAAAATGCAAATGAAGAACTTCTTGCCTCAGAAATAAATGCCATGTCGACCGACAAGGGCAAACAACTGAAGCAACCAGGGGGCAAGAAGAAAAAGAAAGGGAGAAAAAGGAAACCCCCAGCAGGGTGTCATATATGCGATGAGGATCATTGGACGAAAGATTGTCCACATATAGCTGAAGTTAAGAAACTCTTTAAGAGTTCAAAAACCCCAGCAGTATTGACTGATCCGTTTCCTAATCCAGGTCAGAATCTGGTTGCTAATCAAAATGCTTCCCGATCCCAAGTGTTTATGTTGTCTACCTCAAAGCAGCAAACTAATGCTTTGACGAGGAATAAGGATTACAAGAATCCAAAGCGGTCGAACAACAAGGCTAATGAACAACCTAGTATTTCGACAACAACTTTGACCGAAGTTGTGCCACCAATCATCCCTGAGCCAATAATAAAGTCGCAAAAGGGAGCAGTACACAAATCGACATTTAATCCTTGTGCGAAAATAGCACAGATAGAGGACCTGGCCCAATCGCCGTCCGTTATGTCGACACTTGAGGTACCGCAAAATTGCTTCTCCCAAGAACAAGCTTTATTATCAACAATAGGTGGGATTGGCCCAATGGATTCCAATCTTGTGGCCTTTGATCATAAAGGATATGATCCTCATTTACCAGCTCAACTAGCTTTCCTTATTCAAGTGAAAGCCCTCAACAAAACTGTTCATCGAACAATTATTGATGAGGGGGCATCTACATGTCTTATGTCGATGAGTTGCTGGAAAAATTTAGGCTCACCACCCTTGTCGAAATCATCAACTACGTTAAAAGCATTTGATGGACGATCATACACTCCATACGGGATTTTAAGTAACTTGCAAGTTGAACTGGGGGGCAAAACAGTAGGAATTGATGTTGAAGTAATTGATGGAAACCTCGATTACAACATCCTACTGGGAAGGCCCTGGATATATGCCATGGCCGCAGTTGTGTCGACCTACTTCAGGAAGATTGCATTTCCCTTTCAAGGAAGAATTACAGTCGTCGACCAACAAACTTTCCTCCCCGACAGTTCACAAGTTACGGGAAGCATTCCAATGATCCATGGAAGCGATCATTCGCTTCAAAATATTGGAGTAGGTCTCCTAAAAGACCCTGCCTTAATGGGTACTTTTGCCCTACCGCCTGCAAGAAATCTGGCGGAAGTGGCCACAGTGGAAACCTACAATATGAAATCTTCTATATCTAATGGATTCAGAAGATTCCTAAACATTTTGTCAGCATGGATCATCGCCCTAATGGAAATACTGTAAATACAGTGGGCTCCGAGGATGGTTCTTATCTCGTGTCAACCTCGTTAAAAAATGAAACAAGGAGTCATGAGGACAGTTCTTTTACTATGTCAACCTCATTAAAAAATGAAACAATCCCCTTTCCAAATCTCAAAGGTAAACCTTCATTCCAACCACCAAGTTGAATGCAATGAAGCTTGGGGGGCATGCACCTTGACATGCGTTATTATGATGCTGGGGGCATGCAAACTTTACGAGCAGTTTTGGCAAAGTTCATGCTCGTTAAAAAATAAACGCAAAAACGAGCAGTTTTAGCACAAGTTCATGCTCGTTAAAAAATAAACGCACCTGTGAGCAAGCTTTCCCCCAGAGTTCAAGCTCATCCAGAAAAAATGAACCGGTAAATAACCATTTGAGACCGTAAATTCATCAGCCATAAAAGCCTTGGTCGTGTTTGCACCATCACCTCCACTTTTCCTTTGGCCGATCATTCACCTCCACTTGATTGTTTACCTATTTTGAGGAACAGCTGCGAAGAGTGATTTCACCTAGCCATCCTTGTGACACTGCCGTGATTGGAAAATTCCAACCTGTACCTGGAATCAGCTGCTAACCCTGTTTATCACTCGTTCCTCAAAAGACGAGTCTTCTTTAAGCTCTTTTCAACTGACTCGTAAAATATGAAAAGATTGCCGAGTTTTGGCCTTCCAGCTCGTTAAAGTGACCGGAAGAGCTATCCCTCCTCTAGATTTTAATCTTTTTGGACCTGAGGGATTATTGCACAAAAAGGTCGAGCGCTTGTTTTATTCGGCTCGTTAAAATTATCGAAAAACTCATCCCTTCTGTATTGTTTTATACTTTTTCGGACTTAAGGGATTAGATGACGAAAAAGGAATTTTGGAGTTAACTTTCTGTACCTTTTCAGACTCTCTAAAAATGAAAAGGACCGAGTTTTCCTTGTCGTTAGACTCGTTAAAATGATTAAATAGCGACAAACCTGTCTTTAGACGAGAACGAGTTTCCCTATCGCTAGGCTCGTTAAAACATAGCGATGGGCTTGCCCGAAGGGCAGGTTATAGAGCAAGCATATGTTATCCTCCTCAAGCTTGACAAAAATAAATAGGTACTGGTCAGAAATGACTGGGGAAAAATCGGGAGAACCTCAAAGCTTTAATGGTAGCAAGTCGCTCTTGAACATGACACTTTGTCCTCCGTATCACATCGGGTTGGGTTGTTTCATTCACCGGTCTCATCACCATGGTCCTCGCCAAACCATCCACATTTGGGGTAATGCTACCGATCCATCACATCAGTGTCGTTATATGTTCAAGAGATGTGTTCAGAAAGAGTCAACCGTGTCCCATCCACTGCCATACATTATCCTTCATCCACCCATGATCGCCACCCTGAATCATATTTCACAGATTGTTTTCACCTCCACTAAAATCTTTAGCTCCGTTCCGTGTCATTGATGTGGGATTCATTAAGGTCCTCCTTTGACGGATCGCTTCTTGTCGACTTCAGCTCATTATCCGAGAAGTTGATCTAGGAACAAACCCCCCAGTACTTTGAAGCTTGCATGCCTCAATAGCAAGTTTCTCACTTCCGGCGACAGGTATACATCAATGACCTTCGACCAGAAGATTTTGCGTGGTGTTCGACGCCAAGTCCTTTATTCACACCACGTGAATTGTACTGCAGTACCTTGAGGGTCATTATCATTATCGGTGATTCCTCTCGCGCTTGTTAACGGTTTACATTATTGACCGGTAATCAAGCGATGTCTTTCCATGTTCGACTTCAGCGCAATTCTCACATGGATCGACTTGTACTTAGAGTGAAGATCGAACGAGTTTGAAGACCCCGGATCTAGTTTCATCCATCCGGGCTGTGATATATATATTCAGGATATAAAGACATTTGTTATGTACATCATTGCAACAGATGATCATCCTACTCAAAGGATGATAATTTCAGCAGAGAATTATCAGTCTACCATCAGACGATCGTCTGTTCTATGTACCAAAATGAATTTATAAAGATGAGCATGGGAATGCCCGCCTCAGCTAGATCATGAAAGCAGAATGAAAAAATAATGTATTGTATTGTATTTTATTACAGGGCACCTCTCAGCGATTGAATGAACTTCGGATCCTCCTGATAAAGCATTTCACCCGATAAACGACCTCATACTTTAGGGGGCAACTGTTATAGACATTTTTGTGCCTAACAGCATGAAGCATGAAATGTCAATAATCTAAGGGATCCAAAGTCCCTAAACATGTTGTTCCTACCCCTAGAGGAACAAGGTCAGCAAACCACAGCACTGAAAATCAGTTCTCCACCTGAAAACACTCAAAAACAAGCTATTTCTGGATCATGTCAGCTGCTCCACTGAGCATCTACGCTGAATGTCAACTGCTCCACTCTGTACCTGCGCTGAATGTCAAAAGCAATGAAGGCTACCTGCGCTGGGCGAGATTGGCCAAGTGGCACAGTCATTCTGCAAGGTGTCAAATGCCCAGGAAGCTTCCAAAATGACACTTGGATCAGGGAATTCGCCTTGTGATGAGTAAGAGGATCTAGATCTCCAAGTGGAAGCAAGAAACTCCAAGTGGACTCAAGAACTGAAGTATAACTAAAGTGGGAGAGGACACTAGTCAGCTTCATGCCAGCCTCAAGCTGACTCATCCTTTCTCCAAAACTCTTATATATAGAGCTCTCTCATGAGGTCTAAGGAGGCTGGAATTTTGTGCAAGTAAGGAAGTGCTGTTGGTTTGAGTATAGAACTATTGGGTGATTGCTTTGAAGGAGGTGAAGAGGAGATTTCTTTCTGCTGGGAGGTGTTGCTGGATTGGGCCTCTTATGGTTGTAACACTCTCAGAAATTTACTTCTTCCATTAATAAAAGCATTTGAGGTTCTTCTATATGCATGTGTCTCTATGGTGAATTGATGCTTGCATATTTGATTTATTCTAATCCTTGAATCAGTTATGGATGTATGCTTCTTGTAGTTTCCTTTTCTTGTGCTTTTACAGGATCTTTGTGTAGCTGGGCCGGTGAAAGAACAAGGAGCTAGGAGCAAGCAGCAAAGAGGGAAAACTGGATCAACCATTAGCGGAAGATAACGGTTAGTGGATCCCCTTTCTCTCCTCTCTCTCATCTCATAAAGAAGTAATCTTGAATAGCTTTGTATTCAGTTGTTGCTGAGGTACTATCACCCTTAGAGTGGGATAGGGTCATTCCGTATTGGATACTTTTCCCAACAACAGGTCCAACTAGATCTATGCGAAGTGGAAAGTGATTCAGCGTAGATCAAAACAAATTTGTTGAAAGTGAATACAACCCCTTATTGGGAGAGTCTGAAAGTGACAAAGAGAGAAGTAAACCTAGTACGCTTAGAGGTGCGGCGCAGACTATAGATCAGGGTACTTCTATAATTCAACATCCAACCACTCCACCTCCACCTTCACCTCCACCTCATACACCTACACCTCCACCTCCACCTCCACCTCCACTTTTACTATTCAGTATGGAAAATACGATAAAAAATCCTTTATTCAGGGGTCAGGGATTAGAGGATCCCGAACAATTTTGGTTCATCACAAAAACTATGTGGAAAGCACAACAGATCAATGATGATGATATGAATAAAGTGCAACTGGTTACAACACTATAAGATAGGGCGCTCACCTGGTATATCAGATATAACACTACTCACCGACTGCTTCATTGGCTAATACGAAGGATGCACTGAACACAAAATTTATGAAGCTGAAGTCGAAATCTTAGTGTGTGACTGAAATCGAGGAGATTAAGAAAAAGCTTAATGAATCTACGTGGCATATAGATCATTGACTGAAGTATTTACTAACTTAGGCTAACCTGCATATCTCATATGAACAACATAGGGACTGGTACATAGCTTTGCTATTACCTCACTTAAGATTATTGTTATCCCAGCAGAAGATTGGGTCGTAGGCCAAAGCATTGGAAATCACGATGAAGATAGAAGCTTCGCCGATCCACGATACAAATGTAGGAGTTCAACAGATCCATGTGAAACTAGCAAGCTTGCATATGGAGTTGTAGGACCTGAATAAGAGAAAGGAGGTTAAGACAGAGACACACTCTTATGTTTGGTGCACAAAAAGCAAGGATGAAGGACATCATATGGATCAATGCCCTATATTCATGGATTATATAGCCGTGGGAGGTCCTAACCCTCTAAAACTAGAGTCTTCCACTGGATCAAGCACTGGTGCAAGTACCTAGTGTACTATTTTCCAAGTTTCAGGACAACTTTCAACCGATAATTTCTCCTTATTACATAAGTTTATACTATCTCTAAAGAAATTTTTTTGTAACTTTTGTAAATCAGTTGGTCATGACGAGAGTAATTGTTGAAGCTATGAACTAATGATGGACAAAACTCCGCTGTATAGGATGCAGGTTGAAAAATATGCACAGAACAACCAAGTCTCACCTACAGCTCGAGGAGGATTTCAAGGATGAGGAAGAGGAGGAGGAGGATGGAATAGGTCGGGGCCAGATAATTTCTTACAACTGTGGAGAACCAGGACACTTTGCATGTGACTGTCATAATCCAACGCACCCCTCATGTCAGTATTGCCGTCAATTTGATCATCTTATAGAAGATTGCTCGATATTAATAGCCAATATGCAAGAGAAGAAGACCCAGTATCCAACGAAGAATATCTAAATGATGAGATCTGATCCATGAGAAGATGATCTCACTGTCAAATTAGTCGCGCGAAGCTGTGTACCCACTAGTGAAGACAAGGTTGAAGGAAAACAACCAAAATCAGAGTCATGGTTCTGAAAAGATGGTGAGAAGAATGTTGGGTTTGACTTACATAAGGAAAAAGAGACATTCATGGAGGCGAGAAATAATTTTATCAGTCTAGGTGCTTCTACATCTCAGAACCCGATGTTGATAGCCTACTAAAGGAGAAGCTTGAAGATGCTACTGCAGCCCAAGAGTTAGATCCTACAGTGTTGAAATCATTTCTGTAGACCTGTATGAAGTTACTACGCGATCATAAGACAGTAGAGGGACTGCAAGAGTTGATAGATAACTGCGCTAGCAAGGATAAGTCATCATTAGGATAGCGTGCAGTCAATGAGGTAAACCCAAGAAATAAAAGAATCGGTAGGGAGATGCAGTTGATTGTGCAGATCAATGATTTCGAAATGGATTAGGTAATCCTCGACTTGGGCTCCAATGCTAATGTAATACCGAAGCAGACTTGGGAACATATGGGAAAGCTGAAGTTGCAACGTTATGCAATTCAGCTGCGCATCACAAATCAACATAAGTTAATTCCCATGAGGCGCCTGCGTGGAGCAACTGTAGATATTGAAGGTGCAAGAGAAGTGGCTGATTTTGAAGTTATTTAGATCGTGATGATAGTAATTCATACCCAACATTGCTTGGGATTGATTGGGCTTTTGACATGAATGCAATCATTAACTTAAAGAAGCACATCATGGTATTTGAGAAGAATGAATTTCGAGTAATTGTCCCATTGGATTCAGCTGAAGGTTCACGATACACAAAACCGAATGATGAATACTATGAAGATGATGACATTGAGAACATCTAAAAGTTAACTGTGCGAAATGAATATTGGATCAATCTTACTGCGGATGAAAGGATCAGCTAGGAGAAGGACAACTACTACCGATCAAACTCACATTAAGAGTTGAAAAACTAGCAGAATCGGTTGGATGAGGTCTCTACGTTGTAATGTAGTCGGCTTACAAAATTTCTATGTTGTGTATCTACTGAGGTATGTAAGTTACCCTATTATGTTGGTTTAAGTGAAGTCAATATATTTCTTGAAAATTTTGAAAGGGATGTACCAGAGGAACATCGGTTCTAGGCCTTAGATCTAGCATTAAGAGATATGATTGCAAGATGGTGCGGTATGCATAGGGATAATTTTGTTGACTGGAAGGAATATCATCAAATGATGTGATTAATATTTTGCTATGCGAACACCCAACTCACTGAAAAATACAAAGGGAAGAATGATCCGCGCGAACATCTGGCGTGATGGATTAAGGCACGGGGTGAAATGCCTCAACCTGAGTAGGTGCACATCTTTGTTCATACCCTGGATGTTATCCCGAAAAATGGTATTTAGAAACAAAGTTGCAACATAGGGCCGTTGATAGGACGAGATGAAAGAAAGTTTATTTCTCACGTAAATTTTTGAAGATGGGTTCACATGCGTTGCTGAAGCGCTTCACGAGCTTAAGGCATTAATCTTCTGAACATCCGTCGAACCTATCACGTGGTTACAACCTGACTAGAGTACACATCTACAGAATGATTTAGAATGCTATAATGTTACAACAGAAGAAGTTGATGAGGATCTGAGGACTATTAATATCCCTGAATCAGAAGGACAACGCGAAGTTGAGGGCCCTAGTGCGGAGATCCCTGATATTTCACAACTGGTGCGCACAAAGAAGGTGAACATTGGCTCAAAGGAAGAACCAAAATCTACGAACATTGGTGACTATTGGGATGAAGATACAGTTGATAAGGTAGATGGATTTCCACATGAATATCCAGACTTATTTCCAAAAAAGTTTTCTGGCTTGAAGGGGATAGTTGGAGATTTGGGGGTAATGAAGATCAATTCAAAACCTGACACGAAGCCCGTTAAGCAATGCCCATATCAGTTGAACCCCAAATACAAGGAAAAGGTAAGAGAGAAACTCGATAAAATGCTCATAGCCGAAATAATCAGGCTTGTAGAGGAATCTGAGTGGGT
The DNA here is from genome assembly GCA_031772625.1 of Pinus tabuliformis. NCBI lineage: Eukaryota > Viridiplantae > Streptophyta > Pinopsida > Pinales > Pinaceae > Pinus > Pinus tabuliformis. The sequence goes on along the minus strand of CM062819.1, from coordinate 1,015,401,333 downwards.
CAGTCCTGTTGAGTTACGAAATGGGTATGTATTTACTCTTAATTCCATCACCTTTTCCTCTTTTCTTATCTCTTTCATATCTTAATACGCTAACATATTGACGGATTATGATAAGAAACAGATGAACTATTCTTAGTTAAGATTTAGTCATTGTAACTAACTTTTACTCCTCTTTATGTATAAAAACGATGAAAGGAACAGTTGCTGTTCCCTAGCGACGAAACAACATAAACCAACAAAGGAAGAATGGAACACGTCAGTTGTGGACAGGTCGGAGGACGAATCAGGAGGATCAATGCTAAATAGGAAGGGTGTTTGAAGATAGCATTCAGTTGCGAATCCCTTAGGATCGGTAGATCCTGAGGGGTTGCATTTATCTTTTACCTCTTTCTGACTATAAAAGCAAAAGCTTGTAGGAAGAAAGGGGATCGATCTCTGTTATTTCAAATTGTAATTTTAATTTACAGACTTGTGCTGTTGGAGAACACGACCGTATTGTAATGGTACTTAAGTTCAATGATTAATATATAATGGAAGTCGCTGCTCATTTGTATTCTCTGAAGTAGCTCAACAGTGTTTGCTGGTGGCTAAGGGCCCGACCTCTGGTGAATTAAACTGCTTCCTTGTGTTATATATTTCTGATTCTTGCAAGTTTGATTGGTTTGATAATTTTCCCATTTTCTGTGAGTTTATCTTATTCGCTATTTACCGCTTTCCTGTATTGAAGTAATACTATTTCTTTACATGTTTTAGAGCACTGTTATTTGATTCGATTTACGCTCATTGCAGATTAAATTATTTAGATAGTTAATTGTATTGATTTAATTAGCGGTAAGAGTTTGGTTATCGCTATTGAACTCTCAGATTGACATCATTGCCATTTGGATTGCTTTGTAGAGATTAATTATGATTTAGATTGAATCAGCTAAGAAGAGATTGGTTATTGCTACTATGCTCTCGGCTGATGCTATTGTTAATTGAATTGCTTGAGTGAGATTTGATTACGATTTCAGTAGAGGATTGAGTCTTGAATCTTAGATGTCATATTTCCTTTAATAATTGCAATTTGAGTTTTATAAATGCATCCGTTTACTCTTGTATCAAAGGTCTATACTTCATTCTAAGAAACATTACTCTCTGGATTAATAGCATGCACATATTGTGTACACTCTTGGAATAAAAGGACTTTCCCGGGTTGATGATTAATGTGGGGTAATTACGAGTTTTAAAAGACACGTTTTCTGCGTATGCTGTCCTTTTTCTTTATTGCATCACCTCACAACATCTTATCACTTATTGATAAGTCTCGTTACACGCCTTGTTTTCATCACTCCAATATCCTTTATGATCCTTTCATTAATATGCATACCTTGCCACTTTCATTACCCAATCCCTCACCCTTGTACTTCACCACCAACGCATTATCCTTTCATTCATTCGGTCCTAGGTGACCTATTATTTTGAGAGGGGACGAGGACCTCCAGTATAATTATGCATGCACTGTCATCTTTTCATTTGATTTTGCAGAACAATACGACATCCCATGATCACAGAGCATGTGGCATTATAACAGTCCTCGATAACAGTATTTATGTTTATAAAGTATCACCTGATAGAGCCATTACAACCATTTGCTGTTCCATCTCTTGGCTCTGTTCATTGCTGTGCTTTCCCCACTACACTAATCATTTGTAGAATTCAAGCATCATGGGAGGAAGAACAATGTGCCGAGAACCTTTAACACTGGCTGTCTCCGATGAAGCTAGGGAAATTCTAGCTCGCACAAGATGGACAACATATTTTACAAGATTTCAACCCCCCAATGAGGAAATCGCCATCAAATTTTTACGGCATCTACATAATGGAAAATCCGTGGTAAGAGGCAGACAAATCACTGTAACAGACACTGTGATAGCAAAAGTGTCTGGGTTGATGGCAGAAGGGCTAGTATGGGCTGGAAGGCGATTAAAGCTACATGATGCTATAGAGGCTTTTAGGGATGAAGGATAGGAGCTAATCAAGAAGGGCAAAGGAATTCGTCCATCTTCTCTTGGAGAGCCATGGGGAGAATTGGCATGAGTTTTCCAGAACTATATTACCTACAATGGGCATAAAGACGTGGTAAGGCCGCGACAACTCAAACTTTTAACAGTTTTAAAACAAAAATGCTCTGTTAATTTGCCTGCACTATTGAATTCATTATTGCATGACATTGCCAAGAGGCTGAGACAGTCCCAACTCACAAAAATAGTAGTTAGCCACCATTTTCTGATTAGGTTAATAGTTAGCCATAACCTTGCCCAACAACAATCAACCTGGGATGATCTAATATTAGCCCTTGAAAGAGGTGAAGCCCTGCCAACACCTAAAACTGTTCCAAAAAGAAAGAGGACTGCCCTTTCAGGAAGCATACCTAACAAGCGCAGACGATCCACAAGGTTGAAGTTAAAACAGGGAGCGTCTGAAAATCCTCAAGGCAGCACTAGTAAACCCATAGAATAATCCAGCCCAGTAAGTGAACAATACTTGCAACTATAGTTAGAAGGACAAGATAACCCTGAACCAGAACCTGAGGAAGGAACATGGGATCTTGAAGATGAACAAAGAAACGAATTGGGACCTCCCCCAACACCAAATATGAGTTCCCAAGACGATCTGTTGCAAAATTTCGAGACAGGGATGGCCTAGGTCCTAGCCAACATGAATGTCTACATGCAGCCTGAAGGATTGCTCAATCTTAACTTAGGAGAAACCCAATGCCATGGGAATTCTCGCTATACTAGAATTCTATCTCCCTCAAAAGATACAAGCCGTGAAGCGAAAATAGATATAGAGGCCATTCAGGAATTAGAGAACCAATCTGGTGACATGCTCCCAGTGGAAAATAGCCATGAAGCTCTAGACCCAGAAAACATAGGCCAAGAAGAAGAAGCAGAGACAAAGATTATTCGGGAAGCTGATAATCAATCTGGAGACACGGTCTTATTGGAACAAAGCCATAATGAATAACCAGGCTCTTTAGAGACAGAAGCCATTAACGAGACTATTAGCAGACTAGTTACTCCTTTGAAAAGGTATAGAGCCAAATTGAAGAAGCTAAGAATAAAACACCAGAAGCTTCGCAAGAGGGTTAAGAGGCTCCGAAGAAAAATAAAAGAAATCACAACGAGAAAGGTTCTGAACAATACCCCAGAGATAGTAAATGTGGTCGTGTAAACAGAATCATATGAAGGTAGGGCTACAGGAACTGAAACTGAGTCCATACCTACTCAAACAGTCATCACTCAAGGGGAACAACATGCAAATTTAGTAGACGTAGCTACTCAGACGGAGGTTTGGACCTCCCATAATAAAGAAATGCAGACAGAAGATATCCCTTATTATAGCAGAAGCACTCAGATGGGCATACAAGGAAAATACATCATGACACACAATGACCCTATTATACTGAATCTTCAGGAAGAATTGGCACAAGCTCGGCTCACGATGGAACGACTTGAACAAGAAATTGTTTCCTAGCAGAAATATCAAGAGCTGCAAAAACAACTTCGGGAAATGAATACAATAGAGAGCGAGACTTTCGATAGATGTAGAAAGGAGGAAGAAAAAATTGAGAAGATCAAGCTCAAACTAGATAGAGTCATAGGTCAGACAAGCACCATTTGCTCACTGTATACAGATGTCCTGGCATGCAGGTCTCCCTCCACCAATTATGCCTTGTTTTTGTTAGAACGATACCTGTTGTTGAAAATTAAAGCCATGAGAGCTGGTAAACCAATTGAATTAAGAACAATTGAAGATTTTATAAATTGCTGCAAGCAACATGGTGTAAAGGTCCAAAGGCTTCTTTTTGAGTTTTACCTACACAATTTTCCCATTTTATGTGAGTTTATCTTATTCGTTATGTACCGCTTTCCTATATTGAAGTAGTACAATTTCTTTACATGTTTTACAACACTGTCATTTGATTCGATTTATGCTCATTGCAGATTAAATTATTTAGATAGTGAATCATATAGATTTAATCAGCTGTAAGATTTTGTTTGTCGCTATTGAACTCTCAGATTGACATCATTTCCATTTGGATTTCTTTGTAGAGATTGAGTATGATTTAGATTGAATAAGCTAAGAAGAGATTGGTTATTGCTACTATGCTTTTGGCTGATGCTATTGTTAATTGAATTACTTGTGTGAGATTTGATTACGATTTCAGTAGAGGATTGAGTCTTGAAGCTTAGATGTCATATTTCCTTTAATAATTTCAATTTGAGTTTTATAAATGCATCCGTTTATTCTTGTATCAAAGGTCTATACTTCATTCTAAGAAACATTACTCTCTGGATTCATAGCATGCACATATTGTGTACACTCTTGGAATAAAAGGACTTGCCCGGGTTGATGATTAATGTGGGGTAATTAGGAGTTTTAAAAGACACCTTTTATCAACCAACATTTTGGCGCTGTTGCCGGGGAGAGTGTTGCCATTTTACAAAGAGTGATGTATATCTGATAATTGTTGTTGGGAAAGAATTGGGTATTGAAAACGGAAGGTAAGAACCTATGTAATGAGCAAGTAAAGTGCTTGCTCCTTCACCCGCTTTTTAACACAATTACAGAAAAGTGAAGTAGGTGTTTGATGTTTTTCTGTTGAGAGAGAACTGGGTATTAAAAATGGAAGGTAAGAACCTGCGTACAGAGCAAGTAAAATGCCTGCTCCCCCACTCGCTTTCCAGCAGAATTGCTAGGAATTTAAGGTAGAAATAAACATTTGAATTTTTGCATGAATGACTAAGAAGAAAAGACCAAAAAACAATACAATTCCACATCCCAAACCTGAAAAATCTAAGGTACCAGTGACTGTTGGACGATCAACTTTTATCGAAGACATCTTAAGAAAAGTTGAATCTCAACCATCAGTAGGTCTCCAAACCGCTGCTTCTAGACAACCTACTGTCTCCCTTCGGGCCACAGGCTCACCATCTGTAGCCTACGCTAAGGTCCATAGTAAAACTAAAGGGACTGAGCAGAGTTTTCAAGACATTGAAAATTCACGACCAATTCCCTCACAAGAAGGGAATTCTTGCAACATTCGTGAAGGAGGAGGAGAAACAGGGGAAACAGAGGAACCAAGATCCCCTCAGGTAGTAATTGAGCAGAGGACACCCAGTGTCCCAGATCAAGGGAGTGCTGTTAGGATCATTCCCACCTCTTCTAGACATCCCAGGGATAACTCTCTAGCTCCAGAAATCCCGGAAGGGTACTGGCATATCTTTGATCAAATGGCCAATAATCCACAAACACCCCAAACCTCTACATTATAGTATCGTACTTTTGACACAGCTTTCAATGCCCCCATGAAAGCTATCCCTCTACAAAATATTCCCACCTTTCATGGACTCACTTCAGAAGATCCGGATGCGTTCCTGTTTGAATTCGACGTCCTATGTCAGGGTTATGATTACGCCACCGATCCCCAGAAATTGAAGCTATTTCCCTCCACTTTAAAGGGAGCAGCCCTGTGTTGGTTTATGGGACTGGGTGGGGCACCATAAATGATTGGGACCAACTGAAAACTGCTTTCCTTAAAAAATATCAGGATTATTGCAGATCTAGAGAAATAAAAGATGAGATATTCCAAATGGTAGCAAGGCCTAGTGAAACTTTGGAAGAGTATGTGGAGTGTTTCCAATATAACCTCCAAAGGTCTCCCTATGCAAATCTACTTGATAATGTGCTAAAACCAACGATGATTAAGGGGATGAAAGACCAGTGGATAGAGACATTACATATTATGGGTAAAGGTGATATCTATCAAGAAGAATATGCGAACATTTTTGATTTATGTATCAGGTGCTCGAGGAGTAGTACAAGACTAAAACTAGTTGAACGCGATATGATCACCAGGGACAACAAAATCTCTGGCGGAAGCATTACTCGTACTGAAATCGGAAACCTGCTGGAAGATTTCAAAACGGATATCCTGGGAACCTTGACAACACAATTAGACATCATGCAAGCCAAGCAGAAGCAGGTCGAAGCAGAATAGAACTTGGTTATTTTTTGCCCTCGATGCAGGAAGAAACATAGTCATAAAGAATGTCCACTGGATATGGTACAGACCTGTGCCATATGCACTAAAGAACATGCCACAGAAAATTGCCCATCGCTCCCAGGATTAAAAGCGGTCTTCAAAGAGGTAGAGGAAGAAACAGAACTAGTCTACCTATTAAATTAGCGTCGCCAATGGCAAGCACGACAAACAGGTATGCCTACTGACCCATCTTCATTCTTTCAGCCCTCACAATATAATTCTCAGCAATACACATGAGCTACATGGCAGAACCAACCACCTTTTCCTAATTGGTCACCACAAGAATTTTCTATGCCACCTTGGTCCAATCAATCAAATCCAAACAATAGTTGGCCAAATTCCTCTTACTTTCCACCATTCTGGCAGAACAATCCATATCCATCTCAATGTTCCCCCTCCACGTCAAAAAACCAAAAATGGAAATCAAGCTGGCAAAGACCTACAAACCAGCCAGTAGGAACAATCCCCTTGCCTCAACCTACGCTACCAACACCTTACACGTTGTAGCAAAATCCTTAACCCAATATACGACCACAGCTCCCAGCCCAACCCAACCTGAATCCCAACAATAGACCAGTCGAGTCAGTACAAGTTATTGAAGGGCTGGAACCGGAAACTGAGTTGAGAGAATGTAATGAACTCAAATTGAGGTCTGGATGGATAATTGAGTCAGGGTGATAAAAAGATATAATTAGAAGAACCGCTACCTGTAGAACCAACATGTCAAAGGGAGAATACAGTTAAACAGAAAATCCACGAACAAACTATTACCTCTTCTCCACCATTCCTAGAAAGATTGATTATACCTCGCCCAACCGAATATTCTGATTTTGATCTTCAGGAGAATTAAAAAATCTTTGTGTAAAAATACCCCTCCTCCAGGCTATTTAGGACATTCCAATCTATGCAAAAACCATTAAGGAATTGTGTACCAAAAAGCCTACGAGGAAAATAAAAGTAACACCAATTGTCCATGTAGTCGGAACTTTGTCTGATTTATTATTAGGCTGAGAAACACCGGTGAAATATGAGGACCCAGGAAATCCTATAGTCGTAGTACAAATAAATAGGGGCAGCCATTAATATTCTCACAACAACAACCTGTCAGAGACTTGGCATCACAACCTTAGATCCAACTATGACCTTGCTGGAACTTGCTGACCGATCAGTTGTCAAACCAGAAGGGACATTACAGGATGTAATGGTGTCTGTAGATTCTTGGGAATACCCAATAGATTTCTTGATTATTAATCCTAGAAACTGGCTAGATGGACATCCTCTAATATTAGGAAGACCTTGGCTAGTGACCACAAATGCTTATATAAGCTGTCGAACAGGCAGTATGATTATAGCAAGAGGAAATAATGTGAAGAACCTAGCTTTATATCCTCCAGCTCAGCCAAGCCTAACTATAATAAAAACTAGGAAACAACCTATAACATATTTAACTGAAAATATTCGATCACCACTAATTGTAGCAGATGCTCTTGAATTTAAGAATCAAATAGAAGATGACATTATTAACACTTACATTAACCACCCAGTTGCCGTATCTAATCTAAAATGTCACATGATTGAAGCAGCCCTGGATAATGAAATTGAAGAAGATCCCTTAAAAGATATCAATGACCAAACGATACCAACAACAACTATTTATAACAACAAACCCATTGAAATTGAGCCAGGGAAAGTCATAAACATTAACAAAAACCTGACTGATGACCAGTAGCAGAGGCTTATCCAACTCCTTAGAAAATATAAAGAGGCTTTCACTTGGGATTACCCAGATATGAAATGGATTGCCCCCCAATTATGTATGCATCACATCTACGCTGAGAAATATGCGAGACCCATTCAACAACCTTGACGAAGATTAAACCCTCACCTAAAGGACGTTGTTAAAGACGAACTACAGAAACTGTTAGATGTAAATTTAATCTATCCTATATCTGATAGCAAATGGGTTTCTCCATTAGTTGTGGTTCCTAAAAAGAATGGAAAGTGGCGTATATGTGTCAATTACGGAGAGATTAATAAAGTAATGCAAAAACATCATTTTACCCTTCCATTCATCGACCAAGTTCTAGACACATTGGAAGGTAAAAATTTCTTCTCTTTCCTAGACGGCTTCAGTGGCTACAACCAAATCTAAATTTCCCTTGAAGACCAAGATAAGACTACCTTCACCTGCCCCTAGGGAATGTTTGCTTACAGGGTATTACCGTTCGGATTTTGCAATGCACCTGCCACATTCCAGAGAGCAATACTCAACATTTTTGCAGACTTAATAAATGAGGGACTAGAGTTGTACATGGATGACTTTACACCCTATGGAGATGACTTCGAGCCAGCATTACAGACACTGGAGAAAGTCCTAGAAAGATGCATTGCTACTACGTTCTGCTTAAGCCATGAGAAATGCCACATGATGATGACCGAAGGCTTGATCCTGGGTCATTACATCTCAACAGCTGGAATTCAGGTAGATCCATCAAAAAGTCAGGTAATCCTCTTACTACCTACCCCCTGCACTCAAACTGAGGTACGTAGTTTTTTGGGATTTTCTAGATATTATCGAAGATTTATAAAAAAATTCTCCCAAATTGCTGCACCATTATATGCTTTGACAAGAAATATCGATTTTATATGGATCGAAAAATGTGACATTTCCTTTGAAGAATTAAAACGGCTAGTATCAATAGCCCCAGTATTACAGGGCCCAAAATGGGATTTACCATTCCAGATTTCATCCGATTCATCAGATATGGCCATTGGAGAAGTTATCAGCCAATAGGAAGACATGAAACCCTATGCAATATACTACATCAGCAAAAATTTAACTCCTACTGAGTTGCATTACACTGTGACCGAGAAAGAGTTTCTAGCTATAATCTATGCTATTAACAAATTCAAACACTATATAACAGGATATTCCCCATATCATCTAGTGTTTGGAAAAGAGCCTATCTTCCCCATAGAATTTGAAATTCAAACATTGAGGATAACCCAAGAAGTAGGGCTGGATTTGAATGAAGCACAGGTTAACAGGCTACATCAAATCAATGAATTGGATGAAATATGGCTATCAGCTCTTCAGCATATTGCACTGATTCAACAACAAAGAGAAAAATGGCATGATGCCCTCATCAAGAAAAAGATATTCCATGAAGGTGACTGGGCACTTCTGTACGATTCTAGGTTCCAGGATTTCCTGGGCAAACTCCAGACTAGATGGTTAGGTCCCTACGAGATACAAGAGGTGCACGATAATGGCACCCTTACATTAGCCACCATTGATGGGTTTGGCTACTCTTTTAAAGCAAATGGACATCGAGTACGCCTCTACCACAAACTGCTTACAAGGGAATCCTTTTGCCAACAGATACGTGAAGATTCTATGATACAAATTCTCGTTGAAGAGGGCAACTCTTCGACAGCACCAGTCCAGTGAAGAATTTATTTTTTGAAACCTGTACATAAAATTTCTTTTCTGTTTTCTTTCTGTTTGATTGGATTTGCTTAGAACAGTAGAGATGATTGTTTATTAGGTTTTTTTCCTATTTTTCTTTGCTATTCCCTACAGGGAACAATTGCTGTTCCCTATAGGGAACATCACTTTTTCATGTACATTTTCCTTTGTAGGGAACATCTGTTCTTCCCTACAGGGAACAACTGCTGTTCCCTACATGGAACAGCTGCTGTTCCCTACAGGGAACATCTGCTGTTCCCTATAGGGAACAACACTTTTTCGTGAGCATTTTCCTTTACTGTTCCCTATAGGGAACAACACTTTTTGTGTGTATTTTGATTTTTTGTTTCCTACAGGGAACAACTGCTGTTCCCTATAGGGAACAACACTTTTTGCGTGCATTTTTCTTTGTTGTTCCCTACAGGGAACAACAATTTTCGGGTGTATTTCCCTTTCTGTTTCCTATAGGGAACAACTTCTATTCCCTATAGGGAACAACAATTTTCGTGTGTATTTTCTTTGCTGTTCCCTATAGGGAACAACTACTGTTCCCTATAGGGAACAACAATTTTTTCGTGTATTTTTCCTTTGTTGTTCCCTATAAGGAACAACACCTTTTTTTGCGCATTTTTCTTTGCTGTTCCATATAGGGATTTTTGTGTGGGTTTTCTTTTGCTGTTCCCTTCAGGGAACAACATCTTGTGAGTATTTTTGAGAACACCATTTCCCCCCCTTGCATGATCATCCCTAGACCTTCTTAGTTCACTCTTTATTAACCTCTTTATGGCATAAAAGTACAATACATATTTAAGAACAATACGTATGGAGTCTACTGGAATAGGCAAATATCTTGAATATTATCATCTTTAACAAGATTTCTTTGTGATGATCGAAAAAGAAAGGACACAACTATCTATATCACTTCACTGTCCTCATTTCCCCTATAAATGAAACTGATTGATTATCTGTACCATGCTGGTTCTCCCATGTCCCGTATAACTCTCTCTATTTATTATCAATAAGATTATGGGTATATTTTTTCTATTAATATGTTCAAACTTCTTCCGCCATCTCTACTCTTAAGGAGTGCTGAGCCACCCTCTATATATAAAATGGGGAGTGTTCAATATATCTATATATATATATATATATATTCACTAACAATTTTATGATTTTTTTCCACAGATGGAGATAGGGGGTCTCATCATGAGCCAGCCTACCATGATCATAATGAAGGAGCGAAGTGGCATTCCCACTATGGCCACCACACCAGAGATATGATCCAATGGATGCATTAAGAAACAAAGTCCTTGGAACAGGAGGTCTCATCACGAGCCGATCTGACCACTTTTGCTTCTTCCGAGTGAATGGCAATGTGTTCATCTGGTTACCATGCTAGAACATTGGTCTCTACTATGGACATCATAATGCACTTCCCCAATTATACATAGAGAACCATGGTTCCCGAGGGTTAGAAAGCAACTCTGTCGAGGCTATGGATGCTTGCAGGCAATAGAAGCTCTGCTGATGGTATTGAAGTTTTATTTTCTACATCAATAATTATTATAATTCCCTCTTCTTATGTTTTTATCTTTTCTACGCAGAGATTATGTCCCTAACTTACCTTGAACCTTTATGCATGAGTTAATCTTTTAAAATCAATCACAACGATTTTAAGTGGAATAACGGCGGTAAAGTATTATTTTCTGTGTATGCTGTCCTTTTTCTTTATCGCATCACCTCACGGAATCTTATCACTTATTGATAAGTCTCGTTACACACCTTGTTTTCATCACTCCAATATCCTTTGTGATCCTTTCATTAATATGCGTACCTTGCCACTTTCATTACCCAATCCATCACCCCTGTACTTCGCCGCCAACGCATTATCCTTTCATTCATTCGGTCGTAGGCAACCTATTATTTTGAGAGGAGGCGAGGACGTCTAGTATACTTATGCATGCGCTGTCATCTTTTAATTTGATTTTGCAGAACAATACGACATCCCATGATCACATAGCATGTGGCATTATAACAGTCCTTGATAATGGTATTTATGTTTATAAAGTATCACCTGATAGAGCCATTACAACCATTTGTTGTTCCATCTCTCGCTCTATTCGTTGCTATGCTTTCCGCACTACACTAATCGTTTGCAAAATTCAAGCATCATGGGAGGAAGAATAGTGCGCCGATAACCTTCAACATTGGTTGTCTCTGATGAAGCTAGGGAAATTCTAGCTCGCACAGGATGGACAACATATTTTACAAGATTTCAACCCCCCAATGAGGAAATCACTATTGAATTTTTACGCCATCTACAGAATGGACAATCCGTGGTAAGAGGCAGACAAATCATTGTAATAGACGTTGTGATAGCATAAGTGTCTGGGTTGCTGGTAGAAGGACCACTATGGGCTGGCAAGTGATTAAAGTTGAATGATGCTATAGAGGCTTTTAGGGACGAAGGTGTTGTGGTAAAAACACAACCCCCCATTTTTGACTTGCACAACTCAAATAATGGGGACCCTTTCTATAAAAAATTTGGGCTAAGCACCATTTTGGATTTTTATTTTAGTTGATTGCCCTGCGCTTTTGTTAATTTTTAGTTTTCTTTGGATTCTTGTTTTGATTGCTTTGTTAGAATCGATTTTCTATAAGCTTCACATTGACGCTTGTTTGGTCTCATTTGGTCAACTGGTTTGAAAATGGCACTCCTTTGAAGTCTCATCATTTATCTAGCCTGGGTTAAAAATGCATAAAATGTACAATATTGCATTTTGTAAATAAATTAGTTCAATAAGGCATTCATTTTAAATATTAACCTGTAGCGAGTTTTTACTAACATTTTTCATTTTTAGTTAAGCGGCCAAATCATTAATTATCGAGATTTAAAAAATTTACTCCAATTTCCAAATCAAATCCTAATCTCAAAAATCTAAACATTCAAGTGGCTGCAGTTTATTTTTCATTTATTTTCCAAGTGGCTATAGTTTAGAAACTTATGTTCATAAAAATAAAACAAAAAAATAAAAATTTAAGTTTAAAATTAAATTTTAAATTAATTAATATATTATATAATTAATTTAATTAAATTAAAATCTAAAACAAACAAAAAAAATAAAAAATAAATAAATAATCATATCAGGAGTTTTATTCGCAACAAATTTTAAAGAACCCGATAAACCCATTAGTCACCCCCCAATGCGATATATCGGGATTTCACATTGTATTAAAAACCTGATCACCAAAATATAAGTCTGTCTTTATCGCATCGGAACTTTATATAAATCAAGTTACACACTCCTCCGCAGGCCGATGCCGATTCTCCGATCATTAATAAATATTAGCGTAAGCTTTATTACGCTTTGGTTTTTTGTTTTGGATTTTTAAACTCACTCATACGTGAGTGGAATAAGTATGAGGTAAGTTAGGTGAGTTTGTTTTAATAATTTAAATAGTTTAAATATTTAATAATAAATTTTAAAATAATTAACATTAATTAATATATAAAATTTAATTAATTTAATTAAATTAAAATTTAATTTTGTGTATTAATTAGTTTATAAATAGATTATATTAATGAGTTATATTAAGATTAATTAATAATAGTTTAATAAATAATAAGTTTAATTTATAATTAACAATTAATTTAGAATTAATTAGAATTCTAATTTAGGATTAAATTTTTAATTAAAATTTTGATTTTTAGCCCAGCAACAGAATTTCCAGATTCATGCCAGATTTGACTCCTCAACTTTGGAAGCTCATAGATTGAGTTATACTTGGCCAAATGAGGCCCAGGACGGCTCATTGGAAAGAGAAAATCAAGGAGAATATTTCTGAGGAGATTTCATTAACAGATTTGATCATTTATTGGGCCAAAAATCAGGCAGAAGATCAGGCTCCGAATTTTGAAAACAAAATCAATTTTCTGAGTTATTTTCTTCAATTTCATTTGTCCAAAGCCTCTTCTAATTGCAGATCCATTGGTCAATAATATCCTTTGCCAATCAAATCATTCCAAGCATCAATACAGAGCTTATATTTTATTTTCAATTATTTATTTAAAATAGAATTTGATTGGGTTTGATTTAATTGCCAGAAATGATATTTTGATTGCATTTTAATTTATTTTGATTTCTTTTGCAGGAAAACAGTGGAAAAGATATGGAGAAAAGGATTTCAAGCAATGAGAATGCTCCAGCAATTGAAGATCAGAATTAGGAGCAAGTAAAATTATATTTGGCAGATTTCTCTTCAACAAACTCTCCTCTCCAAAATTCCTTCACAAATATTATAAATAACAGATTGTAGAATGTAAAAGGGGCTGCTCTCCTCTGCAATGCTAGACTTCTAAAAGCACTACTGTAATAGGAATTTAGAGTTGTAGGAGAGAGGAGAGAAAATCTCAGATCTGGGGATTATTGAAGATTTTTTCTTTGTATCTTGAATTATGTATGAGGAGCAGAGTTTTCACTATTGTGGCTTTAGCTTTGAAGGCAGAAGTTCAAGCAATGTAAAGGACTGTTGGAGACCAAGATCAGAGAAATGGATGCAATAAATTGGTATTTTTAATACTACTGTTTTAAATATCAGTTTCATTTTATGGTAACAGGAATGTGTCATTTTATTCATGTTTGTGCATTATTGTCAATATGGGTAGTTTGTCTCAATGTTGTTATCATGTATCTCTGTTCTTATGGATTAATTTCTGATTTCTGAGTAACTATTTACTCAGAAATCTGCCTTATTAAAACTGATTTATTGAGTGGTAATATGTTGTGAACTATTTCCACATATTATTGTTTAGTTATTGGATTTGCTGATTTGATAATCAATATCATTTATATGAACTACTTTTGAGTGTTGTTAGTCTATTATTTCAGTTATAAGGTCTTAATAGGATGTGTTTTGATATCCATAATATCAGTTAATTGAACTACTTCATTAACTTGATATTCATTATAAACAAGACATATCTAAATCCCAATACTTTAATTATCTTGCTCTTAGTTGGGTTAGATCTATATCTGCCTAATTAAGATAGGATTTAGATTAGTTTCTTTTGCTTGCATCATAGAATAAGCTTGCATTTATAGTAAATTCTACATTCTTTTAAGTCCTCTCCTCAAAGAGGCAAAATTTTAGTTGTGGCTTGGCTGAACCCAAATCAGCTTAAGGGTCATTCTCTTGCCTGATCAGCAAGAAGAAGTGATCTGATGTCCCTGTCTATTGGTAGTTAAAGATACATTATAAACCAATAGCAATAGGGAGAAGGTAACTGGACCTAGTTGAACAGTCGGAGCCACCACACCAAACGGAAAAGGAGCTGCTTTTAAGGTCCGGACCGGGTGGTTATCCCCCAATGTTGTTGCAGCGATTTTCGAGGCATCAACATTTTTGGCGCTAGAAGGAGGGCCTGAGAAATTTGTCTATTGGAGTCTTTTCAATTTTAACATTTTGTTTATGGCTCCTCTTAAACTTCCAATATGGAGTTGTATCCATGGACGTGCATCCTCCAATACTCCACCCAAAGTGGTAAGACTCTTGTCTCAGGCAAAGTTTAATGGTAAGAGAAATTCTTCTGCTTTTAACCATGTCTTTCAATTTATTCAAAATGTTTCAAATTATGATTTTTAAGGAATTGATGAAGGCATCTTATGCAGAATTTTTACTCTTACATTTGCGGCAAAAGCCAGAAGCTGGTGTAGAACTCTTCCAGTTGCTTCAATCCACAGCTGGGATCAATTTGTTACAATTTTCATTTGTAAATTTGACGGCTATGATTATGAACAGGTATGTGAAGAAATTGAATATCTACGAAGGTTTAAAAATGAGTCTGTTAATGATTTTAATATGCGATTTCATTTGAATTGCTTAAGATTTAAAGACGAAGATAAACCTACGGAAGAAGAATCATTAGATTGGTTTGTATATATTTGTTCTCTTCCAACCATTCCCAATCCATATGAAATTAATTCGAACTTTGTTCCATCCCCTTCTAATATAAATGAGAATTCCAATATGGATGTGCAAATAAATGGTGATGAAGTGGTTTTACAAAGCTTGGAAAATATTTCCATTCAAATGCAAGAAGATAACAATAGCAATTTTGGGGAAAACTCCACCTTGGAATCTGAAAGCTACTTTGAAGTAAATTCGGAAAATCAAATCGCAAATCAGCAAGTACAAGCAGCAATCAAACTAAACAAAATGCAAACTGTTGTACAAATTTCTGAATTTCTCCATGATGAGCAAATGCCGAAATCACAACAGCAAAACAGCCTTCTTCAAAAAAGCATATGCACGCAAAGGAATGATCTGCAATCTGAAATTTACAATGAGCATAATGCACAAGAGCTCTCAAACAGAGACAGTTTTAAATGCATTGTTTCAGGTTCACATTTTTCCCTTTATCCTGATATTTTCAATAATGGTAATATTTTTCCTCCTAGTATCAATGATATTTCAGAAATTAAAGAGGATGATTTAAATGAATTACCATTAAATTTTTATCAAGATAAAGAAATAATAATTGATCATTCTTTTGCCACTAATGAACATGAGATTTTTGTTCCTCCTTCTTGTTTGGATATATTAGATGAAATTGAACGGAATTCTAGAGAGTCTTGTGAAGTCATTTATGATAATTACTCTGACATTGAGGATGTTGATTTCTATTCCTCTCAAGAGAATCCTCATGAGAAAATTCAAATAACATCTGAAAATGAGGAACGCTTCAATTTAGGAATTATCCCAACTAATCCTCATTTTAGAGTAGCAAATTATTTTCATGATTTCATTATTCAAGAAAACATTCCAATTTATGATTCATATCATGATCAAACTCTCATTCCCACTCATAATCATAATTCGTTTTCTATTTCACAAGTTGGAATTCGAAATTACCCAAATTCCATAATTCTGGCCATTCCTTGTGAAAATGAAATCATTTTAAAACGATCCCAAATGTGCTGTAACATTAGTTGTAAAAATAATAATTTCATTTTATTTTTATTTCCCCACTTATTTTGTATAAAATCAGATTTAATTTTTCAAATTTTCCACACTTTTCTCTGGCATATTAAATACCTTACTATCAAACACTCAATTGATGCATTGCCCATTTGAGAAATTCAAGTTTCATATTATAATCATCAGCATCGAAAGATATTAATATTCCAATTTATATCAATGCTAATGTTTCATCAAAAGCTTCTATCTTTTCAAAGGCCATGTCAACAAGAGAATGTATTTTTGCAATCTGGCCAGCAATTCAATTTAATTAATAAATTGCCATTTTATTTGAAAGGCTTCCATCCATTTTTCATTGACTCATTTGAAAATTGTTTGGAAATTTTCCCTTCAAGGAAAATTGTCAATGATTTAACATTTGTACATAACACTAACAAATTTTTTCAGGTCAAAGAATCTAAAAGATTATCTTCACAATCTGGCCTGTTATCTCCTCCTTTGAACATTTCTCAATCCTTAATAGAAATCCATCCAGATTTTTATGATCCAATTGGAAAGGAAATTTCAGGAGAGAGAGATTTTAATTAAGTTCCTAACAATAATTGTACATTCTAATTTCATATTTATTTTCCTTAGTTTAGTCAAATCTGTATTTTTATTACTAACATTTGAACTGTACATATATGCAGGAATAAAAATGAGAAAATGGCTACACTGGAAATATGACTATACCTAGTCATTTTCATGTATATGGTTAGAATAGGAGTAGAATTAATTTAGTTAGTTTTGTTTTGTATAAATAATTTATTTTTAACAGTTATGTAGATTAAAAATAAAACAAAGCAATCAGCCATTCTCATACATGTTCAGTGGAAACATTTTCTCCTTATCAGAAACTTTTAATTCTTGCTTACCTTTTAAAATTTCTTGCAGCTATACCTCTACTCTGCCTATTTCGAATAATGTCTTGATTAAATTCAATTGAAGTTGCACTTGGTATCGATTGCCTCAAAGCCACTTTTCTTTTTTTTATTTCGGGATTTCCTTCTAAGATTTTCTCTTGAAATTTATATGGTAAGGATGTGAGGATAAAAAAGCTTCATGACCCCATTATCTCATGAAATGTATGACTGTCTATGATAAGCTTAATTCTAATTCCATCATTATTAGTTAGTCCAACCTTTCACGGTAATCATATGAAGTTCATATTATCTTCCTCGAAATTTGCGAAAAGTTGATCTTAAGGATGTCCATTTTGCCTAGTGCACACATTCAAATCTGTTTTGATATTTTTCTACAATTAGTGGCTTAATCTCATTCTAATCTTTAGTTTATTATCTGACGCTGTAAAACACATCATGTTTATTTACTAAAGGCATTATTCAACAGTCACTATAACAATACAAATTTTTCTCAAGATTAATTCGGAATGAGCAGAGGTAATAAATTGTTGTTTCACTTCGAAAAGGAAGCATAGTTTCATATTTATTTCTGATGAATTTTATATTCCCTGGACATGAATAAACAGATTTTATTTAGGCTGATTGCACATTTAGATTTAGAATAAATGATGAGATGATTTTGAACAAAATCAAAATTTTGATAAATCGAAGGAAGAATTTGAAGATTCATAAGGTAAAATTTACAGACAAATTATTTTCAGGTACGCATTTGCAAGTTCGTTCTCATCTCTTATTAGTTTCTCCTTTCCTTAGTTTATTTTTGATTTGTGTTCTGTTTTATTTGCAGGTTTTTATTTCTTTTCAAAACATAAAATAAGCAGTAAACCTATTTCAAATTTGCAACAGGCTCAAGGAAATTTTATTTGTGATGCATTAGAATTTAAGCATTTTTTAACTTTGCTTTCATTCATTAGAAAACCCAATTGAAATTTCAAGAAATATCATAAGACCATTCGCATCATAAGATTTCATCGGAAGTAGTTCTTAGCATTTCTTTTGATCACAAATTGTTCATCAAAGACCTCCGATGTATTATCTTACTCATATGTCATATTGCATTTCGCATATCGGAGCTTTCCAAGTGAAGTATACTTCCATGAACATGAATCGCCGATCTCCGATAATCGACTTTACCGATATTGCGATAAACACATAATTCCGGACCCGATATGAAATTCAAATCAAATTCATAAAATATCGCGTCCGCTTAATCGCAATAATGGTAGGAGCATAACTTTAAAAAGACCAATCTCTCGGATCCGATATGTTATTGAAATTCCGTCATAAAAGTTATCGGGTCCGCTCTTCATCGCATATCGGCATCGCAAAAAATATACTGTGTTACATCGGGTACCCAAAGTTTGCTGATTGCCGATTAAGCTACGTCATCCATCGCATCGCCGATAGTGCAATCATGTTCATCACATTTTTTATGCTCACGTCACTTCTCTGAATCTACGATGTGCGTTTTGCGATGCAGGAAGCACAATGTAAATATTTTCCGATCCCTAATATAATATTTCTTTAATAACGTGATCGCTTCATCTCATTGCACATATTCTCATCGCATGTTCTTAATCGGCAATTTGCCAATGCAATCTTCGATGCGATAGCTTCCAATGCATGCCTTTGAGCCATTAACATTTAATCGATAAATGGCATAGCAACAAAAGTGAAGTCTTGCAAATTAAAATTCAAGCATGGTGAAGAGACATGTGATGCGAATCATCCGATACAGCGATATATTATTTTAAAAGCGAGCTTGGGTAACCACTATGGTAAGAAAGTAGTTAATGACCAATTTGCAGCATATTTAAACCATTTTGATTTCTCATACATTTCAGTTTTAAATATATAATTCCATAATTAAAAATGGAATTCAAGACCTCTCTATCTTCATATTTAAATTTTATTATCTTGAATTTGGTCTTGATTCTGGACAATTTATAAAATCATGGAATTTATATGAAACTAATAATATTTTGAGAAACAGTCATTACTGCAAATTTCATTCTCATTTTTGATGCATTTCTTTAAATTTCAATTCCCTTGAGCATTAAGCATTTCATTTTTACATTTTTCTACTTGCTTTAGTGTAAATAAAATAAATAATGATCTTGGGTTATAGAATTTTGGTTAGTTTGACTTCTTCATGTTTTTAATGTTAATTAAAATAAGAAGTCAGCTAGTTTGGAGAAACTGATACCTTTCAGGTAAGATCAAAAGAAATTATCCAATGGTAAGATTCATGTACCCACTTTCATTAATTTCCATTTCATCACTCTAGTTTCATTTTTGTTTTTAAATTATGCTAATATAAAACTCTGTTTTGCAGCTCTTCATAAGATTTTTCAATCTTCTGCCGAATCATATTTTCAAAGTCCATACTCTTCTCCTGGCTTTATTTCAATAAGCAGCGATAATCTTCATCGAAACAGCTACATCAGGAAGTTTTTGAACCTTTAGTTTGTTTCTTTAGCATTCCTTTCATTGGAAAACAATTAAAATGATGCTTTGAAACAAGAAAATTAATATCAGACAGAAAGTTTTCATGGTGGCTGAATTTTATCATCCCTGCTATCCAAAAAAGTCTAAAACACTTACAACTCTGCAAGGTATGTTTCTAGATCTCAACATAAGAAGGAATGATTACATGCTTATTTTCTTTTTCTTCATATTGTTGGAGACATTGGTATAAACATTCTTGTTTGGGTTTATCATGCGAAACTTGGGTTTTCTTTCCCATTTTTAGAGATTTCTTTGTTTTTATTTTTATTGCTGATTTCTTTTCTCACTTTAGCATAAGATTTCTTTTCTTTTGGTTTTCAGTTTTGATTTTGGTGACTTTGCCGTGATTTATATGGAAGGTCTTCTTGTTACCTAACAATGGTCAGCATACATGGAAAAAATTGTTAATAGCCACCTATTAGCTTTTTCTTAAAACTCTTAGTGAAGTTTGATTTTCTTATTATAAAGGTAGACATACTTAAGGAAGAGATTACCAATCAAAAGAAGTTGGCAAAGTATCATAAAATCTGGAAATTTCTTTTCATCAAATTGTAATCATTTTGAGATTTCAAAATTTCATTAGGATCTTTCAAAGTTTCATTATCAGTCAAGAAAAGTTATTTTTAACCAAGTAAAGACACTTTACAGCAAAGCACCTTTAACTCTGAAATTGTCATTCGTAACTCTTAAGGAGTCAATGATTCTCCCTGTCCCAAAGAGTCTTATGTTCTAGAGTATAATCCAGAAATATATTTAAACTTAAAAGATAAGAGGTCTCATCACGAGCCTGCTTACCATGATCATAGGGGAAAAATAGGCTGACATTACCAACACTGCTAAACAAACCAGGGTAATGGCTTATGATTGCAAACAATTATAAGACAAGGGGTCTCATCACGAGTCAGCTTGTTCAGTCCAATTTTAACCAGTGAATGGCATTGTCAACTATCTGGCTACCATACTAAGACAATGGCTTTTAAGATTTAATAAAAAAAATAAAAAAAATAAAAATATAAAAAAATAAAAAAATAAATAAAAAATAAAAAATAAACATATATTGATGGATTATCTCTAGGTCAATAATTCTTGGAAAGATGAGATTCTGAATCATTTATGATTAAAAGGTAACCTTGTCGAAACTATAGATGTTTGCTGGCAGCAGTGGCTCTACCTGTGGCAAATGAGTATATTTTAAAAAGCTAAAGCTGTAAAGTGACCCCTGCTTTATCTCTACAACTAATTAATGACTGATATAGAATTTTGAAATATTTTAATTTATGAGAAATTTTAAGAAAAATTACAATCAGATGATTCTTGTTTTTATTAAGATTAATGAAACTAGTCAAGCATTCCAAAAAAATAATCCTCTCTTCTTTAATTATTTTTACTTTAATTTTAGGAAAATCTTATTAAATAGAGATAACTGGTTCTTCTCCCGCGTGTCGCCATTGTTGTGGTAAAATCACAACCCCGCATTTTTGACTTGCACAACTCAAATAATGGGGACCCTTTCTATAAAAAATTTGGGCTAAGCACCTTTTTGGATTTTTATTTTAGTTGATTGCCCTGCGCTTTTGTTAATTTTTAGTTTTCTTTGGATTTTTGTTTTGATTGCTTTGTTAGAATTGATTTTCTATAAGCTTCACATTGACGCTTGTTTGGTCTCATTTGGTCAACTGGTTTGAAAATGACACTCATTTGAAGTCTCATCATTTATCTAGCCTGGGTTAAAAATGCATAAAATGTACAATATTGCATTTTGTAAATAAATTAGTTCAATAAGGCATTCATTTTAAATATTAACCTGTAGCGAGTTTTTACTAACATTTTTCATTTTTAGTTAAGCGGCCAAATCATTAATTATCGAGATTTAAAAAATTTACTCCAATTTCCAAATCAAATCCTAATCTCAAAAATCTAAACATTCAAGTGGCTGCAGTTTATTTTTCATTTATTTTCCAAGTGGCTATAGTTTAGAAACTTATGTTCATAAATTTAAAAAAAAAAAATAAAAAAAATTAAGTTTAAAATTAAATTTTAAATTAATTAATATATTATATAATTAATTTAATTAAATTAAAATTTAAAACAAACAAAAAAAATAAAAAATAAATAAATAATCGCATCGGGAGTTCTATTCGCAACAAATTTTAAAGAACCCCGATAAACCCATTAGTCACCCTCCGATGCGATATATCGCATCGGGATTTCACATTGTATTAAAAACCCGATCACCAAAATATAAGTCTGCCTTTATCGCATCGGAACTTTATATAAATCAAGTTACACACTCCTCCGCAGGCCGATGCCGATTCTCCGATCATTAATAAATATTAGCGTAAGCTTTATTACGCTTTGGTTTTTTGTTTTGGATTTTTAAACTCACTCATACGTGAGTGGAATAAGTATGAGGTAAGTTAGGTGAGTTTGTTTTAATAATTTAAATAGTTTAAATATTTAATAATAAATTTTAAAATAATTAACATTAATTAATATATAAAATTTAATTAATTTAATTAAATTAAAATTTAATTTTGTGTATTAATTAGTTTATAAATAGATTATATTAATTAGTTATATTAAGATTAATTAATAATAGTTTAATAAATAATTAGTTTAGTTTATAATTAACAATTAATTTAGAATTAATTAGAATTCTAATTTAGGATTAAATTTTTAATTAAAATTTTGAATTTTAGCCCAGCAACAGAATTTCCAGATTTATGCCAGATTTGACTCCTCAACTTTGGAAGCTCATAGATTGAGTTATACTTGGCCAAATGAGGCCCAGGACGGCTCATTGGAAAGAGAAAAACAAGGAGAATATTTCTGAGGAGATTTCATTAACATATTTGATCATTTATTTGGCCAAAAGTCAGGCAGAAGATCAGGCTCCGAATTTTGAAAACAAAATTAATTTTCTGAGTTATTTTCTTCAATTTCATTTGTCCAAAGCCTCTTCTAATTGCAGATCCATTGGTCAATAATATCCTTTGCCAATCAAATCATTCCAAGCATCAATACAGAGCTTATATTTTATTTTCAATTATTTATTTAAAATAGAATTTGATTGAGTTTGATTTAATTGTCAGAAATGATATTTTGATTGCATTTTAATTTATTTTGATTTCTTTTGCAGGAAAACAGTGGAAAAGATATGGAGAAAAGGATTTCAAGCAATGAGAATGCTCCAACAATTGAAGATCAGAATTAGGAGCAAGTAAAATTATATTTGGCAGATTTCTCTTCAACAAACTCTCCTCTCCAAAATTCCTTCACAAATATTATAAATAACAGATTGCAGAATGTAAAAGGGGCTGCTCTCCTCTGCAATGCTAGACTTCTAAAAGCACTACTGTAATAGGAATTTAGAGTTGTAGGAGAGAGGAGAGAAAATCTCAGATCTGGGGATTATTGAGGATTTTTTCTTTGTATCTTGAATTATGTATGAGGAGCAGAGTTTTCACTATTGTGGCTTTAGCTTTGAAGGCAGAAGTTCAAGCAATGTAAAGGACTGTTGGAGACCAAGATCAGAGAAATGGATGCAATAAATTGGTATTTTTAATACTACTGTTTTAAATATCAGTTTCATTTTATGGTAACAGGAATGTGTCATTTTATTCATGTTTGTGCATTATTGTCAATATGGGTAGTTTGTCTCAATGTTGTTATCATGTATCTCTGTTCTTATGGATTAATTTCTGATTTCTGAGCAATTATTTACTCAGAAATCTGCCTTATTAAAACTGATTTATTGAGTGGTAATATGTTGTGAACTATTTCCACATATTATTGTTTAGTTATTGGATTTGCTGATTTGATAATCAATATCATTTATGTGAACTACTTCCTGAGTGTTGTTGGTCTATTATTTCAGTTATAAGGTCTTAATAGGATGTGTTTTGATATCCATAATATCAGTTAATTGAACTACTTCATTAACTTGATATTCATTATAAACAAGACATATCTAAATCCCAATACTTTAATTATCTTGCTCTTAGTTGGGTTAGATCTATATCTGCCTAATTAAGATAGGATTTAGATTAGTTTCTTTTGCTTGCATCATAGAATAAGCTTGCATTTATAGTAAATTCTACATTATTTTAAGTCCTCTCCTCAAAGAGGCAAAATTTTAGTTGTGGCTTGGCTGAACCCAAATCAGCTTAAGGGTCATTCTCTTGCCTGATCAGCAAGAAGAAGTGATCTGATGTCCCTGTCTATTGGTAATTAAAGATAGATTATAAACCAATAGAAATAGGGAGAAGGTAACTGGACCTAGTTGAACAGTCGGAGCCACCACACCAAACGGAAAAGGAGCTGCTTTTAAGGTCCGGACCGGGTGGTTATTCCCCAATGTTGTTGCAGCGATTTTCGAGGCATCAACAGAAGGATAGGAGCTAATCAAGAAGGGAAAAGGCATTTGACCATCTTCTCTTGGAGAGCCACGGGGAGAATTGGCATGCATTTTCTAGAACTATATTACCTGCGATGGGCATAAAGACGTGGTAAGGCCGTGACAACTCAAAATTTTGGCAGTTTTAAAACAAAAATGTTCTGTTAATTTTCCTGCATTGTTGAATTCATTATTGCATGACACTGCCAAGAGGCTGAGATAGTCCCAACACATAGAAACAATAGTTAGCCAACATTATCGGATCAGGTTAATAGTTAGCCATAACCTTGCCCAACAACAATCAACCTGGGATGATCTAATATTGGCCCTCGAAAGAGGTGAAGCCCTGGCAACACCTAACCCTATTCCAAAAAGAAAGAGGACTACCCTTTCAGGAAGCATACCTCACAAGCGCAGATGATCCACAAGGTTGAAGTCAAAATAGGGAGCGTCTAAAAATCCTCAAGGTAGTGCTAGTCAAACCATAGAATTATCCAACCCAGTAAGTGAAAAATACTTGCAACTAAAGTTAGAACGACAAGATAACCCTGAACTAGAACCTGAGGGAGGAACAGGGCATTCTGAAGATGAATAAAGAAATGAATTGGGACCTCCCCCAACACCAAATATGAGTTCCCAAGACGATCTGTTGCACGATTTCGAGACAGGGATGGCCCAATTCCTGGCCAACATGAATGTCTACATGCAGCCTGAAGGATTGCTCAATCTTAACTTAGGAGAAACCCAATCCCCTGGGAATTCTGGCTATACCAGAATTCTATCTCCCTTAAAAGATACAAGCCGTGAAACGTAAACAAATACAGAGGCCATTCAGGAATTAGAGAACCAATCTAGTGACACGCTCCCAGTGGCAAACTTCCATGAAGGTCTAGACCTAGAAAACATAGGCCAAGAAGAAGAAGCAGGGACAAAGATTATTCGGGAAGATGATCATCAATATGGAGACACAGTCTTATTGGAACAAAGCCAGGGTGAAAAACCAGACTCTTTAGAGACAAAAGCCATTAACGAGACTATCAGCAGACCAGTTACTCCTCCAAAAAGGTATAGAGCCAAATTGAAGAAGCTAAGAAAAGAACACCAGAAGCTTCGCAAGACGGTTAAGAGGCTCCGAAGAAAAATAAAAGAAATCACAATGGGAAAGGTTCCGAACAATACCCAAAATATAGTAAATGTGGCCATGCAAACATAATTATATAAAGGTAGGGCTACAGGAACTAAAACTGAGCCCATACCTACTCAAACAATCATCACTCAAGAGGAACAACATGAAAATTTAGTAGACGTAGCTACTCAGACGGAGGTTTGGACCTCCCATAATAAAGAAATGCAGACAGAAGATATCCCTTCTTATAGCAGAAGCACTCAGATGGGCATACAAGGCAAAGACATCATGACACACAATGACCCCAATATACTGAATCTTCAGGAAGAATTGGCACAAGCTCGGCTTGCGATGGAATGACTTGAACAAGAAACCGTTTTCCAACAAAAATATCAAGAGCTGCAGAAATAGCTTCAGGAAATGAATACAACAGAGAGTGAGACTTTCGACAGATGTAGAAAGGCGGAAGAAAAAATAGAGAAGATCAAGCTCAAACTAGACAGAGTCATAGGCTAGACAAACACCATCTACTCACTGTATATGAATGTCCTGGCATGTAGGTCTCCCGCCACCAATTATGCCTTGTTTTTGTTAGAACGGTACCTGTTGTTGAAAGTTAAAGCCATGAGAACTAGTAAACCAATTGAACTAATAACAATTGAGGATTTTATAAATTGCTGCAAGCAACATGGTGTAAAGGTCCAAAGGCTTCATTGTGAGTTTTACCTGCACAATTTTGTATTAGAGAACGAGGTGGAAAATAACCCTAACACTTTTGTAGGAGATGTTCAATTCCAGGCCTTTATTTCATTTGCAGTTAACCAACTCAAATGGTTTAAAGATTATAATGCATTCCAAAGACGGGAACATGGATTGGATCTTTGGGTAAGGAGTGAACCTAAGCACCCTTTACAAATGTTTGCCAACCATAAGACTCTGATGACACGAGAAGGGGTGATTAAGGTTTTAAGGCCCATTCATAAGGAGATTGTATAGAAAGGAGTATCATATTCCCTGATCTCTGGCTGCATCTAAGCTCAGGTGGATGCTCTCCACTAGTAGTGTGCAAGATAGGGAACCATTTAATTACAAGAATTTTAAAGCAGCTGCGACCTGTTTGGTCACCTATAGCAATGTTATTTTGAGAGAAGGACCTTATTGGTTAGGATGTTGGTTTTGGAGCCCCATTATTTGGTATCCCCCTAAAGGTTACCGGGTTCTCTACAAATTGCCTGAAGGAAAGGAAGGGCCCGCCTTTGCACTCCTGGCTTAACATCATGGTTTTAGACCAATTTTTGATGCTCCCTCTCCTTACCTACTCTTTAACTGCACTACATAAGAACTACTCACTTTTCATGAGGACATGAAACAGGGTAAGCAGGGGAGTATGCTGAGTTACGAAATGGGTATGTATTTACTCTTAATTCCATCACCCTTTTCCTCTTTTCTTATCTCTTTCATATATTAATACGCTAACATATTGAGGGATTATGATAAGAAATGGATGAACCATTCTCAGTTAAGATTTAGTCATCGTAACTAACTTTTACTCCTATTTATGCAGAAAAATGACCAAAGAAACAGTCACTGTTCCCTAGTGACGAAACAACATAAACCAACAAAGGAAGAATGAAACGCGTCGTTGTGGATAGGTTAGAGGATGAATTGCATAGCACTATACAAGAACATGGATCTATAATCATAAAAAATCTAGGATCAGATGTAAATTGACCATACAAATGCAGCAAACATGAATGACACAAGAGTATGGAGGAAAACTTGAATAGCTTTTATTGATAAACAAGAAAGAGCCAAGGGGAGTTACAACCAGTTGTTCTGACCCAGCATCATCCTCTCAGCAAGGAAGCCCCTATTCACCTCATACAAAGCTTAGATCACCCAACAATCTGATGTTGTCTCAAGAAACCAACAACAATTCCTTACAATATGCAAAATTCCACCCTCTGGATCTCTCGGATGAGGGATCCATATATAGATATCTGTAAAGGAGATGAGTCAGCTTGTGATTTGATTAGTGTCTTCCCTCTGATAGTTCTTGCTTCCACTTGGAGATTGATGATCTCTTACTCATCCTTGGTCGAATTCAGAGAGGTAAGTGTCACAGGAGAAGTTTATGGAAGTTTCCATGCCTCTCCACCTCGCGGAATGACACTGCCATTTGTCACTTCTCGCCCATCGCACCCCATAGAAGGGCTTTTTGAAATGCAACACACCCACACAGTGTGTTTAGGTGAGATGCAACGCACTTTGCCTATGGAGCAGCTGAAATGATCCTGTTTTGACCAGTTCTGAGCAATTTTTCATGGAGAACTTCTGGGAGAAGCTGTAATCAGTTGACCTTGTTCCTTTAGGGGTTAGAACAACACTTTTAGGGACTTAGGAGCCCTTGGTTTATGGAAATTTCATGCTTGGGGTTGTAGTGCCCAAAAATGTCTATAACAGTTGCCCCCTAAAGCATGAGGTCGTTAATCTTTTGATGTCGGGTGAAATGCTTTATTATGAGGATCCGAAGTTCTTTCAAGCTGGGAGGAGACCTGTAATAAGATACAATACAATACATTATCTTCATAATATTTTCATGATCTAGCTGAGGCGGGCATTCCCATGCTCAGCTTTATAAATTCATTTTCATGTACATAGGACAGACAATCGTCTGAGTGTAGACTGATGATTCTGGTAGAGCCATCATCCCTTTGATTGGATGATTATCTGTGTAGCAATGATGTACATTTGATGTCTTTATTTCCCTGAATATATATCGCAGCCTAGATGGATGAAACTAGATCCAGGGTCTTCAATCTCGTCCGATATTCACTCAAAGTACAAGTCTATCCATGTGAGAGATGTTCTGGAGTCGAACATGGAAAGACATCGCCTGATTACCAGCCAATGATGTAAGATGTTAACAGGCACGAGAGGAATCACCGATAATGATAATGACCCTCAAGGTACTGTAGTACAATTCACGTGGTGTGAATAAAGGACTTGGCGTCGAACACCACGCAAAATCTTTCGGTCGAAGGCCATTGATGTAAACCTATCGCCGGAAGTGAGAAACTTGCCATTGAGGCATGCAAGCTTCAAAGTACTGAACGGGGTGTTCCTAGATCGACTTCTTGGATAATGAGCTGATGTCGACAAGAAGCGATCCGTCATAGGAGGGCCTTAATGAATCCCACATCAATGACACGGAATAGAGCAAATGATTTTAATGGAGGTGAAAATGATCTGATGACATACGGTTCAGGGTGGCGGTCATGAAAGAATGGAGTATGAATGTATTGTAGTGGGTGAGACACAGGTGAATTCTCTGAATGAATTCTCTTGAACATATCGGTGACATTGACATGATGGATTGGTAGCATTACCCAAAATGTGGATGGTGTGATGGGACCATGGCGATGTGACCGGTGAATGAAACAACCAATGATCTGAAAATGGAATGTACTTGTTTAAGGGTGCAAGGTATCCATTTCCAATAATTTCAACTGTGAGCTAGACACTCCAAATGACCTCTAAAAATGTATAACCTTCTTATTTCTTATACAGAGATAGACTGTAGGGGCATTCACTGGACATGTCACCTCTAAAAAGAGGATGAGTTCCAGAGGCTACCTGGCCCTCTACAGGCTCTGCCTAAAGAAATAACAAAGTAAACACTTAGAAGTCTTTGACATACACATACTTTAAGTTTAAGGTCTTGCGGAATAAGACAAATAACTTTCTGTAGCTGAACAGGTGACTATGTGTGTATGCAAGTTATATTTATTTGATGTTTAATACTTTATATCAGTTTTGTTTAGCATATCATCTTCAGCAAATAAAGACATCAAAATGATAAAGCAATTCACCCCCTCCTGGGCTACATCTGCTGGACCAAGCCTCTCCAACTAGGCTTGTCCTCTTGTATTAGAAATGCTACAAAGGCTGATACAAGAATATGAATGTCTCAAAGGACAGATCTGACTGTAAATACAGAATCAGAAGATAGGAATTAGCCAAACATGCTCTTTCCCAAACACTAAACAGTGAAATTTTGTACCTTATACAGAACTTTCCCCAATTGGCCCTAGTGGCCCTTTACACTTGAATGGAGAATTTTTAGGTGAAGATGACCTCAATTGGTTCTAAAACCTCTGCCATTAGACTCAGAAGGTCGAAAATAGCAGACACAGGCTTTTGAATCACAAAAAATGGATGAACATAGCCCCCAAACAGCTCATGCACTGAAATGGCCCTGGTGGCCCTGAAAGCTTCCCTGAACATAAACAGTGAGAAGAATGCCTCAGAAGGAAAAACGAGCTGTATAAATGGATTCAGAATGCTGAAAACCTTCAGGAATGACCTTCGTTCCACATTCACTGACTGCACAATTCCCAATGCAGCTCCCAAACTGATTTGGCCCTGGTGGCTCCTGGAACTTCCACGAAGAAAAAACACTTACAAATGACCTCAGATGGCTATGAAACCTGTGCCAATGGCTTCAGAAGGTTGAAGAGACCCAAAATAAATAAATAAAATCGTCCAAAACGGACTTTCCTAGCCAAAGTTATGGCCATTTACTCCCAACTGCCAGCTTGGCCTAAAAAAACTCCAGTTAACTTTAGTTACGGCCAGATAAGCCCGCCAAATGTGGAGCGGCCGCCAAATTTGGCGCCACCGCCAACTGATCCTCCAACTGTAACTGCAGTTCATAAATGCTCATGTGATCACAATATGCGGTTGGCGGTTTCCCTCGGATTTAGTGCCGACGGTTAGTGCTGAGCTCCTGGTTCCCGGGCCAAGGTCATATGGAGGGCAGGGGCTGGCGCTTAGGGGCTGGCCCCCTTAATTTTCCCGCTGAAACGAATTTTGAACTTCATATGAAATTCCTTCGCCCTCATGATAGCACATAAGTCTGTGGCCTAACGGTAAGGCGCTGGATTGTTAAGCGGGAGGTCTTGTGATCAAACCTCACCGCCTCCAACAAATTTTTAAATACGCCCAAAAAAGCCTCTGCTGACGTCACCCAGGCCACGTGGCACCCTCTGGGCCTGCCACGTGGCACTTTCTGATTAGCTGCCAAAAAGGAATATTCCGTGGAATATTCTTTTTAATTTTTTTTTTTTTTAAAAATTCAAATTTCTAAAGTTATTGAGCAATTCTTATTTTTGGCATAACTTTCTCATACAACGACCGTTTTTCGAACCGTTTGCGGCACCGGAATTGGGAAGATGAGCACTTTCCAGTCATTCAGGTTTCAATCAGTTCTGAGAACTTTCATTTTTGACCATTTTACGACACTTGGTCCTGAGCCCCTGATCACACCTCCCAAATGAGAAGGCTTTTGGTCCCCAAAAGCTCACTGAATCTTTGAACTGAACTGTACAGCACTCGAGGAACAGAAATATCCTCTTCCATTCAGCCAAAAGAGCATACTGATGCCAAAATGTCCTGCCTTATCAACTGTCATCATGGCAACTTTTCGCTGCATAAGCCAAACTCTTGTCGAATCCCGACCAAGCTTGTTCGCCAGACAAACTGAAAGTTTGCAGAAACCAGCAATGAAACTTGCTGATATATGAGCTGAAATCTTTCTTTAAACATGTGGGCTTGCCACTATCACGATGCCCATTCATGGCACCTCTGCTCCAGAAGAAGAACTCCCTTCCAAATGAGAAGGCTCTTACAAAGATGAAATACTTCATCATCTCTCCTCTTTACAATCTTGGAGATCAAATTAACTTTTTCCAAGTCAATATCACATTACATGCATGGTTAAAAACAAAGTAATCAACCCTTCAAGTTAATCACACATACATGTTTAAAAAAACAAGGAAATCATCATGATCCCTGTGCACATGCATATCATTCTCATGCATGCAATTTATCCTTCAACTTTCTCTTAAGTACAATCATAAGTACAAGATCCTCAATCACATGTACATGTACTTTCAAAGCTGAAATGAATATAACTTTTTCTACAATAGAGTGAGTCTCATACTCAGCTTTTCCATCCTGCAACTTGCATTCCCTTACCCAAGAAATGCATTCAATCAAAAGACATGCAACTTTAATTGGATAAGAATTCTAACCACTTCTTACCAATCCATTTCAAAGGCGCTTCCTTTAACTGCACATCGATATCAACATGTGTATCATCCTGACACATATCAATGATGGAAACTTCCTTCCCATTCTTGCCATACTCTTTCTCCAGTTTCTTCAACTTTTGTGGAAGCATTGTTGGATTCAGAGTCCAACACCTTTCAACAGTATGTCCACGCTTATGGCAATAAGTGCAACACATGTTCATCTTCTTGACAACATGATTTGCATTGTTCAATGGAACTTTGGCTTCTTGCCTCCTTTCCTTCAAAAGTTTCCTGCATGTTGCCATTCTTTTCCAACATCTAGAAACACTATGGTTAAACAAACCACAAAAAGAACATGCAATTCTTTTCCCATGCTTATGTGGAAATTTTCCATGCTTTACATGATCAAAGGAAATATGATTGAAATCAGATTTATACCTTTCCCTTTCACCTTCATTACCTTCATGAGGAGATGAATCAAACGAAGAAGAAGCTCCTTTTGGAACACCATCAATCCCTTCAATGGTTTTAGAGCTTTCACAATTCTCTTGTTCAAATGCATGCTTATGCACACCTTCTTCTTTCAAGGCATGTTTCAAACTATTGCATTCCTCAAGAATACAACCTTTACAACCTTGAGATAAAGAACTTGAAATGAAACTCCTTCTAGGAACTGTTTCAATTGCCTTCATGGCTGCTTTGGAGCATTCTCCATAAGATTGTCCATAACCGAGACCCAAATTCTTAGGCCTTACCTCAACCATTATTGGCTCAACTATACCCTGTGCATGTTTGCCCAATCCTTGTCCTTCATATCCCATTTTGGACATCAACTTGGACCCTATGCCTCTGGTATGTTTCTCAAAAGAACCAACATAAACATTCTTATCAGAATTTGAAGACAAACTAGAATTGTTTACCTCTTCTTCCAGCTGATACTTGGCTAAGGCTTTTTTTGCAACAAGGAGTTGTGTCTCCAACTCATGCATCTTTTCCAAGTTCATGTTTGCAATATGAAGTTGGCCTTCCATTTCCTGCAATTGGTTAGAAAGCAACTGATTCTCTTCCCTCATGGAATTCAACTGCTCTTGAAGTCTAGAGCTCTTTCTTTCATCCTCATACATTTCTCTCACCATATTCATCATGATGAAAAATTCTTGCTTCAAGCCTTCATCAAAGAATCTTGTGAAGGAGGATGATTTTGAGAACTCACTTATGGAAGTTGTCATTGTAAAAATGAACAAAAGAGCTTCATCAAACTCACAAAATAAGTAGTAAAGCAGTCAATCTTCAACACTGCTTAAGACACCTTTCAAGCTACACAATCAAGCTATGATGTCAGTCAAGCAAACGTAGTGCTCTGATACCATCTGATCTGAAAATGGAATGTACTTGTTTAAGGGTGCAAGGTATCCATTTCCAATAATTTCAACTGTGAGCTAGACACTCCAAATGACCTCTAAAAATGTATAACCTTCTTATTTCTTATACAGAGATAGACTGTAGGGGCATTCACCGGACATGTCACCTCTAAAAAGAGGATGAGTTCCAGAGGCTACCTGGTCCTCTACAGGCTCTGCCTAAAGAAATAACAAAGTAAACACTTAGAAGTCTTTGACATACCCATACTTTAAGTTTAAGGTCTTGCGGAATAAGACAAATAACTTTCTGTAGCTGAACAGGTGACTATGTGTGTATGCAAGTTATATTTATTTGATGTTTAATACTTTATATCAGTTTTGTTTAGCATATCATCTTCAGCAAATAAAGACATCAAAATGATAAAGCAATTCACCCCCTCCTGGGCTACATCTGCTGGACCAAGCCTCTCCAACTAGGCTTGTCCTCTTGTATTAGAAATGCTACAAAGGCTGATACAAGAATATGAATGTCTCAAAGGACAGATCTGAATGTAAATACAAAATCAGAAGATAGGAATTAGCCAAACATGCTCTTTCCCAAACACTAAACAATGAAATTTTGTACCTTATACAGTACTTTCCCCAATTGGCCCTAGTGGCCCTTTACACTTGAATGGAGAATTTCGAGGTGAAGATGACCTCAATTGGTTCTGAAACCTCTTCCATTAGACTCAGAAGGTCGAAAATAGCAGACACAGGCTTTTGAATCACCAAAAACGGATGAACATAGCCCCCAAACAGCTCATGAACTGAAATGGCCCTTGTGGCCCTGAAAGCTTCCCTGAAGCTAAACAATGAGAAGAATGCCTCAAAAGGAAAAACGAGCTGTATAAATGGATTCAGAATGCTGAAAACCTTCAGGAATGACCTTCGTTCCACATTCACTGACTGCACAATTCCCAATGCAGCTCCCAAACTGATTTGGCCCTGGTGGCTCCTGGAACTTCCACGAAGCAAAAACACCTGCAAATAACCTCAGATGGCTATGAAACCTGTGCCAATGGCTTCAGAAGGTCGAAGAGACCCAAAATAAAATAAAAAATTTGTCCAAAACGAACTTTCCTAGCCAAAGTTATGGCCATTTACTCCCAATTGCCAGCGTGGCCTAAAAAAACTCCAGTTAACTTTACTTACGGCCAGATAAGCCCGCCAAATGTGGAGCGGCCGCCAAATTTGGCGCCACCGCCAACTGATCCGCCAACTGTAACTGCAGTTCATAAATGCGCATGTGACCACAATATGCGGTTGGCGGTTTCCCTCGGATTTAGTGCCGACGGTTAGTGCTGAGCTCCTGGTTCCCGGGCCAAGGTCATATGGAGGGCAGGGGCTGGCGCTTAGGGGCTGGCCCCCTTAATTTCCCACTGAAACGAATTTTGAACTTCATATGAAATTCCTTCGCCCTCATGATAGCACATAAGTCTATGGCCTAATGGTAAGGCGTTGGATTGTTAAGCGGGAGGTCTTGTGATCAAACCTCACCGCCTCCAACAACTTTTTAAATACGCCCAAAAAAGCCTCTGCTAACGTCACCCATGCCACGTGGCGCCCTCCGGGCCTGC
Organism: Pinus tabuliformis; assembly: GCA_031772625.1. Taxonomy (NCBI): domain Eukaryota; kingdom Viridiplantae; phylum Streptophyta; class Pinopsida; order Pinales; family Pinaceae; genus Pinus; species Pinus tabuliformis. The sequence goes on along the minus strand of CM062819.1, from coordinate 1,015,366,728 downwards.
CACGTGGCACTTTCTGATTGGCTACCAAAAAGGAATATTCCCCGAAATATTCCAAAGAATATTCCGTGGAATATTCTTTTAATTTTTTTTTTTTTTTTTTTTAAATTCAAATTTCTAAAGTTATTGAGCAATTCTTATTTTTGGCATAACTTTCTCATACAGCGACCGTTTTTCGAACCGTTTGCGGCGCCGGAATCGGGAAGATGAGCAATTTCCAGTCGTTCAGGTTTCAATCAGTTTCGAGAACTTTCATTTTTGACCATTTTACGACACTTGGTCCTGAGCCCCTGATCAACCAAACCCGACTTGGATGTGGAGTGAAAGTGTCATGTTCAAGAGCGACTTGCTACCAACAAAGTTTCTTCAAGTTTTCTTCCCAATTTTCCCCAGTCATTTCTGACCAGTACCTCTTTATTTTTGTCAAGCTTGAGGAGGATAACATATGTTTGTTCTATAATTTTCCCTTCGGGCAAACCCATCGCTATGTTTTAACGAGCCTAGCGATAGTGAAACTCGTTCTTGTCTGCTATGGACAAGTTTGTCGCTATTATGTTTTAACGAGTTTAACGACAAAGATAACTCGGTCCTTTTCAATTTTAGAGAGTCTGAAAAGGAACATAAAGGAAACTCCAAAATTCCTTTTTCGTCATCTAATCCCTTAAGTCTGAAAAAGTATAAAACAATACAGAAGGGATGAATTTTCGATACTTTTAACGAGCTGAACAAAACAAGCGCTCGATCTTTTTGCGTAATAATCCCTCAGGTCCAAAAATATTAAAATTTAGAGGAGGGATAGCACTTTCAGTCCCTTTAACGAGCTAGAGAGGCCAATGGCTCGGCAATATTTTCATATTTTACGAGTCAGTTGAAAAGATCTTAAAGGAGACTCGCTTTTGAGGAACGAGTGATAAAAATGGGTAGTAGCTGATTCCAGGTAAGGTTTGGAATGTTCCAATCACGACAGTGTTACAAGGATGGCTAGTGAGATCACTCTTCGTAGCTGTTCCTCAAAAGGGGTAAACAATCAAACGGAGGTGAATGATCGGCCAATACAGAGTGGAGGTGATGATGAGAACACGACCAAGGCTTTTAAAGGCTGAAGTACTACATTCACGATGGTTATTTACCGGGAAATAGTTCATTTTTTAATGAGCTTAAACGCGGGGGGAAAATTTTTCTCATGGCTTATGTTTATTTTTTAACGATCTTGAACTATGCGCTAAAATTGCTCGATTAATCCAGTCATATAATAAGAATGTCCCATTAAAAAAAACGACAATTTTTAGAGTTTTGCCCCACATCCTTTCTTTATGCAAGTTAGGAAACGCCCAATCCTACGAGTTTAAAGGGTTAGAGGACCTACAATTTTAAAAAATAAATAGTCGCTCTTTGCTTGCATGCCAAAAGGTTTGCATGCCCCCAAGTATAAAATAAAATTTCAAGACCACCTTTTGTTCAAACTGACAAAACATTTGTTTTATGAGGAAAGGTATACCTCTTTTAGGTTACCCAAAGATCGTTCTATTCACAGCACAAACAAAACACTTCTTCGACGATGTCTACCGAAATAGACAAAGGTGAGTGGAGGAGGCTACTCCACTCACGTAACTTTGACAAGAGAATCTTGTTCCAGAATAAATCCCTCTTCCAATCACGGACGGGAGTACAGACTAGTCATATATCTCTTGCGGAAACCTACCCTATTCCTGAAGTTTTCCTACCGAAGCAGACCAGGGTGCATGCCCCTTGGGTTTCAACCATGTCCCCCGAATCACTCGCGCTCATCGGGTGGGCAGACTGGGGATTGATGAGACATTCCCTATGTGAAAAGACCATTTAGGGATGGTATATGACTATTTGCTATGCGTGATCTGGGAAATGAAAGCTGGTCCACGAGCTTGACCACTCTTCCTTCGTGCGGAAAACACATTACTCTAAAGAGTGAGGAGACAATGGCTCCCATGCAATAAATATAGTCTCGTCCAAGGAGTAGATTATAATCCAGGGGTCCTTGAACTACCATTACGTTCATGTGAACGGTTTTTCCTCTCAATGTTATGGGCACATTGGGAAGGATCCCTAACGGTCGACTGGTTCCTTTGTCAAAGCCTGTTAGATTTCTCATCTCAGGAAAAAGCGATGGCGAACCAAGCACTTTCCAAGCAGTCGAGGAAAGGATACTCACAGAAGCCCCTTCATCTATGATGGTACCGGCCATAACCATTCTATATACTTGAACAATAATTCAGAATGGTACACTAGCCGGTAAACGGGGTCTGCCTAGTTGATTCTAGTCGAAGGAAACAACTAGGTTGTTTGGAGGTGGGACTGAATAGATGGCCGGGTATGACTCTGACGAACTTCCTTCCTGCGGTAAAGGAACGGGTAAATTGCCCCCATGCTCATCGGATTCTGTGCTTACGAAAAGAATTTGGATGGTGTCATCCTTATTCTCTTCTGTGATTGTATCATCTGAAGATGGAACCTCTGAAGGCAAGACCGGGTCAACTGCCGCCTCGACCTTTTGACTTTCATCTGGTATGGATTTAGATGGTTTGTCTTCAATGATAGATGCTTCGGCCGACCACCTGGGCGGGTCAGCCGGCTTTTCAACTAGTGATGGACTCGGCAAGAGTTTTTTATATCCAGGAGGAAGTCGTAACGGTGAAACCGGACGATCATCCAAAACTCTTTTAGCCTCATATAAGAAGGGAAAATGGTGGACGACATGGTCTCCTTCACACAGTTTACAAGGAAATTTATATTTTCCCTTTTGTCCTGGGGCTTCACTTTCACTAGTTGACGGTGTGTTTTCAACATGATCATCAGAGGTTGACGACACCGGGTTGTGCAAACGAGGAGACCAGTCCCTTAAGATCCGAGGGATGCAAGGACAATCTCTGTGATAGTGGTGTCCTTTGCAAATGACACATGGCGATTTAGGCCTGGTCGGTGCAGTGTGTGGATTTTCGCTAGACGACGCTTGGTTGCCCCTTTTCGCTTTGGGTTCCTTCTTCTTCTTCTCTTTCTTCTTCTTTTCCTTCTTCTTCTTAGGTACTTGATTTTTGGTTTTACCAACCCCATCAAGCGAAAAAGAAGGTGGAGAGGAAGAATTGGAGGAAGTAGAAGGTTGGTGGGTAACTCTGGATTCGTCTAGTTGCTGACTCGACTGTTTAGGAATTGCGTTGTTCTGAACGACAGAGGTTGAGAAGAGCCATACAAGCAAGCCGATAGTCAATCCTGGAAGCGAAAATGTGGCCATATGGGGTGCACCAACATCTCCCCAAGAGGAGAAGGGACTAGGATTTCCTCCAAGGGGAATTCCTTGGTTGGTGGGTTCCATTTTCTCAACCTAAGATCAACATAGGAAAGGGTGATGATTATTCTGTTTAAAATAAATTTTAGACGCTTTGACACAACTTGTTTTTTCAATTTTTAAGAGTCGAGAGAAAACAAAAGATGACTCTAGTTGCCTTTGATTTTTAATGAGCCTGAAGTGACAAGTGCTCAGATGGACCTTTTTCGTTAAGGAGTCTGAAAAGGAACGAAAGGGACTGCTCTGGAAATCTAGGTAGAGGGATTACCAAACCAATCACAAAACTGTAGAATACTTTTTACGGTATGACAGTCAATCTTCCCGAATGCTGTGTTCAGTGCATTGCGATCGATAGGGCGGCAAACACGGCTTCCTATGGATAAAGGATTAAGCCTATTGTGGTCTCCCAAAATATACTCGATGGTACGTGGGAGCACAAGTCTGTACTGGCACTTATCGTCTCAAAGTGGAGGAATCACCCAACCATCAGTGAGAACAACAGTTACCAGGCTTTACGATGCCGGAATACATCTCTAGCCTAGACTTCTAAATGTTGTGCGTTAGGTTCCAAAGCATTGTTAGATTCATTGAATTTATTTTATAGTTGATCTTGTTTATGAAGTTTTCCTTTCAGGCTCACTGCGAGATGTAGATGTGTAATTCCTAAAATGCAATATAAGATGATAAACAATCTTTTATCTTCTTTGTGCAATGAAAATCCTAGCTACTAAGGAAAGAGAGACAATATTCTTTCACAAAGAGCAAAGAGCACACTCTAAATGCACTTTCATAAATCAAACCAATCAAATAGTCTAGATGCAAATGCACATGCATGTCTTTGTTTTCGTATTTCTTAGTATGTGAATGGAGAAAAGAAAGCTAATGCACAAATCTGAATTAATTTTCAAGCGAAAATTATCAACAAGTTTCTTTTAGAAATAAAAAATGGAGGCAATCACAACATTTTACAATTTAGAAATGAATACTTGCTTTCGACACTAGAAAAATTACAAATTCAGACCAAATACAATAGTAACAGGATAATTGACTATCTACAGCAAGCAAACTCTTTCCTATGGCTGAAAACAACACTTGCGACGCTTTCAAATCAAAGGACGACAGTACGATTACGTTACTGTTGCAAAGGAGAAAGGGGTTTCAAACAGAGATATACTGATCACAGGCAGCAAAATTCATGAATAGAACTGGAAAGAATGAATCACAGGAACCAAAACTGGACAATGCCTAGTATGATCAGCGCATCTGTAACACAGGGAATTTGAAATGCAGCGCACCTACTACACTAGGGAAGTGCGCTGAATTTCAGATTCACAGAATAGTACCTGCGCTGGGCCAGAGACGAGACTTGGCTTGGGTTCCGGGTCACAGTTTGCAGTTCAGTTCATGGGTTTTGGCCGAGAAAATGGTAATCAGTAATGCAACAATAAGGGGTAGATCTAAAGAGGATCTAAGAGCTATCACAAGGGCAATCAGAGAGTTTGTAAATCAGTTGTTTAATTTATAAACAAATCCCGGAGATTAACTGAAGCGGCATTTATCTACTTTGCATTTGCATAGCAAATGCAGTTTGAAAGCTACCTGGCTCGACTTCATGCTCTGTCTGTAAGTTTATAAAATAGACAACAAGGAAGATAAACAAACAAACTAATTCGTCCCCAGCGGAGTCGCCATTTTGTTACATGGAAAAGTGTCTACACAGAACTGCTTATCCCACTAAGGTGTGATAGCTACCTTAGAAACAAACAAAGTAAATCTACTTTCGTTTTTCCTTTATGAAGTATAGAGGAGAGAAGAACAAAGAAGACCAACCTCTGTCTTGCGCTAATCTCCTAGTTCGATTCCTCTCTCTCTTGATAGTCTTTCTCTACTTGTTTCCTTGCACGCCCAGCTTCACCAAGTACCTGTAAGATCACAGTAGCATAGCACTATACAAAAACATGGATCTATAATCATAAACAATCTAGGATCAGATGTAAATTGACCATACAAATGCAGCAAACATGAATGACACAAGAGTATGGAGGAAAACTTGAATAACTTTTATTGATAAACAAGAAAGAGCCAAGGGGAGTTACAACCAGTTGTTTTGACCCAGCGTCATCCTCTCAGCAAGGAAGCCCCTCTTCACCTCATACAAAGCTTAGATCACCCAACAATCTGATGTTGTCTCAAGAAACCAAGAACAATTCCTTACAATATGCAAAATTCCAGCCTCTGGATCTCTGGGATGAGGGATCCATATATAGATATCTATAAAGGAGATGAGTCAGCTTGTGATTTGATTAGTGTCTTCCTTCTGATAGTTCTTGCTTCCACTTGGAGATTGATGATCTCTTACTCATCCTTGGTCGAATTCAGAGAGGCAAGTGTCACAGGAGAAGTTTCTGGAAGTTTCCATGCCTCTCCACCTTGCGGAATGACATTGCCATTTGTCACTTCTCTCCCATCGCACCCCATAGAAGGGATTTTTGAAATGCAACGCACCCACACAGTGTGTTTAGGTGAGATGCAACACACTTTGCCTATGGAGAAACTGAAATGATCCTGTTTTGACCAGTTCTAAGCAGTTTTTCATGGAGAACTTCTGGGAGAAGCTGTAATCAGTTGACCTTGTTCCTTTAGGGGTTAGAACAAAACTTTTAGGGACTTAGGAGCCCTTGGTTTATGGATATTTAATGCTTGGGGTTGTAGTGCCCAAAAATGTCTATAAAATTTTTACTTGGATTTCATAAGCCAATTTAGGGGGCATGGGAGGGATGAACATGCTAGCAGGCACAACAAGGGAATCAACAAGCTAATTTTTGACTTTAGGAATATATGAGATACAAAAACTATCAAAAGATTCTTTGAGTCTCCATACCTCATCTCTGTATGCTTTCAACCTTGGGTGCCTTGCTTGGAATATTTTGTTCACTTGCTGAATGATGAGATCAACATCTCCAAACACCTTTACGTCTCTGATCCCTCTGTCTTTGGCAGCGTTCAAACCTAATATCAGAGCTTCATACTCTGCTATATTGTTGGTGACCTGAAAAGTCAATTTAAAAGATAGATGTTTGCTTTGTTGTTTTGGAGACACCATCACCACTCCTGCTCCTGCAGTTTCCTTTAAACAGGCTCCATCAAAGAACATATCCGAAACTTGTGTCCCTTCTTCTTCCATGGTCTGGCCTACTAGTTTCTTGAGCTAAACCGAGGCCCTATGGGATTCTTCAATTTGGATAATACATGCTCCAAAATTAGTGTCCACAGCGTAAATGGGATGATTAGTGGGGTTCCTCTCATCACTGATGATATAGGCCAGTTGGGCTTCCCTGTATAGCCTTTTGCTTTCTCCTCCAAAAATTGGGATAGTGGCATAAGATAAGTCATTTTGTAATGTCCCAACAAACCTCTTAATCTATCCTCTGTATAGTAGCATACCAAACTTAGGGGTGTTAGAGTTGGTTTGGTCAGCCCTCCGTTAGAGATCAAAACTCTTTGTGCATTTCAATTTTAGGTGTCCCGCTCCATTCACTCAGCTGCATTCCACTAGGGGCATGCCATGATATGATGGAGAAAGTCATACTAATCATTTCCCCTCATGTCTGGCTCCTGCTGGCTTATGTCCTTGTTGTCAAATAATCAAAAGTCCATGACAGTCAAGGTCTGGTCCTTTAAAGGACAAAAGTCATTTTCTATGTTTTGGCCTAGGAATTCATCAATTTGGTCTTTGAAACATGTCCAGTAAAGCCATGCAGGCCAGAGGGAGTCCCTTACACAGCTATGGTTCAGAGAGCTTCATCGTCTTGTGGATAGAATTCGACTCTTCTTCAAAACTCTGTTTTGAAGAAGAGTCAAACAGTGTCATTTATGAAAAAAATTTCCACAAAAAAAAATCGCCAGTTGACGTTTTCCAGATGCAGTCATGGTTTCCGTGGCCAAATGTCCTGTCATATAGTCCCTGCAAAGAGTGCTGAAAATTTCATCATTTGAGCCAAAATTTCAAAGGGAAAGTGAAAATCAGTGTGTTTTAAAGTCAGTGAAAAAGTGCAAAACACAACATTAGAAAAATCGGTTTTCAAGGAAGCAAAAATTAAACCCATCTCTTCCAAGGCTATATATACATGTTTTTATCCCAATCAAGGGCATTGTGCTATTACAAGCCTTGGAGAGACGTTGCAAAGGTGTAAGTGAAAAATTGTGAGCGTTTAAGTGAGTGGGAGCTGGTTTTAGAGGGCGCGGCACACATACCCAGGAGCGCGGTGCACACAGAGGGCGCGGGGCACACGCAACCTGCCCACAGTTCAAATTTTCTAAGGGCGCGACGCATACCCAGTGTGCGGCACACTGGGTTTTGCACACGGCGCACATAGACCAAGGGCCGAAAAACATTTCCAAATCACTCCAAATTTTGGTGAATGCTATCAAATCGAGAGGTAGGCCTTACGACATCTCTTGTTCATCAAATTTTATCAATGATATGGTGTTTATAGAGATGTTTGAATGTCACCAAAATGTATAAGGTCAACCATAAGAAATCACCATGAAAATGATGGCTAGGGTTGTTAAAATGTGTTGTTAGTGCCAAGGTTTCACTCCACTCACCTTTTCCCCCTCACCTATCATTTTTCCCATCCCCCCCTTTATCATTTTTCCTAAAACCCCTGCTCTAAATTACTACCAAAACCTCTCCCTATCCCTCCACTATTCGGTCAACACAAGATCCAAAACCCTACCCCATAAACACAATACTCAAACTCCTCCCAAGTCCCTAACAAATTATCCCTATAACCCCTATTCCCATTACATCATTCCCTTCCTAATACTCCCTGTTTAATTGTCCCCTTGGTGGCAGATTGTCAAAGAAACTACCAGCTTCATTTAAATCAAAGGGTAGCCTAAAATTCAGTGTACAAACAACAGTCATGGCATCCGAGGTTTCATCAGAATATGAGGAGGAGACCCATAGTGATACAACTTCAGGAGAACAGGCCCCCAGGAGACATCACCAGAGTGGCAGACATCTTAGAGATGAGCCAAACTCCCTCACTGAGTTGCAGGCATGCCCTCTTGCTATGTCTTGTTTCTAGGACTTAGCATGTTTTGAATTTTGTCAGAGGGTGGCAAATGTTAGAGTTCATCATGAGTTGGCCCGTCATTTTGCACTTCACCTACATGGTGGACAGTCTATCTTGGCTGGGGTCACTTTCACATTGACACCCGAAACCATATCAGTGGCAACAGGCATACCAAACATTGGAGAGCAGTGGCACAAGAAGAATAAGGTGGAGACGCATCATTATGAGCCTTATATTAAGTCCAGCTGTTTGAGCCAGCTCACGAGAGTTTTTCCATTCAGATTTTTGAGAGATGAGTATGCTCTGCTCATGAAATTGATCATGAAATACTTCAGTTGTGAGGGGAGGTTTTCTTACCTTTATGCCTATCACATCAGGTTGCTCATGCACTTTACTAGGGTGCGGATGATGAACCTCCCATTTTTCATCTGCGGGAACATAGAGAGGATGAAGAATTTCATGCAGCACAAGACCCCTTGACAGCAACTCAACAATGTTTATCACTTCGATCTTATCCGGATTTTGGTGGACCATCAATTGGGATTGCAGGGTATTGCTTGGGAGGACTTCATCTCCCGTGACTTCTTCAGTGCTCCACAAGTGGTATCAGAGGCAAAGCATGAGATAGGGGGCCCATCTCATCAGTATGAGCGACATGAGACTGCTACTATGCCAGTATACATCACCTATCAGAGAGGCAGTAGACCCTTATTTACAGCAGCAAAGTGAGTGTTATCTCCACCTGGGGTAGAAGGGGCCTCGCTTCTGACATTAGCATCATAGGAGCAGGGAAAGGGTAAGGAGCCAGTGCAGGAGGAAGGGCCATCAGGTGAGCGAGAGATCGAATTTGTTCTCCTCCATGATGATGAGATAGATGCAGAACCAACAAATGCGGAGCTTACAGAGATCATCCAGGAGCAGCAGTCAGTGATTGAGTCCTTATCCCTTGATTTTGAGAGGGCCAAGTGGAACATGAAGTACCTGGATTAGAGAAACAAGCAGCTTGAGGACCAACATACGAACATGGAGCTGCAAAACATTCGTGAGCATCACCAAGCTGCTCAAAGAAGAAGGGTTGAGCTCACATCTTTGGAGCAAGAAATCAATGAGGATCAGGAGGCCAACCTTGAGAGGGTAAACATGCATTTGGAGAGGCTACTGGACAAAGCCAACCAGGACCTTTCTCTGCTGAGACACATGGATTTCCATTATAGGGTGCGAAACATGAGTGCACAGGCCCGGATAAGGAACTTGAAGGCAAAATTAAGGAAAGCAACAAGAAAGGCAAAAAGGGAAAAAGAGAAATATCAGCTTCAAATATTGGCTGAGGCTTCCTTGGCCCATCATAACACCCCATAGAGATCCTCCATTCCAAATTTCAAAAAAGTTGGGGAATTTTTGGTCACATGGTAATTTTTTGGGCAAAAAACAGGGATTTTCTCCCTATGTGCCGCGCCACTGGCGCGACGCTAAAATTCTACAACTCCAAATGAGGAATGGATTGCATTTTTGGATTCAACATGGAAAATTACGACTACTGGTGTCCGGGCGAGAAATTTGGGCAAGATCTGAGTCTCCTAAAGGTTAAAAAACACCCAAAAATGGCCTCTCTGCCACTTTTTTGACACACAGAAAGCAGTCTTTGGAGAATGGAGATTTGGAGGGGCAAATGAGCACCAAATTTGAAACTTCTAGTTGGGTTAGAAAGTAGACAGGACAGAATTTCTAGCAAGCCCACTTGGGCACATTTTGGACACATGTAAGTGCCCAAAAATAGGCCCAAAATAGAGTGACGCACAAAGAAAATGGCACGACGCACAGAGGAAAAATTGCCAATTTGCTTCCGTTTCACGAAATTTCGGTTCGCGACTTCTCCAAGTGGGCCCGCTCATCTACACTTCAGTTTTTTGGCACCAAAGGTGGCATTTAAAGTGTTTTTTCTCCAGATTGGCTTCTATCCAAGTGGCGAAGGAAGGCAAATGGTCACCCAAGCCAAATGTCATGTTTGTAGCGCTGTACCTGTAGCTGATGGTTGGCTCTCCATCTCCATTTTGCAATGATTCGAGTAACTCCCCAACCCTTGGGAACTCTATCTCTTCCTCACACATTCTATATATTGTACGCAAGTTATTTGCAAAGGGTTGGTTGGCTTGTAACTTCTGGGAGACTGTGGGAAAGAAACTCTTGTTTCTTCACTGTGTATTTTTGGCAGAGAATTAATGAAAGGCAGCGGCTCTGTTTCATGAGATTCTTGTGGTTGTGAGTTTAGCAAATGTGTCTCTTATGTTTTCATATGTATTTCGTTATGTTTTATAATTCAATTCATGTTCATTTCTAGTGAAATTTTCTGAGTGAGATTAGGTAGAATTCAATTTTATTGCTCCGCCGTGGGAAAATTTCATGTTCATTGTTTTTCTTCTTTTGAAAAGGATTCATGTCACTATGCCCTTTTCACTTTCTTCAGCAATCTATTCATGCCGCGGTACCTCAAACTAAATTGTTACATTTTCTGCCTACCTTGCCTCATGGAATAATCTGCACCTTTGTATTAACTTCTCTGTTCTTTGCTGAGCGTTGGTCCCATACCATCCTAGAAGCTCGGTCATTCATGAAAATTGTTTCCCGAATCCCTATTCACTTACTAACCTAAGGTAAATATTTCATTGTAAGTCATCTTAGACCATTTTTGATTATCTATTCACTGAGCGTGACTCAGAGAGAGCCCTCTCCTGCTCTGGTAGGGCTAGCTACCAGATTGAGCGTGGTTTGTGGTTACCCTAATTTTTGCCTTCCTTCAACCTAAGGCAGATTTAGGTGCTAACATAGTTGTGACTCCGCAGGGGAAAAACTGAAATCAAATCCCCTTGTTTCATAAATAATTCTAAGCTTCTGGATGATGAGCTTAGGATTGGAAAGGCTGAGTAAGTTGGTTGTGTCCTCTGATTTCTCTCAATAGCACGCTGGCTTCGAGACGATATACCAAAGCCAATCCAGACCTAGATCCTCCTCATATCTACGAAAACCCCAATTTTATTCCAAGACTCCTTCGTCAAGAAAGCACCATAACTCCTGTATTCAAATCCTATTCATGTCCCGACATTTTTGAGTATCTTGAAGAGCTTGAGTTTGACGAACGGTTTGAGATATCATTGTTTGAGTCTAAATCTGAAAGGGCTGTTGATTATACTGTCCCCAATCCGCAATTTCTTGTATACCTCGAGATAGAAAGAGCTAATAGGTTATTTGATAATTACATTGCAACACAACCCCAAACTCCAATTCCAAGCGCCTTGCAAACTGTGCACACTCCTCCAACACCTCCAAGGTCAAATCCACCGAGAATGATGGCTTCCCGTTTCGCACCCCTTGTTCTGCCCCAAGTTCTAGATGACATGCCAACGGATTATCAAAGAAAAATCTCGTTTTTTGATGGCACTCCTAACAACATTACTGCTCAGCAACATGTAGACAAAATGGCAGACTTCTATGAACTTCATGAGATCGATGCGGAGAATGTGGCAATGAGGCTCTTTGTACAGACATTTGTAGGTGATGTGAGGAAATGGTTCAGAGGTTTTCCGGCAGCAAGTATCACTACCTTGGCTGAACTACAAAGACAATTTTTAAATCGGTGGGAAGTGAAAAAGAATCCCCTTCAAATTTTGGCCGAATATGAACAAATCAAACGGAACGCTGGTGAGTCGGTCCAAGACTATTGTGTTAGATTTAATGCAGTCTATAACAAAATTCCAGATCATCTAAAGCCACCTGTGGGACTAGCAATGATGAAGTTTCTAGATGGTTTTGATGCTGACATGGCATACCAATTAAGAGAGAGAAAACTAGCCACAATGGAAGATATGCAGAAAATTGCAGTCAGCATTGAAGCAAATCTGCTGTCCAAAAGAGCTAGAGCGAAAGTGGAAAAGAAAACCACTGTGAAAGAAGAATCTTCTTCAATGGATCAACTAATCAAAAGGGTAGATCAGATGCTTGAAAGGGTGAAGCTCGACAAGCCTGAGCCACAAGTTAGGAATCCTAACTTCTGTGGCCAGCAACAACCACAATATAGAATAAGACAGAGAGATCAACGAACCCAAGAGCAGACAACACAACAACCGGTACAAACACCTTTGCAGCAGAATTTTGTGCATGGACTGGAGTCAGATGAGGACGGGAATGCAATAGGCGAAGAAAACCACCTCTTTACTCCAGATGATCTGCCTACTTACATTACCAAAGAAGAAGAATGTGCAGTGAATTCAGCTGCACACAAAGACACGAATTTTATTCTAGCTAGCGACACTGTTTTGGAAGAAGAATAAGAAGAATATCAAAGGGGATATATGAATGCTTTGTCCACACAACAACATCGATATTCACTTAGAAACAAAGATGTGTCGGCCAAACCAATTCAGAAAAATAAGGAGGTTGAAGCAGCAAGGAACGATTCATCAGCTACACAAAGAAAAGGAAAGGAGGCGGTTGGTCCAGAGAGAAACAAATCAAAATCAGCAGAACAATCACAGCAGCAAGCTACATCAAAAGAAAAATAAAAGAAAGAGATCCCAGTCAAAGAGGTAGAAAAGACTCCCGCTTTTAGCCTAGAGAATGAGATTTCTAAGTTAAAGGTATCCATCCCCTTGACTGAAATAATGAAGAACAACAGTTATAGAGGACAAATTTCTAAACTGTTGAATTTGGACCCAATGTCCGACATGGTAAATGTAGAAGATGATTAGCCCGAAATGATTTTTGGACTAGCATCGAATGGTGAGTCTCTTGATAGCGATGTGCCACCCTTCTATATCAATTTACGATTGCATGATTTTGTGTTACACAATGCCATGTTCAATTCCAGAGTTTCTCACAATCTCATGCCCAAGGCTATAATGGATAAGCTTGGTCTGGACATCACCCGGCAATATCATGATCTCTATTCATTCGATTCCAGCAGGGTGAGATGTATACGACTCATCAAAGACTTGGTTGTGAGTTTGGATTAGCTTCCTATGAAAAATGTTTTGATGGATGTGGTGGTAGCAGATATTCCTCCAAGGTTTGGCATGCTTCTTTCTAGGTCTTGGGTAGCGAAATTGAAAGGGACACTACAGTTGGATTTTTCCTATGCGACGATCCCAGTGTTTGGACAAATGAGGAAATTATATCGGGAAAAAAAAATGAAATATATGATCACAAGCAAGGAGAAACCTATAAATCATCCTATTAACTATGTACATACAGATTTAGAGTCTTTTTTTTTTTTGTTTTCAGATAGTTTAAATGATATAGATAGTCAGATAGTAGAAGCAGATGACCTTCCGGAAATAACAGAAAATTTCAGAGAAATTTTGAAGAAAGAAGCACAAGAAAAGCAGGGAAATGTTGGGCAATCAGCTGAAAGTAATGGACAACAAGCAGACAATGGACAACAAACAGATTTCCGACACTTACAAGAGGAGGAAGAAGGCTTGTGGACCATGGATTTCGATGGAGCAGTAGGAAATGATCGCGCTGCAATTGGAATTTGGGTACGCAATCCTTTCTCTGCCCCAAACAAAGTGCCTAGCAGCGTGAGGGTTTGCTCTTACAAGTTGGCCTTTGAGTGTTCAAACAATGAAGCTGAGTATGAAGCTCTGATTGCTAGCCTGAAGATTCTTAGAAAACTGAATGGAAAAATGATTTCGGTATATGGCAACTCTGAATTGGTAATAAAGCAGGTCAGAGGCGAGTATCAAGAAAAACATCCTAGGATGCGGGCCTACCATAATGCAGATTTAGACATCTTAAAATTATTTTCAGAATACACCTTGACATGTGTGCCTCGTATACAAAATAGTATTGCTGATGCCTTTTCCATGGCAGCAAGCAGTTTGAAGATCCCCATGAACTCCAGCAATAAATTTGAAATCCATGTCAAGCATCGTCCAACCATTCCAGACAATCAGCGATATTGGCAAGTGTTTCAAGATGATGAGGAGATTAAGGATTTTCTGCTAAATAAAGGCAAGTTCAAAGAAACCTCAATTGATGAAGAAAACGATGAGCCCAAAGAGAATGGTACAGATGAAGTGCAGATCAATGAAATGGACGTGTTGCAGCTGAAGAATAACATTATTCCTAAAGGCTTGATACCTCTAGAAGAAATTTTTGATCAGGATGATGTAGCCCGCAAGCCAACATTACAGCCAACAGAGAAGGGTGTAGAAGAGGTCAACATCAATACAGCTGCCAATCCTAAGTTGGTAAAATTGTCTAAAGCATTACAAGAAAATATCAAGGACCAATACATCAGTTTGATGGCTTCATTTGCAGATGTGTTTGCTTGGGATTATTTTGATTTAAAGACCTATGATACCAATATTATTCAGCACACGATACCCATCAAGCCCAATCAAAAACCATTTAGACAAAAGCTGAGAAGAATAAATCCAAAGTTGTTTCCATCTATTGAAAAGGAGGTAAACAGGATGTACAAGTCAGGTATCATTGTGCCTATCAGATTTTTGGATTGGATATCCAACTTAGTGCATGTACAAAAGAAGACCGGTGAGATCCGCTTGTGCATTGATTTCAGAAATCTAAATAAAGTCTCATTGAAGGACAACTATCCACTGCCCAAAATGGACCATATACTTCAGCGAGTAGTGGGGGCATCCCGTATGTCACTGCTTGATGGTTATTCTGGATATAACCAAATTTCTGTTCATGAAGATGATAGAGACAAGACAGCATTCACCACTCCATGGGGAACCTTTCACTACGCCAAAATGCCCTTCGGTTTAAAGAATGAAGGTGCCACATTTCAGCGGGCAATGGACTTAGCTTTTGCAAATGAGAAGGATGTGTTTTTGGTGGTGTACCTGGATGATTTGACGGTATTTTCCAAATCTGATGAAGAGCACATGCATCACCTAAAAATTGTCTTTCAAAAGTGCAGAAAATATGGTCTATCGTTGAATCCTAAGAAGAGATTTTTCTCCATGGAGGAAGGCAAATTACTTGGGCACATCATTTCAAAAGGATGACATTCGTATTGACCCAACACGGGTGCAAGCAATTCAGAAAATCGATTTGCCCCAGAATAAAAAGGAGACACAATCGTTCAACGGTAAGATGAATTTTCTGTGTCGCTTTGTGCCTAATCTTGCTGAACATTTAAGAGAGATGACTAACATGCTCAAGAAGGATAGCCAAGTGAAATGGACGGAGGAGGCTGATGAGCCCCAAAAATGTACAATTATTTGGGCTCATTCAACCTCCTAATTTGGCTTAGTCCACCATTCTCATTTGTTTATTGCATGTTTTTGATTATTTTTATGTTAATAGAGTGAATTTGGTTAGTCATTATGCCAACAAGTCTAATGGGTGCTTTGTGTAGCCTTTTTGGTCAACTTGGAGACAAAATTGAAGGTCTTAATGAGCACTTGGCAGCCAAATTCGTGGGATAACAAGCTAGAGGATTTGTAGGAAGGTGTCCCCCTCATTTATGGGCCCTTACCTCGAATTCTCCACCATCAGCTCGGAGTTCAAGGGCCACCGAATCAATCAGCTCAAGGGCAGCCAAGCAAGTCAAGTTGGACTGCTGTTAACTACAAGTCTTGGGCAGCCAAGTCCCTAACTTTTAGGAGGACTGTTGGGTCCTCAAAATTGTATAAATAAGAAGGCTTAGGGCCTCATTTTGTTTAGCTAGTGGTTAGTCATTTTGTAGCTAGTTAGTCATTTTGTTTTAGCCATTAGTTAGCTAGTTTGTAGTTCGATTTTTATGCAATAGATTAGCTTTGCTTTCAGCTCATGTTCAAGTTCTCCTTGTGGACAATTTTGATGTACTTTTCATTTCTTGATTAATAAAGATGGATCCAGCTTTGCACCAGCTCTAAATCTTTCATGGGAGGCTGTAGCTATTGGGGTTGGGCCCATCTCAAGCGCCCAGTACCTCCCTTGTTTCTCTTTATGTGTGTTTGCTGCGTTCTTGAGAAAAAATCTGCTCTTTAGATTTAATTCATGCTGTGTTACTTAGGTTGCTTTCGATAGTTAAAGTAGTTCCTTATGTTTAAGATAGATTGGTAGGAGTTATTCATGCATTTACATCTCTTTGATAATGTTTTGTTCACAGGTTGTACGTGATTCTTTTCATGAATAAGGTTGCTGTCCACCGATTTCACTAACTTGTTAGATAGATCACATGATATTTCGATTGCATGCAAGATGTAGTTGGTTTGATCAAATAACCACTATGCAGGGCATCTTCATCACCTCCTCGTTCATTTGAGCCTCGTTCAGATCAGCTCCTCCATCACCAAGTCTGTTCCCTCATCTCCCATCTTCTCTTTTGCCAAGTAACCTTACCTTCTTCCCCATTGTTGTCTCAACCACCTTCAAGCCAAGTCAGCTTTCCACATCACCTCACCACTCCATCCATCAGTTCCTGGGTCACTCAGACCCCCATCCTACCTCCATAACCATCCATGCATCTTCCATCAACCATCCATCCTCAAACATCCCATTTCAGAACATCCTGTAGAAGAATTGCAGACCTTCCTATAGAAACCCCTGCGTTTCCTGTAGAATCCCCTGCAGACATCCTGTAGGAGGCCACTCACTCGGTTGCTGAGCCTCTGAACATGAGGAACCTCTGTGGACTGATGCTAAGGATCTCTGGGGACCTCTCCTAGCCTCCCCAACCTGTCCCAAGCTTTCCTTCCTTCCGCTTCACATCTGCACAACCAAACCCTAATAAGCACAAAATCACAATCACTCCATCCACTTAAAGAAAAAATACAAAAACATGTCTTTTAAGATGCAAGTAGATTAGATTCATGCATTTTCACTTATTAGAAGTAATGGCATCATTGGTAGAAGTTTCCTTCACATTCTTTGCATCATAGAGGTTAGACTAGTTAAATTAGGGTTTCCTAGGGTTTCCATGTTTTGATTTGCTTTCAGTTCATTTTTGCCAAGTAGATTAGTCTTCTTTGAGCTAGCTTTCATCCATCATTTAACAAGCTTCTTCTGAGAGCCTATAGAAGTTGGCTTGAGCCCTAGCGGACTTGTGCCAGCTGACCAAGTGACAGCTGCGACAAGAGCTAGTACTTGTGCATACAGCACCGTCGCTTCCAAGTTTGTACGAACTACCGGGTTGATAAAATTAAGAGACAGGAAGCCCCAAGAGTTGTAGCATTATTGCTACAATACTGGAGCTCACCATCTTTTTGGCGCCGTTGCCGGGGAAGCGGCAGAGTATTGGTGATTGTTGCTATTCTTCTATTTCCTACTACAACCTTCTGCTAAGTAGTTTATTTCATTTCCATTATGCAATTTCATTTATGCAAAAGTAGATTAGCATTTCTTGCTTTCATAGATTAGCATTTCCTGCTTTCCTAGAATAGCCTTTCAATTCCGCAATTTCCTTTTCGCAAGCGTAGCCTAGCATTTCATTCCTGCAATTTCATTTGAGCAAAATAGATTAGTCCTTTCCTGCTTTCATTTCAATTCCGCATTTTCATTTCAGCAATATAGTTAGTTGCAGTTCAATCTATTTTAGTTTTGCAAGTAGAAGTAGAAAAAAACAAAAATCAACCAAAAAGATTTCATTTCATGCTTTGTAGGAGTAGAGATAATTTAGAAAAATGATTGCACAACACCCCCACTGCTTCACACAGCCAACGTTCTTCTTCGATGGCTGTGATGAAAGAACCCCTGGGTGGACATCAAGACATATCTGAAGAACCTCTAGGGGAGAAGAAGAAGAAAACATTCCTCTGGAGCAAATGGCTACAAGCAGAAATGTTGGGAGCAGTCCCTTATCCAAAGATGAATTTGCAAATCAGATCGAAGATTTCAAGAGTGACATGAGGCAGTTTCTTGCCATGCAACTGGATACCTTGCGGATCCAAAAGAAGCAAGAAGAAGCCAAGAGGGCTTTGGTCATTTTTTGTCCTAGGTGCCTTAAAAAGCATCCTAGGAACGAATGTCCAATGCACTCCCTAGAAGTGTGTTTTGTATGTGAAGAATACCATCCTACAGATCAGTGCCCTTCCTTGCCCAGAATCAAAGCTGCATATCAAAGAGCCAAGGGAGCCACTGAATCACTCTATTATATGAACCAAAGGAGGCCACATAGACCTAGATCTTACCAGCAGGAGATGCAAGGGATACCCGAGACCTATTATGACCCTTATCAAGCCACTTTCATGCCTTCTTGGGATCCCCCTGCTCATCCTTTCTGGTCTACACCTCCTCCTTGGTCATATCCTCCTTGTTCCTTCACAGATCCATATTATGCCCAACCAGTTGCTCATTCATTTCACTCTTATGCTCAGCCACAACCACAGTGGAATGCACCTTATCAGGAGTGGAGGCCCCAGTACAACTGTCATCCCGCTCATTTTTCTCCACCACCTACTCATCCACAACCATCGCCTCCTCCTCCACCAAGGCAACCCCAAATGCCTGCCCAACCACAATGCCATCCATCTCCATCTCAATTTCACACCTCCACTCAACTACCCGTACCATCATCTCCAAACCCACACATTGGAGCAGCTCAACACAAGTGCAAAGCTGAGGCACAACATGTGCAAATGACTCCTTTTGAGCTCAATGATCTTCACCGTAGCTCAGGAAAAGCATTGCAAACAAGAGATCATCTTGGAAGCATTGAAGGATCACATCCAACAAAAGAAGATTCAAAAGAGGAGATCAAAGAACCATTGATTGCACTTGAGGAAGAGAAGAGATCAGAATCAGAGATCGAGAGAGTTCCTTCATGGTTACCATCAAATCCTCCATGTACTCAAGAGAAAGATCAGCAAAAAGAGGAAGATGAGAAAATCATGATAGAAGGTGACATGAAGAATGATCCAGATCAGCAAAAGGACCAAGGATATCAAAGCTATATTGAGACATGGTTCCAGATAGTTGCAGCAGTACTCTCTTCCTCAGCTATGTTTGATCCCTTCAAGATCAGATCATTTGGTCTCTATACCTATCAAAGCATGCATTTCGAGCCTTCACATCGTTTTTTCTCTAATCTCGATGTGCACATGGCTCCATTGGAAGTATTCTTATACTTGAGAATGATTTTGTTTTTCAAGTAGGGTAGGGTAGAAAAAAGAAAAAAGAAAAAAAGAGAAAAAAGAAAAAGAAAAAAAAATGAAAAAAAGAGGAAAATAGAAATCTAAGGTGAAAACCTCCTCGGAGGCGCCTTAGATTGGCTCATTGATTGAAAACCTCCATGAGGCGGTCAATGGGTTGGAAAAAAAGAGAAAATAAAAGGGAATAAGATCTTTGGGTGAAAACCTCCCTTGGAGGCGCCCAAGGCAGGCAATTAGGGTGAAAACCTCCATGAGGCGCCCTAGTTGTTTTTCAAAAAAAAAAAGAGAGAAAAAGAAAAAAGAAAAAATAAAACTAATTTCCATTGGTTAATTGCAGGTTGCAAGAAGGACATTGTAGGTCAGGTGGATCACTCAAAACAAAGACAAAGGAGTTTTTTGTGCCTTCTACAGGAAGTTTCGTATCTTCTACAGGAAGCTTACAAAAAAGCCAAATTGATCTCTGAGGAGGACCTGAAGGCTTGGAATATGTCCATGAGGCCTACCCACATCCATGTTTCCATTCCTCACCCCTTTTCCATCATTTTTTTCCATGTCATTATGCCTCTTTCCTCAAAACTGTGTCTTCTACAGGAAGCTCTGTATTTCTACAGGAAACATCATGTAGAACCTTTAGACGAGCCAAATACAATTTCAGAAGTGAATCTAATGGTGGGAATCTGTTGATTAGGCCTAAAAGCACTTGTGTGTCCATCCTTTTCCTTTCTCCATCATTCGTCCACCTCATTGTGCTTCTACAGGAACTTCCTGTAGAAATTGTGGGAAACTAGGCATGCATTTCAAAAAGTGGTTTGGCGAGCATGGTAGCTTCCTCAAGGGTTCAGAAGCCCTCATGGAATCTTCCAACTCCTCCTCCATCATCTCCATACCTGCATCACAGCCAAAATTCATTTTTTCATACCATGCAAACACATGCAAAGTGCCTTGAAGCAAAAACACATAGAGTAGAACTTATTTTTGCCATAACTTGAAAACCATGCATCCATTTGACAAACCGTTTTATGGGGAATTGTACAAGGTTGATGACAACATGCCTAAGCAGTTTCATGCAATTCCGGTGCACGGTTTCCAAGAAATCAACCTCCATCACCATCAGCCATTTTTGCATTTTCTCCATGACCATGCATCCGTTTCAAAACCTGTTTCATGGGGAGATGCACATGGGTCATAGTAACCTACCCAAGCAGTTTCAGCCAATTCCGATGCACGGTTTCCGAGAAATCGACCTCTAAAATCTTCAGCCATTTTCCATTTTTCTCGAAATCCGTGCATCCATTGATCACGAATTTGCTATGGGAGATGCATAATGATGGTAGTAACATGCTCACCGAGTTTCAGATCAAACCGATCTACTGTTTGGGAGAAATGGCAAAAAGAAGTTCTGGTTTTGTGACCAGGCAGCAGCAGTAGCTTGAACGGGCAGAGTTGAACGTGGAAATGAACTCTTGTTGCATGCATCTGGCCAGAGGACACCTGCACAAGGAAACCAGCTATGAATCATCAGCCACGCCCTCATGCAACCAAGGAATCCAAGCATGCAGCAGCAAAAAGCTTCACAGCAGCCAGTCGATTTGAAGGTACGTGACTTAACCTTGTTCATCTATTTGCATAGATCTAATCTAAAGCAATGCATGAATGAATGAGATGAGTGGATTCAACCAAGAAGGGAGCCACGTTCAATTTCACTCAGCAAGGCAAAAATCACGCATGCATGGATCAGCCATTCACGTGAAGTTCAAAACAAAACACAGTCAGTTGGGGATTAACTAAACTCTAGTGCAACTAATGGAATTGAATACAAGCAGAGAAAAAATAGATAACAACAGCAGTTCATGACATTACTTCAGTTCGAAAAAGCCAGCACGCATGTTTTTTGCCACCTCACCACAAGTCACGCAGTAATTCAAGGGACGCTCGGCTGAAACTCTCACCACTCTTTGTTCAACTGCGGTTAGCTGAAGCGCATGTCCACCATCCAGATCAGTTAAACAATGGTGCTCTACCGATTTCTACCTTTTATTCTCGAGATCTCTCCAGTTCCTTAAACAATTCCTGCCTGTCGCACTCTACAGGCGTTTCTACAGGAACGCAGTCTCTACAGGAGCGCAGTTCTACAGGAGCGCAATTCTACAGGAACGCAGTCTACAGGAACGCAGTCATCTACAGGAAAGCAGGTGCCTCACGAAAAAAGGTGGCCAATTAAAGAGGTAACCCTGAACTTTGCATGCAACTGGTTAGTAAAAGTGGCAAGACCTTCGTCCACAGTCGGGTCATAAAGATATTGGTGGAATTGTTGTTTGCTGTGCCTATGCTATCGTTCTACAGGATGTCGATATAAGTAGACTATGTTGAATTTTGTGGATTATGTGCATGCTCTATATTAATAGACCAAATCTCTGTTGCATTTGCCACCTTTAATTAAAAAGACCGTGTTCATCATGCCAGGTGGTTTTATAAGACGGGAACCCATTGAGTCCACTAAATTAAGGGAAAACCCGGCAGTGGTAGAGCTCTTCACCAGAGCACAATGGATATCTTTTCGTGATAAATTGCAGGGTTACGATGATGAAGTGGCTGAAGAATTCTTGCAGGCTCTGAGACCGAAATCCCAGACACTGGCCACAGTAAACTTCAGAGGCCTCAGCCTCAAGCTCACTCCGCAACATATCAGTCGGATCACAGAACTCCCTATGGGTTTGCCATGGGATAAGGACGAAGAAAAAGAGGGCACACCTACCCTGTTAGCAAGAGAAAAGAGGCTGAAGAGCAGAATGGACAAAACTGAGGTGGTCCACGTCAGCCCAAGCACCTCAACAGTACCTGCAACCACAGCAAAAAGCAAAACTCAGGTAGGTAAGCAAGAAAAGGTGGAGACACCTGTGCCTACAGGAAAGCAGAAGCAGGCTTCTACAGGAAGCTCGAAAATCATTAAGAAACAGGCTTCTACAGGAAGCCCGAAAACAGAGATAAAGGCTTCTACAGGAAGCCCGAAATGGCTAAAACAGGGTCTTCTACAGGAAGCCTTAAAAAGGCGAAACCCAAGGAGAAGAAGGCGGACATCCTAGCTAAGGAGGCAGCAGCCATACTTGCCACCATTAGCACACCTCCAAGACCAAAAAGGAAGGGAAAGAGGCAAACCTTCATGTACTTTAAAGTAAAAAAGGAGCACACAAATAAAAGTGGGCAAACCCAAACCACTGTCAAAGGAGAAAATCGTCATTAAGGACACGAAGGCTAAACAAAGGGAGGAGCCTCCTTCAAAGATATCCATCAGCTATGAACAGGGAAGCCCGAAAACATCCACTTAGAGAGAAAGAATGAAAATGTTGAACACAAAGGCCTTTCTACAGGAAGCTGGCAGACTGTTTCTACAGGAAGCCAGCGAACTGTTTCTACAGGAAGTTTGAAAAGAGGGAAGCCAAAGGAGAAATCAGCCGAGATGTTAGCCAAAGAAGCCACCAGGGCCATCAAAGACAAGGGGAGAGATTTGGTTGCTCAGAGGATGAGAAACACTTTCAGTAGGGGGGTGATGATGAGCCCCAAAAATGTACAATTATTTGGGCTCATTCAACCTCCTAATTTGGCTTAGTCCACCATTCTCATTTGTTTATTGCATGTTTTTGATTATTTTTATGTTAATAGAGTGAATTTGGTTAGTCATTATGCCAACAAGTCTAATGGGTGCTTTGTGTAGCCTTTTTGGTCAACTTGGAGACAAAATTGAAGGTCTTAATGAGCACTTGGCAGCCAAATTCGTGGGATAACAAGCTAGAGGATTTGTAGGAAGGTGTCCCCCTCATTTATGGGCCCTTACCTCGAATTCTCCACCATCAGCTCGGAGTTCAAGGGCCATCGAATCAATCAGCTCAAGGGCAGCCAAGCAAGTCAAGTTGGACTGCTGTTAACTACAAGTCTTGGGCAGCCAAGTCCCTAACTTTTAGGAGGACTGTTGGGTCCTCAAAATTGTATAAATAAGAAGGCTTAGGGCCTCATTTTGTTTAGCTAGTGGTTAGTCATTTTGTAGCTAGTTAGTCATTTTGTTTTAGCCATTAGTTAGCTAGTTTGTAGTTCGATTTTTATGCAATAGATTAGCCTTTCTTTCAGCTCATGTTCAAGTTCTCCTTGTGGACAGTTTTGATGTACTTTTCATTTCTTGATTAATAAAGATGGATCCAGGTTTGCACCAACTCTAAATATTTCATGGGAGGCTGTAGCTCTTGGGGTTGGGCCCATCTCAAGCGCCCAATACCTCCCTTGTTTCTCTTTATGTGTGTTTGTTGCGTTCTTGAGAAAAAATCTGCTCTTTAGATTTAATTCATGCTGTGTTACTTAGGTTGCTTTCGATGGTTAAAGTAGTTCCTTATGTTTAAGATAGATTGGTAGGAGTTATTCATGCGTTTACATCTCTTTGATAATGTTTTGTTCACAGGTTGTACGTGATTCTTTTCATGAATAAGGTTGCTGTCCACCGATTTCACTAACTTGTTAGATAGATCACATGATATTTCGATTGCATGCAAGATGTAGTTGGTTTGATCAAATAACCACTATGCAGGGCATCTTCATCACCTCCTCGTTCATTTGAGCCTCGTTCAGATCAGCTCCTCCATCACCAAGTCTGTTCCCTCATCTCCCATCTTCTCTTTTGCCAAGTAACCTTACCTTCTTCCCCATTGTTGTCTCAACCACCTTCAAGCCAAGTCAGCTTTCCACATCACCTCACCACTCCATCCATCAGTTCCTGGGTCACTTCAGACCCCCATCCTACCTCCATAACCATCCATGCATCTTCCATCAACCATCCATCCTCAAACATCCCATTTCAGAACATCCTGTAGAAGAATTGCAGACCTTCCTGTAGAAACCCCTGCGTTTCCTGTAGAATCCCCTGCAGACATCCTGTAGGAGGCCACTCACTCGGTTGCTGAGCCTCTGAACGTGAGGAACCTCTGTGGACTGATGCTAAGGATCTCTGGGGACCTCTCCTAGCCTCCCCAACCTGTCCCAAGATTTCCTTCCTTCCGCTTCACATCTGCACAACCAAACCCTAATAAGCACAAAATCACAATCACTCCATCCACTTAAAGAAAAAATACAAAAACATGTCTTTTAAGATGCAAGTAGATTAGATTCATGCATTTTCACTTATTAGAAGTAATGGCATCATTGGTAGAAGTTTCCTTCACATTCTTTGCATCATAGAGGTTAGACTAGTTAAATTAGGGTTTCCTAGGGTTTCCATGTTTTGATTTGCTTTCAGTTCATTTTTGCCAAGTAGATTAGTCTTCTTTGAGCTAGCTTTCTTCCATCATTTAACAAGCTTCTTCTGAGAGCCTATTGAAGTTGGCTTGAGCCCTAGCGGACTTGTGCCAGCTGACCAAGTGACAGCTGCGACAAGAGCTAGTACTTGTGCATACAGCATCGTCGCTTCCAAGTTTGTACGAACTACCGGGTTGATAAATTTAAGAGACAGGAAGCCCCAGGAGTTGTAGCATTATTGCTACAATACTGGAGCTCACCAGAGGCTGTAAAATCTTTCAACTTGTTCAAATTGGCCCTTTCTTCAGCTCCAGTTCTAGTCAGACCGGACTACACTCATGATTTCATATTGTTTTCATTTGCTTCTGAGCACACTATGGCAACGGTATTATTGCAGAAGAGAGATGATCATGAAAGACCCATTGCATTCTTCAGTAGGGCTATAAGGGATGCAGCTTTAAAGTACAACATCATTGAGAAGCATGCCCTAGAGTTGGTGAAGGCATTGAAGGATTTCCGGGTATATATCTTACATTCTCACATTCTGGCCTATGTTCCTAATACTGCTGTAAAAGATGTTTTAGTATAGACCGATAAGGAAGGGAGAAGAAGAAAATGGATAGCGGCTTTGCTGGAATATGATGTGGAAATAAAGCCCACAAAGCTGGTCAAAGGATAGGGGTTGGAAAAGCTAATGGCCGAGTCAAACTTTCATGCCTTGGACATAAATCCGATCGCTGCCATGTTCGATGAGAATGAGGAAGGAACATCAATTCAGGTATCCAAAATGTTTGCTTTGTCCCCATGGTATTCAGATATAATATATGTGCTGAAAAATCTGTCACCACCGCCCGACATAACTAGAAACAAAGTGAGAACACTCAAATTGAAGGCTGCCAAGTTTTGTATTTTGAATTCTGCACTGTATTGGAAAGATCCCGGTGGCATTTTGCTAAATTGTTTGGTGGAAGAGGAGGCAAAGAAAGTCATGGAGGATTTCCATGGAGGAGAGTGTGGTGGTCACCTTTTTTGGAAGTCAACAACGAACAAAATTTTGAGAGCAGGGTACTACTGGCCTACTTTGTTTGTTGATGTGTATAAGATGGTCAAGCGCTGTCATAAATGTCAGATTTTCAAAGGAAAACAGAAATTACAGCCTTTGCCACTTAAGCCTATTGAGGTGAGCGCTCCCTTCCAGCAGTGGGGGTTGGATTTCATTGGGTAAATTCATCCCACCTCTTTCGGACAACATAGATGGATCCTTACAGCGACAAACTATTTCACAAAATGGATTGAGGCATCTCCCACCAGACAAGCTACAGACACGGTAATAATTTCATTTCTCGAAAATAACATCTTGTCTAGCTTTGGTTTTCCAAACAAATTAATCACCGATAATGCAACAACTTTCAAATCAAAGAGGATGGTAGAATTTTGTCATAAGTATCGCATCATTTTGGGTCATTCAACTGCCTATCATCCACAAGGCAATGGATTGGTGGAATCTTCGAATAAATCATTGGTCAACATCATCAAGAAGCTGCTGGAAATAAATAAAAAGAGCTGGAATAAGAGGTTGGTCCATGCGCTTTGGGCATATCAGATCAGTCAAAAAAAGTCCATTGGTATGTCACCGTTTGAGCTTGTTTATGGAGTTGACACAGTATTTCCCACCTCTCTTGCTGCCCCAGTAGTCAGACTTCTTCAGGAGGCCGGCAGTGAAGAAGATCCCATTCAGAGAAGGTTGAATCAAATGGTCCACTTGCAGCAAACAAGAGAAGAAGTTTTCAAGAACACATCTAAATTGCAGGAGAAGATAAAGAAAATTTGTGACAGAAAAGCAAAGGCAGATAAATTTGAGTTGGATGATGTGGTGCTGAAGTGGGATGCAAGGAATGAAGAGAAAGGTAAGCACGAAAAGTTCAAGAATCTTTGGAAAGGTCCTTTCAAGATTGCAACATATAGGGGTCAGAATGCCTTTCTTCTAAAGGAAATGAACGGGGAAGATTGTCCAGGAGGGCTGATCAATGGTCGGCTGCTCAAGCGGTACCACTATTGATTTATTAACGCTGCTTCCATTGTCAATGTAAATACCATTTTTATTTCGGTTTGGTTTCAGTTTGTCAAGTTAGTTTTTGAGTTATTTCAATGTCAAGTTTGAGTCAATTTCTTGGTCATTTCAGTTTCATAAATAAGTCAGGGTCTTGTGCTGTTTATGGAAATGATGACTCCATAGCCCAATGGAAAAAAGGCACTATCTAGCTCCTCCAGAGATCTGCTGTTCTTGGTACCTCCAAGGAGCTACCATCCCCCATTGGAGCCAATGTTAGAGTCGGTCTGGTCAGCCCTCCGTCAAAGATCAAAACTCTTTGTGCATTTCAATCTTAGGTATCCCGCTCAATTCACTTAGCTGCATTTCGCTAGGGGCATGCCATGATCTGACGGAGAAAGTCATGCTAATCATTTCCCCTCATGTCTAGCTCCTGCTGGCTTATGTCCTTGTTGTCAAATAATCAAAAGTCCACGACAGTCAAGGTCTGGTACTTTAAAGGACAAAAGTCATTTTCTATGTTTAGGTCTAGGAATTCATCAATTTGGTCTTTGAAACATGTCCAGTAAAGCCATGTAGGCCAGAGGGAGGCCCTTAAACAGCTATGGTTCAGAGAGCTTCATCGTCATGTGGATAGACTTCGACTCTTCTTCAAAACTCCGTTTTGAAGAAAAGTCAAACAGTGTCATTTATGAAAAAAATCTCCCAAAAAAATAATCGCTAGTTGATGTTTTCTAGATGCAGTCATGGTTTCCATGGCCAAATGTCCTGTCATATAGTCCCTGCAAAGAGTGCCGAAAATTTCATCATTTGAGCCAAAATTTCAAAGGGAAAGTGAAAATCAGTGTGTTTTAAAGTTAGTGAAAAAGTGCAAAATACAACATTAGAAAAATCGGTTTTCAAGGAAGCAAAAATTAAACCCATCTCTTCCAAGGCTATATATACATGTTTTTATCCAAATCAAGGGCATTGTGCTATTACAAGCCTTGGAGAGACGTTTCAAAGGTGTGAGTGTGAAATTGTGAGCATTTGAATGAGTGGGCGCTGGTTTTAGAGGGCGCGACGCACATACCCAGGAGCGCGGCGCACACAGAGGGCGCGGTGCACACACAGCCTGCCCACAATTCAAATTTTCTAAGGGTGCGGTGCATACCCGGCGCGCGACGCACTGGGTTTTGCACGCGGCGCACACAGACCAAGGGTCGAAAAACATTGCCAAATCACTCCAAATTTTGGTGAATGCTATCAAATCGAGAGGTAGGCCTTATGACATCACCTGTTCATCAAATTTTATCAATGATATGGTGTTTATAGAGATGTTTGAATGTCACCAAAATGCATAAGGTCAACCATAAGAAATCACCAAGAAAATGATGGCTAGGGTTGTTAAAATGTGTTGTTAGTGCCAAGGTTTCACTCCACTCACCTTTTTCCCCTCACCTATCATTTTTCCCATCCCCCCCTTTATCATTTTTCCTAAAACCCCTGCCCTAAATTACTAACAAAACCTCTCCCTATCCCTCCACTATTCGGTCAAAACAAGATCCCAAACCCTACCCCATCAACACAATACCAAAACTCCTCCTATGTCCCTAACAAATTCTCCCTATAACCCCTATTCCCATTACATCATTCCCTTCCTAATACTCCCTGTTTAATTGTCCCCTTGGTGGCATATTGTCAAAGCAACTACCAGCTTCATTTAAATCAAAGGGCAGCCTAAAATTCAGTGTACAAACAGCAATCATGGCATCCGAGGTTTCATCAGAATATGAGGAGGAGACCCATAGTGATACAGCTTCAGGAGAACAGGCCCCCAAGAGACATCACCGGAGTGGCAGACATCTTAGAGATGAGCCAAACTCCCTCATTGAGTTGCAGGCATGCCCTCTTGCTATGTCTTGTTTCTAGCACTTAGCATGTTTTGAATTTTGTCAGAGGGTGGCAAATGTTAGAGTTCATCATGAGTTGGCCTGTCTTTTTGCACTTCACCTACATGGAGGACAGTCTATCTTGGCTGGGGTCACTTTCACATTGACACCTGAAACCATATGAGTGGAAACAGGCATACCAAAAATTAGAGAGCAGTGGCATAAGAAGAAGAGGTTGGAGAGGCATCATTATGAGCCTTACATTAAGGCTAGCTATTTGAGCCAGCTCATGAGAGTTTTTCCATTCAGATTTTTGAGAGATGAGTATGCTCCGCTCATGAAATTGATCATGAAATACTTCAGTGGTGAGGGGAGGTTTTCTCGCCTTTATGCCTATCACATCAGGTTGCTCATGCACTTTACTAGGGTGCGGATGATGAACCTCCCATTTTTCATCTGCGGGAACATAGAGAGGATGAAGAATTTCATGCAGCACAAGACCCCTCGACAACAGCTCAACAGTGTTTATCACTTCGATCTTATCCGGATTTTGGTGGACCATCAGTTGGGATTGTAGGGTATTTCTTGGGAGGAATTCATCTCCCGTGACTTCTTCAGCGCTCCAAAAGTGGTATCAGAGGTAGAGCATGAGATAGGGGCCCATCTCATCAGTATGAGCGACATGAGACTGCTACTTTGCCAGTATACATCACCTATCAGAGAGGCAGTAGACCCTTATTTGCAGCAGCAAAGCGAGTGTTATCTCCACCCGGGGTAGAAGGGGCCTCGCTTCCGACATCAGCATCACAGGGGTAGGGCAAGGGTAAGGAGCCAGTGCAGGAGGAAGGGCCGTTAGGTGAGTGAGATATCGAATTTGTTCTCCTCCATGATGATGAGACAGATGCAGAACCAACAAATGTGGAGCTTACAGAGATCATCCAGGAGCAGCAGTCGGTGATTGAGTCCTTATCCCTTGACTTGGAGAGGGCCAAGTGGAACATGAAGTACCTGCAGCAGAGAAACAAGTAGCTTGAGGACCAATAGATGATCATGGAGCTGCAAAACATTTGTGAGCATATCCAAGCTGCTCAAAGAAGAAGGGTTGAGCTCACATCTTTGGAGTAAGAAATCAATGAGGATCGAGAGGCCAACCTTGAGAGGGTCAACATGCATTTGGAGAGGCTGCTGGAAAATGTTGGCCAGGACCTTGCTCTACTGAGACACATGGCTTTCCGTAATAGGGTGCGAAACATGAGTGCACAGGCCCGGATAAGGAACTTGAAGGCAAAATTAAGGAAAGCAACAAGAAAGGAAAAAAGGGCAAAAGAGAAAGATCGGCTTCGAATCTTCGCTGAGGCTTCCTTGGCCCATCGTAACACCCCATAGAGATCTTGCAGCCCAAATTTCAAAAAATTTGGGGAATTTTTGGTCACATGGTAATTTTTTGGGCAAAAAATAGGGATTTTCTCCCTGTGCGCCGCGCCACTTGCCCGACGCTAAAATTCTAGAGCTCCAAATGAGGAATGGCTTGCAATTTTGGATTCAGCATGGAAAATTACGACTACTCGTGTCTGGGCAAGAAATTTGGGCAAGATCTGAGTCTCCTAAAGGTCAAAAAGCACCCAAAAATGGCCTCTCTGCCACTTTTTTGACACACAGAAAGCAGTCTTGGGAGAATGGATATTTGGAGGGGAAAATTAGCACCAAATTTGAATATTTCAGTTGGGTTAGAAAGTAGACAGGACATGCTTTCCAGCAAGCCCACTTGGTCACATTTTGGACACCTGAAATTGCCCCAAAACAGGCCCCAAAGTAGCCCGACGCACAGAGAAAATGGCGCGTTGCACAGAGAAAAAATTGCCAATTTGCTTCCGTTTCGTGAAATTTCGGTTCGCGACTTCTCCAAGTGGGCCCGCTCATCTACACTTCGGTTTTTTGGCACCAAAGGTGGCATTTGAAGTTTTTTTTCTCCAGATTGGCTTCTATCTAGGTGGCGAAGGAAGGCAAATGGTCACCCAAGCCAAATGTCATGTTTGTAGCGCTGCACCTACAACTGATGGTTGGCTCTCCATCTCCATTTTGCAATGATTTGAGTAACTCCCCAACCCTTGGGCGTTCTATCTCTTCCTCACACATTCTATATATTGTACACAAGTTATTTGCAAAGGGTTGGTTGGCTTGTAACTTCTGGGAGACTGTGGGAAAGAAACTCTTGTTTCTTCACTGTGTATTTTTGACAGAGAATTAATGAAAGGTAACGGCTCTATTTCATGAGATTCCTATGGTTTTGAGTGTAGCAAATGTGTCTCTTATGTTTTCATATGTATTTCGTTATGTTTCATAATTCAATTCATGTTCATTTCCAGTGAAATTTTCTGAGTGAGATTAGGTAGATTTCAATTTTATTGCTCTGCCTGTGGGAAAATTTCATGTTCAGTGTTTTTCTTCTATTGAAAAGGATTCATGTCACTATGTCCTTTTCACTTTCTTCAACAATCTATTCATGCCATGGTATCTCAAACTAAATTGTTACATTTTCCGCCTACCTTGCCTCATGGAATAATCTGTGCCTTTGTATTAAATTCTCTGTTCTTTGCTGAGCGTTGGTCCCATACCATCCCAGAAGCTCGGTCATTCATGAAAATTGTTTCCCGAATCCCTATTCACTTACTAGCCTAAGGTAAATATTTCATTGTAAGTCATCTCAGACCATTTTCGATTATCTATTCACTGAGCGTGACTCGGAGAGAGCCCTCTCCTGTTCTGGTAGGGCTAGCTACCAGACTGAGTGTGGTTTGTGGTTACCCTAATTTTTGCCTTCCTTCAGCCTAAGGAAAATTTAGGTGCTAACAGGGGGGACATCTACTACCACAATATCCATCATCATGCTCTTCATCGGCAGCTGAGTTAGGGTGATAGCCAAGTCTTTGATTAACCCCAAACATTTCACCTTTCCTAAATCAAAGGAGAATAAATCATGATAAGGTCTGGTAATGTCAAGGCATAACTCTTCCATGGCAGCGTTGGGCATCAGATTATGGCTGGCCCCTGTGTCCAGCAAATAGTTGTGGAGGGTTTCGTCATGAATGGTCAAGGAGACATAAAATGATGGGGAATTGTTATCGGCAAGTTTGGTCATTGGGCTATGCACAACTACAAGTTTGTCATCTTGTAAATTCACATAGTCATTAGAGGATTTTGTGGCTTTCAGCTCAAGGGCATCAAGGATGGGATTCCTAAAGGCCTCACTCTTTACAAGTTCTATCAGAGGTTTAGATATTTTCAACTTCTGGACTTCTGATCCAAAACTGAAATGGGAAGGGGTCTTGTCAGGGCCACTTACCTCTTGAGCTGGTGCTTTGAGGATGATGGGATCAGCTGCTGGTCTCTTCTGTTTTCTGATCTGTTGTTCTGTGGGTACAATAGCTCTTTGAGCAGGATTCTCCTTGACATTACTTGTTCTTGACCTCAAGTTGTATCTTTGCTGGTATTTAGTCTGTAGAACAACTTCTCTATCCCACTCTTGACTAGTCTGGTCCTTGAGTAATGACTCCTCATATGCAGCTAATGTCAAAAAGACAACATTGCCCTTGTCTTTCATGCAGTGAATCTCATCCTCTTCATCAAGCTGTTCCTCCTCCATGACTACGTTCTGGAAAGGAGTCTTAACCATTTATTCTTCACTAGCCTCTTTGCCCCTTTGAATGATCTGCAATCATTCGTTTGCTCTTCTGAATGGATTTGGATTCCTAAGAGAAAATGTATTAGGAAGCTTTACCTTCCCAGAATTTTGCTCAACCTTTAGTTTGGAGATTTCAGCAGCCAATGACTCTATATTTTTATTCATTTTGTCTATTTTAGGTTCTGAAGATGAAGAGGAAGAAGAAGCCTCACCTCTTTGCCTCCTTCTATCAGCATGGCATTTGAGTTTCTCTGTAGCCATTATATTTGATTCCACCTCCAAGGCTGTATCTTGCATTTCAGCTAGAGTCGCACATCTTCTTTCTATTAACAGCAGGAAAAAATCAGAATCAAAGGCATTGGCATAGGTGAGTTTGGTAGAGGTGGGGGTAGGCTTTACTTCAGTTGGTATCTTGCTATACATATGATTGAATCTTTTATTAAAATCGGACAATGACTCCCCATTTTCCCTCTTGAGGTTGCCAAACTCAGTATGGTAATATAGCAAGTCTTTCTTATCTCCCCAATCCTTTAAAGGCTCATCATCTAATGCATCAATGTCTACTATGGACCTATGGTTCAGTTCTCTGAACCACGTTTTAGCCTCTCTATCAAGGCTTTGGACAAACACTCTCATCCACACATCATTTTCACTGATATCTAGGTTATCAGCATAGCTATAAAAAGATTCAAGGTGCTCTTCAGCTGTTACTCCCTCTGTACCAGTGAACCTAGGCATATATTTTTGATATTCTCCTGCAGGCATGGCATTCAAAGGAACAGGCAGGACCAGGGGTCCATACCTAGTAGCTATGATTCTTTCCATTTTGGTGGGTGCTTGTGGGCCTGCCATGATTCGGGTAGATGGAAGGATACTGGCAATTGGAACTGTAGGGAGCTGAGAAATGAATGACAGGGATGAAGTAAACTGATGGAATATAGGGGAGGTTTTCGTTGGACTGAGATTCAAAGGGGAACCTATTGAACAAGGAGCTTTATAAATCTCTGAGATTATTTATTCGTTGATAACGCTAGGCTCTATATTTTCAACATGTACATGTTCAACTACAAGCCATTCTTGCAAAGATACATAAGATTGTTTAGGCTTACCTGATGCTGATGCTCCTTTTCATGATATCTTGCTTTGCTTGACAATCTTCTCAGGGTCAGGCATTGGGTCAGCTAGTGATTTCTGAGGATTTCTCTGAGTATGTCTCACAAACTGAGCCAGAACTGTGATGTGGAGTCGCCAAAAGGTTCGGCCTCCAGTAGAGTCACCAGATAGATGATTACAACCAAAAATGTGTCCAGACTTTGTCTATCATCAAAGCTGGATCTGTGTCGTTTTCCTAGGGAAGTTGAGCTTCAATCTCCTCTTCCTGGCAACGACACCAATTATGTTAGGATTCCAAGAAAATCTCCTAGGTTGTAGCTCGGAGATGCCTGGTAACATATAAATTCAACTATTGTTGCAGGTTTAATGGAAGGAATGATGGTTTGGTTCAAGCCAGATAACCACTTCTACTTTGTTTCACTCCAGACATGCGTGAACACCCTCAGACTACAAGGCTTTAGACCACCAATGCTCACAGTTTTAGAGATTAGGTGAATATGGAGAATACTAACCACACCAATAGATGCACAAGACCATGTGATGGCCAGCTGCAACTAGTAAAGAAACCTGTAAATCTAATCTACTAATGCAAAGATAGGATGACAACTCTCCTGCATTAGATAGAAAGAAACCTAGGCAACCTATTCAATGATGCATACAAGATTTTAACACAGAGATAAGATGACAGTTATCTAGTGCTAAACATCAAGAGCTTAAGAAAATAACATAACAGGTACAAGCTTGGAACAGAGAAAAATTGAAAGTGAGCAATTAACAACAAAAGAAGCTTGTATTAGCTGAAAATGAAGACGAGATGCTGCAAGTGACAAAATATCTACAGTCTCCAAAAGCTGAACCTCACATCAAATGCCAACCTTGATTACATCTTATTTATCGGTATTTATAGATTTACATTGCAAGGGCACTTGGCCATTTAGGTATTGTTAGAGCCTAGATTTGTCTTAGGCTAGAAAGACAAGGTTCTAGGTCCACATCAAACCATGCTCAGCCTCGTAGCTAGCCCTACGAGGACAGGAGAGGGCTCTCTTTGGGTCAATCTCGGCAAAAGACAGGTGATGGGGCTCAAGATGACTTGAAATAAAAGCTAATTTTAGGCTAGGTATGAAGTACAAGGGTTTGATTTGATTTTTTTGGGGTTTTGTGTTGGAAACAGGGAAAGGCAAATTGGGCTCGGGGGTGAGGCACAGTTTCTGCAGAGTTCTGATTGGGGCAAGGAAGGCAATCATTTTGATGCTTTAGATTGAGTGAAATGGATATATCAGACTGGTGAGGAGCTAAGGAGAGTAAGAGAGTCTCAAGAATTCTCCTTAAACAGATGAAAACATGGAAATTTAAACAAATTCAAAGGCAGAGCATAACAGTTAATGGATTCCACCTTAATCACTCATTTGTTCAATTTCAGAAGAAAAGAGAGGAAAATGATACACATAACACTAATGAAATTACAATTACTTAGAGAATTACGCCATCAAAACATAAAGCCACATGGATCCCAAACAGTGCTACAAAACCCTGGTCTTTCCTTAGCCAAAATTGCAAAAATAGAATGTACAATGATATGCCAAAGCAATCCCAAGTGTCCAACCCTGAAAATGACTTAGAATTTACATGATATAGACTAGCCCAACCCATTCCCTTGCCTCTAGGGGTCGAGCTCATCATTCTAGGAGCTGTTTCAACCAATTCTAAAGAAGGCACTAAAATATAGGCAATCAAAACAACTTGCCTCTATAAGGTAGGAAACTGATTCATTCATTAAATTTTCACTTTTTAGTGAATGAATCCTATAGAACAAGTAAATAAGTGCCCAAATTACATCATGTTTATCCAATTACATCAAGTTAGATAAAAAATTACATCACAAAGCAAAACTAGTCAAACTGGCCGAATTTTTGAGCTGGAAGGTGAAAAATTGAGCAAAACTCCCCTATGCGCCGCGCCAATTTCTATGTGCATCACGCCAATTTGAGGCTGAGTTTGAGGCACTTCCTAAAGTCAAAATTGAGCCCAAGTGTGCTTGTTGGAAAGCTCTGCCTGTCTACTTTCCAACCCAAGAGAAATTTCTGAATTTGGTTCGCATTTTCCCCTCCAAAACTTCAATCTCCCAAGACTGCTTCCTGTGTGTCAAAATAGGGGCAGAGAGGTCATTTTTTGAGTGTTTTTTTACCTCTTGAGGGCTCAAAACTTGCCCAAACTTCTTGGCCATGCAGAAAAAGTCATGATTTTTCATGCAAAATCCAAAAATATAAACTTTTTCCCATTTGGAGTTTCCTATCAAAAGCACGCACCACGTGGCGCGGTGCATAGGGAGAAAAACCCTGTTTTTTAGTGCAAAGAATTTCAAAATGTCAAAAATTTCTCCAAATTTCTTGAAATTTTGGCTAGAGCTTCTTCATCAAGGGAAATGGTGGGCCAAGGATGCCTCGGCCAATATTTGGAGTCAATCATGCTCTTTTTGCCTCTTTTGTATTTATGCTGGACCTGTGGCGTTGATGTGTCATACTGTGTTGGACTGTCTTAATGATTGTGCAACCTCTGCCACCAAGGAAAAATAGTGAAATAAGGAAGGGGAGGGAAAAGTAGTGAGGGATTAGGGACAATTGGGACTATAGGAACTAGGGAAATTCAGGAGGGTTTTGAGGGATTTATGTATGGGAATATGGTTTAGGGTTTGGAATTGTTGTATAGGGTTTGAGGTGTGAGGTTGGAGGATTTGGGACAGAGCATGTAGGAGAAGGGAATAATGAATTTAGGTGATAGGGAATTAGGGATTGGTGAATAAAAGGGAACAATGAGAAGGAGAAATGATTTTGGTGGCAAAACTGTGAGTTCTGGAACCCTGATAGCAAGTTTGTTTATGTTTATAGAAGGAGGGTTTGATATATGTGTTCACCCATTGTCATCCATAAACCACCATCACTAATCACAACATTGGATGAAATATCAAAATAGAAACACTACCTGGCAAATCCACGCAAGTTATGAGCAAATTGGTGAAATTTGAAACAATTTCGGGCTTTCAGGTGTATGCGCCGCGCCACATACCCAGTGTGCTGCGCCGTTTCAGTGCGTCACGCCTATGTAAATTTACACTGGGAAATTTCTCCTAATGCACCGTGCTCCTCCAGTGCGTCGCGCCACCTGTTGTATGCGCCGCGCTGGCCAAGCTTCCTCTGATTTCACCCAAGTTACTCACTTGCTCACCCAATTTACTTTGAAATGCTTCCCTTTGACCTTGGCATGTAAAATGACATTGATCCTCATGGAATTATCTTTATAAAGACATGGAGACATGGATTTGATTTTTGATTCTCCAAAACCCATTTTTATAATGTTTTGAAATTGGCACTTTTTCACAATTAATACAATTCTGTCTTTTTGTTTCCTCCTTGATTTGTTTTGGTTGAAATGATGAAATTCTTGGAATTTTTTTGCAGGAATAGCTGACAAGGAATTTGGCAAAGGAGACTAGGGTTGCGCCTAAAGAATTCAAGAACTGAATTTTTTTGAAAATTATTACAAAAAACGAAATGTTGACTTGTCTTCAAAATAGAGTTTTGAAGAAAAGTCATAATCCATCCATATGACGATGAAAATATTTGAAATGAAAACTTATTAAGAACATCCCTCTGTCCTGCTGGCTTTATTGGACATTGTGAAGAAACAGTTTGTGAAACCTTAGACCTAGTGACTGAAAATAACTCTTGCGGATCAAAAGACATGAAAACTTGATTTTGATGAACATACCTAAGCCAGTAGTGCAAAGCACAAGGGGAATGAATGACAAAAGCCCTTCTGACAGATTTATGGCATGCTCCTAACG
Source organism: Pinus tabuliformis (assembly GCA_031772625.1). Taxonomy (NCBI): domain Eukaryota; kingdom Viridiplantae; phylum Streptophyta; class Pinopsida; order Pinales; family Pinaceae; genus Pinus; species Pinus tabuliformis. Next base: position 1,015,329,398 of record CM062819.1, on the reverse strand, counting down.
GAATGCAACTGATCGAGCGAGATGGGACACCTAAAAATGAAATGCAAAAAGAGTTTTGATATCTGACGGAGGGATGACCAGACCGACTCTAACATTGGCTCCAATGGGGATGGTAGCTCCTTGGAGGTGCCAAGAACGACAGATCTTTGGGAGAGAAGATAGTGCCTTCATCCATTGGGCAATGGAGTCAAAACTCAAGTTAAAATGCATGACTGAAAATCGACACAAACTAACTTAACTACAAGAATGAAAACTGACTCACAAATGACTCATGACTCAACTAAAAACTGACTCGATACTTAAACACAACTGACAAACTAGAAATGATGCTCAAAGTGGAGCTTATTCATCAAAATCTACTCTAATAGTTTCATTCATCACCTGATCAAGTGAAATGAAACAACCAATGCAACCAAGTAAGTATTTCGTCTGCTGTTTGAATTCTCCGCAGGTGCTCACTTATGAACAAAAAGAGAGAACTACTGAAATGCAACTCCCATGACAACTTGGAAACAAATCCGTTGAATGCTATAGATTCTCTATCCGCCTCCAAAAACACTGCATAAGGATCTTGAAATTCATGCACACTGGGACTTATCTCATCCAGTGGATTACTTCTCTTCTCTTCATACCATGAATGCAAACTTTGATCTGAGATTTGTAACGAGACTCCTACAGAAAATGACAAAGAAACTAGCTGCCGGGTCAAGTTTATATCAGTACACGTTTCAGGCTCACATGTAGTCAATGGAGAAGGACTTTGACTACAACCTCATCCAAAATATCAGGTAGTGGATCATGTAAAACTTGAAAAGGCTGCTGCAACCCATTTTCTATTGGTTCCAATGTGATTACATGATTGCCTACATGCTGCTCATTTTTTACTGAAAATGTACTATGCAATTTTGCCTTCAAAAACTGAAATGATTTGAAACAAAATGGTATGGAATCATCTTGCATCATATGAGCATATGTTCCAGCTTCCAAGTCTTCATGTGCAACTTGAAAATCAATGGAATTTGGGGGCTAGATATCTAAATATGAGAAGCCTTGAACAAGGTTTTCATTGCTCTCAAGGTGGTCCAGATCAAGACTTGTCGACAATTGATTTCTGAGTGCATGAATATTGTCTCTGATGAACTGAAATGAAGGAAAACAAAAGGGAAAAGATCCTTCACTTACTTCAAAATTTGCTGCACTTTCCTCATCATTGTCATAGCTAATATGCATCGTTTTATCATTGTATTCGAGCTGCTGTAAGTGAACTTCTTCCTCCCAGAAACTAGCTGCTGATTTGTCTGCAAGATTAGCTTCTGTTTGGAGAACATAATCATCATCATACTGATCAAACTGAGGCAAATCATCAGTATAAAACACATCATCAAGCATACATGTGATATCAACAGTTCTCTCTTCTCCAAGATGATATATAAGACAATCATCATCAGATCTATGACAACTGGGATAAAAAAGAAGATGTTTTGGAGCGGCCATTTGTTCTTCTTCAATCAACGAGCGATGGACTTGAACACTATTCTCATTCCTTGCGTTGATCTTGTCCATCATCTTTTCCACTGCACTTACCAAAATGTCAAGCTTCACCTCTAGAGATGTTGGTTCCTCCAGATCTATGTTTTTCATCTCTTCTTCCTTCAACCTTGCCCTTCAGATTAGCAAGTGAGCCTCTACATTTACTGCACTGTTCTGCATCAATTCAAGTGTTGCAAGGTTCCTTTCTCTTAGCTGAAACTCCATTTCCGAATCAAACGCACCCGGATAGTGCAAGAGAGCAGATCTAGGAGGAGGTCTTATATCAACCAGCATTGAATAATAAACTTGGTTAAATCTGGCAGAAAATTGTTGTATTGTCTCCCCTGGCAGTCTTTTCAGCTGGTTATACTCTTCTATAATCAAGAAAAGGTTCTGTCCGACCACCCACCTGTCGAGGAAAGCTTTGAAGAATTGCTAGAAATCTGAGATGCTCACATCAGGCAGGGTTTTGAATCAACTCTTGACTTTGCCTTGCAAGGAAAGAGTAGAAAGCCTAATACTGACATCCTCTTCATCAACCTCAAAAAGATCAAGAAAAGTCTCAACATTCTGCACATGTTGCTCAGCATTGACATTCTTCATTCACCATCAAACCTCAGCAAGTATAGATCATAGTTTTTGGGGAAAGCATGGAGAACACAAGGTAAAACAAGAGGTTTATACCTATCCGGGACTATAAAAGGTGTAGGAGTATATACAAGAGCTACGGGATCAGTTTTGGTCTCTTGAGGTTCATTAGGTTTAAGACGGTCATCACAAGATTCAAAAGAAAGGTCTTAATCAAGCTCAAAGGTATGCAAATCTTTGGTATTCACTATCTTCAAAGGGAAAGAATCAATTGCAGGCCGAGGATCTCTTCTCAAGCATAGTATACTTTGAAAAGCCTTGTTAATGTTCTCAGGAAAAGAGAAGAAATAATTTAGAACAAAGACCAAAATGTCTTGGATGAAAATCCAACTTGAATACTTGATCTGTCCATATTGTCTTATCATGTTTCCGCTCGCCAGGTTCATCCTCCAGTGGAGTCTTTGGATCTAATCTCAAAAATGATTTGGAATCACCAGGTGAATGATTTCAACCTTTCCAGTGTTCGATCATTGTCCACCATCAAAAATCAGATCTGAACTTGATTCATGTACTCGGGCAATTTACAAGTTAGATGTCACGTTTACAAGATAGACTAGAGATTGACTGAAGCAGTGTTTATCTACTTCCGCTAATGCAAAGCAAAAGCGTTTCAAAGGCTACCTGGCATAACTTCAGGCTCCGTCTGTAGCTTATAAAACAAATGACATCAACAAGCAAACCATTTTTTTCCCTAGTATGGTCGCCACTATGTTAGAGCCTAGATTTGTCTCAGGCTGAAAAGACAAGGTTCTAGGTCCACATCAAACCATGCTCAGCCTCGTAGCTAGCTCTACGAGGACATCAGAGGGCTCTCTCAGGGTCGATCTCGGAAAAAGACAAGTGATGGGGCTCGAGATGACTTGAAATAAAAGCTAATTTTAGGCTAGGTATGAAGTACAAGGGTTTGATTTGAGTTTTTTGGGGTTTTGTGTTGGAAATAGGGAAAGGCAAATTGGGCTCGGGGATGAGGCACAGTTTCTGTAGAGTTCTGATTGGGGCAAGGAAGGCAATCGTTTTGATGCTTTAAATTGAGTGAAATGGATAGATCAGATTGGTGAGGAGCTAAGGAGAGCAAGAGAGTCTCAAGAATTCTCCTTAAACAGATGAAAACATGGAATTTTAAACAAATTCAAAGGCAGAGCATAACAGTTAATGGATTCCACCTTAATCACTCATTTGTTCAAATTCAGAAGAAAAGAGAGGAAAATGATACACATAACCCTAATGAACTTACAATTTCTTAGAGAAGCATACCATCAAAACATAAAGCCACATGGATCCCAAACAGTGCTGCAAAACCCTGGTCTTTCCTTAGCCAAAAATGCAGAAATAGAATGTACAATGATATGCCAAAGCAATCCCAAGTGTCCAACCCTGAAAATGACTTAGAAATTACATGATATAGACTAGTCCAACCCATTCCCTTGCCTCCAGGGGTCGAGCTCATCATTCTAGGAGCTATTTCAACCAATTCTAAACAAAGCACTAAAATCTAGGCAATCAAAACAACTTGCCTCTATAAGGTAGGAAACTGATTCATTCCTTAAACTTTCACTTTTTAGTGAATGAATCCTCTAGAACAAGTAAATAAGTTCCCAAATTACATCATGTTTATCCAATTACATCAAGTTAGATAAAAAATTACATCAAAAAGCAAAACTAGTCAAATTGACTGAATTTCTGAGCTGGAAGGTGAAAAATTGAGCAAAAATCCCTTGTGCGCTGCGTCAATTTCTCTATGAGTTGCGCCACTTTAAGGCTGAGTTTGAGGAACGTACTGAAGTCAAAATTGAGCCCAAGTGTTCTTGTTGGAAAGCCCTGCCTGTCTACTTTCTAACCCAAGAGGAATTTCTGAATTTGGTGCCCATTTGGCCCTCCAAAACTTCAATCTCCCAAGACTTCTTCCTGTGTGTCAAAATAGGGGTAGAGAGGTCATTGTTTGAGTGTTTTTTACCTCCTGAGGACTCAAAACTTGCCCAAAATTCTTGGCCATGCATCAGAAGTCATGATTTTTCATGCCAAATCCAAAACTATAAACTTTTTTCCATTTGGAGCTTCATATCAAAAGCGCGCGCCACATGGTGTGGCGCACAGGGAGAAAAACCCTGTTTTTTAGTGCAAAAAATTTCAAAATGTCAAAAATTGCTCCAAATTTCTTGAAATTTTGGTTGGAGCTTCTTCATCAAGGGAAATGGTGGGCCAAGGATGCCTCGGCCAATATCTGGAGTCGATCATGCTCTTTTTGCCTCTTTTGTCTTTATCCTGGACCTGTGGTGTTGATGTGTCAAATTGTGTTGGATTGTCTTAATGATTGTGCAACCTCTGCCACCAAGGAAAAATAGTGAAATAAGGAAGGGGAAGGAAAAGTAGTGATGGATTAGGGACTATTGGGGCTATAGGAATTAGGGAAATGTAGGAGGGTTTTGAGGGATTTATGTATGGGAATAGGGTTTAGGGTTTGGAATTGTTGTATAGGGTTTGAGGTGTGAAGTTGGAGGATTTGGGACAGAGCATGTAGGAGAAGGGAATAATGAACTTAGGTGATAGGGAATTAGGGATTGGTGAAGAAAAGGGAACAATGGGAAGGAGAAATGATTTTTGTGGCAAAACTGCGAGTTCTGGAGCCTTGACAGCAAGTTTGCTAATGTTTATAGAAGGAGGGTTTGATATATGTGTTCACCCATTTTCATCCATAAACCACCATCACTAATCACAAAATTGGATGAAATATCAAAATAGCAACACTACCTGGAAAATCCACGCAAGTTATGAGAAAATTGGTGAAATTTGAAACAATTTCGGGCTTTCAGGTGTATGCGCCGCGCCACATACCGAGTGTGCCACACCGTTTCAGTGCACCGTGCCTGTGTAAATTTACACTCGGCAATTTCTCCTAGTGCACCGTGCTCCTCTAGTGCATCGCGCCACCTGTTGTATGTGCCGCACCGGCCAAGCTTCCTCCTATTTCACCCAAGCTACTGACTTGCTCACCCAATTTACTTTGAAATGCTTCCCTTTGACCTTGGCATGTAAAATGACATTGATTCTCATGGAATTATCTTTATAAAGACAAGGAGACATGGATTTGATTTTTGATTCTCCAAAACCCATTTTTATAATGTTTTGAAATTGGCACTTTTTCACAATTAATACAATTTTGTCTTTTTGTTTCCTCCTTGATTTGTTTTGGTTGAAATGATGAAATTCTTGGCAATTTTTTGCAGGAATAGCTGATATGGAATTTGGCAAAGGAGACCAGGGCTGCGCCTAAAGAATTCAAGAACTGAAAATTTTTGAAAATTATTACAAAAAACAAAATGTTGACTTGTCTTCAAAATAGAGTTTTGAAGAAAAGTCATAATCCATCCATATGACAATGAAAATATTTGAAATCAAAACTTATTAAGAACCTCCCTCTGGCCTGCTGGTTTTATTGGACATTGTGAAGACACAATTTTTGAAACCTTAGACCTAGTGACTGAAAATAACTCTTGTTGATCAAAAGACACAAAAACTTGATTTTGATGAACAAACCTGAGCCAGCAGTGCAAAGAACAAGGGGAATGAATGAAAAAAGCCCTTACGACAGATTTATGGCATGCTCCTAATAGAATGCAACTGATCAAGCGAGATGGGACACCTAAAAATGAAATGAAAACAAGAGTTTTGATCTCTGACAGAGGGATGACCAAACTGACTCTAACAGGTATGAAGCGGTAATAATTGACCACCAGCTGCATTTAATTGCCTGATGGAGTCTCAGACTATGTTTTCTTGCTTCAGTGAGTGAATCTGATCTGTTCAGGTGCTGTGTTGTCCTCTTAGGTAGTTGGAGTGCTCGTACCAGTTGAGTTCGTAACTGATAAATTTTAGTTACAGGGTTGTGCTTGTCCTTTTCTCCCCTGGCCATCCTTTTTGTTAAATATGGTGGTTGAGAGTCTGACTGTGACTGATACTGGCATGGATGGTCATCTCCCTCTTCGAGAAAACGAAATGGTCAGAGGACGTGGAATGCATGGGCAAGTGGATGATTTGGATGAGTGGAAGAATGGTCATCCGATCGAGGAAACAGACGGTGGAGATGGCATTGACGGAGGTTACTGATCAAGGTGAGAGCGAGGTGAGTTGGGGTCATTAGATCTTCGGTGGACAGATCAGACTATCATTGGGCGACAGAGCTGCATGGGCGTTAACGGGCGGGGCAGATTGGTTGGGCAGTAATGGTATTCATCGCACTGCTTTCAGGCGTTAAGCGGTAAAAGTTTGAGGTCACACAATTCCATTCAGTGATCGACATGTAGCAGCAGATGAGAGAGAAAAACCACTCTCATTGTGCGCTAATTTTCGATCATATTGTTGGCATGATAAAAGCGAAGACCATCGAATCTTTACGGAGATGATCTGATGGCGGAGAAATGATCAAGAAAGTCACTTTATCAGATGCGACGGGAGTCATTGGATCAACAGGGAAGATAAATGGTGGGTATGAAATGCAATGAGTTATAAAATTGCAAAGTCATATGGTCGGGTCCTATGGTATTTTTGAGATTTGCGCTTAGGACTCGGGCTAGAAAGGGGCTTTGTCGGATTTCGGGGGGTTTATTCAGGGAATGGAAAGGGTTTAGGGGTGAACGTGGTGGAGGAAAAAGGGGGAAAATGACCAATGCGCACTTCCCTTTGAGCATAGCCAATCAGACCATAATCCTTTATGACCTTAGGAAAACAACATTGCACAACAAAGCTAACAGGGGCCAATCCTGCATTGCCTGGATCTTTTTGGGATCCACCCTGACACCTTCACGCTCCACAATGTGGCCCAAATACTTGAATTCTTTCATGCCAAAAGAGCACTTAGACAATTTTAAAAATAGTTTATTTTTCTCGAGTAGTTGAAAGAGCAAGTCTACATGTTGAAGATGTTTTTCCCAGGTGAGGCTGTAGATGAGGATGTCATCAAAGAAAACAAGGACAAATTTTCTGAGATATGGTTTGAGCAGGTGATTCATGAGGCTCTGAAAAGTGTATGGGGTATTATAGAGACCAAATGGCATTACCGGGAATTCATAATGGCCTTCATGAGTTGAAAGCAGTCTTTGGAATGTCTACTTTCATGCAAATTTGGTGATAGCCCGAGCGAAGGTCTAGCTTAGTAAAGAATTGAGCCCCATTTAGTTCATCCAACAAATCATCAACAACCAGGATGGGAAATTTATCTTTGACTGTTAGCTTGTTGAGGGACCTGAAGTCTGGACTCATATGCCATTCCCCATCTTTCTTGAGCACCATGACCACAGACGATGAATAAGAACTAATGCTAGGACGAATGACACCATCTTCCAGGAGTTCCTTGATGATTTTCAATTTCATTATTTTGGGTGAAAGGGTATCTATATGGGCGCGACCAAAGTAACGCTATGATCATGTTCCCCTCTCAAATGTGGAAGCTCATGAGGTTTGTCAAAGACCTACAGATGGTTGTTTAAGACTTGTTGCATCTCATGATGAATATGAAGAGAAGTGGGCTCGAAGGCCTGGATGGAATTAAATTGGGTGATAACTCCATGGTGGCCCTTTTTTAACAACTTTTCCATCCGATGCGAGCTGATGATAGAAGGAGCACCTACCTGGAGTCCGTGGAGGGTATGCATGTAGTCATTCTACTTAAAGCTCATATATAACTCCTGGAAATCCATTGTGATTGGGCCGAGTGTGAGGAGCCATTCAGCACCATAGATAATGTCACACCCACCCATGTTGATGGAAAACATGTGGGTATTTAGGTGGTAATATCCCATCTGAATTTTGACATTTTCACAGCGGCTGTCACATTTCATTGTCCCCCCATCAACAATCTAGACCTGGAAATTAGAGACTACTTTGACAAAACAATGCACTGCTTCTGCAACTCTTTGATGGATAGAGTTATGCATGCTGCCACTATCAATCAAGACTACTACAGGGTGATTTTTAACAAAACCCTATGATTTTGAGAGTTTGGGGAGAACAAATGCCTGCCAAAGCATGGAGCGAGATAACTGGTTCTTCTGGTGTAGTTGGGAGCTCATTGTCCTGCTGGTTGTCCTCATCTTCCTCCTCTGGTTCCTCAAAGGGTGGGGCTTCCTCAGATGAATTGTGATCATTAGCATCAATTTGAAAGAATTTGGGTTCCTTGCACTTATGCCCCGCGGAGTATTTTCCATCACAGTAGTAACACAATCCTTGCTTTCTTCTGTATAAATTGCCATTGTAGACCACCTGATAATAAATTATACTAAAGAAAAATACTTGATCTACTGCTACAACCAATTTAGAGGAAACTTAATCAATTTGAGCAACATCAATAAGAACACATATAACTGATATGGAGAAATCAAACAAACATAACACAGAAGATATAACCAGGGGAAAGCACCAGCCTAAAACCCCATCTCTGTATTATCATACAAGTGAAAATATAGCTAGTATTACAAAAAGAATCATCTCAAAATCTATCCTGATCTCTCTGCAATACCTTTGCTTCTCATATACAGTCAAAGGCCTCTATCTAACCTCTTTTCTACCCTCCAAACCTCCTATTTCTTAGCGCAATTCGGATTGGGGTCTAGTGCAACCAGTTGTGTGAATTGGCCTCTTCACACACTCACTAACTTCTGATCCAACTATGCAGTCCTGAAGGAGATAAATCCTCATCATGGATGAGCTTCCTTTATAGGAAAGATATTCATCCAACTGATAGTACATTTTCCCTTCTTTGATCTCAACAAAGTCTCTGTCTGAACTGACATGCATGAGTTATTCATGAGAGAATATACAGTTATCTGAAGAACAATAGTTACATGCATGCAAGCATTAACTAACTGAACTCACATTAATTTAAACAAACTATTCAAATCAATATAACTGGACTTGACTCAGTGAACTAAGCCAACTAATTACAACTCAATATTACAACTCATCCTTATCTTTTTAACTGATGGATAAATTCCTCAATTAATGGAGAAACTGTTGCATGTCCTCACATAGACTTCATGTTTGATTTTTTACAACTAATTAACTCATGGTGAATTAATTAATTTATTTTCAAACAGTCGTTAAGTTCAAATTCAAATTTTACTTCCTATTTTAGTCCAGGGACTGACTAAAATTGGAATCTATCCTGAACTGCTAAAACTAGAATGTTATTTTTAGCACTTCCATTTTTCATTCCCTATTGCTCAATCCAATAGTAGTACCCAAACTGCTATTTATAGCAGTGCTATTTTTAGCATTTCTTGTTGCCATTTTCAAAACTCCCTTTCAACAAGAAATGAATTCAACTCAAACCTGATCCTGTACCTTTGGAATGTTCTGCATGCAACACTTCTACCAAGTGTGGTTGCTCCAACAACTCTAGAAACAAAAAAACTCCCAACTGACCTTCCTGTTGGGCTAGAAACATCCTTTGATGCTGAAGCTCCATCTGCTGCTAACAAGTATTCCCTCTTTGACCTGTAAGCTTCTGCAACACTCCATGCATATTGCACCATTGCACATCTCTCTGTGCCATCCTACACTAGTGCAACATTCCTATGCCTCTCACATTCTTGCAGCCTGCTAGCTCTACACTGTCTTGGGAATCCTGCACTGTAGCTCTCTCTGTCGCTCCATCCACATCTGTCTCTACCCAATGAGCCAGTCCTACTACTCCTCGTCAGGGCTCCTGTAGCAAAGTTTAATCAAAGAGGTTGGGTACCTCAAGGATCCTGCCCCTATTTCAGCCTCCGTGGGACGATCACTCCACATCGCCCCACCTCCTACCTAGAGGTATGGATGCATGTGATCCCTCTGCCCACTTGGCTCAAAATTCCCCCTAATGGAGGTCTTTACATGAGTAGATGTCTCTACTCAATCTCCTCTCAGCTTCTCTAGTTGTGGCTGCTCCACAACCTCCTGAAGCTGCTTCACGAATCGTGGCTCCTCCACAATCGTCTGAGACTTCTTCTGGCGCTGCATGTTGAGAGGTAATTTACTCTTCCTCTCAACCACCAAGTATATAACCTTTGCCTTTCTCCTCAAGGCATTGCCTGCATCTTGTACCTCAAGTTCATACAGGCTCTTGGCTAGCACACCAAAATGTTTCATATTTCCCGATGTCACGAAATTTTCTGGAAAAAGAGCTGATTTTAAGTTAGCGATATATCCCTCCTCCGAACTCCAATTTAGTCGATTTGTTCTGCTATTTGTTTCTGAGAATTTTGCTCAAAAATTTTCAGATCTACTTTGTAAACTCTCGACCCAAAACTCAAAACTTTGAAATCTCCTCTAGGTTATTGTTCTCTGCTTTGATCACCTTTGCTCTAATACCATGTAGAAATTCCCACTATATACCACCTGATAATGCAATATACTAATGAAAAATACTTGATCTACTTCTACAACCAATTTAGCGGAAGGTTAATCAATTTAAGAAACATCAATAAAAACACATATAACTGATATGGAGAAATCAAACACACATAACACAAAAGATATAACCAGGGGAAAGCACTAGCTTAAAACTCCATCTCTGTATTATCATACATGTGGAAATATAGCCAGTATTACAAAAAGAATCATCTCAAAAGCTATCATGCTCTCTCTGCAATACCTCTGTTGCTCATAGACAGTCAAAGGCCTCTATCTAACCTCTGGTTTTCCCTCCAAGCCTCCTATTTCTTTGTGCAATTCTGATTGGGGTCCAGTGCAACCACTTGTGTGAATTGGCCTCTTGACACACTCACTAACCTCTAATCCAACTACACAGTCCTGAAGGAGATAAATCATCATCATGGATGAGCTTCATTTATAGGAAAGATATTTATCCAACTGATAGTACATTGTCCCTTCTCTGATCTCAACTGGGTCTCTGTCTGAACTGACATGCATGAGTTATTCATGAGAGAATATTCAGTTATCTAAAGAACAATAATTACAGTAAGTAACTGAACTCACATTAATTTAAACAAACTGTTTAAATCAATCTAATCGGACTTGACTCAGTTAACTGAGCCAACTAATTACAACTCAATATTACAACTCATCCTTATCTCTTTAACTGATGGATAAATTCCTCAATAATGGAGAAACTGTTGCATGTCCTCACATAGACTTCATGCTTGATTTTTCACAACTAATAAACTCATGGTGAATTAATTAATTTATTTTCAAATAGTTGTTAATTTCAAATTCAAATTTTACTTCTTATTTTAGTCCAGGGACTGACTAAAATTGGAATCTATCTTGAACTGCTAAAACTAGAATGTTATTTTTAGCACTTCCATTTTTCATTCCCTATTGCTCAATCCAGCACTGGTACCCAAACTGTTATTTATAGCAGTTCTATTTTTAGCACTTCTATTTTTAGCATTTCTTGTTGCCATTTTCAACATCTTCTTTCCGCCAATTTTGCTGGTGACACATTTTGAACCTTAAGTGTTTGGGTAGTGCTTGGAGCCTGGGTGGGGCGTCCCTTAGCTATGAAACTTGGACAAGGTGATTGGGCCACTAACGCGCATTCCACTTCACAAGCCATCGTGCAAGCTGCCAGCCATGTGGTTGGGTGGTGCATCTTGACGTGGGCTTGTATGATGTCTTTGAGACCACTGATAAAACATTCCAAGTAGAATTCATCTACCAGACCTCCTTTGTGGAAGGCTAATGCTTCAAAGGCTATAATATAGTCTTTCATTGATGCCTATCTGTCTGAGCTTAGTAAGATGACCCAAAAAGTTAGATTCATGTTCAAAGAGATCGAAAAGGGATTTTGAGAATATTTGCCAAGTAATTGGCCTTGCGTAGCATTTTTGATGCCACTACCACCATTTCCATCTTTCTTGGTCCAAGTAAAGGCTTCCCACATTTAGCTTAGTCTCATCATCTTTGATGTGATTCAATGTGAAATATTGGTCCATTTGTGATAGCTATATGGTCGGATGAGAACCATCAAATTTGTACATGTCCAGCTTGGGTGGTCAAGGGTGGGAATGTTGGTGGTTTCCATGGAAGTGAAGAGAATGGCTAGATTCTCCTTCATGGTCTTCATTAAAAGCATATGCCTCTACTTGTAACGCCAAATTTCCCTTTGTGACTGTGTCATTTAATGACTGGATATGCCTCGTTAACTCCTCCAACATTTCTTCAAGGGAGTCCATCTTCTCATTGGCCATAGCTTGAGCTTTGGTTTCTACCATGCACAGATCCGGTTCACTTGTTGTCACTGTGAAAACATTTGGGACCACCCAAAAATTTGAGGTTGACAAGTGAATGATACCACCTTGCTCAGCCAGTCGTCCTGATTCTTATGGGCTAAGTCTCCTATAAGTGTCCTGGGAGGGCCTCAGAAAAGTTAATCCTACCTAATTTCCTGCGAGAATCACCCCAAGGTATAGGAGCCAATTCCTAGAAAACTTAATCCTACCCAATGTCCTGTGAGAATCACCCCAAGGTATAGGAGCCACAAGCCTGCCTGCACAAATAATCAGATCTATCTGCAAAACCCACAACTCCAGAGTGTGAGTAGGAATGTGGTAGCCACCGAACCCCCGCTGCTAGATCTAATTGTTGTGGCTGAGACAAAACCCAACCTGCTAGATCTAATCTTGCAAAGAAGATGAGGGGCGATCTGTAGAGAGACAAGGGAACGATGGTCTCAAGGAGTGTCAGGTGCTACAGATCACAATATACATAAGGGTCCAATAATAGTACTCGACCCAATATTTTAGGGCACTAACTAAGGAGGATCAACTGTATGCTTAGCTGTACTACCCGACTACCCTATCGTACGTGTGAGTAATCTCCCCGAGTGCTATTCTCGATGTACTATAGTAGCAAGACGACCAATGGTTTATCTACGGTGAGGTTTCAGGTGAGCCTAGGGGGCTTCTGATATACCCAGAGGGTACGTGGAAGATAGTCCCTGTGCGGTTGTATCTAATGCACTACTACTCGAAGGGGTACCCACAGGGGTTACAAGGGAGTCCAACAAGTGTGACCACCTCTTGTATTTCCTGCGTGCATGCCTCCCCAAATCCGCAGGTTTATGTGCTCAGCAATAGATCCCATGGTTTAAAGATGCTGGAACATGTCTCTAGCCAAAAAAAATTCTGCTAAGAATGGAGATCCCACCAGCCTTGGAAAGTGCTCTGATACCACTTGTTATTCTCTTGACCTGCGAGAATACGCTAGAATACCAAATATGTGAATAAATATAACCCAAAACACAAATCAAATGAGAAAGAAAAACATGCATTTTATTATTTAGAAAGGAAAGCAATGTTCACTTGCCTCTTCGAGGGGGCAACCTCCAATAGAGCAAGTCTCGATTACAAAACAAGACATGATGCTTCTCAATGGGGAGTCTCTATCCTTTATATAGGATTCATACATGCAATACCATGGGTCAGTATGATGTTTCTTATTAATACCATCTATCTAATACCATGGCCCATTTACAACTAAATTTGGTCCCTTCTTTAAATGCGGGTCAACCACTTACAATTATTAATATGGGCTTTATTGACTCTTTAACTAACTATAACTATGACTTGACCCTATTACATAAATAAGGGGGTTAGGATTGGACCCTAACAATTCCAGTATTTGATATTAATGAAATGAAATGTTATTTCTATTTCATCTCTGTATTTATGGTTATATCGATAATTTTTTCCGTTCCTATTTAAATCTGGATTAGTCCAAAGCAGGGGAAATCATTATTATCTTCTATAGGAGGAATCGATCATGCAGATTCAAATTTCATCACTTTTGATCTGGAAAACCATGTTACTTGTCTTCACCATCAAATTTCATTTTTGATTCAAGTCATTATAAAAGGAAAGACGATTCATTAGACTGTCATTGATGAGGGTGCTTCCACCTGCATCATGTCTATTTCATGCTGGAAAATCATCGACTCTCCACCTCTCAACCAGTCTCCGAACACCTTATAAGCCTTTGATGGCAGAGGCTCCCATCCTTATGGTATTCTCACAAGTTTTCCCATCACCTTGGAAGGGAAAACTGTCGAACTAGAAGTAGAATTCGTAGATGCAAATTTGAATTACAACCTTCTACTTGGTCGAAATTGGAATCATGCCATGTTTTGTGTGGTTTCCTCTTTATTCCATGTGCTTTGTTTTCCTCATGAAGGGAAAATCATCACCATCTATAAATTATCCTTTTTCTCTTCTAGTTCTTCAAATGGAAACGTCCCATATGTGGGAAATACCGATATTCCCTATGAGAGCATGGGGATAGGGCTTTTCAAAGATTCTTCTATAATGGGAACTTTTTCTATCCCACCTTCACATATCTCCTCGATCAACATGATATTAACCTTGAATGATTCATGGATCATCCCTACTCTAGATCAAGCTTATTCTTTCGGTGATGCCACGCCGCTAAGTCCTTTAGAAAAAGGTTATGAAGAAGTTATTTTGGCTTCAGTGGCTACTTATGAAAGTCATACTATTCTTAGTATGCACCTGGACACGTTTTCACAATCTACTTGGATTGGTTCTTAGGATTATCTGGATCCATTGAACGAGATATTCCCTACCGATAAGAGTATTTTTGAGGTTGTCTCTTGATGAAACTCCCTAGAATGATGCTCATCATCATTCCTCGTTTCTCCCAAGTCTTAGTGATCTTTCTTCATGTCTGTAGACTTTTGTTTCTCATAACCCGACACATCCACTTCAAACACCTGTTTTGGTGCAAAAAGTTCTTTCTGAAGGTAATATGGGAAATATTACTGCTACCATGCCAATTGACATTTCCATTAAACCCGGGATTGTCAAGAACATTCACATCAAGGTTTCCTGTTCTTCATAAGAGATTAGGGTTTATAATGACCTTTTTAAAGAATTTTGCAATGTCTTCACTTGATCGTATAAGGAAATGCCTTGTATCAATCTAGCGATAGTGGTGCACAAAATACCCACTTATCCTGATGTGAAGCCCAGTCATTAAAGGCTCCCAAAAAGGTCGTTGCTATTAAGGGAGAAGTCCAAAAACTTCTAAAACATTTTTTTGTTTGAACTATCCCATTGACGGACTTGGTTTCTAATATCGTACACGTTACTAAAAAGTAGGGAACAATTCAAGTTGGTTTTTATTACCATGATATAAATCGTGCATGTCCTAAAGATAATTATCCCACTCCCTTTGAGTGTGTTGGGGTGAGTTACTTTCTTTTTATGGATGGATTTTCTAGTTATAACTAGATTAACATATTACCCACTCATCAACATAAAATTGCTTTCATCTATCAATGGGGGATTTTTTCTTATAAGAAGCTCCCTTTCAATCTAAAAAATGTTAGTGCCACCTTCCAGAGAGTGATGTCATATTCTTTTCATGATATTAAACACATCGTTCCACCTCATTTATATGACTTACTAGCTCATTATGCTAAGTGTTGTGACCATCTAGACCACCTTTGAGCAATATTTCTACGTTGTTAGCACTATACCATTCCTCTCAATCGACATAAATGTTTCTTCTGCGTCGAATCTTATCAGCCCTTGGGTTTTGTTGTGTCCCAAGAAGGCATATGAATAGATCGTCTGAAAGTTGAGGCTATTGTAAATCTACCCCCCCTTCATCCGTACACCAATTGCAGAGTTTGTAAGGGAAGGCCAATTTTTTTTGTCAATTTGTCGCTAATTATCCTAAGCTTGCCAAGGGATTTACTTTCTTACTTAAGAAGGGGATTACATTCATTTGCGAGAAAATTTCCCAACAATATTTTGATGCTCTAAAGCAAACACTCATTAGTGCTCTTTTATTACACCCCCCTAATTACCACCACGATTATTTCTTTTACTTGGTCGTGGCTAACAGTACCATTACTATGGTACTAGCCCAGGACAATGATGATGGCATTGAACATGTGGTTTATTATTTGAGTCAAAATCTTATTGACATAGAAACTCGATGTGCTCATATTGAGAAGCGCGCCTCGACAGCAGTCCATGTTGTCCAATGATTTCGCCATTATATTCTTCTATGTAAGACCACAATGATTTCCAACTGTAATCCCATGAATTATCTTCTGACTCGTCAATTTCTTGGGGGGAAATATTCTAACTAGATTGTTATCCTGCAAGAGTTTTATTTGGATTTTACTACTGCCAAATCAAAGAAATCGCTAGTTTTTGCCGAATTGATCTATACGCTTGCTTATGCAAACACCTCCACTCATTTTACTGAGCAGATACCTTATGAAACCTTGTTTCTCATCAGTACTCCATTAGGGGATTTTTGAGGTCTAAAATGGGCCTCTTAAGAAAAATGTACAACCAAAATAAACTTTATAAGAACCAATAGGATTCAAGATGATGATGTCAACCATGGGGGATGATTCAGCATTTTTTGAGTAAAAAAGTAAAAATATTAAAAAATAATAAAATAATAAAACTTCTTTTTCAACTCGTATTTTCAACTTATCTACTTAGGGTTTTAATAAAATTTATATTAGAAGTACTCATTGGATGCAAAATTTAATGCCTCATCCAAGGAGTACCCATGTTGCATATTGTCGATGGACCCTGCTACACAAAAAATGAGAAATACATGAAAAACTGTGATTGTAATCATGTTTTTCATGTAGCAGGGTCCATAAAAAGTATGAAACATGGGTACTACTTGGATGAAGAATCAAATTTTTCATCCAACGAGTGTTTCCGCTTGAAAATTGAGTAAATCCATAGGGAGATAAGTTGAAAATACGGGTTGAAAAAATAGTTTTTTCTTTTCTCCCTCTAAAATTTGATGATGTAATTTAATCTTATTTTATTATTTCCACTATTATTTTATAATTTCCTTAGGAGGCCCATTTTAGACCTCAAAACTCCCCTAATGTTGACCCTTGGTACGAAGATATTATTGTTTATCTTCAGACCCGAACTTTCCAATCCAAGTTGTCTCAATATGACCGTCGCCGCACCCGACATCAGTCTCAACCTTATCAGATTATTGGTGATACATTGTACCAAGTCAGCGTTGATTATGTTCTTTGACTATGTTTAACACTTGAATAGGCTGAACGAGTCCTAAATGACTACCACTCTGGGGCATGTGGTGGTCACATGTTAGGCTATGCCACTACTCAGAAGATCCTTCACACCGATTAACGTTGTCCTTGTATCTTCAAAGACTTGATTTTGGTAGTTCAAAAGTGCCATGAATGTTAGATATATAACTGTAAATAGTGCACCCTGCCAGCACTATTACACCTAGTTGTTACCATTGGCCCATTCACTAAATTAGGCATCGATTTCATGACCTGTAACCATCACTCGGCCGAGGGACATGGCTATATCATCATCGTCGTCGACTATTTTACTAAATGGGCAGAGGCAATGCCCACATATAATGATGACGATACAACTACTGCTCAGTTCCTCTTTAACCATGTCATAGCCTATTTTGGCATCCCTCAAGCCATTTTCACTAATCACGGATCCCATTTTCATCAGTACTTGATGGCAGAGATTACTGCTCAGTTGGGTCTTTGCCATGACAGCTCAACTCCTTACTACCCATAGGTCAATGGCAAAGTTGAATAGATTAATAAATTCTTAATTACTATGCTTCAACATACCATTGGGAAGCATAAAAAATATGTCATCTCATGCTGTTTTTGGCTCTTTGGTTTTACTAAACCTCAACTAAGACAACCACTGGTTTCACTCCATTCTAGTTGGTATATGGTTTAGAGGCGACACTCGCTATCGAGTGTGAAATTCCTTCATTAAAACTAGCTATTGAAATACTCCCCGATACCTCACCTTAAGAGGAACTCTTACTTTATCTCAACAGGCTTGATGAATCCCATCGTATTACCATGATGGTTATCAAAGCACAAAAAAATGCGTTAAAGCTCATTATGATCAAACTGTTTCTCCATGAGTTTTCACTGAAGGTGACTTGGTCTTGTTGTATGACTAAGCCAATGATAAGTGGGGAGATGGGAAGTTCGAACTTATGTGGCATGGGCCATACATTGTTAAATGTGTTTTGGAAAAAGGCGCCTATGAGTTGGTTGGCTACAAAGGTAATGCGTTAACACAACCCTGCAATGGGCTTTATCTGAAAAATTATTATGTGTGATTTCCGTATAATTACTTTTGTACATTAGTGTGTGAATTCATTAGTGTTCATTTTGATTTTTTGGTGTGATTGTTTGCTTTTATAGACATGTTTCCTTTGCTTATCTTGTGTTCCACGCGGTTCACAGATGTCATCGAACCATTATGTTTGTTTTGCTGATGGTTCTTTTCATAGCACACATAAATTATCTTCCGCAGCTTGGGCAATCTTCGCCCCTGATGGATAGTTGGTCAATTTACAAGGTGTTTTCCTGGGACGAACAACTAATAATTTTGCCAAGTACAGTGCAATTATTGAACTATTATTAGAAGCAGTTGCTCTCGGAATCAGAAATTTGGTTGTTAAGTTAGATTCACAAATCATTGTGCTACAATTTAATGGTCATGATTCAATAAGAAATCCACAAATTTTGTGCATGTATCTACGCATTCGATTACTGGAAAGAAACTTTTATTACATCACATATCAACACATTCCATGAAATTTGAATACATTAACATATGCATTAGTAAATTATACTTTAGATAGACATTTGTGTCACTTATAAAAAATTGAACACATCATCATATGACCACATAATTAGATAATAGAAACATGGATATGTATATATATATATAGATATATATATATATATATATATATATATATATTGAGTCTGTAAAAGTTTGTTATATCAAAATCTCAAAAATTAGTTTTTTGAGACACATGGCTTTGAAAGCCTACAACAGTGCAGATAAACACGACTAGAAATAGGTTATTTGCCCACATGATGCTCATGGTAGCATGAGGCCACTCTAATCACTTGGCCTAACAACAGATGAAGTCTCACATATATTCCTATTGTATGCCTCTAGTACTGCAACGCTACGTAATATATAGTCGCGTACTCTGTATTTCCTGAGTAATCACTTCTAGGTTTTGTTCCATCTCTACTATAGGATCTGCTTCTTCCTTGTACGGAGCTTCTTCCTCTACTGGGTGTGCTACTTGTCATGATATTGGGGACATTTCGGGAGGTCGTTTCGGTCCCACATCTACAAAATTATCACAAGTAAACTCTCAAATACACTTAAAATATAATCATAAAACTTGAAAAATTCCAAAACACAACTTTTACCTGTATCGGTCCACTGTGCACAAGGTGATAGAGGAAGATGTGGGTCTCCTCTGAAGTCTGTACCCGCATAGGCATAGTCATCCACAATGATCAAATGTTGGCATATCCAACCAAAGAACAGTGAAAGGAAATTCATCCGTTGATGTCCTCCCCCTCGAGGCATGATCTCGCTCCATTTGAGAAACCTTAGATTTCGTGGAGCTGGATCATCCACCTCTACCCGTTGGTACTGAAACAGGGTAAAATAATCCAAAAATAATGTGACTAAGATTGATCCAAATCCAAATTGCTTCAAGTCTCTTGTTTTGCACTTGGTCAATTGTCTCTTCGTGATGACCAATAGTCCTTGTTGGGATGGGGTCCCCAAGGGCAGCATGGAATTAATTAGTCATTTTTTGTAACAAATTTTGTAAAAGATGTAAAGTCTCTGTGATTTGTTGATGCGGAGCGCGTAGATGAATAAGAGTCAAAGGGGCTTAGCCCCTTATTTTAAGTAAAGTTTTGAGTCATTTTTTAGATTCACCCAAGGTTCGCGGACCATGGAATTGTATGGAAATGTATATAAATGATCGAGTCTTAGCAAGTCTAAGGACAAGTTGGACATAAGTTTTTGGATAGAGAGTTAGGTTGAAGAGTCGTGGGCAGGAGCTAAGGTAGGAAGGCTCTACTTCCTACGCTTAGGTAGAGAAGGGAAGGCTTCACAACTGAGTGTGCAGAGGCCTAGTTAAAGTCTGTAGCTGAGTGCAAGGACCCCTGTAGATGTGTGCAAAAGGTAGTTTGAGTCTGTAATTAGTGAATTGAAGATCAATAAACATAATTTTCTGAAGAATTACTGAGTATTTATGTTTATATGTGTTCGTGTTATATGTTGTTGATGAATGACATGTCTTATGAAATATTGATTGAATACTACACGATTATCTTGAATCTATCTTAATAATATATGCAATGAATGCTTAGGCACTTCTGCCAAGTTTTTGGTGATTTCTCTTATGTTTTATGACGAATTAAGTATATCTGCGCCAACTCCAACTTAGGATTGTTTTCTAATGCACGTAAATAAGAAAAAGGATTACTAAAGGTCCGTAAGGACTGATCATGGATCTTCTTAAATGTCAGTGTTATTTTAACAGAGTTAGAGTAACAAGCCCTATAATTTTATCGATCTGCATGGAGGAAGATCCAAGGTGATGGAAGACATCACACTAGTCCCTGGATGCAGAAAATTAGTTATTGCATCCCCCCATACTGCTTCAAGTGAGACTGCAGCTTGTGCTATGCAGGTTGTTGCTGAAAGTGCCAGTAGTGTAGGGCTTTCTTGGTTGGTGTAACTAAATCTAAACCTGTGTCAGGACCCCCTAAGCCAGCAAATGGTTCCATTTCCAGGACCAAGGTCTTCTTGAAAGAGATGTGTGATGTCGCATCATTGGAATACGACTAAAAAAGAAATTGAAAAGTGGTTGGATCGAAAGATTCACAAGTTCGTGGCACAAGAAAATAGGAATCCACACCTGTCAAAGGAAGATTGGTGGAATAGATATCTGTATACAGAGATACATGAAATATTCTTCTACATCTTCCCCATTGAGATGTAGGAGTGGTTAGCCAAGTTGAAAAATAGTCAAGGAAGGATGAAGCTCAATAGTCCTATAGTGTGGACTCAAAAATTAGTGTGACGACTAAAATCTTCTTAAAAAAAGATCACGCGGGCTGTCGATCACAGAGTCAATCGAATTCTAGGTGTATTTGTTACAGAATTTGTAGTTGATACCTCAGTCAACTATAGTAAAGTAGAGTGACGATTCTTCTAAGGACCGTGAGATAAGTATTTAAGATCATTGAATACTTGGATTAAAATGTTGTTATGTGAAAAATGGGTGATGCCATTACCTTGATGTTTGGAGCTACATGAAGTGGAATATTTGTTATAAATCGCGAAGGATTAGGACCAAAGTATGGTCCACTGATTGGACCTCCTTCAAGTGACGACGAAGGGGCAGGGTAGACTATGCCACAAAGTGCTATTCATCTAATCACTTAGGGGATTCATAGAACAAATCATCCTTCCCCTGTAACACCACCACATACACCTTTGCCCACACCTCCACCTCCACCTCCATTGCCACCTTTCAACATGGCGATTGCAATGAAGATGCCGATCTTCAAGGACATAGGAAGTGAATATCCAGCGCAGTTCTAGTTTGTTGTGAATATTGTATGGACAGTGAAACAGATCACTGATGATAACATAAAGAAGGCACATCTGGTTACCTCTTTTCAAGATCGTGTGCTAGCCTGGTACATTAATTATTACACTGATAATCGTCTTGAAATGCTAGGAGAAACTCAGATGGCTTTGAACAAAGAGTTTAGTAAACCCAAATATAACTCATAGTTAGTGATTGAATTTAAAGAGATCATGATGAAGGTTTAGGATATGCCTTGGGACTTTGATCAAAGGTTGAAGTGCAAGATGAGATAGGCTAACATGCAGATCTCAGACAACTAGCATTGTGACTCGTTTATAGCATCACTTTTCCCCATTTGAGAATTTCTCTATCAGAATAGAAGATAGATACTCAGGAATAAGCCTTGGAGATCGCAATGGCACTGTATGAATCACCTATTCGGGACACGAACCTAGGGGTGCAGTAGATCCACTCACAATTAGCAAGCCTACACCTATAATTATAGATTTTGAAAAAAGAGAAGGAGACTAGGCCTATCATGTGTGTAAAAGTGTGGTGTTTGAAGTGCAAGGGTCACGGGCATGATAAGGATCATTTTCCTGTATTCGTGAATTATATTACATTGGGGAGCTAATTCCCCTGAAGACAAAAGCCTCAGCAGGGCCAAGAATGGGGGCTGCGCTATGGTGTGCCATTTGGCGAGTTACTGGGAAACATGTGATGGATAACTGCCACTTTCTTCAGAAGTTTGTTCAAACACCTCAACAATTTTTCTGTAGTTTCTGCAAATCTATGGGCCACGATGAGCACCACTGTCAAAGTTATGAGCTGATGATGGAAAGAACCCCTAATTACCATATGAAAGAAAAGATTTGGCCTCTAGATCAAGGCGCTAGAGGAGCGCGCGTAGGTTTTCAGGGTCAAGGATGGGGCCAAGGAGGAGGACTTGGTAGAGGTCGCTATCAGATTATCTACTACAACTGCGGATAACCATGGCACTGTGCGCGAGATTTCCAAAACCCTACACACTCGTCATGTTGATACTGTAGATAGTTCGGCCCTACTATAGAAGAATGCCCGTTGTTAATAGCTAAGATGCAAGAGAAGAAAACGCAGCCTCAATAATATACATAGAATTTACAATTGTGAGGGCTCAGCCTCGAGAGGAAGATCAAAGCGTTAATATTGTGCTGAGAATTGGAATAACGAATGGTGTTGATAAAGGTAAACAACTTGAAGAAGAGGGATGGGTTCGCAAAGCACTAGAGAATGAAGTTGGATTTGATATGAATTGCACTAAGGAAACATTTATGGAAGCCAATAAGTGCTTCACTAAGGCCTCCACCTCAAGAAGCCTCGACAAGATGCAAGAAAGAAATGCACCGGTAGAGGTTGATCCTTCTATACTCACTATATTTTTGGAGATCTGAATGAAGTTGTTGCGTGATAGCAAGGTTGTGGAGGGACTGCAAGAATTAATAAATAAATATGGCAGTAAAGAAAAGGCCCCTGATGGAAACCACGTGGTCAGAAATATTGGCAAGCATAAGAAACAAACAGGGCGAGAGATGCAGATAACAACGCATATAGGTGATTATGAAATGGACCAGGTCATGTTGTATTTGTGGTCTGATGTGAATGTTCTACTAAAATAGACATGGGAAAGGATGGGGAGACTTGCGTTATAGTGGTCCCTGATTCAACTCAAGATGGTGAACCAATAGAAAATCATTCCCATGGGATGATTATATGGAGTAACAGTTGATATTGAAGGTGTGACTGCGGTGGCACACTTTGAAGTTATAGAAATTGTCGATGACAGTAATCCTTACCTCGCACTTGTGGGAATCAATTAGGCTATTGATATGAATGGGGTCATCAATTTGAAGAAAAGAATGATGTCATTTGAAAGAAAGTCACTTAGGGTTATAGTGCCCCTGGATCCTGTAAAAGGGGTGCACTATACTGAACCAGTCTGCGATTATGAAGAAAGTGACGATGAACTGGATCAAATTTACAAGATAATAGTGAGAGATCAGGATTGGTTCAATCCGACGGCAAATGGGCAGATTACATGGGACTGAGAGAGTTCGTACACATCTGATTCAAATGAGGAGTTAGAGCATTGGCATAATCGCTGACATGAAGTTTCTACATTGCAATGCAATATGATGATGAAGTCATTGCACTATGTTTCGTCGGAGGTAAGAAAACTATCATATTATGATGGTTTAACTGATGTAGATTTGTATTTGGATGAATTTGAGCGTGAAGTCCCTAAGGACCATTGCTTCCAAGCATTAGAGTTGGTGCTACGCACTACGCCTGAACAATGGTGGGTTACGCATAAGGATAATTTTGCTGGATGGTGATATTAAAGAAGAATGATGAAGCTATAGTTTGGGCGTGCTAATACAAGAAGGACTGAGAAGTATAACAGAAATGATGATCCATGTGATCACCTGGAAAAATGGACTAAGGCATGGGGGACTGAACCGAGGCCAAAATGGGTACACATATTTTTTCATACCTTTGATTCAATCCCCATGAACTTGTATCCTGAGACGGAGCTCCACCATGGCACCGTTGAATGGGATTTATTGAAGGAAGGGTTCTTATTAACTTTCAGTTTTGAAGATGGGTTTGCAAGCATCAATGAAGCACTGCAAGGGATTAAATCGGTTATCTTCAGAACACCGAATGAACCTATGGAATGGACCCAACCAGACTAGAGCACCTAGCTGCACCATGCATTGGAATGTTATAATGTGACTGTTGAAGAAGAAGAAGAAGACCCAAGGAACATAAATATTCTAGAGGAAGAAGGGCATCGCGAAGTCAAAGGCCCACAAATAGAAAACCCAGACATCTCCGCAGCTTTGAAACAAAGCAAGTAAACATTGGCACTAAAGAAGAACCAAAGTTCACAAATAATGAAGATTATTGGGAGGATGCCATAATAGATAAAGTTCTTGAATTACTTCACAAATACCAAGATCTCTTCCCCACTAAGTTTTTGGATTTAAAGGGCATAATCGGTGATTTGGGCATTATGAAGATCACATTGAAGCTGGACGCGAAGCCTGTTAAACAAAGGCCTTATCGCCTTAATCCTAAGTATAAGGAAAATGTTCGCCAAGAGTTGGATAAGATGTTGGAGGCAGGCATCATAGAACCTATTGAAGAATCTGATTGGGTGAGCCCGATGGTGGTCCAAGAGAAGAAACAAAAAGGAGAAATAAGGATTTGCGTAGATCTATGGAAGCTTAACAATGCATGTGTTCACGATCCATTTCCAACTCCGTTTACAAACGAAGTGTTAGACAATGTTGAAGGGAAGGAGGCTTATTCCTTTACTGATGGGTTTTGGGGTATCATCAAATCAATATCATGCCAGAGGATAGAAGAAAAATGGCCTTCGCGATGGAGTGGGGATGTTTTCAGTACACTTTGATACCATTTGGACTAAAGAATGCAGCTGCGATATTTTCTCACGTAGTCATAACAACGCTCAAGGAGTTCATTCATAATTTTCTAGATTATTAAAGTGCCATGTAGCAATTCTGCACCTGATGTTGGATACATGTCGAAGATACCAAATTGTGTTGAATTTGAAAAAATACATATTCTATGTTCTTCTTGGGATCTTGCTGGGTCATGTTGTGTGTAATCAAGGATTGATGGTGGGACCTCCAAAGATTGTGGTAATTATGAACTTGGAAGCCCCTAGGAACGTCAAACAACTGCACACAATACTGGGACATACAATATACTATAGAAAATTCATCAAAGCTTATGCTCAAATTACCTCGCCCATGAAGAAACTACTAAAGAAGGATGTGACATTCTGTTGGGATGAAGAATGTTATTGCCACTTAGATGTGTTGAAAGAGAAGATGGTAATTGTACCAATCTTAGTATTTCCTAATTGGAAAAAGGAGTTTCATGTACCCATGGGTGCTTCTTGAATTGCATTGGGTGTAGTGCTAACATAGGTCGGTGAAGGAGAATTGGACCATCCTATTGCCTTTGCAAGTATGAATTTATCGAAGGCCGAGAAAAATTATTCAACGACTGAGCATGAAGGGTTGGCCATGGTCTATGTGCTACAAAAATTAAGGCATTATCTATTAGGAGGGAATTTCAAGATGTATACAAATCATTCTACCTTAGAGTACCTGGTCAACAAACCTGTGTTGGGGGGGGGGAGGGAATTTACAGATGGCTTTTATTATTTTATGAGTATGATTTTTAAGTCATTGTAAAGACGTGCAGGCTAAATGCAGGACCTGACCATCTGTCGCGAATTGAAACTGGTGAAGAACCTAGTAATTTGGAGTAAGGGTTGCCAGATGCGCAGCTCTTTGCGGTGCACATAGAGGATGATCATTTTATAGAAATTATTCACTTCTTAACTAAGGGGATGGCAATGAAAGGATACACAAGTCAATAAAGGAAGGAATTAGTAGTGCACGCGACTGAATTTTCAATCATATCGGGGCATTTGTATAAATTGGGTGTCGATGAAATATTACAAATATATGTGTTGGACTTTGAGTGTGATAGCATTCTCGTCGAGGTTCATGGGGGATCTGTGGGAGGCCATTATGTAGGTAAAGAAACTGCGTAGAATATTTTACGCACAGGTTTATGGTGGCCAACATTGCACAAGGATTCCAAGGCATAATGTAAGGCGTGCGATGTGTGTCAAAGAACTGGCAGACCGTCACGAAGGGATGAGCTACCACTACATCCTCAGGTATCTTTGTAGGAATTTGAGAAGTGGGTGATTCATTTTATTGGGCCAATTCAGCCCCTTGGGAAGAAAATGGGTGCATGTTACATTATCACTCCAACAAAATATCTAACTAGATGGGCAGAAGCACAGCCTGTCAAGGATTGTACAGGGGCTACAACTACAAAATTCTTGTTTGAGTATGCCTTAACAGGGCTTGGATGCTCAAAAGTGTTGATGAGTGACAAGGGTACACACTTTCTGAATGAAATCATTAGCATGTTGACTGATGAGTTCCAGGTCTACCATCAGAAGAGTACACTATATCACTTGCGGGAAAATGGAACTGTCGAAGCTTTTAAAAAGATTTTGGAGAATGCATTGACGAAGATATGCAACACACAAAGGAATTACTAGCATCTACGCATACCTGTAGTGTTATGGGCTTATAAGACTACTTGTAAGAAGTGTTGGGAACGGGTTCCCTAGGGTCATTTTGGAGTTAAAAGTCCATGTTTTGGGGCAGAAAGCCCAAGTTTTGGGGTAGGAAGCCCAAGTTTTTGTATAGGAAGGTAAAGTCCCCACAGTTTGTGGCCACAGAGAATGAATATGTAAAGTGTTATAAAGGGTTTCTGCCCTTATTTTATGTAAGTTCTATTAGCTTTAAGAGATCCACCCATGGTCCGCGAATCATGGGATTGTATAAAAAATAAGTCTTATAAGAGTCAAAGTGAGTTCAAATCAGTGGAGTTTTGTTATGTTTTATGTAATGGGTCTGTGAGAGCTAAGAGTGAAGAGTCTTAGTGTAGGAAAGAGGCTTTGCAGCTGTGTGCACAAAGGCCTAGGGTAGAAGTCTACAGCTAAGTGCGCAGACCCCTACAACTATGTGTGCAGGGTAGCTGAAGTTTGTAAAGAGGATCTGAACATTAATAAAGAGAATTATTCTAGAATTATCTGTGTATGATCTATTTTAATTCTGCATATTATTAGGTTATGATGAATATTGGGTTTATGTTTTAATGCTTTATTGATGCGTGAATTGATATGTTTTTCTTTGTTATATGAACGCAAGTAAGAATATTTGGTTACACAAAGGTCATCTTAACGCATGTGAAGTTATTCAATACCTAAGCTAATTTGGGTAAAAATAGAAGTAAAGAGTAATTATAGAGGCATGTAAGTGCCTGATCACCTATATAGGGTATGTGAAGGACGATCGTAGACCTTCACAAAGTTTTGAAGGATGAATAAGAGAAGTATATCGATAAGCCCTAAAAGGCTTATCGACCTATTTGAAGGAAGGTTTAGGGTATAAAATGACATCACTACCATCTTTGGGTGAAGAAAATTGGTTCCTGTATCCCTCCATACTGATTAGGGTGAGACTTCAGTCCGCGATCCGTGGATTGATGTCGAAAGGACTAGTAGTGTAGGGATTTTCTTGGCTAATTAACGTTCAACCTGGGTCAGGGACCATCAAGCCAACAAATGGTTCTGTTGCTGGGACCACGATCTACATAAAGAGATGTGTGGTGTCGTGTCAATGGAATCCAACTAAGAATGAGATCAAAGACTGGTTTGATAGAAAGATCCACAAATTCGTGGTGCAAGAGAACATGAATCTGTGATTGACAAATGACTAGTGGTTGGACAAATATTTGTACACAGAGTGTTAGGTTCCTATACCAATAGGTGTCATATTTAATGATTGACTATGGGAGTGCCAAATATGATCATACTTTCCATGCTACAAAGGTTCCATATTTTGTAAACAAATAAGGAAATTTATAAAAATGTAAAGAGGATATGCCCTAAAAGAAAAATAAGAGGGCAAGAAGAATGAATTGGTCAACAAAAGATAAAGAAAATGAACCCCAAAGAAAGACCAGGAAAGACCAGGAAAGTGGCCAGTTAAAATGCCACTATTGTCCTATTTGTGCAAAGAAAGTCCACAATGTGCAAACACGGTTTCTTAGCACACTTGATGGATGGCCCAACAGCTCAATCTGGGCCAGTCCATATTTAAATTTCCTGTTGTAGAATAGCGAATGAAGGTCTATCCAAACAGTTCAATCTTGGCAGATCACTAGATAGATAGAGAAATAAAGGGCCCAACTGCTTAATCTGATCCCTTGGAAGAAATAAGGATAGATTTAGATAGGAGGGCAGCCAAAAGAAAAGAGGAAAATCAGGGTTTTCTAGTTCAAGTGCACCTAATCAAAATGAAGAAAAAATGCTAGGAATTGTAGAATGGGTATGTAGATTGAAGTTGCAGAAACAGGTCTATCAGCAATGTCATCTTTTTGAATATGATCTATTTCATGAATATCTCAAATGCCATGGAAAAGGTGTGATGACAAACCAGATGTTGCATGTCTAACTCCCCCTCTCTCTCCATACAATAATCATTCACTAACATCTCTCAAAGAGATTGGGATCTGCTCAAACTCTTAACTTCACTCCATTTCCATAAAAACTTAAGTGAAACTTCAAGTTTACTTAGAAGCTCAAAGCCACATTTCTTGTGTAAAGTTTTATTTCTCCCCACACCCCCAAGTCAAGGTGATTCAATTTCAAGCATCTAGCACTTCCCCTCATAGTCATATTAACATGTTAACTCTATTATATAACTCCCACTTATATTTCCCCTCCCCTATTGTACATAAAAATACATAAAAAACCCAAAAAAATATATAATATTCCTACCCTGGCAACTATAGCCCTATAACAAAGTTTTGGGAATTATAACGTTTCCCAGAAGCATTATAATAACCCTCCACGTCTTTGGAATTTATTTAACACTCGATTAAATAAATAGCCACACCTAACCCACCCACATAAACCATACAAACCCTCTTAACCAAAGTTTTGACCCGCATGTATTTGGAAAAATATTAAAATATTAACGTGGGTCCCTTTCTTTTAAACCTCCGCCATCTATGCCTCCTATCAACCATTGGATCACGCCCTCCAGATCCAATGGCTCTCGTTGATATCGGAGCCGCTCTGATGTACGAGAGTTAGCGCCCGATAGAAAGCGGTTTTCCCGCCGTACCCCCGGACGCATGTCCCCTTTCTATTGCATCAGGCCCGTTCTAACGCAAACCGCCCCCGTACCAAAAGCGATCCGATGGAAACCACAAACCGCCTCCTGTTCCCGCTCCTCACGTCATTCACCACGTCTACACCCACACCAGCGCTCGCGTTAATGTTTCGTACGCCGTGTCCGCCATGTCATCTGCCCATTTCAGCGACCATGTCATCCACCACGTCACCTTCCATACTCTGCTACAAGACAAATTTACATCATGATGACATCATCCCAAAAAAGCACCAAAAAACCCGAAAAATCCCAAATTTGTCAAAAAGGAACGAGAGTGATGGTTTTGTCTATTCTTCTGTTTATCGTATTGTGGAGACTGTGCATGTGAATTACATTCAACTCGTCACCAATGCTCCAATCCGCCACCCAGGCGAGTTCATGCTGCAAACCCGACCCCCTCAGCTCAGTCTACAACTACCTGTCGTGCTAGATGCCTGTAAAACAGGTATTTACACAATATTTGCCCACAAACCCTGTTTTTACAAAATTTCTCTGTTCAAAATCACTTGAAGAGCTAAATTCGAGTCAATTGCACTACTGTCTACAAACCTCTGCACTCTAAGTCACTGTTTGACCATTGTTACATAAGAAATCTCGCAAATTCTATTCTCCTCTGCGAATTGCCCAACAAACTGTAATTCGAGTTCACTTCCGCCTGCAAAACCACCAAAAAATGCTTGCTAAAGAAGCGACCTTTCCACTGTTCTTTTAGCTTCCTAACTAAACTCTGCAGACTCTGTCTCTCCTTTGAATTTTACTTAATGAGGCCATTTCCATATAAAACTCAAATTGCAAAATTCCTGTGAAAGACCAGTACTCTGTTTCCTGGTTAGACACAGACTCAAAATCCAATTATAAACACAGTGAATCATGGAGGCTCCAGTAGCCACGAATATTGCACCCTTGAATGCACAACATAGGGAGCTGGAGTGGCTACCTCTTGCTGATAGAAATTTCCAGATTGATGACATGGAGTGTGATAAACCTCACCTTCAGGCTTTTTGTGAAATAAGGAATAGCTACAGGAATAAAATTGACATATTTAGAATCTGGGAGTCTGATATGCCTATATACTACCTGCCTTCAGTGGATGTTTTCGCTGACCTCATCCATCAATGTTGTGATAATTATGAGCCTTCTCAAAGGGTAGTGATGGAACCTTCTGGAAATGTCCTCTTTCATATCACCCCTCAGTCTATAAATGAGATGCTGCACTTCGAGCCAACTCAATCTTTGGTCCCTCTCTCCATGAAACATTTGCTGGATCAAGCCTCCAAGTTGTCCTCTGCAAAAGTCGACCAAATTGCCAAGATGTTCATGCCACCAGATTGCTACTCCAGATACATAATTTCCTATCACCATGCCTAGTTTTATGAGCCTCAAAAAATGCTCATAGACATGATTTCCTACATCCTGGGATTCAGAACAAGTGAAATTGTGGATGAGATTGTCTTTGCTTTGATGTCCATGTTTGCTCCAGGACAACCCCCTGCTGTCAAGTATGATTATGCCACCTTCATAGCTAATAAAATTCACGAGAAATTCATGAATTTAGACAGAGAGAGAGTGTTCAAGTACACTTCATATATATATCATCTGTTGTTGCTCTATCAACTTGATAGTTTCCCAGTTTCCCTCAAAAAATTGGATGCTAAGGGGGAGCGAAGGTCTGTGATATTTTGGTCCTCGGTATTCCATCATGTTTGTAGCTCCACATATACATATTGTGAGTTTATTGACCTTTTCATATATCTAGCCACCTGTTTGTTGTCAACAACTCCTCCTGCCAGGCTCTCTGCTGAAATGCAGAAAATCCTACATCTCTCAAAGGAATAAAGTATTGGTGATTGGCATTTTTACCAAAACCATACAGTGATCAGGATCTATGGCTATCAATTAGCTACCTACAAGCTGCCAAATTATGTCCCTATGAGACTCTTTGCCCTGGAATACTACCGAGAATTCAGTAGTTCAGATTTGACTCATTTCTATGGTGCTAGGGAAAAAGCACAGCTCAAGATAAGGCATCAATTGGGCCCTCTTATCTTTAATAAAAGGGAAGAAGCATGGAAGGAAGCTGACAATATTCTGAGAGAGAAACTTAAGCTCAAACAAAGTTTTCTTTGGTCACCATATGACCCTGAAATTTCATAATCTTTAGAAGAGTAAAAAACAAGCTTACAGGATATGTGCACCATAATATCCCTTAGATTGAACAATATGCTAATCAACAAGAATGGGTAGAAGGAACACTAGTTGAGGAACTTACTGAAGAAGAGAGATTAGAAAAAGAAATGAAAGAGTTTGAAAAAACACTTGACCTTGACTCTTTTGGATAGGTGCCTTTCACATTGCCTCAACACCTTGGAACGGGCACATCATCTGCCACAAATTCACAATAACCTGCCCAAGAGAGTACTCCTTCTGCAGGGACATCCAAAGGAAAAGAAGTGTAGCATTTAGAGCAGTAGGAGACAATGGTAGACCGGCCAAATACAACAAAAGAGAAAAGTCAAGGGCAATCCCCTTCAACACAAGCAAAGGTAACTGAAATCCATGTGTTACAAACTCCTCTCAATGAGGAAAGAGCCAAGAAAAGGGACAGGCAGGAAGAGACACCCACAAGAGCATCCACAGAACAACAAGGGGAGAAGAGGCAAAGGTTGCACCCCTACTCTGAGGAAGAATTTACAGAGGAGACAACAGGAAACCTAAGGGGTGAGGAAACAATCGAACAATGGATTCCTCCAATTCTGGAAACATCAGCTAGCTCCTTTCAGCAGGAGCAAGAGAGGAAACATGGTGTAGAGGTTACATCCACCAGGAAACAGAGAAAACAAGGCTTGGACATCAAAAAATCATTCACTGAAATCAAGGCCAACAATGAGCCGGTAAGATTCCAGCTCTATAACCAATTGCTAAGAATGGCTCCCACCAATCAACAAAGGCTAATGGTAGCCTATGATATCCAAGAAGGGAAAATGACCATCAGTCACTTCAGGCCTACAGTATAGTAACCCTAGTCAGTTGCTGATTATATCAGAACCAATATGGAAGTTCTTGCTAAAGACATCCACCCAATGGACCAGATTGAACTACATAAGCAAACCAGAGAAATGGTGTACTCCACCTTGGCAGATAAAGCAATATTGGCCCACAGATTGCAAAATTCACTTCATAATACTTCTGCCCAATTGGAATTGGAGAAAGCCTCCTCATTAGCCAAGGACAATATAGTCAAATCATTAGAGGAAATTATTATGGAGCTGGGACATGATCCCAAGGATCCCAAGGGCATACATGCCTTAATTGAAAAGAAAGAAGAAGACATAGCAGCCCTCAGGAGGCAGCTCAAGCTGCCAGCTACAATACATCCTCAAGCCACATAAATAGCATAGCAGAAGGAAGAGGAGGATGTAGTAAGTTTGCTAATGAGGATGAATGAAAGACTGTTAGAAACAGAGAAATCCTTGGGGGCAGCACTGCAAGGAAAATAGGGAGAGTTGGCCTCTCAGCCAGCTCAAAAAGCTCTAACTCTTACAACTGCTCCTCCTATAGTCACCACAGTAGTCCCTCCTATTGATTCGACATCAACAGTAGGTACCTCAGCTCCAGCCTCAACTTCAGAAACAGTTACGGAAACAACTACATCAGTAGCAGGACAAGATGCTAGCCTGAGCATGGAGGACATGATGAAAGAAATAAAAGCTCTGGAACTCCAAATGGAAAAATTAAAAGAAGCTAAAGAAAAACTGGCCAAGATTGAGGTGAATTATGACAAATCAAAAATGGCTATGGCTGAGAAGACAAGAGAAGTAAAGGCCCTGGAAAATAAGATAAAAGCCTTGGAGAAGCACCTCACTCTTCACAAAACTCTGGCAAAAATCAAAACAATTTTGTGGAGTAAAATTGCCAGTCCATCACTGATCAATGGACACCAATCCAAACTATTCATGACCAGATTGAGTTGATAGGGATAGCTCAATTTGAGACTCAAAAGGCCAGAGCATTATTGGTAAACAAGCCCGAAGAGGCCAACAAGATGATCCATTTTTTGAATACTCATACTAGAGAACAGTTAGCAGCTCTAGGTATTAGGAACAAAAAAGACACAATTTTGTTAGTGAAAAAGGTGCTAACCATGAGGAATTTTGTGCAGACTTTGGAAAGAAAGTGCCAAGAGATGCAAACAGAAATAAATGCCTTCAGACAAAAGTTTTCAGTGTTGCAGAGCAAGGGGTTACCCAGTTTATTGACTAGCAATGGAAGACTGTTAACACATGAATAGTATGCTCGCAGGGTAAATACCTATGTTACCAATCAAATCACAACATCATCAAGCAACTCAGAAGAGACAGTGCCTCCCTCTGGACAGGTTTTATATGAAAAATTGGAAAAATTGTTTTATCTTGAACATGAGATAAATCATCTTTTTAAAGTCCAGCCAAATTACTACACATATACTGAAGCTGATGAACCATTAATTAAACTATAGAGACACCAGCTACCAATAGATCAATGGTGGGAGGGCATGCTTGAGGTTTTGCCAAGGTAATTTTAATGCTCTTTTTGATCAACTGCATAGAATCAAAATTCAAAAATATGGGCCACGAACCAGAAAATCAAAAATGATAAAGGAGGGAAATTGCGCTAAAAAGCATTAAGGCAAACTCAGGCACAGGTGGCAAGTAACAACACATCAGGAATGCAAATCAGAGAAGCAACTATCAGCCGACTAGCCGAAAAGTCAACAATAGCGGAACACCTAAGGCGGCCAGTACAACATAGTTACTCCATCATTCATTTCTGCGTGGTTTTCCATATCAGTTATGGCCTTTGCCAAAGTAGATGGTTGAATTTATTACTTGATATTTTTCCTACGGGATATTTTGTAAACTCTTTTATAAGTAATTCCCCAAGATATGTATTGTTGTTGGTTGGTAAATATCATTCTGGACCTGAGCTGTATATTTTGAGAACTCTTTTGAAATAAAGATTGCTGGAATGCTTTGCTGGTT
The DNA here is from genome assembly GCA_031772625.1 of Pinus tabuliformis. Classification (NCBI taxonomy): domain Eukaryota; kingdom Viridiplantae; phylum Streptophyta; class Pinopsida; order Pinales; family Pinaceae; genus Pinus; species Pinus tabuliformis. The sequence goes on along the minus strand of CM062819.1, from coordinate 1,015,294,927 downwards.
ATGGAATCAATGGCAGAAGGATATATTACAGAATTCTCGTGTTAATGCATAGATCAATAAGTCTTCCTTACTCTTGTGTTACTATATTTGTGTTTTATTTACCATCTAAATATCAAGCTCTAAGTTACAAGAAAAAAGGATAGCCCAGAATTTACTTTGCTGTACTCTGTGTTCAATTCCTGTAAATTTTTTTATGTTTTCTACAGGACTAGCATAGGCAAGAATTCTTGATTTCTCTTGTTTCCCTGGTTCTTTCACTCTAAATATCATCAAGGAATTCTTAACTACTCACTGATAATGTTTACACAATTTCCCTCTGTTAGCATAATGAAAGATTCTTAATTTCCTTTCATTCCCTGACTTCATTTCATCTTATTCCAGCTTGAAAATTGTTCTATGTTTAATTATCTTGCTCTGTAGTTCTCCTATTGCCAGAGAAACCATACCCAGAGGTTTATTTCCCTTAGACTCCATCAATGCAATGGTCTGAACTTCTCTCACGTTACAACCCTGCTCTACTGAGTGTCACTTTCCAAACACCAAACAAAACTTGTGCTTCATAACTAGCCTAACATATAACAAAACAAATCTAAATCATAAAGAGAGAGCCCTCTCTGGTTGCAGATTGGCTAGAATCTTTAGCTACAAGACTGGTTAGTGGTTACCTCGCTCGTATTCCCCCTTAGAGCTTTCCTAGGGAACAACCTGAGTGATAACATCATTGGCGACTCCACTGGGGACCTGAATGACTGTTTTTTACTGCTGTCTATTTTCTAAAACTACAGATGGAGCCTGAAGTTAGCCAGGTAGCCTTTGAAACTATTTTTGTTGTGCATTTACAGGAGTAGATAAACGCTGCTTCAATCAATCTCTAGTCTAGTTTTAGGCTTTAAACAAATGTCTCAAAGATTTGATCGCTTTCCCTGTTTTAGCATATTCAAAGGAAAGCCCAAAACTTCCTATTTTGCATAAGATCTTCCTTCAGAAAATTCTTAAAAACTGTGATCTTTAAACATTTCCAGAAAGTACCAAAAACAAATTTAGAAGATGGCTCCAAAGAAGAAAACTCGTTACACAAGATCAAATCCTGATCCAAACCCTCCAGCTATTTTTGAAAATCCTAACTTGATCTCTAAGAGTCTTAGAAGACAAGAAAATCTACAAAATCCTGCTGAGTTAGACGTTGATATACTTCAGCAAAACCCTTCAAAATCTGAGATTACTCCTGGGAGAGCATCAGTCCTTTCTACAGCCTCTCCGAGTTCTTCATCCACACCTCAAAGTATCCTCTCCACTCCCCCATCCACTGCACATATTTCCAGTGCTGTCCCTACTGTTCCAACTATCCTATTTCTTCCTGCTGTCCCATTTATCCCTGTAAATATGGCAAACCGTTATGCTCCTCTGCAGTTACCTTCAAATCCAGGGGCTATGCCTCAGCATTATCAGAGCAAAATCACATATTTTGATGGTACTGGCTCCTATACAGCCCAAAAACACACTAAGAAAATGACGGACTACTTTGAGAACTATGAAATTGATGACAATGATGTCAGAATGAAAATTTTTGTTCAAAGTTTAATCGGTGAAAATTTTAGGTCACTTGGTGCAAACACAATTGCTGATTTGGATGCCCTTTACCAAAACTTTCTCAACAGATGGGAAAATAAGAAAGATCCATTGCATATCCTATTAGAGTATGACAGTTTAAAAAGAGGCCCACAAGAAACTGTCCAAGACTATTGTGCTAGATTCAACAATGTGTACAATGCTATCCCACAAAACCTTAGACCTCCACTTCACCTAGCCTTGATCAAATTCCCTAATGGATTTGATTCTGACATGGCATATCAGCTAAGAGAAAGGGATCCTCCTAGCTTAGAAGACATGTAAAGAATAGCAGTTAGTGTAGAGGCCAACTTGATAACTAAGAGAAATCGGGCTAGAAATTAAAGGAGAAAAACTTTCAACGAAGAGCCTTCAGCATTTGAGAAAAAACTAGATGCAATCATCAAAGGTATGGAAATATTGGGTGATAGAGTGGAAACCATTGAAAGAAAGTCTTCTTGGGATGGTCAACCAAGCAACACCACTAGAAATCCAAACTTTAGAAAAAATCAAAATCCTAACACCGGGAAAGTTGGCCCTGATCAGAACATCAGACCTCCATTTCAAGAGAACTATGTTGAAGCCTCAACCTCTAGTAAGCCAACAGAGGATACTCAAATCAACCTAATGGGTTTGAACAGTGAAAAACAAATCTTTCTAATCCAAGATGACCAAGAAGCTCATAATTTCAGCCAATTTCAAACCAAATCCGGAGAGTCATTTGATTTCAGAGAAGGCTATGATGCAGCGGTCTATGAGGTTCATAAACAATAAAAATTAAGAAGGAACTATAGATGTGCCTGAACCTGCCAAGCTGAAAGATACCAAGCAGCCAAAGAAAACAAAGGTTAAAGCTGCCCTAACAAGACCCCCTTTTAAAACAGACCTCAACCCAAAACAAGTCACGGTGGAGGACATATCAGACTTATAGCCCTTAAAAAATCAGCCATCCACATCCTTTCCCTCAAAAGAAAATCTAAACTGCCCTCCTGAAAATAGTTTCAAAACAGATTTAGCTCAAAATAGCACTCACGATGAAGAGAACGTCACTGAAAATACAACAAAAAAGGAAAACCTTGCTGCTTACAATACAAGAATTCAAGTGGAAAAACCTTTTAACTTAGAAACAGAAATAGGCAAACTGAAAATAGCTATTCCTTTGTCTGAATTGGCTAAACATGAAGTTTATAGGGAACAAATAAACAGGTCACTTCAAATATAAGAAAATAGGGATGCAGTCAATGTTTTAGATGACCAACCAGAACTGATTTTTGGTCCTGAAGTCAATGGTAAAACAGTAGAAGGAGGGGTTCCTCCATTCTATGTAAGCTTAAACATTCATGACAAAGTGCTGCATAATGCAATGTTTAATTCGGGAGCTTCCCATAACCTAATGCCTAAGTCTGTGATGGAAAGACTGGACCTAGATATCACAAGGCCTTACAAAGACTTATTCTCATTTGATTCTAGCCAGGTCAGGTGTCTAGGCCTAATCAAAGATCTGTGTGTATCTCTAGTACAATACCCTGCCAAGATGATCTTGATGGATGTGGTGGTAGCCGATATCCCACTAAAGTATGGTATGTTGTTGTTTAGATCTTGGGGTGCGAAAATCCAAGGATCTTTGCAGGTAGACATGTCCTATGCCACCATTTCAGTCTTTGGACAACCAAAGAGATTGTACTGGGAAACATTGATGAAATATGTGGTTAGCAGTCAAGAGAAACCCCAAAACTTCCCCATCTATTCTATGCATTCCGATATGGATTCATTCATTTTATACAATGCTGAAATGTGTCCCAAAATTGATGTCAAACTCCTGGAAACAGCACAAACAAAAAGCATAAATGAACAATCTAGTGCCCAAGATCAAAAAATTATTGATGTGATTGATGCAACAAATGAACATGACATACCATATGAGTTACAAAATCCAAATTTTCCCACTGAACAAGGTTCCAAAACTCCTAAGGCTAGTCACAATCAAGAAATCTTATGGTACTTAGAATTTGATGGGTCAGTGAACAAATTAGGAGCAGGGGCAGGGTTTTGGATACACAACATGCAAAATGACCATGCTCAAGGTCATGCATATAGGCTAAATTTCAGATGTACAAACAACATGGCCGAATATGAGGCCCTTGTACTGGTTCTCAAACTAATTAAAAGTCTTGGGGTAGCTAGGATTTCAATTCTAGGGGACTCAGATTTGATTATACAACAGATGAAGGGAAACTTTGTTACAAATGATCTTAGGTTAAGAGCTTACAGAGGGGCAGCCATTGAAATACTTAACACCTTCTCAGAATCTCAGCTCACCAAAATTCCAAGAAAGCACAATTTACATGCACATAGTTTGGCAACTTTTGCCAACACATGCAAGCTACCATTTGAGCCCAACCACTGCCTCACTGCTGAAATCAAACACAGACCTGCTGTCCCAGATAATATAAAAAATTGGCAAGTATTTGAAAACGATACACAAATAAATAATTTCCTGACTTTGAAAGAGGAATTCTAAAGTATAAACACTGACACAAGCACCATTGATGATCAGCACCAAATTGGAAAAATTGAGCAGAATATATAGCTAAAACAACAAATCTGATTTTGCATCCAACAACTTTTGACTGTAAAAATTTACAAGAACTGAAGCAAATGGACCTTGATGAAATGACTGAGGGAGAATCTGAAGTAATTGAACTAAAGGATAATTTCCTGCCCACAAGCCTGACTCCTTTGGAGGATATATTTGATTCAAATGACATACCAAGAAAGCCAAAAATGCAACCTCTAAATGTAGAAATTGAGGACTGCAACATAGGAACCACAGAAAATCCCAAAATGATAAAACTGTCCAAAACATTGCGTCCTGATCAGAAATTGAAATACATTGACCTGTTTAAAGAGTTTCAAGATGTTTTTGCATGGAGCTATGAGGACCTCAAGTCCTATGATACTTCTATCATCCAACATACAATACCCTTGAAAGAAAATCAAAAACCTTTTAAACAAAAGCTAGAAGGGTGAATCCCGTCCTCCTACCCCTGATTGAAAAGGAAGTCAAATGAATGTACGAAGCTGGAATAATTTCACCTATCAGGTTCTCAGAGTGGATTTCAAATCTAGTGCCTACTAGGAAGAAAACGAGAGAGATAAGACTGTGTTTTGAATTAAGAAATTTGAATAAAGTCTCTCTCAAAGACCACTACCCCTTACCTAAGATGGATCATATCCTACAAAGGGTAGTAGGAGCTTCTAGGATCTCACTGTTAGATGGCTTCTCAGGATTTAATCAGATTTTAGTCCACCCGTATGATCAAGACAAAACTGCCTTTACGACACTTTGGGGAACCTTTAAATATGTAAAGATGCCTTTTGGACTCAAAAATGGAGGGGCCACGTTTCAAAGAGCAATGGACATTGCCTTTGCAAAGGAGATCCATGATTTCTTAGTCATATTCCTTGATGATCTCACTGCTTTTTCAAAATCAGACCAAGAGAATTTAGAGCATTTGAGGCAAGTGTTCCTAATTGCAGAAAATATGGCATATCATTGAACCCAAAGAAATCGTTGTTTGGCCTAGAAGAAGGCAAACTCCTAGGTCATATAATCTCAAAAGATGGCATAAGAATTGACCTGGAAAGAATACAAGCTATCCTCCAAGTCCCTCACCCAAGAAACATCAAGGAACTACAAGCCTTTCTAGGGAAGATCAATTTCCTAAGAAGATTCATTCCCAATTTGGCCGAGCTAATAAGACTGTTGAATAATATGCTGAAGAAAGGTTCTAAAGTCAAATGGACCACAAAAGCTAAACAAGCCTTTGAGGAAATCAAAATAGCTTTGACTAAAATTCCTGTTCTCACAAGCCCCAAGTTTGATAGAGATTTCATAATCTTTTCCTTTGCATCTGAGCATACTATTGCTGCTGTCCTATTACAAAAGGATGACCAAGGATGTGAGAAACCCATTGCTTTCTTCAGCAAAGCACTTAGAGATGCTCCGCTCAAATATCAAATCATGGAGAAACATGCCTATGCCCTTGTAAAGGCCATCAAGGATTTCATAGTTTATATCTTGTACTCTCATGTGATAGCCTATGTTCCAAAGGCTGTGGTCAAGGACATTCTGACTCAAGAAGGAATTGAAGGTAAAAGGGGCAAATGGATAGCCAACATTTTAGAGTATGACATTGAAATCAAGCCTACAAAACTCATAAAAGGACAAGGGTTAGCTAAATTAATGACTGAAACCAATTTTCAAGCCCTTGACATCAAAGAACTGGATAACAAACAGGAGATGGCGACTCCACAGATCAATCAAGCGTTTTTACAATCACCTTGGTATGCTGACATATGTTTTGTATTGTTAAACTTGCAAGCTCCTCCAGGGTTATCCAGAACTAAAAAGAGATTCTTGAAAATGAAAGCTTCAAAGTTTTGTATTATAGACAATGTTTTATTTTGGAAAAATCATGAAGGTATTTTGCTAAATTTCCTAATACAGGATGAAACTAACAAAATACTCAAGGAATTTCATGCAGGGGACTGTGGAGGACACTTGTATTGGAAGTCAACATCTGATAAAATTCTAAGAGCTGGTTTTTATTGGCCCTCCCTGTTTGCTGATGTGAAAAAAATTGTAATTTCTTGCCATAAATGCCAGATCTTTGAAGGCAAGAGAAAGTTGTTACCTTTACCTCTAAAACCCATTTCCACCGAAAGACCATTTCAACAATGGGGTTTAGATTTCATTGGAGAAATTCACCCTTCCTCTTCTGGCCAACAAAAGTGGATTTTGACTGCCACAGACTACTTTACCAAATGTATAGAAGCCATCCCTTGTAGGCAATCAAATGACTCAATCATCATGCAATTATTAGAAACCAATATTTTGTCTAGATTTGGCTATCCTGAGAAAAATATTACAAACAACGCTGCTGCCTTTAAATCCAAAAGAATGATTAATTTTTGTCGTACCACATTATCTTGGGCCACTCCACAGCCTATTACCCTCAGGGTAATGGCCTAGCCGAATCCTCCAACAAAAGCCTGATCAACATCATCAAAAAAGTCTTGGAGGACAATAAAAAAAATTGGCATAAAAAGCTTGTTAATGCACTATGGGCCGACAGATTGACCATCAAAAGATCTATTGGAACCAACCCATATGAATTGGTTTATGGCATGGAGGTTGTGTTCCCCTCATCCTTGGGAATCCTGGTAATCAAATTGTTGCAAGAGTTACAAGCAGAACCCAATGACATTCAAATGAGAATCAATCAAACTATTCACTTGCAACAAACTAGAGAGGAAGTATATCAGAGAACTCAGGTTCTGCAAGATAGACTCAAGAAGATTTTTGACAAAAGAACAAAAGCTGAAGATTTCTTCATAGGAGACAAAGTGCTAAAGTGGGATTCTAGAAGGGAAGACAAAGGAAAGCATGGAAAATTTGATTTCCTCTGGAAAGGACCTTATGTCATTCAGGCTGTACAAGGAAACAACACCTATTCTTTGAAGAGTTTGGATGACACTGAAGCTGAGGAAGGGCCAGTCAATGGGCGAATGGTCAAGCATTATTTTGATCCTCTTTGATCAACATAACAAGACTGTATATTGTACATAAATAGTGTCTATTTTAGTAGTTCATTACAACAATTAGATTAGGGATAAGATGCAGCAAGTTCTGAAGGAAAAAAGCAAACAATTGTGCCACCTTTTGTACATATTTGAGCTTATCAGAAGAAATAAAAAAGAAGGCTTGGGAGCCATGAAGATGACTGAACATTTAGATCAACTGGCAAAACAAAGTTGTTATTTTGTTTCCATTAGCTTATGAGAAGTGTATACATGTTACAAAGGTTCAGTTCATTGGTCTGCAACAGAAGGAATTTTCAGATTACAGCGAGAGTTGAAAGTAAGGCCATCTGACCTGCTATTCTTGGCTTTTCACCTGGAAAAGCCATCCCCAAGTGGAGCCACTATTAGGTTCCTATACCAATAGGTGTCATATTTCATGATTGACTATGGGAGTGCCAAATATGATCATCCTTTCCATGTTGCAAAGGTTCCATATTTTGTAAACAAATAAAGAAATTTAAAAAAAAGTAAAGAGGGTATGCCCTAAAAGAAAAATCAAAGGGCAAGAAGAATGAATTGGTCAAAAAAAGATAAAGAAAATGAACCCCAAAGAAAGACCAGGAAAGACCAGGAAAATGGCTAGTTAAAATGCCACTATTGTCCTATTTGTGCAAAGCAAGTCCACAATGTGCAAACACTGTTTCTCAGCACACTTGATGGATGGCCCAACAACTCAATTTGGGCCAGTCCATATTTAAATTTCCTGTTGTAGAATAGCGAATGAAGGTCTATCCAAACAGTTCAAGCTTGGCAGATCACTAGACAGATAGAGAAATAAAGGGCCCAACTACTTAATCTGAGCCCTTGGAAGAAATAAGGATAGATTTAGATAGGAGGGTAGCCAAAAGAAAAGAGGAAAATCAGGGTTTGCTAGTTCAAGTGCACCCAATCAAAATGAAGGAAAAATGCTAGGAATTGTAGAATGGGTAAGTAGATTGAAGTTGCAGAAATAGGTCTACCAGTAGTGTCATATTTTTGAATACGATCTATTTCATGAATATCTCAAATTCCATGGAAAAGGTGTGATGACAAACCAGATGTTGCATGTCTAACTCCCCCTCTCTCTCCCTACAATAATCATTCACTAACATCCCTCAAAGAGATTGGGATCTTCTCAAACTCTTAACTTCACTCCATTTCCATAAAAACTTAAGTGAAACTTCAGGTTTACTTAGAAGCTCAAAGCCACATTTCTTATGTAAAGTTTTATTTCTCCCCACACCCCCAAGTCTAGGTGATTCAATTTCATGCACCTAGCACTTCCCCTCATATTAATATTAACATGTTAACTCTATTATATAACTCCCACTTATATTTCCCCTCTCGTATTGTACATAAAAATACATAAAAAACCCAAAAAATATATATAATATTCCTACCCTGGAAACTATAGCCCTATAGCAAAGTTTTGGGAATTATAACGTTTACCAGAAGCATTATAATAACCCTCCGCGTCTTTGGAATTTATTTAACACCCGGTTAAATAAATAGCCACACCTAACCCGCTCACATAAACCATACAAACCCTCTTAACCAAAGCTTTGACCTGCATGTATTTGGAAAAATATTAAAATATTAACGCGGGTCCCTTTCTTTTAAACCTTCGCCATCTATGCCTCCCGTCAACCGTTGGATCATGCCCTCCAGATTCAATGGCTCTTGTTGATATCGGAGCCACTCCGATGTACGAGAGTTAGTGCCCGATAGAAAGCAGTTCTCCCACTGTACCCCGGGACGCGTGTCCCATTTGTATTGCATCAGGCTCGTTCTAATGCAAACCGCCCCCGTACCAAAAGTGGTCCGATGGAAACCACAAACCGCCTCTTGTTCCTGCTGCTCACATCATTCACCACGTCTGCACCTACGCCAACTACCATGTTAATGTTTTGTCCGCCGTGTCCACCTTGTCATCTGCCCATGTCAGCGACCACGTCATCCGCCACGTCACCTTCCATACTCCGCTACAGGACAAATTTACGTCATGATGATGTCATCCCAAAAAAGCGCCAAAAAACCCAAAAAAGCCCAAATTTGTCAAAAAGGCATGAAAGTGATGGTTTTGTCTATTCTTCTATTTATCGTATTGGGGAGACTGTGCATGTGAATTACGTTCAACTCATCACCAACGCTCCAATCTGCCACCCAGGCGAGTTCACGCTACAAACTGGACCCCCTCAGCTTAGTTTGCAACTACCTGTCGTGCTAGATGCCTGTAAAACAGGTATTTACCCAATATTTGCCCAGAAACCCTGTTTTTATGAAATTTCTCAGTTAAAAATCACCTGAAGAGCTAAATTCGAGTCAATTTCACTGTTGTCTGCAAACCTCTGCACTCTAAGTCACTGTTTGACCATTGTTACATAAGAAAGCTCGCAAATTCTGTTCTCCTCTACGAATTTCCCAGCAAACTGTAAGTCGAGTTCACTTCCGCCTGCAAAACCACCAAAAAGCGACTGCTGAAGAAGCGCCCTTTCCACTATTCTTTTAGCTTCCTAACTAAATTATGCAGACTCTATCTCTCCTTTGAATTTTACTCAGTGAGGCCATTTCATATAAAACTCAAATTTCAAAATTCCTGTGAAAGTCCAGTACTCTGTTTCCTGTTGAGACACAGACTCTAAATCCAATTATAAACACAGTGAATCATGGAGGCTCGAGTCGCCCTGAAGATTGCACCCTTGAATGCACCACATAGGGAGCTGAAGTGGCTACCTCTTACTAATAGAGATTTCCAGATTGATGACATGGAGGGTGATAAACCTCACCTTCAGGCTTTTTGTGAAATTAGGAATAGCTATAGGAATAAAACTGACATATTTAGAACCTGGGAGTTTGATATGCCTATATACTACCTGCCTTCAGTGAATGTTTTCCCTGACCTCATCCATCAATGTTGTGCTAATTATGAGCCTTCTCAAAGGGCAGTGACGGACCCTTATGGAAATGTCCTCTTTCAGATCACCCCTCAGTCTATAAATGAGACTCTGCACTTCGAGCCAACTTAGCCTTTGGTCCCTCTCTCCATGAAACATTTGCTGGATCAAGCCTCCAAGTTGTCCTCTGCAGAAGTAGACCGAATTGCCAAGATGTTCATGCCACCAGATTTCTACTCCAGATACACAATTCCCTATCACCATGTCTGGTTTGATGAGCCTGGAAAAATGCTCATAGACCTGATTTCCTACATCTTGGGATTCAGAACAAGTGAAATTGTGGATGAGACTGTCTTTGCTTTGATGTCCATGTTTGCTCCAGGACAGCCCCCTACTGTCAAGTATGATTATGCCACCTTCATATCTAACAAAATTCACGAGAAATTCACGAATTTAGACAGAGATAGAGTGTTCAAGTACAATTCATATATACATCATCTGCTGTTGTACTATCAACCTGATAGTTTCCCAGTTTCCCTCAAAAAATTAGATGCTAAGGGGGAGCGAAGGTCTGTGATCTTTTGGTCCTCAGTATTCCATCATGTTCGTAGCTCCCCATATACATATTGTGAGTTTATTGACCTTTTCATATATCCAGCCACCTGTTTGTTGTCAACAACTCCTCCTGCCAGGCTCTCTGCTGAAATGCAGAAAATCCTACATCTCTCAAAGGAATACAATATTGGTGACTGGTATTTTTACCAAAACCATACAGTGATTAGGATCTATGGCTATCAATTAGCTCCCTACAAGCTACCAAAGTATGTCCCTATGAGACTCTTTTCCCTGGAATACTATCGACAATTTAGTAGTTCAGATTTGACTCATTTCTATGGTGCTAGGAAAAAAGCACAACTCAAGATAAGGCATCAATTGGGCCCTTTTATCTTTAATAAAAGGGAAGAAGCATGGAAGGAAGCTGACAATATTCTGAGAGAGAAACTTAAGCTCAAACAAAGTTTTCTTTGGTCACCATATGACCCTGAACATTTCATAAGCTTTAGAAGAGTAAAAAACAAGCTTACAGGATATGTGCACCATAGTATCCCTTAGATTGAACAATATGCTAATCAACAGGAATGGGTAGAAGGCACACTAGTTGAGGAACTTACTGAAGAAGAGAGATTAGAAAAAGAAATGAAAGAGTTTGAAAAAACACTTGACCTCGACTCTTTTGGACAGGTGCCTTTCACATTGCCTCAACACCTTGGAATGGGCACATCATCTACCACAACTTCACAACAGCCTGCCCAAGATAGTACTCCTCCTGCAGGGACATCCAAAGGAAAAGAAGTGCAGCATTCAAAGTAGCAGGAGACAATGGCAGACCGGCTAGATACAACAAAAGAGAAAAGTCAAGGGCAAGCCCCTTCAACACAAGCAAAGGTAACTGAAATCCCTGTGTTACAAACTCCTCTCAATGAGGAAAGAGCCAAGAAAAGGGACAGGAAGGAAGAGAAACCCACAGGAGCATCCACAGAACAACAAGGGGAGAAGAGGAAAAGGTTGAACCCCTACTCTGAGGAAGAATTGACAGAGGAGACAGCAGGCAACCTAAGGGGTGAGGAAACAACTGAACAACGGATTCCTCCAATTCTGGAAACATCAGCTAGCTCCTTTCAGCAGGAGCAAGAGAGGCAACATGGTGTGGAGGTTACATCCACCAGGAAACAGAGAAAACAAGGCTCGGACATCAAAAAAACATTCACTGAAATCAAGGCTAGAAATGAGTCGGTAAGATTCCAGCTCTATAACCAATTGCTAAGAATGGCTCCCACCAATCAACAAAGGCTAATGGCAGCTTATGATATCCAAGAAGGGAAAATGACCGTTAGTCACTTTAGGCCTACAGTACAGTAGCCCCAGTCAGCTACTGATTATATCAGAACCAATCTGGAAGTTCTTTCTAAAGACATCCACCCAATGGACCAGATTGAACTACATAAGCAAACCAGAGAAATGGTGTACTCCACCTTGGCAGATAAAGCAATATTGACCCACAGATTGCAAAATTCACTTCATAATACTTCTGCCCAATTGGAATTGGAGAAAGCCTCCTCATTAGCCAAGGACAATAGAATCAAATCATTAGAGGAAATTATTATGGAGCTGGGACATGATCCCAAGGATCCCAAGGACATACATGCCTTAATTAAAAAGAAAGAAGAAGACATAGTAGCCCTCAGGAGGTAGCTCAAGCTGCCAGCTACAATACATCCTCAAACCATAGAAATAGCATAGCAGAAGGAAGCGAAGGATGTAGTAAGTTTGCTAATGAGGATGAATGAAAGACTGTTAGAAACAGAGAAGGCCTTGGGGGCAGCACTGCAAGGAAAACAGGGAGATTTGGCCTCTCAGCCAGCTCAAACAGCTATAACTCTTACAACTGCTCCTGCTACAATCACCACAACAGTACCCCCTACTGATCCGACATCAACAACAGGTACCTCAGCTCCAGCCTCAACTTCAGAAATAGTTACGACAACAACTACAACAGCAGCAGGACAAGTTGCCAGCCTGAGCATGGAGGACATGATGAAAGAAATAAAAGCTATGGAACTCCAAATGGTAGAAATAAAATAAGCCAAAGAAAAACTGGGCAAGATTGAGGTGAATTATGACAAATAAAAAATGGTTGTGGCTGAGAAGACAAGAGAAGTAAAGGCCCTGGAAAATAAGATAAAATCCTTGGAGAAGGACCTTACTCCTCACAAAACTCTAACAGAAACCAAAACAATTTTGTGGAGCAAAATTGGCCAGTCCATCACTGGTCAATGGACATCAATCCAGACTATTCATGACCAGATTGAGTTGATAGGGATAGCTCAATTTGAGACTCAAAAGGCCAGAGAATTATTGGCAAACAAGCCCGAAGAGGCCAACAAGATGATCCATTTTTTGAATACTCATACTAGAGAACAATTAGCAGCTCTGGATATCAGGTACATAACAGACACAATTTTTTTAGTGAAAAAGGTGCTAACCATGAGAAATTTTGTGCAGACTTTGGAAAGAAAGTGCGAAGAGATGCAAACAGAAATAAATGCCTTCAGACAAAAGTTTTCAGTGTTGCAGAGCAAGGGGTTACCCAGTTTATTGACCAGCAATGGAAGACTGTTAACACATGAACAGTATGCTCGCAGGGTAAATAACTATGTTACCAATCAAATCACAGCATCATCAAGCAACTCAGAAGAGACAGTGCCTCCCTCTGGACAAGTTTTATATGAAAAATTGGAAAATTTGTTTTATATTGAACATGAGATAAATCATCTTTTTGAAGTCCAGCCAAATTACTACACATATACTGAAGCTGATGAAACATTAATTAAACTACAGAGACACCAGCTTCCAACATATCAATGGTGGGATGGAATGCTTGAGGTTTTGCGAAGGTAATTTTAATGCTCTTGTTGATCAACTGCATAGAATCAAAATTCAAAAATACGGGCCACAAACCAGAAAATCAAAAATGAAAAAGGAGGGAAATTGCGCTAAAAAGCGATAAGACGGACTCAGGCACAGGTGGCAAGTAACAACACATCAGGAACGCAAATAAGAGAAGCAGCTATCATCCGACTAGTTGAGCTGAAAAGTCAACAATAGCGAAACACCTAAGGCGGCCAGTACAACATAGTTACTCCATCATTCATTTCTGCGTGGTTTTCCATATCAGTTATGGCCTTTGCCAAAGTAGATGGATGAATTTATTACTTGATATTTTTCCTACGGGATATTTTGTAAACTCTTTTATAAATACTTCCCCAAGATATGTATTGTTGTTTGCTGGTGAATATCATTCTGGACCTGGGTTGTATATTTTGAGAACTCTTTTGAAATAAAGATTGTTGGAATGCTTTGCTGGTGAATTTGCTGGTTATGGAATCAATGGCAGAAGGATATATTGCATAATTCTCGTGTTAATGCATGGATCAATAAGTCTTATTTACTCTTGTGTTACTGTATTTGTGTTTTATTTACCATATAAATATCAAGCTATAAATTACAGGAAAAAAGGATAGCCCAGAATTTACTTTGTTGTACTTTGTGTTCAATTCCTGTAAATTTTTTTATGTTTTCTACAGGACTAGCATAGGCAAGAATTCTTGACTGCTCTTGTCTCCCTAGTTCTTTCACTCTAAATATCATCAAGGAATTCTTAACTGCTCCCTGATAATGTTTACACAATTTCCCTCTGTTAGCATAATGAAATATTCTTAATTGCCTTTCATTCCCTGACTTCATTTCATCTTATTCCAGCTTGAAAATTGTTCTGTGTTTAATTATCTTGCTCTGTAGTTCTCTTATTGCCAAAGAAACCATACCCAGAGGTTTATTTCCCTTAGTGTACATCAACCCAATGGTCTGAAATTCTCTCACGTTACAACCCTGCTCTACTGAATGTCACTTTCCAAACACTAAATAAAACTTGTGCTTCATAACTAGCCTAACATATAACAAAGAAAATCTAAATCATAAAGAGAGAGCCCTCTCTAGTTGCAGATTGGCTAGAATCTTTAGCTACAAGACTGGTTAGTGGTTACCTCAGCCGTGTTCCCCCCTTAGAGCTTTCCTAGGGAACAACCTGAGTGATAACACAGAGATAGATGAGATCTTCTTCTGTTCCTTCTCAGTCTCAACAATGGAACCATTTTTTGGCTTGATGGGCCCTGACCTAGGTTCAACATGAATTAGCGAAGAAAATCCCTACACTACTGGACCTTTCAGCATCAACCCGCAAAGCGCGGACTGAGGTCTCACCCAAAGGAGTATGGGTGGATGTAGGAACCAAGTTTCCGCGTCGCGATATGGTAGTGATGTCATTTTATACCCTAAACCTTCCTTCGTGTAGGTCAAAAGTGTTTTAGGGTATAAAATGACATCGCTACCATCTCTGGGTGCGAAAACTTGGTTCTTACATCCCCCCATACTGCTTTGGGCGAGACTTCAATCCATGCTCTGCGGATTGATCCTGAAAGGGCCAGTAGTGTAGGGTTTTGCTTGGCTAATTAGCACTGAACCTGGGTCAAGGCCCATTAAGCCAAAAATGGTTCCATTGCCGGGACCGTGAAGGAATAGAAGAAGATCTCATGTATCTCTATGTATAGATATCTGTCGAACCACTATTCTTTCATCAATCATGGATTCTTGTTCTCTTGCGCCGCGAATTAGTGGATCTTTCTATCCAACTAGTCTTTGATCTCCTTCTTAGTTGGATTCCAGTGATGCGACATCACACATCTCTTTATGTAGATCCAGGTTCCAGCAACAAAACCATTTGTTTGCTTGATGGTCCCTGACCCGGGTTCAACATTAATTAGCCAAGAAAATCCATACACTACTGTCCCTTTCAGCATCAATCCACGGAGCGTGGATTGAAGTCTCACTTGAATCAATATGGAGGGATGTAGGAACCAATTTTCTGCACCCAGGGATGGTAGTGATGTTGTTTTATACCCAAAACCTTATTTCGCATAGGTCGATAAGCCTTTTAGGGCTTAGCCTTATAGGGCTTATCTATATACTTCTCTTATTCGTCCTTTGGACATCTACAAAGGTCTACGATCATCCTTCGCGTACCCTATATAGGTGATCTATCACTTAATTGCCTCTATAATTACTCTTTACTTATATTTTTACCCAAATTAGCTTAAGTATTGAATAACTTCACATGCGTTAAGATGACCTTCGTGTAACCAAATATTCTTACTTGCATTCATATAACAAATGAAAACATATGGATTTGTTAAAACATAAACCTAGTATTCATCATAACCTAATCATATGCAGAAGTAAAACATATCATACACAAATATTTCTAGAATAATTCTCTTTATTGATGTTCAAATCATTTTTACAGACTCCAATTACGCTGTGCACACAGCTACAGGGGTCCACGCACTTAGTTGTCAACTTATACCCTAGGCCTCTACGCACACAGCTGCAAAGCCTCTTTCCTACACTAAGACTCTTTGCTCTTAGCTCTCATAGACCCATTACATAAAACATAACAAGACTCCACTCAACTGAACTCCCTTAGACTCTTATAACACAAGTTACATAAAATAAGAGTGGAAACCATTTATTACTCTTTACATCTTCGTGCTCCGCGACCATAAAATGTGGGGACTTTACCTTCCTGTACAAAAACTCACCCCCAAGTAACTCTGCTGGCATGAAGATCTTGTCACGAAGGCCTCCCATCTCCAAATGTACCATTGCAACTTTTGTGGAGCACTGCATCCTAGCCTGCTTAACCTATTCCACTAGTTGCTCTGTTGCTGGTCCTCCACTATCTACCTTGATTTGTTGTTGTGTTGTCTACAGGTTCACCATCTTTACTTCAATGGTGGTGATGAGCACTTAGGCTTCATCTAGCCAAGGCCCCAATTTGGCCTTCAGTACTACCTCGCTATGCTGTGCTACATCCACCTATTCCATCAGTGCCTTTGCTTCCTGCAACTTTTCCAACCTCAGTGTAAGGGCGATGATGTGCGCCATTGCTTTTACCTCATCATACCTCTACTGTAATTCCCTCGCTTCGGTCTCTAATCTCTACAGGTTGGGATATTCTTGTAGACTGCTAACTACTTCGAGTGACTGCTCGAAGAGCGCAGTACAATCCTTCACTGCGACATCCAATGTTGCAACTCCATCTTTGATAGAGGCCTCACGCTGCTCTTTAACCTGTGGTGGAGTTGAAGGTTAGGCCCTTAACTCAAGCTCTATGATCTTAAGGTTTAGCTCAATCTAAACCTTAGCTAACTCTATCCTAGCATCACGCACACCTGTAGTGAGCTTCCGAATCCTGGTGTCGACCAGCGCATCTTCTGGGATATGCAGCTGTAGATTGGTTCTACATGCTTCAACTACCACGATTGTGGTGCACTCATTCTTCTCTGTAATCTTCTTAAGGAGAAAAATTGTGGAAGTATTCTCTACAAAGATATGGGCATTGTTCAGTTTCTATTTTCTGATCACATTCAGCAGGCGCTGTTCTCAAGCCTGAAGTTCCATGATCACACCATCTTGCTGGGTTGGGTCAATCATAGGCTAACTACATGGCATTTCACCAGCCCAAAAACTATCCAATCATCAAATTATACCTCCAGAAACTTGTGAATGAACTCCTTAAATGCTGCAATGACCACATGTGAAAAGATTGTCGGTGCGTTCTTCAACGCAAAAGGTATTACAGTATATTGGAAGAACCCCCACTCCATGGCGAAGGTCATCTTACTTCGATCCTTTGGCATGATATTGATATGATAGTACCCTGAGAACCCATCCGTGAACAAATATGCCTCATGTCCTCCTACATTATCCAACACTTCATCAGTGAACGAACTTGGAAAGGGATCATGTACACAGGAATAATTTAACTTCCTGAGATCTACGCATATCCTTATTTCATCCTTCTGCTTCTTTTCCTGAACTACTATTGGGCTTAGCCAATTAGACTCTTCTACTGGTTCAATAATACCCACCGCAAGAATTTTATCCTACTCTAAGCGGACCCTTTCTTTATACTTCAGATTGAGGTGGTAAGGCCTTTGCTTGATCGGCTTCATGTCTCGTTTCAATGTAATTTTCATGACTCCCAGGTTCCCTATTATCCCCTTTAGGTCTGAGAAATTCATAGGGAACAAGTCCTAGTATTCATGGAGAAATTTAGAGACCTTATCTAGTGTTGTGTCATCCCAGTAGTCCCCAATCTTTGCAAACTTCAGCTCCGCCTCTGTTCCAATGTTTACTTCTCTTTTTTTAGTGGCACGGTGATATCTAGATTTTCAGTTTGTGGTCCTTCAACTTCACGGTGACCTTCACTCTCTAGGATATTAATGTTCCTCGGGTCCTCATCATATTCTTTGATGTCACATTGTAACACTCCCGCACGTGGCTCAGGTGGGTGGTCTAATCTAGTTGAATTAAGTCCAAGGGATCCTACGGTACTATGAAGATTGCTGCCTTAACTTCCTATAATGCCTCGTTAATACTTTCAAACCCATCCTCAAAGCTAAACGTCATCAAGAATCCTTGTCACAAAACGTCCCATTCTTTAGTGCCATGGCGGAGCTCTATTTCCAAGTACCAGTTCATCAATATTACATCCAAAGTATGACAAAATAGATGCACCCATTTAGGCTGAGACTCTGTTCCATAAACCTTAGTCCATTTGTCCAGGTGATCGCGTGGGTCATTCCTTCCATCATATTTCTCTATTAGCCTTACTTATGGGTGACCAAATCGTAATCTCATCATCTTTCTGTACACACACCAATTGTCAAAATTGTCTTTGTGCGTACCCCACCATCTTGCAAGCATAGCGCAAAACACCCAATCCAAGGCCTAGAAGTGATGCTTCTCTAGCACTTCCCTTCCGAATGCATACAAAAAGTTATCAACATTAGTTAAACCATCATAGTAAGGAATATTTCTTACCTCTGATGATACACAGCGCAATGACGTCATCATATTACAGCGCAACGTAGATACTTCATGCAGTCGATTCTGCCAATGCTCTAACTCCTCATCTGAATCTGATGTGCAAGAACATTCCCGGTCCCAGGCAATGTGTCCATCTATTGTCAGATTCACCCAATCCTTATCTCACCCCATTATCTTATAAATCTGGTCCAAATCATCATCGCTTTCATAATCGCAGACCGGTTCAGTATAACACGGTCCCTCTGCGGGGTCCAGGGAACTACTACGTGGAGATATTTCTTCTCAAATATCATATTCCACTTCTTCAAATTGATTACCCCATTTATGTCAGTAGCCCAATCGATCCCAAGGAGCGTAGGGTAGGGATCATTGTCATCCATAATCTCTATCACTTCAAAATCAACCAATGCACTTGTGTCCTCAATATCAACTGTCACTCCCTACAATCTTCCCATGGGGATGATTTTTTGTTTATTTTCCATTCTTAACTGAATCAGAGACCACTGCAGCACAGGTTTGCCCATACTCTCCCATGTTTGTTTAGGAAAAACATTCATGTCTGAGCCTAGATCTAGAATAACTTGATCCATCTCATATTCTCCTATCTATGTAGTGAGCCTCATCTCGCTCCCCGTTCTCGCCTTATGCTTACCAATCTTCCTGACTACATGTGGTTCGTCAGGAGATTTTTGTTTTCTGGTGCACTTATTTATCAACTCCTACAGTCCCTTCACAGCATTGCTATCATGAAGTAGCTTCATACAGGTCTCTCAGAAAGTGGTAAGCATGGAAGGGTCCATCTCTTTAGCTGGCATATCTTGACTTCCTAAGGTAAAGGCTTCGACGAAGCTTTTCTTTGCTTCCATAATTGTTTCCCTTGTGCACTCTAGATCAAACCTCATCTCCTTTTCTGGCGCTTTGTGAACCCATTCACCTTCTTTAGGTTGCTTTGCCTTATCTTCACCAGTCATCATTCCACTCCGCAGCACAATATTTACGTTAGGATCCTCCTCGCGAGGCTCAGCCCTCATCATCTGTAGGTTTTGAGTTGGTTTTTGTGGTTGTGCCCCATTTTCACATATCTTAGCTAATAATACAGGGAAATCGTCTATCACATGGTCAAACTGAGTACAATATAGGCATGATGGACATGTCAGGTTCGGGCAGCCTCACGCGTAGTGTTCCGGTCCTCCATAGTTGTAACAAATGATCTGTGCCCAACCTCTACTAGGTCCTTCTCCACCTAGGCCTCATTCGGGCCCCTGATATTTTCCCTGTGCTCCCCCAGCGCCTTGATCTAGAGGCCGAGTTTCTTCCTTCACCCTATATGCGAGTGTTCTATCCATCATTAGCTCATAACTATGGAAATTATGCTCATCAGGATCTACCGATTGATGAAAGTTGCAGAAGAGCTGTTTGGGTGTCTGTACAAATTTCTTCAGTAAATGGAAATTGTCTATCACATGTTTTCTAACCACCTGCTAGATAGAAAACCATAGCGCGGGCCCTGTACTTGGTCCTGCTGGAGCTTCTAGCCTTAGAGGCATTGGTCCCCTTGCTGCAATAGAATTCATGAAGAATGGATAGTGATCGTTGTCATGCCCCTGACTTTTCACTTCAGGCACCAAACTTCTTTGCGCACCTTTGGCTGAGCTATTTTATCTTTCTTCAAACTCTCAAATTATAGGCATAGGTTATGCAACTGTGTGTGAATTTGTTGAACCTCTAAATTAGTATTTTGCATCGGTGTGTCATGCAATCTCATTGCAATCTCCAAGGTGTCTGCATGGGTTCCAATCTTTTGCTGTGACAAAGCAACCCATAGATGAGGTAGGAGCGAAGCCACAAACCATTGATGGTGTTGTCCATCTGCAAGATTCATGTTGGCTTCGCATATTGTGCACTTCAACCTCTGATCCAAATCCCAAGGTGTCTCTCTAGGCTGATGTCCTTGAATCCCACAATTGACTGAGATTTAGATTTGGGCCTGGCTAATTCCTTATTTAGCACGGTCTGAATATCTGCTAACGCAACCATCGTATTACCGTTGCAGTACTCAATGTACCATGTTAGCACACGTTCCTGCAAAGTAGTAACCAATGTTTCTTTCTTCATCTAATCATATGTAATACCCTAAGCTTCCCATACGGCCTTCACGACAAACCAAAATTGGTCTGGGTCCTCAGTTCTCGACCCCTTGAACACAAGAAATTTTACTAAATTCTCCATATTGGATGGTGGTGGAGGTGGTAGTGGTGTGGGGGAAGGCATATGTGGTGGAGGTGAAGATGGAGGTGGTGTCGGTGAATGGGGTATTCATAGTAACCCTTGTCTTATCAGTTGAAAAGTGCTTTGCAGAGAAGCCTGTGTTGCTTCCTTGTCGTCACTCAGAGCACATCCAATCAGTGGGCTATATTAAGGGCATGTTTTCCCTCTATTCCTGAAGGTCTTTCCACTTTGTGTAGCTCCAAACATCAAGGTAGTTGCATAACCCACTTTTCACATAAGA
Source organism: Pinus tabuliformis (assembly GCA_031772625.1). Classification (NCBI taxonomy): domain Eukaryota; kingdom Viridiplantae; phylum Streptophyta; class Pinopsida; order Pinales; family Pinaceae; genus Pinus; species Pinus tabuliformis. The sequence continues at coordinate 1,015,273,783 of CM062819.1, read as the reverse complement.
GAATATTAATACAAGTATTTAAAGACCTTAAATACTTACCTTGTGGCCCCTTGAAGAAGTGGTGCTCTTCTTCACTGTAACTGACTGAGGTATTGACCACAAACTCTATCACAAACCTGTTGGAAATAATACTGAGAGGGGGGGTGAATCAGTATTATCTAGCAATTTACCAAATCTTCCTTATTTGATCTTTTGAATTATTCTTGCATATCAGTACCATAAAACAATGAGCATGAATAAAGAAAATAGACAGTCACACCAAAGAACACAAGATGTAAGGTGGAAACCCAATGTGGGAGAAAACCACCTGCTGCAATATGTCTCTATCTTCTTTCAAGAAATTCTTTTTACAATGATTTTGTACTGGTGCAGTCCTTTACCAGCACGCAGGCTGCAACCTGCAGAGAGCTACAACTCTCTCTCGTTTTCCAGTCTCTCCTGGAAGGGAGCTACAACCCCCTACTTCTTTTCATGAAGAATCAAATGATCAACAAGTATACAACAGATACAGTCTACTACAGATATCAGATCAATAATTACAGAAACAACCCAGAACACTTTATGAACAGAAATATACAGTCAACAGATCATCTTAAGACAGGGACGCATATTTTCTTTCTGTGGCCTGCGACTGGACGCAGTCTACCTTCTGCTGTTCTGCGTGCAGACGCACTGTTCCTCTATGCTTTGCTGCGACCGACGCACCCAGCATAACTATCGCGCCGCGTCTTTCGCTTCAGAGACGCACCCAATAACACAGTCGCGCCGCGTCCTTTGCCTCAGAGACGCACCTGAGCCTTTACTGTACTGCGTCCCGGCGCACTTGCCCTTCACTGAACTTGCGTCCCTTCAGATATAAGAAATATGAGGACTTCAGAACCAACCCAAACTCTCAGATCCACAGATCTGATCATGCGCCATAAAGATCATAGTCCATTAGAAGATTCGCCCTTATAGATCTGGACTAGATCTCACCAAGAGATATTCAACCAAGATGATGCTTAATCCAAATGAATTCCTCTGCTTTATATAGGCAAGCTTCTCCCCAAAACATGGAACAATATCACGAGCCGACACCATAGAAACACAAAACCGTCGGCTAGATACCACACAAGAAACCCCCACGTGCTTTTCTCTGCCTTGAAATGTGTGCACTGGGAGGACGCACCTCCTGAACGGCTGGCCTGCGTCCCTGGACGCGGGTTCTGCATGGTATGCCTGCGGGGACGCACTTGCTGAACATATTTCCTGCGTCCTTCTTGATTTATCACCTGAATGGGTTTGCCATCAAGGACAACACCTGAATCATAATGCCAACAATCTCCCCCTTTGGACTTGATGGCAACCATATAAACTTCAGCTTCATTCTCCCCCTTTGACATCAAGGGCAAAGGGTATGCTCCCCCTATGCTCATGCTTCTCCAGATCTGTAACCAGAAATCCATCATGAAGGAGATAGAGACATATTGCAGCTATTTCCAAGATCTCCTTCTCCATAATGCCAACAATGCATTATGTGCTCCCCCTGAGCCTATACCACCAATAGGAAGATGATCAACAATAGGATGATGCATCAACAACCCCCAGCTTTTGCCTGAGGTATTCAAAAGTGTCCCTGGGCAACGGTTTGGTGAAAATATCAGCAACTTGTTCCTTCGAAGGAACATACTCCAACTTGACCTTCTGTTCAAGTACTTGTTCCCGGAGAAAATGGTACTTGATTGGTATGTGCTTGGTTTTTGAATGCATAACCGGATTCTTTGAGATGCTGATTGCACTTGTGTTGTCACATAAGATAGGGATTGGAGGTGTACAAGTGATTTGATAATCCTGCAAAGTCTGCATCATCCAAAGGAGTTGGGTGCAACAAGATGCAGCAGCAACATATTCTGCTTCAGCTGTAGACAAGGCAATTGAACTCTGTTTCTTGCTGAACCAAGATACCAGTCTGGGACCCATAAAGAACGCACCACCACTTGTGCTTTTCCTGTCATCCACGCTTCCGGCCCAATCTGCATCTGTATAAGCATGAAGAGTGAGATCTGTATCTCTAGGATACCATAAGCCATAATTTTGAGTCCCTTGAAGATATTTGAAAATTCTCTTCACTGCTTGAAGATGAGTCTCCTTTGGATTTGCCTGAAATCTTCCAACTATTCCAACTGCATGCATGATGTCTGGTCGGGTACCTGTTAAATATAGTAAACTTCCAATCATAGATCTGTAGGTTGGTTGATGTACTGCTGCAGACTCATCATTTGCACTGAGACTACATCCTGTGACCATGGGCGTACATACTGGTTTTGCATCTTCCATGCCATATTTCTTCAAAATCTGCTTGAGATACTTGGTTTGAGATAAAAGGATTCCTCCTTCCTTTTGTTGGATTTGCAAACCAAGAAAGTATGTCAGTTCTCCTAGCAAGGACATTTCAAATTCTTTCTGCATGACTGAGGCAAAGCTTTGACTCATAGCTTCTTCATTGCTGCCAAAAATAATGTCATCTACATACACAACAAGTATTAGCAATTTGTCATTTTCAATTTTTATATATAGATTGCTATCTGCTGAACCTTTTGAAAAACCTTGTTGATGAAGATATTTGTCCAACCGGTAGTACCAAGCCCTTGGGGCTTGTTTGAGACCATAGAGAGCCTTTTTCAATCGGCATACAAGATTTGGATCATTTCCAAGAATGAACCCATCTGGCTGTTCAATGTACACTTCTTCTTCCAAGTCTCCATTCAGAAAGGCTGATTTTACGTCCATTTGAAATACTTTGAAATTCTGAGAACTTGAGAGAGAAAGGAACATTCGGATGGCCTCAAGTCTTGCAACAGGAGCAAAAGTTTCTTCAAAGTCTATTCCTTCTTGCTGTGCATACCCTTTACAAACAAGTCTGCCTTTGTTTCTAATTACTTCTCCATTTTCATTCAATTTATTTTTGAAGACCCATTTTGTTCCGATAACATTCTTATCCTTTGGTCTAGGAACCAGCTCCCAAGTGTTGTTCTTTTCGATTTGCTCAAGTTCTTCATCCATTGCTTTCACCCAACATTCATCTTTGCATGCCTCTTTCACATTTTGTGGTTCAGTAGAGGAGAGTAATGCCAAATAACTTGAAGCTTCTACAACTGTTCTTCTAGTTTGTATACCTGCTTCTTTCTGTCCCATGATCTGAGATTCTGGATGGTTCTTTTGAACATATCTGGATGGAGTCTTTTCTTCTATTCTTGTTCGTTCTTCTGCTTCTTCGTGAGGTTCTTCTTGAGATTGTTCTTGCGGTTCTTCTTCTTCATCATTCTGTCTTTGAGGGTAGCTTTCATCTTCTTCGATGTCTTCACGATGTATTTGCCTAGGAATGTATCCCTTCTCATCAACCACTACATCAATGCTGTCAACAATTCTGCCAAGTCTTTTATTGTAGCATTTGTATGCTTTGCTATGTGGAGAGTAGCCAAGAAGAATACCTTCATCTGCTCTAGGATCAAGTTTGCCAAGCTGCTCCTCAGTATTCTTGATATAGCATTTGCTCCCAAAGATTTTGAAGTGCTTTACCGAAGGAGTTTTACCACTCCAGAGCTCATGAGGAGTTTGAGTGCTGTTCACTCGGACATTTGTTTTGTTGAGAATAATAACCGCAGCATGTGCAGCTTCACCCCAGAAGGTTGCGGGAGTTCCTGATTCATCGAGCATAGCACGAGCCATTTGTTGGATTGTTCTGTTCATTCTTTCAACTACTCCATTTTGCTGAGGAGTTCTAGCTGTAGAGAATTCTCTCCTTATCCCATGTTCATCACAGAAATCGAAAAATTCATTTGAAGTAAATTCCCCACCTCTGTCAGATCTGAGGCACTTAATTTTGTGACCTGATTCATTTTCAACCAAAGCTTTGAAGGATTTGAATTTTTCGAATGCTTCATCTTTGTGCTTCATAAGTCCTAACCAAACAAACCTGGAGAAATCGTCAATAAATAATATCAAGTATTCCTCTCCTCTAGGTGTTCTTTTTCTGAATGGTCCACATACATCTGTATGTACTAGCTCAAGAGGCATGCTGGCTGATCCTTCTTTCTCTGGAAAGTTAGTTCTGGTTTGTTTTCCAAACTGACATGATATGCATATGGTGTTGTCAGGAATTTTGATATCTGGAAGATCGCGAACTGCCTGATATTTGCAAGCTTTCCTTATTTGTGAGAAGCTTAGATGTCCCAACCTTCGATGCCATAACCAGTGCTCTTCATCCTTGCTTAGATAACATTGTTGTTGTCCTTCATCAAATATGTATAGATTATTTGGAGTTCTTTTTCCTTTGAGAACTGTTTTACCTGTATCAAGATCACGAACAAGACATCCATTTGATCTGAATATAACCTCGGTTCTTTGATCACACATCTGGCTGACACTTAGTAGATTATGCTTCAGTCCATCAACAAACAAAACATTTCCAGCCTTAACATCTTCTTTTAAAGGAGCAATACCTTTTCCTTTTATAGTTGCAGGAGTATCATTTCCAAAAGAGACTTTCTTTCCCTTTTCTAAATTAGAATAAGACTCAAGTTTTTCTTTATCACCTGTCATATGCTTCGAACATCCACTGTCAATGTACCATAGATTTTCTTGTCCTTCTGCATAAAATGCTATCCCACATCTTTCTGTTTGAGGTTCCTTTATTCTCCATGTTTTGGTGCCTGAGGCTTGTTCCTTTTTCTGTTCTTGTACCTTTCTTTCCGGAAACCTGCTTCTGCATTCAAAGTCTTCATGTCCAAAATTATTGCAAATAGAACATTCAACTTCATTTTCAAGAGCTGAAAAGTTGTTATAGGTCCTTTTTGCAATCCCTGTCATACTTCTTTGTTTTTGAGCTTCCCTAGTCATGATTGTTTTATACGCAACACATTGAGCTGCTTTGTGACCAAAGTTATGGCAAGAAAAGCATTGTCCATTGAAGAAGCTTCTGCGATTATTGGATCTACCAGCCAACTGATTGTAATTTCTATTTTCATCTATTCTTGAACCAAATTGAGAAGATTTTACCTGTGGCTGGTTGTGGCATTTGTTCACCCTTAAGCTGGATTGCCCCTGATAGTTTCTGTTTGACATTTGTCCCTGCTTTGCCTGATGATCTTCCTTGTGCTCTTGCTCATTTCTTCTTGCTGCATCAAGATAACTTTTTGAAGTGGATGCTTGAGAAGTTTCTCCATTATAGCCCAAACCTGTCTTATTTAGTGGAGACCGCTGCACACTGATAATCTCATCCAAAGTTTCAGATCCTTTGACAAACTTGAGATTAATAGTTTTTGTTTTCTCAATTTCTTTTCTAAGACCAACAATTTCACCTTCTAATTTTTCAAGATGTTTTTCCTTTTCATCAATTTGGAATTGTAGAGTATCAATAATCATGTTCTTTTCTTCTATACATCTCTTGAGTCTAGTAATTTCATCATAAAGGTTATCCACATCTACAGCATCCTCATAATCATCATCTTCAAATGCCATTAACAGTCTATATTTATTACCTTGTTCATCTTCATCACTGTTTGATAAGCCATCACTATCTTCATGGGTGTAGTAGCTTTTCTTATTTGCACTTTGTTTCTTGTTCCATCTAACTGGTTCCTTTCCTTTATCCTTATAAGAGCATTTTGCAGCATAATGACCTACTCTTCCACAAGCAAAGCATTTGAAAGGTAGCTTACCTCTGAACCTTCCAGAACCTCTTTGAAGATTTCTGACAAAATTTGATTCTTCTTCTTCTTCTTCTGGATCATGGCTTGCTTCATAGTAATCTTCTTTGCCTGATGCTTTAAAAGCAGCCTCCCTTCTGTCTGATGGTCCTCCCTTTCTCATTTCATAAGCAGTTAGAATTCCATGTAGCTGAGACATAGTAAGAACACGGAGATTTTCTTTTTCTTCTATTGCAGATACTTTGGATTCAAACTTGGGGGATAATGATCTTAGAATCTTTTGAACTACTATAGACTCCTTTACTTCTTCACCCAAATTTTTCATACAATTTACAATCTCATCTACCCGAAGAAAATAATTAGCCACACTTTCATCATTATACATCTTGAGAGTCTCATATTGAATCCTGAGAGTTTGAAGTTTAGCTTGTTTTCCCTGTTCATCTCCTTCATAGCTTGTGATCATTTTGTCCCATATTTCTTTTGCTGATTTGAAGTGCATTACCTTCATGAATTCTGTTTGGGATATACTTCCTAATAGAGTACTGACTGCTTTTGCATTTGTTTCATACTTCTTTTTCTCAGCTGGATCTGTAGGAGTAGCTGAAGGAAAAGCATAGCCTGTTTCTACAATGTCCCAAACTTCAGTACCAAGAGATTGAAGATATGCAGTAACTCTTACCTTCCAATAATTGAAGTTTGTCCCATCAAAAACTGGTGGCCTGATTGATGCTTCTCTCTCGTAGTTGCTCATGATGAACGATCTACCTTCAAGCGATCAAGCTTTTCTGAAGGACCTGCTCTGATACCAATTGTTGGAAATAATACTGAGAGGGGGGGTGAATCAGTATTATCTAGCAATTTACCAAATCTTCCTTATTTGATCTTTTGAATTATTCTTGCATATCAGTACCATAAAACAATGAGCATGAATAAAGAAAATAGACAGTCACACCAAAGAACACAAGATGTAAGGTGGAAACCCAATGTGGGAGAAAACCACTTGCTGCAATATGTCTCTATCTTCTTTCAAGAAATTCTTTTTACAATGATTTTGTACTGGTGCAGTCCTTTACCAGTACGCAGGCTGCAACCTGCAGAGAGCTACAACTCTCTCTCGTTTTCCAGTCTCTCCTGGAAGGGAGCTACAACCCCCTACTTCTTTTCATGAAGAATCAAATGATCAACAAGTATACAACAGATACAGTCTACTACAGATATCAGATCAACAATTACAGAAACAACCCAGAACACTTTATGAACAGAAATATACAGTCAACAGATCATCTTAAGACAGGGACGCATATTTTCTTTCTGTGGCCTGCGACTGGACGCAGTCTACCTTCTGCTGTTCTGCGTGCAGACGCACTGTTCCTCTATGCTTTGCTGCGACCGACGCACCCAGCATAACTATCGCGCCGCGTCTTTCGCTTCAGAGACGCACCCAATAACACAGTCGCGCCGCATCCTTTGCCTCAGAGACACACCTGAGCCTTTACTGTACTGCGTCCCAGCGCACTTGCCCTTCACTGAACTTGCGTCCCTTCAGATATAAGAAATATGAGGACTTCAGAACCAACCCAAACTCTCAGATCCACAGATCTGATCATGCGCCATAAAGATCATAGTCCATTAGAAGATTCGCCCTTATAGATCTGGACTAGATCTCACCAAGAGATATTCAACCAAGATGATGCCTAATCCAAATGAATTCCTCTGCTTTATATAGGCAAGCTTCTCCCCAAAACATGGAACAATACCACGAGCCGACACCATAGAAACACAAAACCGTCGGCTAGATACCACACAAGAAACCCCCACGTGCTTTTCTCTGCCTTGAAATGTGTGCACTGGGCGGACGCACCTCCTGAACGGCTGGCCTGCGTCCCTGGACGCGGGTTCTGCATGGTATGCCTGCGGGGACGCACTTGCTGAACATATTTCCTGCGTCCTTCTTGATTTATCACCTGAATGGGTTTGCCATCAAGGACAACACCTGAATCATAATGCCAACAAAACCCTCTTATGATACGATGGAGCAAATGATTTACAGTGCATGTGATATTATCTTCAGAGGCTTCTAATCTCTGCACTAACTCCAGGGTCTAGACTATTTGACCATCAAGCCTCCACCTTCCTTGGTCGTATGCCAATTTCACGATCCACTCGTACAATTCCACTGAGAAGGAATAGAAGAAGATCTCGTGTATCTCTGTGTACAAATATCTGTCCAAACACTATTCTTTCATCAAACATAGATTCCTATTCTCTTGTGCCACAAATTCATGGATCTTTCTATCCAACCAGTCTTCGATCTCCTTCTTAGTTGGATTCCAGTGATGCGACATCACACATCTCTTCATGAAAATCTCGGTCCCAGCAACGAAACCATTTGTTGGCTTGATGGGCCCTGACCTAGGTTTAGCATTAATTAGCCAAGGAAATGCATACACTACTGGTCCTTCTGGAAATTACACTCATCATGACCTACCGATTGATAGAAGTTGTAGAAGAGATGTTGCGGTGCCTGTACAAATTTTTGCAGTAAATGGAAATTGTCTGTCGCATGGTTTCTAGTTACCTGACAGATAGAACACCATTGTGCGAGCCTTGTACTTGGTCCTACTGGAGCTTCTAGCCTCAGAGGCATTGGTCTCCCTGCTGCAACATAATTCATGAATATTGGACAGTGATCTTTGTCATGCCCCTGACTTTTTCACTTCAGGCACCAAACTTCTTTGTGCACTTCTAGCCGAGTTGTTCTATATTTCTTCATACTCTAAAATTCTAGGCACAGGTTCTGAAACTAGGCGTGAATCTGCTAAACCCCTAAATTAGCATCTTGCATCGATGTCTTCTGTAATATCATTGCAATCTCTAGGGCTTTTTCCTAGGTTCCAATCTTTTGTTGTGACAAAGAAACCCTTAGATGAGGCAGGAGCGAAGCCACAAGCCATTCATGGTGCTGCTCATCCGTAAAATTCATGAACGGGTCTTGTTGGGTTAGACACATTGGACTTCCACTGTGTCTCCATGTTGACATGAAAAACACCATTTAGATTGGTCTATGGGGTATGTTATCCTCTATAATATCCCAGGCTGAGGAGGAGATCGAAAGGGGTAACCTCACGCCACGTTCAGTTCCATACCTATCCCTACTAAACTGGAGAGGGATATCTTTGATCATTTCTCAATGAATAACTAGAAAAGACATGGATTTTAGGCTAGATGTATAGGTTCTCTTTAATTGTTCGTAAATTTAGGGTTTTTAGCTTTTTGGACCATGGAATGAGGGCAAGTAATTAGGTCAAGGTATCATGTTTGTAGTAGTAGACATGAAAAGGAGCTAGATAACAATGTGTTCTGGTGAACTTAAGATTTAGTCAATGTAGTATAGGTCTGAAAGTTTAAGAAATCATAATGAGTAGGTATTATCATGAATTCATTAATCTAGAAGAAGATATACATAAACATGATCTTCCACATAAACAGAGCTTTGAATCTAAGAATTCTACCTATATGACTAAGGAAAACCATAAGAAGAAAGAAAATCATGTTAAGGGAGATGAATTCATCAATAAGGAATTGATATGAAAGGAAAACAAAACCACAGGCTGACTGAACAAGTATTCCTAAAAAATAGTTGCAACTACTCCTTGATTAGTTGTATGAAAGCATAATGCACAAGTTTCTACACAAAAGTCCAACCCCTCTCACTGAATGAGAAATCATACATATAGACTCAAACCAACCATTTCCCCACCTTTAGGGGCCGAATACCTAAGTGGTGGAATAGTTCCCAAGAATCTTTCAACTAACAAGAGAGAGTGAGAAGGTCAAACAAAAACTCTTCTCTTACACAAATTGATTTGTTGTACACTGGTAAAATGCATCAAAAGTTTCATGTGGTACTTATATAGCCCTGAATATCTACCTTCACATGTGAAATACTTCATGACCATTTTAATGAAAGGGGTATACCTTTCCAACAAATGTTTGAATGAAAAAATTATATGTTGGATCTGTTAGCACCTAAATCTGCCCTAGGCTGAAGGAAGGCAAAATTCAGGGTAACCACAAACCACGCTCAGTCTGGTAGCTAGCCCTACCAGAACAGGAGAGGGCTCTCTCCGAGTCACACTCAATGAATTGATAAGAAAAAAGTGGTTTGAGATGACTTACAATGAAATATTTATCTTAGGCTAGTAAGTGAATATGGATGCAAGAAACAATTTTTATGAATGACCGAGCTTCTGGGATGGTATGGGACCAACGGTCAGTAATGAACAGAGAATTGAATACAAAGGCACAGATTACTCCATGAGGCAAGACAGACGGGAAGTGTAGTAATTTAGTTTGAAATAACATGGAATGGAGATATTGTTTAGGAGAGTGAAAAGGGCATAGGAACATGAATCCTTTTCAACAGAAGAAGAACACTGAACATGAAATTTTCCCACAGGCAGAGCAATAAAATTGAATTCTACCTTATCTCACTGAGAAAATTTCACTGGAAATGAACATGAATTGAATTATGAAACATAATGAAATACATATGAAAACATAAGAGACACATTTTCTACACTCACAACCACATGAATCTTATGAAACAGAGCCGCTGCCTCTCATTAATTCTCTGTCAAAAATATACAGTGAAGAAGCAAGAGTTTCTTTCCCACAGTCTCCCAGAAGTTACAAGCCAACCAACCCTTTGCAAGTAACTTTCATACAATATATAGAATGTGTAAGGAAGAGATATAATGCCCGAGGGTTGGGGATTTACTTGAATCATTACAAAATGGAGATGGAGAGCCAACCATCAGCGACAGGTGCAGTGCTACAAACATGACATTTGGCTTGGGTGACCGTTTGCCTTCCTTTGCCACTTGGATAGAAGCCAATATGGAGAAAAAATACTTTAAATTCCACCTTTGGTGCCAAAAAACTGAAGTGTAGATGAGCGGGCCCACTTGGAGAAGTCGCGAACTGAAATTTCGCGAAACGGAAGCAAATTTGGCAATTTTTCCTCTGTGCGTTGCGCCATTTTCTCTGTGCACCGCGCTACTTTGGGGCCTGTTTTGGGGCACTTGAAAGTGTCCAAAATGTGCCCAAGTGGGCTTGTTGGAAATCCTTTCCTGTATACTTTCTAACCCCACTGGAATTTTTGAATTTGATGCTCATTTTCCCCTCCAAATCTCCATTCTCCCAAGACTGCTTCCTGTGTGTCAAAAAAGGGGCAGAGAGGCCATTGTTTGGGTGTTTTTGACCTCCTAAAGACTCAGATCTTGCCCAAATTTCTTGTCCAAGCACCAGTAGTTGTGATTTTCCATTATAAATCCAAAAATTCAAACCATTCCTCATTTGGAGCTCTAGATTTTTAGAGTCGTGCCAGTGGCGCGGCGTATAGGGAGAAAAACCCTGTATTTTGCCCAAAAATTTGTGATGTGACCCAAAATGCCCCAAAAATGCTCCAAATTTCTTGTCCGGGCACCAGTAGTCCTTATTTTTCATTTTGAATCCAAAAATGCAAACCATTCCTCATTTGGAGTTCTATAGTTTTAGCGCCGCGCACTGGGACGTGGCGTGGCACACTGGGCTTGAGGCGCGGCGCATATAGCCTATGCGTAGTGGTTTTTTCAGGAGAATTTTGGACACCCTCCCAATGTCCCAATTAGGCGCAAGATATCTTTTTGGAAAGGTATTTGAGTCTACTTTCCAACCAAACTTTAATGTTTCAATTTGTAGTTCATTTGCTCTGTCAAAAATCAAATCTCCCAAGACTGGTCAAAATGTGCCAAATGAGGCTGCCTAAAGGCAAAGTGCTATTACAGTCAACTTTTTAATGCCTTCCTTAACTCAAAATTGAGCTCATGATAGCTCATTGGAAATATATTTGTGTCTAGTTATCATTTGACTCATCAAGCGAGTCATTTGGCCAACTGAGCTAGGAGAAAATTTGATTTTTCCAAGATCACTTCAGAGGTGCATCAATTCTCCCGAGGCAACTATATTTTTGACATTTCTCCAAAACCATGACACCTGTGTAAAAATTGAAGGACGTTTTTCTTCCTTGGAAATGTTGTGGACAAAAACCTCTCTCATTTTTCCCAAATTCATATTTTATTGCTCAGAAACCTCATTTGAGTGAAACCTATCCCGATGTGTGGAACAAGGGATTTGTCGAAATGAAGCGAAATGAAGGGGGTAGGGAGTTTCTAAATTCCTGAGGAAATTTTGGGAAGTAGGGAGGGATGTTATGAAGTAGGGGAAAGTGTAATCTCAGGGATTGAGTGAGGGGAAGGGGTCCAAAAAGGCAAAACACAGGTCCAACCTAGAAAATTGCCAAGTTGTAGCAAGAAACTAGGGTTTGTGCGAAAATGAGGAATTTAGGGGATCTCAGTGATGGGAAGTGTTTGATAAGGTACTTTAAGGATAGGGGAAGGTTTATGAACATCAGGATACAAGTTTTGCCGATGATTTGGCCGTCCAAGATAAATTGCCTTCAAAACCCAAGGAGAGGGAAATGACCTTACCTAGGCGCAACTGAAGCATGAACAAGGTGTAAAATGACCTAGTGGGACTTGACATGATAATGAAAACTCTCTGAATGATGGTACACTCAGCTGAACAGTGACATGGACCGACATTTGGACAACTTTGACAAGGGTAAAATCAAACCCTAGACCTAATGCGTAGTGACCAAATTTTGCTTGAAGACTCACTGAAATGACAAAATTTGACCTCGACACCTTAAAATCACTTTGTAAGAGCATGTTTGATCACTGGAGGAAGGTTGCAAAGACTGACACTAACAGGAGTTGCCTTGTACTGTGCCTTTAGGTACATCTTGTAGTTTTGAAGGTCAAGGCCTTCTATTTTGAACTAGATTTCTCTAGTGTTTGGAATCCCTATAGCTATGGAGATAAGTTTCCTTGAAATAGTGAATTGAACTCTTGTTATGGTCACTTTTTCCTTTTTAAGTTTGGTGGCAAAAGAACTAGTTGATTGGTCATGATACCTCAATTCTTCAACTATGGTGTAGAAGCAAATGGATATAAGTTTTAGCATCAATTTTACATGAAAAGGATGAAAACCTTACTAACTGTATTAAAAAACCCTAGGAGGTAGACATGAGACATAATAAGCATAGTTGAGAGAAATGAGAGAAGATTAAACCTTAATATAGGCCACCAACATGTGTTAGCAGTAGAAAAATGTTAACCTGATGGAGAAAAATGTTGTAGGGGGCTCACAACCTTGGAGAGATGATGGAGTAGATGCCTGGTATATGCGTAGTAGAAATATAGTTATTTGCGTAGTAGTATAGTTTGAGAACTCGAGTTATGGATGAAAAAAATCTCTTGGTATGAAAGAATCACCTTGATTAGATGAGATGGAGTTTTGGAAAGTGCAAAGGGAAAATGGGGAGTGAATGAGAGTGAGTAATGACCCTTTATAAGTGGAGAAAATCAATTTTCCCTTTGCAAAATGATACCCACCATAACAGTTATACTTGGACTTGACACTTTACTTTTATGATCTTACGATGGTATTTCATTTGAGAAAATGAAATAAAAAACATGACTTTAAAACCTTGGTTACCAAATTGTTCTCTACTATTCCTCATGAAATGAAATTTTATGGTAAAAAGACCAACTTTTAGGAATTAAACCTAGTGACCTAATGGTGACCTAACATAGGCATATGAGGTGAATTATGAACAAAATGACTATGGGAGTCTTATAACAATGATTTGACTTGACTAAAATGATTTTCTTTGACCATGGGACTGAAAGGAATAGTAGAGACTGGCCTTCCTAACCGGTGATCAAATTTTCATTGAAAAACTTTTTGAAACTAAACATTTGACCTGAAACCCTAAAAATAAAAACTATGTAAGAGCACATTTGATCGCCGATGACTAACATGATTGACAGGCACTAACATTGGCTCTAGCTAGGGATGGCATCTCCTTGTAGGTGTCAAGAACACTGTAGACTAGGTAGCCTAAATCATTGGGCATTGAGTCAAAAATAAAAATACCAAACTCAAAACTAAAAACTGACTGACTAACTGAACTAATTTGACTATAAAAAACATACTAACTACACTTAATTATGGCAGAAAACCATCGAAATCTTAGGGCCTTCACCTCGGGCTTCAAATCCTGATGATAACCACCTACCTACTGAAGATAAATATACAATCATGTGAAATGATTCCTCCAGTGTAACCAATCCAGAAAATGACTACTTATTTGAATCATTCTTGTAATTTCCTTGAGAAAGCAGAAAAAAAAATCTAGGACACTCCAAGTGTCCACTGAACATATGTACATGATCCATAAATACAATAAAATTCATCTCCCTTGATGACTGAAGAAAATTAGTAAAAGGATCATGAATAATATGAAATGTTACCCTGTCTTGAAAGTCAGTAGAAATACAAGCACACCTTTCATTTTCCAATGCAAAAACAATTTGACGATGAAATTGTTCATTAATTTTTTCATTCGCATTAGGAAAAAGAGATTTTTGTTCTTGAAAATCTATGTTTGAGGAAACCATATCATCAATAGCAAAGATGTTCACATCCATAGGATCCGGGAAAATCTCCTCTTCTTCAAAAGACTCCTCATTTTATTGACCCGGAGGAAGATCATCATGTGCATGAGGCTCTAAAACAACCTCTCCTTTATTGTTGCTCTCCTCTTCATCATTTGCCTGCAATGTTTGATGACTATTTTCTTCCATAATTACATTGTCTAAAACCTCCACACGTACTAGTTCAAAATTATGATTTCCATGAATCTACTCCTAGAATAATGCTTCAGATCCTTATTCATGCATTTCATCAGAAGCCTCATCTTGGTCTTCACAAACCCGATCTTTAATTAAAAACCCAGGGAAAGATCAATCTGAAACAACAAATGAATGACTATATTAATACCTTTCATTAAAAGACTTACAAATCTACTGCAAAGATTCATCAAGCTCGTAGTAGGGAACATGAATATCATTCATAAGCATGATTTATTCATTAAAATAGGGTTGAACGTCTCTTTCTCTTCTGAAATGTCTACAACCTTTTTAATGTCATCATTGGAGTCCTACTCAGTTTCACTTTCATCCAAGGGATAAAACACCTGTTCTTTTTGGTGATGGAAAGGGTTATCATATAAAGCGTCCAAGATCTCTTCATCTGTGAACTATTCATCACCATAAACACTTTCCAAATGATGAATACAATCTTGAAAATGCTTGCAACAATATTTTACCAGCGGTAAAGGTGGATTCTCTTCTTTAAATTTTTCATAAAGCATCATATGGAAATCAGCAAGTGAATAAGTACAACTAGGTGGCAAACCTTCATACCATGATCTTGCTTGTTCCTCCAAGGTAGCCATGAAGATCTTCATCAAACAATCTTCAAGAAACTGAATCTACAGCCTATGTACATGCATGTGAAATTTGACCAAGTGAAGAGAAGCATGCTCTCCTTTCTCATCTTTGAAATTCAGCAAATAAGTCTGCCAATCTACACAATGCAAGCGGTTTGGGAAACCTGGAATATGAGCTCGATCATAGGAGTATATCTTCGAGAAGTTGAATCCATCTTGAAAATAGTTAAGTCACCAAGAATTTCTTCAAACTATCGGTTTTTTTTAATAGTGGATTCGCCATGAAAATTCTAAACCTTTTGATTCTTTGACACTAGAGTCACCAGGTGAAAGATGCACAACCTTTCTTGTGTTTGATTACTGTTCACCATGAACAATCAGATATGATCATTGTCATTCTTTCCTAGGGAAGATATATCACTCGTTTCCTTGACAACGTGTTGGCTACGTGGGGCCTAATCCAGGTTTAGCATTAATTAGCCAAACAAATCCCTACACTACTGTCCCTTTCGGCATTAGCCCGTGGAGCACAAACTGAAGTCTCACCTGAAGCAGTATGGGGGGATGCTGGAACAAAGTTTCCGTACCTTGAGATAGTTTTGATGTCAGTTTATACCCTCTGTTTCTTCTTTCGCATAGGTCGCTAAGCTCTCAGGCTCTGTCAGTCTAGCCACTTATTCCATCCTTCAGTACCTCCACGAAGGAGTAGGATTGACCTTCACGTAGACCTAACCTGTGGTCCAGGTACTTTCGTGTTGCTATGACAGCTTATTGTATAGGTTCCCAAGTTAACTTAAGTGTTTTACTTATCTCACTAAACAATCACAGTTAGCACCACGTAAACATAGATTCTCACTTATGTTTAACTAACCAACATAATTACATGCATTTGCACATCACATAAGCATTGTAAATGAAATCCATATACAATATGACAAGATGCATTAATAGGAAATAACTACTCATGAATTGTGGAATACTTCTCTTTATTGATAGCTTCAGATTATTACAGACTCTATTTTCCCTACACACACAACTGCAGGGGTCCGCACACTCAGTTGTGGAATTCCACCCTAGGCCTCTCTACACTCAGCTGCATATCCTATACCTACGCTAAGACCCGAAACTTAGACTTCTCTACCAAGACTCCAAGCCTTTTCTTCTACTCCCAAAAACTTATGAATACTTAGAGCTTACTTACTTAGCTCTTTTTATACAATCCCATGGTCTGCAGACCCTGGGTATATCTTTAAAACCGACTTTACATTTTACAAAATAAGGGCAGACAACCCTTTATGACTCATGACACATTCATGCTCCGCGACCACAAAATACGGAGACTTTACAACTTTATTACAAAACTTGACCCAAAACATGGGCTTTTAGCCCCAAAACTATCCTTGGGAAATCCCATTCCGAACAGGCCCCCAACAAAAACATCATAGCTCGTCCTCGAGTCACTCTATAGGCATGAATATCTTAGCGCAAAGACCTCCCAGCTCAACATGTATGACCATAACCTCGACAGTGCACTTTACGACCACCTACTTCGCTTCTTCAACCATCTGCTTGGTTACTACTGCTGAATTGTTGACCTGAAGCTTTTGCTGAGTTTCTTGCAGAGTTCAATAGAGGTCGTAACTACATAAGCGTCATCTAATCAGGGCTTCATTTGCACCTTCAACACTGCCTCCTTGTGCTGCATTTCATCTGCCTGTTATTTAAACTGCTTGACCTCGTGCATCTTTGCTAGTTTCTATGTGAGTGCGATAGTTCGCTCTGTGCCCTTTACCTCGTCATAGAATTGCTATAGTTCTCACGCTTCTTTCTCCAGACGTTGTACATTAGGGTCCTCCTGCATGCTCATAAAGACCTCGAACGACTGCTCAAAAAGTTGTGTGCAGTATGCTATTGCACTGTCGACTGCCGTTGTTGCTTCTGTGATAGAAGTTGCATGTTGCTTCAGTGATCTGTAGGTTCAACTCTAGCTGAATACTAGCCATCTCTGTGTGAGTGTCGCACACCCTTGTAGCCAGCTTGCGGATGAGCACCTTGATAGGTTCTTCCTCTGGAATGGCCATCTTTGGGACCATTCGGCATGCCTCCTCAACGACCTAAATTATACGCTTGTTCTGGTCAGTTATTTTGGTCATGACAGTGATGGAAGAGTCTCTCTGTAGGGCCATCTGTTCATTATTAATCCTCTGCTCATTGATCACCTGTGGGGCGTGGTGCTTGTGGGCGCTCAGCTCCGTGATCACTCCATCTTTCAATAGGTGGAGTGCATCGCCAGGGAGTGTTGCCATATTCAACACCACTCCCTTAAGGGCACTAACAGTGGGCCTATTAGCTTCATTCTCTGTGGTTAGTGCTCCATTAGGCAGCACTATCGCGCTGGAGACCTCCGCGCACATCATCTCGACAGTTTCTGATGTGCCAATATCAAGGCTAGTGGACACCGTGCTAGCCTGTGATGCGCAGGTATACATATCCTGCAAACCTGTTAGGATGGCCCCCAATATTCGCTGATGCTACCGCTCAAACTGTTATAGGGCCTCCATGGTGACATCCCACACCATGTCTCCAATGTCGTGCAAGTCACCCTCCGTGACGGTGATTGGGTCCAGCAATGTCTTAGTGGCCTTGGACTTCTTCCTCCACCCTCCTTTCTCTTGTTCCATTGGATGCTTGATGCAGGTGGATGTCGCCTATGGGTATGTGTCATGCTACTTTATCTACTCACCCATCTCTTCCTCTGTCTCGGGTGAAGGCGATAATGTACCACGCTCCTGTCTTTTCACCTTGGGGCTGAATGGGTCCCACAAAATCTATCGTCCATTTTTCAAAGGGTTGTAACTTCATCTGTGGATTCAGAGGCAACTCATCTCTCCATGATGGCCTGCCTATCCTTTGACACACATCGCATGCCTTGCAGTAGGCTTTTGAATCCTGATGGAGGATTGGCCACCACAACCCTACGCGTAAAATCTTTTGCGCGGTCGCTCTCCCTGCATAATTACTTCTCGCGACACCCCCATGAGTGTCGATGAGGATACCTCCCTATTCAAACTATGGTACATATCATCGCAATATTTCATCAGACCTCATTTTGTACAAATGCCCAACAATGACAGAAAAGTTTGCTGCGTGCACCACTAACTCCTTCTTCTACTGGACAATGTAACCTTCCGAGGCAGTTCCTATCATTAGGAAGTGTATGATATCTTCGAAATGACTATCCACGATATGCAAAAAAAATATTTACGCGTCAAGTAATCCATCCTCCAAATTGGTGGGCTCTTACCCTTTTTCGATGCGCGATAGATGGTCTGGTCCTACGTTTAGTCATCCAAGCCTCACAATAACTTCAAAATCATACTCTTAGAACAATAACAACCACCTGTGGATTCTCCCCCTCAACACAGGCTTATTTACCAGGTATTTTAACACGGAATGATCTGTATACATCTTAAAGTGTCCACCCAACAAATAATTTCTAAACTTCTGGAGTGCGTATACTGTGGCTAACCCCTCACGCTCGGTGGTGGAATAGTTCTCCTCAGCCTTGGATAACCTTTTGCCCGTGAACGCTATAGGATGGTCCAATTTTCCTCTGCCAGCCTATGTTAGCACTACTCCCAACGCTATACATGATGCGTCGTCAAGTACATGAAACTCCTTCTTCCAATCTGAGAAGACTAAAATCAGTGCGGTGACCATCTTTTCTTTCAATACATCCAAGCTTTTCTTACAATCCTTGCTCCAAAAAAACGTGACATCCTTTTTCAACAACTTTTCCATAGGCGCGGTGATCTAGGCATAGCCCTTGATAAATGTCCTGTAATACCCAGTATGTCCTAAGGTTTCATGTAATTTTTTCACACTCCTTGGCACTTCCAAGTTAAGTATCACGGCGATCTTCATGGGATCTACCATTAGTCCCTGTCTACAAACCACATGACTCAATAGAGTCCCAAAAGGAACACAAAATAGGGAATTCTTCAGAATGAGCGCAATCTGGTACCTTCAACAGGTATCTAGCATCAGGCACAAACTTTCCAGATGGCACTTCACCAACCCAAACATAGTCCAATCATCAAAGTACACTTATAGGAATTTATGAATAAATTCCTTGAACGCAACAATGACGACGCGCAAAAAAATCTTAGGTGCATTCTTCAATCCGAAATGCATTATAGTATACTAAAAACATCCCCACTCCATCGTGAAGGTCATCTTGCTTCTATCCTCTAGCATGAATTTGATCTGATTGTACCCTGAGAACCTATCAGTGAAGGAGTACGCTTCCTATCCACCTACATTATCTAATACCTCATTAGTAAACGGAGTCAGGAAAGGATCACGTACGCAAGCGTCATTAAATTTCAGAGATCTATGCATATACTTATCTCATATTTCTGCTTCTTTTCTTGTACCACCATTGGGCTTACCTAATAATATTCTTCTACAGGCTCAGTGATGCCTGCTGTAAGCATCTTGTCTATCTCTAAGTGGACCTTCTCCTTATACTTCGGATTGAGATGGTAAGGTCTTTGCTTAACCGGTTTCGCTTTAGGTTTTAAGGTGATATTCATAACGCCCAGGTATCCTATTATCCCTTTTAGATCCATAAACTTGGTAGGGAACAAATCTGGCATTCGCAAAGCAATTCAATGACCTTATCCACTGTTGTGTCATCCCAATAATCTCTAATATTCATGAATTTGGGGTCCACCTCCATACCAATATTTACCTATTTCGTTTTCAGTGGCACGTTTATATCAGGATTCTCAATCTGTGGTCCCTCGACCTCACTGTGACCCTCTATTTTAGGGATGTTAATACTTTTTGGATCCTCATCTTCTTCTTTAGTGGTCACATTATAGCATTCCAGTGCGTGGCTCAGCTGAGTGGCCCAATCGGGTTAAATCAGGTCCAAAGGATCCTACAGTATCCTAAAGATTGCTGCCTTCACCTCTTGTAGCGCTTCATCAATATAGTCGAACCCATCTTCAAAGCTGAACGTCATTATGAATCCTTCACATAGAATATCCCATTCACCTGTACCATGTTGAAGCTCTGTTTCCAAGTACTAGTTCATCAGGATGACATCTAGGGTATGACAGAACAAGTGCACTCATTCCGGTTGCAGCTTCGCTCCATAAGCCTGAGCCCATTTGGCCAAGTGTCCATGCAAATCATCCTTCCCGTTATATTTTTCTATCATTCATACCTTTGGCTTCCAAAATCTTGTTCTCATCATCCTCCTACACTCGCGGAAACCATTAAAGCTACCCTTGTGCGTAGCCCACCATCTTGCGGGCATAGTGCGCAGTGCCCAATCCAAAGCCTGGAAGCACTACTTTTCTGGTACCTCCCTCTCAAATGCATCCAAAAATACATTTACATCATTTAGGACATCATAAGTTGGCATACTTCTTACCTCTAATGACATGCAACACAATGATCGGGTTGTCATGTTACAACTTAGCGTGGTTACTTCATGTAGCCAATTTTTCCAGCGCTCTAATTTTTTATCAGAGTCTGAGGTGTAGGAACTCTCGAAATCCCATGTAATTCATCCATTCACTAATGGATTCGCCCAATATTGCTCTCACACCATTATATTATATATATAGCCCAAATCGTCATCGCTCTCATAATCATGGACTGATTCAGTATAGCGTGATCCTTCAACAGGATCTAGGGGTATTATTACGCGGAGTGATTTCTTCTCAATATCATCTTCTGCTTCTTTAGGTTGATTACCCCATTCATGTCAGTAGCCCAATAAATGAAAAGGAGCACAGGGTAGGGGTTGCTATCATCCACAATTTCTATTACTTCAGAGTTAGCCAACATGCTCACACCTTCAATATCTACAGTCACCCCTTGCAGCCATCCCATGGGGATGATATTTTGCTGATTTTCCATCCTTAACTGAATTAGAGACCACTACAACACGTGTCTTCCCATCTGTTCCCAAGTCTACTTTGGTAAAATGTTTGCATCTGACCCTAGATCCAAAATAACCCGATCCATTTCATCTTCTCCTATCTATGCTGTCAGTCTCATCTCTCGTCCTGTCCTTGCTTTATGCTTACCAATCTTCCATACCACGCGCGGTTCACCCGGAGTGTTTCCGACACATCTATTTATAAGCTCCTGTAATCCCTTCACAGCCTTGCTATCGCATAGCAACTTCATGTAGGTTTCTGGAAAGATCGTAAGCACAGAAGGGTCTATCTCCTCATTAGGCTCATCCTTGCTCCCTGAAGTGGAGGCCTTAGCGAAGCTCTTCTTTGTTTCCATGAACGTTTCACGTGTGTGCTCTAAGTCAAACTCAACCTCCTTCGCTGAAGATTTGCGAACCCATGCATTGTCTTCGAGCTGTTTCTCCTTATCATCGCCCATTGCAATTTCACTTCGAATCACTATATTCACATTCAGATCCTCTTCGCGAGGCTCAGACCTCATCATTTGCAGGTTCTAAGTCGGCTAAGGTGGTAGCACCCCTTTTTCGTGTATCCTTGCTATCAGTGTCGGAAAATCCTTCGTTCCATGATTAAACAGAGTGCAATATTTGCATGAAAGATGCATTGGGTTAGTGCAACCACGAGCATAATGTCTTGGTCCTCCATAATTATAGCAGATTAGCTGTCCCTGACCTCTACCAGGTCCTCCTTTGCGTCGACCTTGTTTGCACCCCTAAAAGCTTGTTTACGCCATCCCTATGCTCTGGTCAGGGGGGCGCATTTCTTTTTGAGTCCTATATGCAGGAGTTCTATCCATCATCAACTCATAACTTTTGCAGTTGTGCTCATCATGCCCTACCAAACTATAGAAGCTACAGAACAGTTGTTGCGGTGTTTGTACTTTCTGTAGCAAATGACAATTATCCATCATATGTTTTCTTGCTACATGACATATAGCGCACCATAACACATGCCTCGCATTTGGTCCTACTTGAGCTTTCGGCCTCAAAGGCATTGATCCTCCTCCTGCAATATAGTTCGCAAAGACTAGGCAATGGTCTTTGTCATGCCCCTAACCTTTACATTTCAAGAACCATACCTCTTTGCGCACTTCCAGTCAAGCTATTCTGTCTTGCTTCAAAATTTGCATTTCAAGGCAAAGGTTTTGCAGTTGCGCATAGATCTATTGAACCCCTAGATTTGGATCTTGCATCGGTGTTTCATGTAGTCTCATTGCAATCTTCAAGGCCTCTACCTGAGTCGTAATATTCTGTTGTGACATCGCAACCCTTATGTGTGGCAGGAGCGAAGGCACAAACCACTCATGGTGTTGTTCATCTGTTAAGTTCATATTAGCTTTTTGGATTTTACACTTGAGCCTCTGATGCAATTCCTAAGGGGTCTCACTCGGTTTCATCATGATTTCCTTAAACCCAACAATCGACTGTGCCTCGGATTTAGGCCTACTGAACTCTTTATTCAGAATGGTCTGGATGTTCGCCACTCCAGTGTTTGGCTTATCATTAGAGTACTTGATGTACCAGGTTAGCGCGTGATCCTGCAAAGCACTAACCAATGTTTCCTTCTTCGTCTGATAATCCGTGACACCTTGAGATTCCCATACAGCTTTCACAACTAACCAAAACTGGTTTGGGTCCTCATTTCCCAAGCCTTTAAACAAAGGAAGCTTCACTGAATTTTCCATGCTGAACTACGATGAAGGTGGTGGTGGTATGGGTGAAGTCATAGGTGATGGTGGTGAAGTTGGAGGTGGTGTGGGTAGAGGTGGCAGTCATGGGAATCCTTGTTTTATTAACTAAATTGCACTTCACGGAGAAGCTTGCGTTACTCCCTCTTTGTCACCCAGTGGAGGTGAAATCAATGGACGATATTCATGACCATTTCTTCCTTCGTTCCTATAAGTACTTCCACTTCGTATGGCTCTGAACATCAAGGTAGATACATAACCCGTTTTTCACACAATAACATCTTAATCTAGGTACTTAAAGACTCCAAGTACTTACCTTGAGGACCTTTGAAAAAACACTGCTCCGCCTCGCTGTAGCTAACTCAGGTATCGACTGCAAATTCAATCACAAATCCTCCTACGATATGATCAATCCAATGATCGATAACACTGATGATCTTATCCTTAGAGGCTTCCAGTCTTTGTACTAACTCTAAGGTCCAGACAATAGGACTGTCAAGTTTCCACCTTCCTTGGCTATCTGCTAGCTTTGCGATCCACTCATATAACTCAAACGGAAAGGAATAGAAAAAGATCTCGTGAATTTCTATATATATGTACCTGTCCAGCCACTATTCCTTTGTTAGTCGTGGATTTCTGTTCTCCTACGCTATGAATTTTTGTATCTTCCTATCCAACCAATCTTTGATGTCTTTCTTAGTTGAATTCTAGTGATATGACATCACACATATCTTATGCAGATTTCGGTCCCGACAAAAAAACCATTTGTTGGCTACGTGGGGTCTGACCTAGGTTCAACATTAATTAGCCAAACAAACCAGCCCTTTTGGCATCATCCCATAGAGCGCAGACCAAACTCTCACCCAAAGTAGTATGGGGGGATGATGGAACCAAGTTTCCGCACCCTGAGATGGTCGTCATGTCGGTTTATACCCTCTATTCCTGCTTTCGCGTAGGTCACTAAGCTCCCAGGATCTGTCAATCTAGCCCCTTATTCCATCCTTCAGTACCTCTGAGAAGGAGTATGATTGACCTTCGTGCAACCATAACCTGTGGTCTAGGTACTTTCGCGCTGCTATGACAATGTATTGTACAGGTTCCCAAGTTATATTAATTGTTCTACTTATCTGATTAAACATCACAATTAACACCGCGTAATCTGAGATTCTCACTTGCGTTCAATTAACCAACATAATTACATACATTCGCGCATAACATAAGCATTGTAAATGAAATCCATAGGCAATATGACAAGATGCATTAACAGGAAATAAATACACAGGAATTGTGGAATAGTTCTCTTTATTGATATCTTCATATTATTATAGACTCTATCCTTCCTGCGCACACAACTGCTGCGGTCCACGCACTCAGCTGTGGACTTCTACCCTAGGCCTCTATAAACTCAGCTGTAGAGGTTCTACCTATGTTAAGTCCTGAAACTTAGACTTCTCTACGAATACTCCAAGCCTTGCCTTCTATTCCCAAAAACTGATGACTACTTAGAGCTTACTTAGCTCTTTTTATACAATCCCATGGTTTGTGAACCATGGGTGGATCTTTACAACCGGATTTACATTTTACAAAATAAGGGTAGACAACCCTTTATGACTCATGACACCTTCACGCTCCGTGACCACAAAATTCGGAGACTTTACAACTTTATTACAAAATTTGACCCAAAACATGGGCTTTTAGCCCCAAAACTGTCCTTGGGGGATCCCATTCCCAACACAACAACAACAAAATTTTATCCTTTACAATGTATGAGGCTGAGGAGGAGATCGAAAGAGGTAACCTCGAACCACTTTCAGTTCAATAGCTAGCTCTACTGAACGAAGAGACATCTCTCTACGGGTTTCTCAATGAATAACTGGAAAAGATATGGATTTTAGGCTAGATGTATAGGTTATGTCTAAAAGTTTGGAAATTTAGGGTTTTTAGGTTGCTGGACTAGGGAATGAGAGTAGGTAATTAGGTCAAGGTATCACGTTTGGAGTAGCAGGCATGAAAATGAGCTAGATAACAATGTGTTTTGGTGAACTTAAGATTTAGTCAATGTAGTATAGGTATGAAAGTCTAAAAAATCACAATGAGCATGTATTAGCATGAATTCATTAACCTAGAAGAACATATACATAAACATGATTTTCCACATAAACAGAGCTTTGAATCTAAGAATTATGCCTATATGACTCTAAGGAAAACCATAAGAAGAAGAAAATCATGTTAAGAGATATGAATTCATCAATAAGAAACTGATATGAAAGGAAAACAACACCATAGGCTCACTCAACAAGTATTCCTAAAAAATAGTTGCAAATGCTCCTTGATTAGCTGTATGAAAACATAAGGTACAAGTCTCTCCAAAAAATTCCAAAGCTTCTCACTGAATGAGAAATCATACTTATAGACTCAAACCAACCATTTCGCCACTTTCAGGGGTCAAACCCCTAAGTGGTGGAACAGTTCCCAAGAATCTCTCAACCAATAAGAGAGAGTGAGAAGGTCAAACATAAAATCTTCTCTTAGACTTTGATTTGAGTTTTGCTTCATTTATGAGGCCTACTTTAGAACAAAAAAAACCTATCATGATAATTAATTCAATAATTACATCATCAAGTCTTTAAAACATCAAAATTACATCACAAAACCAAGATCTAGTGAAAATTAAGTGAAAAATACAACTACAAGCATAGCGCATTTGGCTATAAGTGTAGCACATTTGGCTATAAGCGTAGTGCATTCAACTATAAGCATAACACTCTCTTGCAAGTAAATTTTGGAAGCCTTCGAGAAGAAAAATTTTAAACATGAGAGAATAGTCAACTAGATGTTTCTTTCTAGTTTGCAACAAAGTCCCAAATGTTGCTTGCAGTTGACTATGTCCAGCCTCCGATGTTCAATTTGTGTGAAGCAGTTCTTCATCAATTGAAGGTAGAATTGACTGCATGCAAGACTCAAACCCAACAGAGTTTTGGGTATGGCACTCTCATTGTCTCATTCATACTTGAGAGGGTACCTCTTATCTGCCTGCGAATGAGCTTAGGTCCCCTTGATCCAAGGGATCCGAGACAGGGGCAATGGGCATCAATTGATACTCGCATAGGAGGAGGACCTATCTGACACTTTTTTGAAGAAGATTTCTTCAAATGGCTTAGTGGCCAGATTTTGATGATTGATGACTATGCCTATGAGGGCATGGACTTCACCGATGACCTTGACTTGATTGTGCCTCCTAGGACCAACTGGGGGCCTCAAGGTAAGAATGATTTTGAGAGTACTTAAAGTATTTTTAAGCTTTTGAATATTTATGTTATATTTTGGCTGATTTTATGGGTGAACAAGTACTGACATGAAGCGTTTTGCTTGACACAGATGTGGCATTGGTACAACCTGCATGCAAAACTTGCTAAGTGAGGTGGGGAGGCAAACTACCTGATGGGATGGGTGATGCTGACAGTCTTTGCAAGGTTCTTAGGAGCTTGGAGGGCTTGAGCGTGGGTGTGCCCCCCCTTCCTCTGGGGGAGATCCCCGCTCATATGCACTGGCACAAAGTCGATGTGCCTGAGCGGTTTCTGGTTTCTCTTCGGAGGATAGCTAGAGCAGTATTGTCATTTCATGAGAAGTAGTCTCTATTAGCAGACGCTTTGATATAGCCGACAAGTGTTTATAGCAAGCCTTAGTAGCCATTTTGTACATAAAACACCCAAGTTTTGGAATATTTTGATGTAAAAGACTGGATTTGATATATCTATATCTATATATATATATATATATATAGATATATATATATATATATATATATATATATATATATATATATATATATATATATATATATATATATATATATATCTAGAGAGAGAGAGAGAGATATATATATATATCTACAAATATTTTGGTATTTTATGATGTAAATATTTTTCAAGTGTTTTTTGTAAATTTTTAACTGTGTAAATACTTACTTTCATACATGTATCTATAGTGAATGAGACAGATGCCAATCCAACACATAGTTTTCTAATGAATCAACAACTGTATTAAATTATCTAGGAATGTATTCATATGTGATAACCTCAATTGATGTTCCAAGAGTCGTACCCTTAAATAATGATGTAACAAGATTGGATTACGAATGTGATAATGATTTGTCAATTGCACAACAAGCTGAGAGTCTAAGCTGACCACTAGATTCGAGATGTCCCTTGATGACACTTAAGTGAGAAGTGAAATTACCTACATGTACTCAACAATATTGTTGGTGGCAATACCAAGAAAGACTCCTCCGGAATAAAATAGTTCTGACTCAGGTGTGTAAATGACCCAAGCAGCTTATGCAATGTGCTGTGTGTGACGACTGGCACCTTCTGGGTATCCTACGTATGCTAAGTGTAATGAAAACATATGCATTACGAGAAATATGTATGAGACAAATACAACAATAAATACCAAAAAATCCAGTCACATAAAAAAGGAAGCAAAACTTATAAATACATAAAATTACAAAGCACATGCCTGGTATAGTATTAGGCATAATAATTTTTTAGATAGAGCCCATTTCAGGGCTCAGCGAGCGGGACTCCTTCCCAGTCCTAAAGTTCATATGCCCCTTTTGAGAGGGATATCTTAACAACATATGGATAGTGCCATAAGGGTTGAAGTGTTCCTGCTCCCAAGAGGTCATGTTTTTGATCATAGAGTAAAAGAAGATTTCCCTCTTGGTAAGAACTAGGCTTGACCTTTTTGTTGTACTAGGATTTGACCCAATGCTTGTGGGTTTCGAGTGCCAATTTGGCATATCGACGGGTTTCATCCAGTTGATTTAGGTATAGTAGGTGATCTTCTTCAGAAGTAGTCCTAGTCAAGAGTTCAACGACGATTTGTAAGGAGGGAATCTGACACTCGATTGGTAAAACTACTTCTAGGCCATAAGCTAGTTGAAAAGGTGTGAAGCTTGTAGCAGTTTTAACTGAAGTTCTGTATGCCCATAGCGCAGGATATAAAATTCAATGCCAGTGGATTTTATAATTCCCTACTAACCTACAGATCATGGTTTTTAAGACGCCATTGAGGCCTCTACTTGACCATTAGCTTGGGGGTAGTATGAGGATGATTGATCCTGGTGAAAACCTAGCAGCGATGTTAAGTTAGACATCATGTGATTCTAAAAATGAGACCCATGGTTTGTAATGATTATGCTGGGCACATTGAAGCAACAAATGACGTAATTAAATAGGAATAGTGCCTTGGTTTCTCCACCGGCCTGGAAGGTGGGAAGGGCTTCGACCCATTTCGTGAAATAGTCCATAACTACAATAATATAGTTGTGTCCAACAAAGGAAACAGGGTTGCAAGTTATGAAGTTTATACCCTGTCTAGAAAAGGGGTCGACGAAGATAACTGGGTGCACTAGGGCCGAAGGAGCATGCATTTTCTTTGTAAACACTTAACAAGGATGGCATTATTGGATAGCCTTGATACAACCTTTGAACAAGGTTGGCCAGTAGTAGCCTGTGCAAAATTTCTATAGCAGTAGATATTCTAGAAAGATGATCGCCACATGCCCCAACATGGCAGTCATTTAAAACGTGTTCCGCCTCTTCATGAGTGAGGAAATGTTGAAGAACTGTATCCACACCATGGCAATATAACGTATTGTTAAGCACTAAATAGTGCCAAGTTTGGTGGTAGATGTGGCGATGGTCACCTGACGATAGCTTAGGGCGGAAATGTTGCACTTGTAGGTAGACAAGAATTTCACCATACCAAGGGTCAGTAGTGTCGATAAGATAGACAACTTCATCCAAAAGAGGATCGTGGGATATCTTGTTAGGATCGAAAATGGGAAGATCCGACAAAATTTCGGCAAAAACTAAGGAATTTTTTTCCTTGGCAGTAGTGAAAACCAAATCAAATTGTTGGAGGATCATGATTCATTTTGAATATTTCCCTCCAATTACTTGATGAGACAAAATTTGTCTCATGGGATTCTCCAAGGCGGTGACACTAGTCTGTCGCAACAGTATGTAATGTCGGAAGTGGTTGATGGCAAAGACAACTGCCAAGGACAGGTTTTCCACATGTGAATATCTGAGTTTGGGCCTAGCCAGGCCTTTTGATAGATAATATATTACATGTTCACTCTGGTCATCATGAGTTTGAACCAAGATCATTCCTACAGAGGATGGCGAGGTTTCCAGGTATAGAACAAAGTCGCGCACATAATTGGGAGCACTAAGAAGTGGGGCTGATATAAGCACCTTTCTCAAGGCATCAAATGATTGCTGAGCTTGATCATCCCACAGATACAACACTCCCTTCTTAAGTAGGTGCATAAACCCTTTTGTCAACTCAACATAGTTTACAATGAAGCATCCTAAAAAGTTTGCTTTCCCTTGCAAAGGTTGGAGCTACAGAATGGTTTGTGGTTCAGGCAATTGAGTAATTGCTTTTACCTTATAGGGATCAACCCTAATCCTGTACTTGGAGACAATGAATCCAAGTAAGTGTCCAAACTTGACAAAGAAAATGCATTTATGCAGATTTAGACGTATATTATAAAACTGACACCTAAGAAAGATATATCTTAAATGATCTAGGTGTTGCACTCGCTTCTTGGAATGGGCCTTTGAAATGTTGCTCCAACATTCTTTAAACTGAATGGGAGTTTTCGATAGGAAAAGAATCCCCATGGGAAAAATGAAGGCAATTTTGTGTTGGTATTTGGGTTTTTATAGCAATCTGGTTGTAACTTGAGAAACCATCCATGAATGAGAATGATTCACAACCAATGCAGTCATCGATGATTTTGTCGATGAACGGTGTTGGATAATTATGATTTGGACACGCGGCGTTCAAGTCTCGATAGTCGACACATACACGGATGGTTCCTTGTTTCTTATCGACATGAACCAGATTAGAAGCCCATTATGTTAAGGAGTGGGGTAGATGAAACCAACACATAACAAATTTTCCACCTCAGTCTTAATGGCTTCCATTTTGAAGGGGCGGACTGGTCGAAGCCTTTGGTAGACAAGTTTACCATTGTCGTATCTCTTGATCTCATGCTCAACAATAGAAGGATCTATACCGAGAATTTCCTCACAAGACCAAGGGAACAAAATTCCTTAAAAAGGCAGGTGAAGCTTACAATTTCCTTAGGATTGCAATATGATCCAACCTGGATGTTTTCTATGATGCCTGTCGTGACATAAGTATCAATGAGCAATGTATTTGAAATATTTCCCATGTTTCCTTCGGAGTCCAAAGTTTGGATAGTCATATATGGTGAGGAAACAATTTCAAGTGCGTCAGATGATAGGATTTGAAGAGGCATCATGTTCGAATTAGATATCGAAACATGATGGTGTGAGTCCTCCCAAGTTCTTTCTTATAAACTCATGATCTCTCTAATAGCTTTGTCCATAGGTAGGACTTGATTGAGGGGATCGAAGGGAGGAGCAGTCATGGGAGGGGTAGTGGTACTGTTGGCTGTGACCAAAGTGACCAGAGACTTGGATGCAGATTGAATTGCCTAGTAGGCCAATTCAGCTCGTGACAATGACAGTTGTTCTCCGTAAGTGTCAATGTCTGAAGGGGATGGTAGGATCCAAGGATAGGTTGGTTCGTGAGGAATGGATAAAACCATATTGACCGTCTGTGGAATCGCTGGCGGCAGAAGAGGGAAACAACCCATCAGGGAAGAGCCCTTCAATAGATTGGTATTGATACTAACGTAAGAGTCAGGTACACCACCCACTAAGGGTACAAAGCCACTTGGTAATGGGGAATAATTAGGGGTGAAAAAGGATAGCTGGTCCATTGTGACTATCTTTCCATCTAATGGAAATAGGTTGATGCGAAAGATAGTAGACACAATGGCAGTCATGGCGTAAGTCCAACTGTGACCCAACAATAGATTATAGTCGAGATTTCTATCTATGACTTCAATGTCCACAGTTACTATTTTCCCATTCAAGGTGATGGGATAGCCATCTAGGTAACCTTTTGGGATGAAAGTGTGGTCGTCGAAATCTTTAAGGGAATTCAACAGTGAGGATAAGGTTGGAGAACCCAAAGTGAGCTAACATGAAGCTGACATTACGTAGGTTGAAGCACCTTCGTCAATGATAGTTCTATGTATTCCTTTCCCTTTCAAAAAATTTGCACCTGAAATGCAAGATGGTGTGAAAGGGGGAGTTTACATTTTCCCATGTCGAAAATTGCAAGCATGGAATCCTGAGGGTTGATACCACCAATAACCAAAAGAAGAGCTTTCCTTTGTGCTGGACAGGTTTGTAATACTTCAAGTGTCGACATAGTCGATGATGATTACGCCAAGTATTCTACAATACTATAGTTTTGGGTGGCACATGCAGATGTATTGTGTGTTGTGCGACGAAGTGCCCCTTTAGGGGGCCAAATCACAAGGTCAAAAACCAGCCTTTCTATATGAAGATCGTTAGGTGATGGTGGGTTTGACTTGAGGAGGGTTCCTCTGCATCAGCAACTAGAGCTCCATAAGATTTGGCTTTGGTTTGTAGATCTATTGTTTCGTAAATGGTAGATGGTCCTTAAGTAGCTGAAGGATGTTACGAACTGCCATTGGCCCCTTGCAGGGGTTTGGGTTGGTTTGCAATAAGGTGTTGTTGCTGCTAAGTGGGAAAAGGATTATTTAGGACAGCAGGGGTCCTGCCAGTGTCCTTTCTAGTAATGAATTTTGTGCATTCCTGAAGACGAGGATAGCAATAGGTCATGTGGTATTCGACATAGATTTTGCAAGGGAATATGGTGGGTTTATCCTTTCCATTTTTAGAGAGTGAAACAACCTTCTGCTTTGGGTTTTTCTGCTTTGTTGACTTCTCTTTAGAAGGAGCGGTCTTTTTCTTATTCTTCTTATTCTTACCACCAGGTTTTTGTGTAGACTGCACATAGCTTATTGTGGTGGTAGGAAGAGCAGTCGATTTGGTAGAGGGGTCCACTGACATCTGGGCAATGTGACCATTGAGTTTTTTTACAACAGCCCTGGAGGTTTCACCGATAATCCCATCGGCATGCGCTCCAGGTTGTTGAGTAGCGGGAGCATTGGAGTTGTGAGGGGCATTGGGAGTTATGTCATATAGAGTGCCAAACTGCGAATATATGAGATCTAATTGCTCGCCATGACGAATGGATTGGTATTCTATCATCGCACCACCTAAGGTGACATCCTTAGTGATTTGGGGTAGTAGAGACTTATAGAACCAATCCGCTAATAGATAGTCTGGGAGGGGAGCTTTGACTAACCTCCGCCTACATCTCCATTCATGTATATGGTCAGAGATGTGGGTGGAGGTATCCTGATGTAATGAAGTGAGGAGTTATCTCCCATTTTCATAGCACATGGGTAGCTAGAAGTGCTTTAAGAATTCCATTGCTAGTGTGCCAAAGGTATTGACTGACGTGCATGGTAACTCAATGTACCACTTGGCTGCATTAACAGTAAGGGTGCGGGGAAAGAGACATAGCCAGATACTATCATCCACCATGGAGTTAGAAACACACCATAGATGATAGTTGGTGATGTGTGTACCCATATCCTCCCCTTGTTTCCCTTCGAACTTTAGGATTTCTATTAGTATTTTATGCAGGATTGGTGGCCAAAGTAAGTTATGATAGATGGGATCATTTGTAAGTTTGTACATGTCGGGGATATCAAGTGTTGCCAAGAAAGGAAAAATGTTTGATTCCCTTGAATCAGACCAAGGTGATGACATATGACTTGAGGATCCTTGCGCTTCTCCCATTATGTTGTCTCCAATATTATACATAGATTGCGTGGTTTCTTAAGTGCCTTGGGGTATGGTATTGTACTATGGGTTTCCATAGGGATTGTTAGGCTGGGGGATAGAAGTGCCCATAGGATAAGCAATGCCCCCTTGAATCATTTGAGATTGTGATTAGGGTTCATGTATGGATTGATTGGGACCTTGTTGGGGGTTCTCGCTTGCCACATAACTAACCATAGGTCCTTGACTGACATAAGGAGGGTTCATGTCAATCAATGACTAACCATGCATAACTAAAAATGGAGGGGGAGCTATTACACTCCCGTTTGGTATATGCATATTGGGAATAGTGCCCCCAGATACCTAAATCTGGGGTTTAGAACTATACAATGGATGCTAACCATATTGTTGGTTGAAGGGACCGGTGATAATTGTGCTATATTGAGCATTATAAGGAGCACTATATGTAGCACTTTTCAAAGGTCCATGGACTGACACAAAATGGGTGGAACCCGGAATGTACTGGGTTCCACTTGTGGAGGGTGTCATGATATGGTTTAAACCTGGGACAGATGGGATAGTGGGCTTCGCCATCAGAGGTGTGGTACTGACTGTCGACTAGGGAAGTTGTGGTGGACCAAAAGTGTCCAAAAAATCCCATGACCCATTAGTCATCGACAGGATGGGTGGAAATATTCCAACTGAAGACAAAGGAGGTACAAATGCAACAGGAACCAAAAGTGGGCCCAATGGATTCATGATCGAGGAAGAAATACTTAAGTAAAGAAATCCTCTGGTAAGCTTGAATCATGGGATGTCCAAACTGATTCTGTGTGAGATATTAGAGACTGATTTCCCGAAGATGGGGAATCCTATTCACTAGAGCTTGACGAATCCTCCACAGTGAGTGGGGGAAGCCCTAATAACCAGCTAGATTGACGACAAGGGCCAGATGTAGCCATGGTGGCTGATAATTTTTATCAGTAAATTTTACAGTGATGTTTATTAAAGTCTCAGTGATAACACTGTGGCACTTGAAAAATAAAAAATACACTAAGGAAATTAATCAACAAACAGAGGGAAATGACCCTGTCTGATAAGCACTGATCACTGGAGATGAAACCCAGTATCACAATGAATAATATAGAGAGCTGGCCAAATGTAAAAGTAAGATTACTCTTGAGCTTCGACCGAACCTCAGATTTAGGGGCCAAGTACTCTCGTGAAGTTGAGAACCCTCCCAAAAACCGAAGAGAGAGTAGGTTTGCTTGTGTTAGGTTCCAGGGCAACCCACCCCAGTCATGTTGTGTTTGTCCCTAATAGTATGTCTACAAAGGATACCTCAAATCACAGACACTACCAGGGGGGACATAGTCACAGACAGTATGCTGTGTGGGAAGGATATTTGAGTCCCCGACTCAGCTCCAATATCCCCGAAGGGATCCCCGATACACAAAATGCCCAAAGGAGATGTAAGCAAAGGCATGCTACCTTCACTTACATTTTGATGTTGTCTTGTATTTAGCTCCAATTTTACTGCAGTGGTCCCGAATAGTATGAGTGCAAAAGGATTTCTCTCTTTAATGACACTAGTTTCGGTGTATGATCTTGGGCAGTTAACTCACAATGCCTATCCCAAGATCCTAGCCTAAACTAAAGTGTGTTTACTATAAAAAAAGTTGTTGATTGATTTTATTAGGTATATTTTAAATGTACTTTGTTAGAGTCTTCGGTAGGGGCGTTGACATATGAAATTATATGGGACTTTGACTCAAATCATGCAAAAATAATGCTTGTAAATTTTCACTTTCAATGAATAAGATGCTTCTACAAAGGGAGAGTCAGTCATATATCAATATTTATTCCATGCATCTTATTCAGTACAACACTAACATAACTAACAAAACTTCAATGCTTACTAACAACTATTGAAACGAAATAATGCAAAACTTAACTAGCTAAGCAGAAAACAATAATTTTTTTTGTATTTTTTCTTTAATGAAAACAAAAACTTTAAGAAGTAAAGATATTTTCTTAAAAATTTTTTTGTTAAGAACACAGATCAGTCAAACAAGTGCAACTACAGATCCCTGAACAGCCTACAAGAATATTTCCCAACTCATGAGTTGACAGGGTAAGTTGTTTATCAAGAAATAGCTGACTAACGCTATGTACTAGAGGCTATAGAGAGTTATTTTCAACACTAACACTTTGTTTGTGAGGGAAAAGTGCTTTATAAAGCACTGTTTTCACTGGTAACCAATGTTAGTGAGGAAAAAAACTCAAAAAATAGGTTGTGGGGATCAGATCTAGGGCTGAGAACTAAGAGAAGGGTGTTGTATGGTCCTGAGTGGTCAGAAAGGGAATGAAGAAGTACAGGAAGGCCTGGAAGAAAGAGAGATCTAGGAAATTTCTAGGAAAAACTGGGAACTAAGTGTAGTCCCCAGTGGAGTCACCAATTCTACTATAGGGATTAATGCATGGGTGTTTGGTGATGTAGAAAACCCTCAAGGATCTTCTCGGGATCCTCAGTAGATAGTCATATTAGCTACAATTGTCACAAAGATACATGCATATCTATGTTTAACAAATGAATATCAAAGAGAGAAGGACTTATGACCTAAAGTCTTAGTGTGGTGTTGTTAGAGAGCACAATGCAGCTAGGTGGAAGACCCCTGAGCCGGCTCTAGATCAAAACCTACAGATAGCAAAGACAAGCATAATACGACAACATAAAACCTTGATAAACAAATGCATGAACATATAAAAGATATCTAGTTGCATATAACTAAGCCACTCATGCTATAAGATATTAGACAAACATATAAACAAGTTATACTACCAACATCATGGAGTGGACAACACAACTACAATTCTATATTGATGTAGAAAGAGTGATTACAACCATCAGTTGCACCAACCTTCCTTTACCCCTCCAGCTCCTCTCTCTCTCTCCCTTCTTAACCTATTCTGATGCCTTAGTCTGAGTTTCAACTCGACAGTCAAATATGCAATCCTTTCAAATGATTCAACATCTTTCACAATGGCCCAAGCCTTGCATATATAGCTTGTAGGGTTAGGGTTTCCAAGTCCTTCATGAGTTCCATTAGGAAAAGGAATGATGTTTTCATGCTTTAGTGCTCTTTCCCATTTTCATACTCCATTAGGAATTAGTAATTCCTCCAAACAGGTTGAGTTTTGATGTTTCCCTACTTTTATGAGCTGACATAGGAGGGAATCTAGGGATACTTTCTCAGTTAATTCGCTCCTTTGACCCATAGAAACTGATGTAGGGTCACCAATGATGTTCTCGAGGTGGAAAGTAGAGATACCCAAGGCAATAATGCACCCTTAAGCTTACTAAGAAGCTTTATAAAGCATGTCGATAGTGTCTAGACAACGTTATCTTGACAACTGGTCCTGTGAACTTTGTCAATCCTTCAGTCATCATGTCTTTGTCCTCTGAGTTGATGAGGAGGTCATTTTCCTATATAAAACACACATAACATCAGAACCTAGTTACAGCGATCAAGATGGTCTACAAATCTGTGCCCGAGTTGCGTATACCTAATGATGCAGAGGCCTCAGCCTAGGTAAGGAAATTGGTTTCTATAGTGCATGCTTCAAAGGAGAAGGTCGACAATGTGACTTTTGAACTCAGGATGTAGATAGTTGAGCTTCAGTTGAATTTGCAGACAACCACACTGCTTGAGGTCCAGGAATAAAGGAACATGGAAATTAAATAATCCATGGCTAAGCTAGATTTTGCCATTCAAGGGTGCGACAAGATCTTTACTCAGGCACTAGGCCTTTGGGATACATTACAGGAGGATCCTTCACTGCAACAGTTAAACATGGAAATTAGGGAAGCACAACAACAATACGATGAAATCAACACGATAGCACGGACAAGGAAAATTTTAAGGATGGAAAATTTTCTTGAATTTTAAAACATTGGCGAATCTCACTAATACATAATATGCAAACTATAAAATGTTTATTGATATATTTGTAAAATTATTCAAATTTATAGTGATTTTATATATAGTCTTTATATAATGTTAGCGATTTTTAAGGTTAAATGGTTTTATATTCTAAAATTTGGGCGAATAATCTTTTATAAAAATTGGAAATTGGCGAATATTTTTTGTGGAAAATCATGCAAAATTAGCCCACTGGGCGAACATTAGCCCCTAAAATTTTCCATGAGCATGGACATTAACACCAGTCCAACATTTCACATGCCTTTAGGAAGGTAAAGAAAAATTGCTACACATTCAGGAATTGCAGAAGAAGAAGTTTGTGCTTAGCACATGGCTTGAGCCCTGGATAGAGGAAGCCATCAAGTTCTCACGTACCATTCTTGGTAAGCTGAAGGTGATGCATAAGACACAAAGGACTATGCCACTGGCAGTAGAAGGGACAACCATAGAGAAACTGGTCTAGGAGCTACAATAGGAAACAAAACAAAGTACCATGGAAATACAAAAATTGATAAAGGAATTCAACAAACTCTGCAAGAAAGTAGAACAACCAGTTGAGTGAATTGAGAGCAAGTCACAATATTTGTGTTGGGGGTTTGTTGGGATGGGGTCCCTGGGGGTAGAATAAAATTAATTAGTCATTTTGTGTAACAAATTTTATAAAAGATGTAAAGTCTCCACGATTTGTGGATGCAGAGTGCATAGATGAATAAGAGTCAAAGGGGTTTAACCCCTTGTTTTAAGTAAAGTTTTGAGTCATTTTTGAGATTCATCCATGGTCCGCGGAACATGGCATTGTATGGAAAGGTCTATAAATGATCGAGTATTAGTGAATCTAAGGATAACTTGGACATAACTTTTTAGATATAGAATTGGGTTGAAGATTCATGGGAAAGAGCTAAGGTAGGAAGGCTCTTCTTACTATGCTTAGGTAGAGAAGGGAAGGCTTTGCAGCAAAGTGTGTGGAAGCCTAGCTAGAGTCTGCAGCTAAGTGCATTGACCCCTGCAGTAGTGTGCACAGGGTATTTTGAGTCTGTAATCAGTGAATTGAAGATAAATAAAGACAATTTTGCAAAGAATTATTGAGTATTTTTGTTTATATCTATTCGCGTTATATGTTGCTAATGAATGACATGTCTTATGAAATACTGATTGAATGCTATGCGATTATCTTGCATCTATCTTAATAATGTATGAAATGAATGCTTAGGCACATCCACAAATTTTTTGGTGATTTCACTTATGTTTTCTAACGGGTTAAGTAGATCTACACAAACTCCAACTTAGGATTGTTTTTTGATGCACACAGGTAGTTAAATCAATTATTAAAGGTCCTCAAGCACTGATTGTGGACCTTCGTGAAGGTCAAAAGGCTATTTTAATAGTTTTACAGTAACAAGCCCTAGAATTTTATCGATCTGCAGAAAGGCATATCCAAGGTGTTGGAAGACATCAAACTAGTCTCTAGATGCAGAAACTTAGTTCTTGCATTCCCCCATACTACTTCAGGTGAGACTACAACCTGCGCTACGTGGGTTGTTGCCGAAAGGGCTAGTAGTGTAGGGATTTGTTGGTTGGCAGATTTAACTCTAAACCTAGGTCAGGACCCCCTAAGCCAACAATCCTTTGCACCAGTTAAATATTGTTGGAGCAAGACAATCCATTGCTTATTGGAACTGTGATTTAGTTGCCTCAAGAAACACCTAAGACCCAACTATATAGGCCATGGTATGTAGAATAGTCCAGAAGGATAGGTTTTCGATGGTTGATATCTTCAACTTACCACGTACATTTGTTTTTTCACCTGGGCAATGCCTTCTGATTAGGATATTAGTCCTCTCTCCTTCGGTACAAGATCCAAAAATTTGGACCCTTTCCCCTCTTCTGGACAATCTAGTGATGAAGTATATGTCAAATACCACTAGTTCCTATTCTTGATCTCTAATGATGAATATATCACGACTAACATCCCATAATCCTATGAGATATTCTAGTAGCTCATTATGAGCTCTGAGTCCTGTGATCTGGAAGAATTTAAGTAATACATAGTACCTTAAATTGTTGACACATTCATCGCTTTGGGAAGCGTAGTGGTCTTCTTCCTTGTGGAATCCATCTTTCCATTTGATGGCCAGAATCATTGAAATATCCTGCAAATAACGCATAAACAATGTTTATAAGCCTTTCCATGGACTAAAATTTCGAAAAAAATGGTTAAGAAAGAGGATTTCTCATTTTATTTTTCACTTTGCACCTAGTGCAACTGTTTGAATTATTTTTGCGCTGGCAACACGAGGTCCTCTTGGGATAAGGGGTGATTAGTGCAGAGCCAATGATTAGACTCGCGTTGATCACCCTGATTATAAGAATGGAAATCCTCCTCTTAAGTAGTCAAAAATTCTATTAAATGACATGAAAAAGGTATGAAAATCAAAAGGAAGGGAAGAGATCTTACCTTCAACTGACAGTTCATGAAATGGTGCCCCAGATCTGCCACACCGCTTGCCTAAAGAATCAAGGAAAATAGGGTAAAATGCACTCTCCAAATTACTCAAATTTTTTTACTTTTTGTCTATTTATAAGTTTTCGAATACATTTTCACCAATATTTTATTATTTTTCTTGATATTAGTGATGTTTGGTTGTCTTTGTGCCGTTATAAGATCTTTTGGTGGTAACAGTGATCATTTTTTACCGATTCAACAACTTTTTATTTTATCTCTTTTTTAGACTCGTTAAAAATAAACAAAAAAGGACCCCCTGGAGTGATTTTTAAGTTCTTTTTTGACTCTTGAAAGATGAAAAGATCATTGAGTACCTGTCTTTCTGAAATCATTAAATTAAATGAATTGACGTCCTCTCAATATATGTTTACCCCCTTTTCAGGTTGGGATTGACTATTTATGAAAAAGGAACACCTTTGTCGACATGGTCAAGAGGTTCTCTCGAATATTTTTTTTACCTTTTCAGGTTCGAGAGACAAATTATGAAAAAGGACATGATGGAGTTTTCTTTTTCGTCTCTTTTTCAAACTCTCTAAATATGAAAAATACACCAAGTTACTTTCCATCAGACTCGTAAAAATTAAAAGGCGAAAGGCTTGTCACCATGACGAGATTGAGTTTCTCCTTCCTAAGACTCGTAAAACTTACTAGGATAAATTCATTTGAGGAATTAACTTATTCGACAAGCATATGCTCTCCCCTCCAAGCTGGTGATTAAAAATAAATAAGGTACTCACTAGAAATAGTGGGGCAAAAATGAAAGTGAAACATCTCTTGTGTAGGCAGCATGTCGCTCTTGAACATGACACTCATTTGTTTCTCATGTTGGGTTTGGGATATACTCACTCGGTCACTTGTCTTTCCGGGTTTGGGTGATCCATTTTGCCTCTCATCTGACTATTTAACCTCATCATTATGACCCTTGGTCATATGTTGAGTCAAATGTTGCCACAATCCGGAGTCGTTTTGCCGATATGTTCAAGAGAAGTCCTATCTATAGTTTACTACCTATATATTGTCTGACCTTTTTCCACAGTCTTGGATCATACTCATTTATTCCACCTTATTCTTTGTTTCATGTCAATGATGAGGGAATCATTATGGAGCTCCTTTGATGGGTCAGTTCTTGTCAACTTTAGCTCATTATCCACGAAGAGAATTAAAAACTCCCTTTTAGTATCTCAAAGCTTTCATGCCTTAATGGCAAGCTCTTTGCATTCAACGATAAGTATTCATCATTGACGTTTGATCAGATGATTCTAGGAGTGTTCAACTTTAGCTTTATTTCACATTCGTGGATTGCAGTGTCATACCTTGAGGGCCATTGTCATTATTGGTGGTTCCTCTCATGCCTGTTAATAGTTCACATGATTGGCCGATAATAAAGTGGTTTTCTAGCATGTTCAACTTCGAAACATTCATTCACATATTAGAATTTGTACTTTGATTAGGTTGGGGTGGAGTGCAAGACCCTGAGTTTTGTCTAATATAACTCAAGCTATGTTGAGTTATGTATTATTCATGATTGTATACATGTTTCCTCTATACAGATGTCTATGACCATAACAGGGGACCTTATATCTATGATGATGATGATCCTTCTATATCGGGTGGTTGCGTCCATACCATGGATCTTAGACTTATAGATGATCCTTTCCATTCGGATGGTTGTGCCCATACTATGGATCTTTTCACATGGTCCCTTCTATCGAGATGTTTGTGTCCATACCGTGGATTCATGTTTTGATATATATGACAAAGATATCATATATGTATATGTATATGCGTCCTTGATTTGTAGGTCTCTTGATGGTTTTTGTCTCGTCCTTGCAAAAGCTTGTAAAGCATCTCAACCATCACTCTGTGTTCTGCCTTCATGCTTTAGGGGGCATCTGTTACATAGCATTTTGTCACATCTACTATACTTCCCTATGTCATACCTTGGAATGCCTGAAACTTGAAAACTGTGCAGTGTACCTGTCCTAATATGCAATCCAGATGAAAACATGCCTTGAACCTTCCCTGAGGAAATGAACTCAAAACCCTAATTTTTGAGTCAGCGCGACCGTGACACTGGCTACTCATGCTAATGGCAGGTTGCACCATATTAGCTTGGTGCTTCCAGCACGATTTTTTCCTAGGTACTTGTGTTGATCCCTAAAAGGAAATTTTTCACAAAGAAGACAAGAAGCTTCGTGATCTAGAGGCTTCGAGAACGATGATCTCGATTTTGTTTGTTGTGGATGTGGTCGACTTCTTCCAATATCACCCTTTGGTCTTATCCCTATGATATTCCTCCTTGAGATGAAGACCTTCCCTATCTTTGGTGAGATCCTAACTCCCTCTCCCTACTTATATATTCATCCTCCTCCATTCCCAAATGGTTGGTCTCTAATTATTTTCACCCTTATGCTGAAATAGTGCCTACAATCTATTCAATTTGGCTTGGATAAGGAGTGCTTGGAGAGCTTGAGCTTGGACTTGGACATTCACTCAAGGAGGGTTACTAACATCAAGGACTACGTTGTATGATTCCACTTTTGTTTATTAATATATACAACTATTGGTTCACTTTCCATAAATGCTTATGCTAATGCTTCATTTATC
The DNA here is from genome assembly GCA_031772625.1 of Pinus tabuliformis. NCBI lineage: Eukaryota > Viridiplantae > Streptophyta > Pinopsida > Pinales > Pinaceae > Pinus > Pinus tabuliformis. Next base: position 1,015,232,150 of record CM062819.1, on the reverse strand, counting down.
TTAATGATCCTTGATCTGTTAAGTGGATTACATTTGATTATGCTTGTTGCACTTTTATGCTTTGTTGTGTCTTCAACCTCTTGTGTAGGTATTTAGATGCTATGGGAAGTAAGGATTGAGCCTAAGGAGGAAGTGATCGAGATCTTCAACAAAGGAGTGAATTATAGCATCAGAACTAGGTAGGTCTCCTTCCTCTTCTCTCATTTTGATTTTAATTTAGGAAAGTGTCTTGTAGATTGTTTCATTTGTTGCTAGACCCACTCATTGTGCTAGGGGGATTATCTTTGTCTGCAGAGAGGATTTAACTAGACAACACTACCTTTTTCTTCTTTTTTGTATCTTGAGGCTTGATGCTCTTTGTTTTCTTGTGTTTGGCAATGGTCGGCTTGGAGTGCGAATGAGGTCCTATATGTGAGATGGAAACAACAAGGGGTGTTGTGACCAGAGGGTTCTACTACAAAAAACCTTGCAATTCAACAAAGTTAGGACCCACACCTGATGAGTTGGTTAAGATCGCAATGGTTTGCTTGATAAAGCTCATTATCTTCTTCATTTGAGTGAACACCGACTGTAACTTGTGCTTTTCCATCCACTTCTTGGTGTCCATGAATGTCTCTCCCAGTAATGGTTATGGTACCATCCCCCCAAACAAGTATACTTACTTTTCTTCTCTAACCTTACATGATACCCCCAACCATGACCCTACCTCCGAATGGAACGCTTCAGCCGATAGCATGAATTTTTGGGCCTGCATCTAGAAGGCATGTGGGTGAGCACAATGTGGCCTGATGAAAGTATTCCCATGAGTGACCCCAAACCATATTGATGTTGAGTACTCATCAAGCAGTGACCTAGGGATTCTTTTAGTGACCCTTATCACCTCAAGCATCTTAACATATCATCCATAAAAAGAAGCTTCATTTATTTATTTGTTGCTTGGGTCCCCTGATGCCCACCATGGTGTATACCAGAGAGCTAAGGGATAGTCTTCTGAAATTTGTGCCAAGTCCCTACCCAATGGGGGGCACCACTTTCACATTACCAAATTCATTACCAGATAACCAAAAATGAAGTCGGTGCTCCTCTTATAGACATATTCGCAGGTCTCAAATAGCTCATTCAGTAGAAATGCACACTAGTTTAGTTGGGTGCCCTCTGCACAAGGCTCTGCAACTTAGATTGTGTCCAGTGTGCACTCATTCCTTGCAAAATGGCACATCACCTTCCCTGTGATTATGTAGCAAGAGAATTTAATGTTTTCCTTGTTGATGATGTCGATTTTATCTCCCTTCCCTCCACTCTTGGTGTTTTACTTTCCATAGTGTTATGGCTCCAAATCTCACTCTTGATGTTTGTGATGCTGCACTCATGCCTAGGGCAACCCCTCCTTCCAGACCTGGTCCAAATACTTAAAAAATAGCGTTTTACTCCCTATACGTGACATTGCCCTGAGCTAAACGCATGTGTACGCGGGTCTGTGTATACCCAGCCCACGTATATGTCTTAAAACACTTAAAAAAATTAAATCTCCTTAATTTCGTGCAGAGATCATGGGTTTTACCTGTTGATTACCTATTAGTGCCCGTGGCCCAACTGTTCCCAACGAATTCTCAACTAAAAAACTACTTTGGGAGAAGTATAAAAAGGCTTCAATGGGAAGGCCTAAAGGAGGAGAGAATAGAGAGGAAAATTACTCTGCTAAGATTATCCTTGATTAGATCTGAAGATCCTTGTGCTTCTAGCACTTCCCCCATTACAGGAAACCCTTGTTTCCTTGAGTTATGATGTCTTTTCATTAATTGAGATATCCTTGTGTGAGTCATGGAAGGATCCTTTTGAAAACTTGGGATTGGACGAATTCGGAGGACGGTTGCGCTTGGAGCCTGTGAGAGGAAGAAACAAATTCATTATTTTACTTTAGTTATCTACAATAAAGAAACATTTGTCTTGTTCTCGAAATCAATATTCTTCATGGTTATGATGTTGTTATTATGGTTTGCATATGAATAGTTGTTTCAATTATATAACTAACTACCTTTCAATATGCTATGAAGTTGATTTCTTTATGATGCTTGGTCCATACACTGCTATGCTTATTTTAATTGGTTATTTTGTAGGTTGAAGGATTGAAAGGAACTCCAAGAGGGTTTGGAATCTGGCTGGATCTACTCGAATGAAGGACCCCCAGGTGCACCTCTCTTCGTGTAGTTTGCTTATATTAGTATCATGACTATGTGGAATGCTTGTTTTTCATTGTAGATAACCCCCGATCTACTAGGGTATTGACCTAAGACCTTAGGGGACTTTGTCCCTCAACAAAATTGGCTACTCCACTGGGGAAAACAGTATCGTTGTTCCTAGTTTGGGTTAATTTAAGCCAATCAGGGATCAACCTCTGATTTCTTGCTATAACTGAGTTATCTGCCCCTATAGGAATTTAGACTTTAAGTCCGATCAGTTTCTTCAGACCCCTTTTTTTCTTTTTCTTGTGAACTGCTATATACGCAGTTTTTCCAGGTTATAGAAACGTATGTACACAAGTTTCCCCATATGAAACCACATATACGCAGGTTTCTTTAGGCTGAATTGAATATACATGCAACTATGCATTGACACAATCACGTATACCATAATTTTCCAAGATTTTTGCAAACCTTTTTTGTTCAATAAATTTGTTTGTTGGTCTGAGTGTTTCCTGAGCAGTCAAGTTTGGTTTTCAATCTCTGTTTTTACAGCAAGTTTCCGGTTTCGAATTCTCTCTGTTTGTGGAAAGTTTTGGTCTTGTTTTGTTTTGTTGCAAGTGTCATCATTTATGTTCAAGCACGTGAGATTTCTCTCTTGGAATATTGGTTTTTATGCTCTTCCAGGTTAGAAAGATTGGTTTCAATCTTTGTTGCAAACTTTATATTTGTGACCTTCTTGCTTTGTGTCAAAACTACATCTTGTGACCATTTGCTTTTCTTGCTTTTGAAAGTTGTTGTGTGACGATTTTGAGAGTTGTCTTTCTTGATCTTTTGATCATTGTCACCAAGCTCTTTTTGCTACTTTTTGGTCGTCGAGAGCATCTTGAAACACCTATTTTGTTGAGTTTTCTCCCATTTTGAGTTGATAACTTGCAAAGTGTTTTTGTTGCCTATTCTTTAGTCTCAAAGTTTTCTATAGTATTTGGAGCACTTTTGAAAAGTATTTTTTATTTTTTCTTTTGAAGAAAACTTCTTGAAAACTTGGTTTTTTCTTTCTTTGGCCTTGTTTTGATTTAGTTTCTTTTTGCGAGTGAAAGTGCATTTTTGTTTGTCTTGCAATTTGCTTTTAGTGTTTGGATGAAAATGAGCATTAGTAACTTATATTCTATCTAAACATCTTAAGTGGCTAATTAGAAGTGATAAGCAAGTTAATTTCATTCTTTGATGTATAGTAGTCTTAAGTTTTTGCATCAACATATACTCATTGCATTAGGATAGTTTGTGCATCTTTTTAGGGAATCCATAGTTTTGTTAATTTTTGTGAGTGTGAAGCTTGTTAAAAGAAAAGAAGAAAAATTTATTGCTTTCTTAGAAGTTCCTTAGAACCTAGTAGAAATTTCTTTCATCAAAGAACGAAATGAGTGCATTTGCATATAGTTTGGTTTTTATTAATTTCTTTTGCGTCGAAAAACACCACAAGTTTCATTTCCGCTTATCCCTTGACTTAAGAACAGCCCATTTAAAAACAAGCGTTAATTAAAATATACTAGAACTTTTTTTATATATATTGTCAATTTATACAAACCAACAAGTTTTAGGATATTTTAGGGCCTTGGATTAGGTGTGTGGAGAGAAAAATCTCCAAGGCCATTTTAAACTGTCAAACATAGAAGTCTGAATAGTGAGTGCAAATCCAATAGCGTTAGGGAGACCAGAAAAGCTCCGGATCTGGGAGTTGAGCACGCGGGTTTTTGAAGATAAGGAAGAGAGATAACCCTCTCCTACTTGTCGGATCTTACCTCAAGACTATTCCACCTAGCTTCTAACACGAGTTGGTAACCTTAGTTGCTTCTCCTAGTGATCTACATAGGTGGCTGTGGAGAGGAATCCCATGGCACCTGAGGTCGATGTTGTATCACTCTCAACGATACTTTTGGAGGGCACCCTTGCAAAGCTTGGGGGCTTGCACCGGCACAGGCTATTGTTAGGAGGTCAGCGTAACTTCCTCTATTACCTCCGCTGGGAGGACTGGGCCGTCATTGTAGGAATTTATAGGGTAATTTCCTCAGAAAGAACACCAAAAGGACACCGCTCACAACCAGATCACAGATCAATACACCAGTATTTTTGACGTGGTTAAAACCCTCAAAGAGGGAAACAGTCCACGGCCTGCGCCAACGTGGCTACTACAGGCAATTTATTAATCAAAGAATGAAAATTTACATAAGCTTCTCTCATGCACGGATTACCCGAACAATGACCCTCCATGCGCTTTAAATAGAACTCATGGACCAATCGGGTGTCAAGCCACAGATCAAGTGTTGGTAATACCGAGGAGAGAGTGAACCATCGGATCACTACATATCGTGACCGTCGGATTGTAAGTTACAAAATGTACAATGGTAAAGAAACACACTTTACCTAACTCTATACCTAACTCTATACTAGACCAAGTTGAACTTAACTATTTCCTATGTGTCAGAATATCCTAACATCCCCCCTTAAGAACAACTTGGGATAGGATTGAAGGATTTACAAATATGACACAATAGGAGAAGGAAGGAGGCACTAGAGCCTATCCCCCCTTAGTGACAACTTCCTGAACTCCAAGCATATATCGAAGTTTAGTGAACTTCGCCTCTGTGAGAGCCTTTGTGAAGATGTCTGCAACCTGATCATCTGTTGAACAATATTGCACTTCAAGAACATGGTCATGAATGAGCTTTCTGATGAAGTGCATGTGTAGTTCAATGTGTTTGCTGCACTGATGCTAGACTGGATCTTTGCATAGCTAAATGGCACTTTGATTATCACACCAAAGTGTGGTTGGATGTTGCTGCTCAAAGCCAAACTCTGATAGGATCTGACGAAGCCACAAGGCTTCCTTACTAGCTTCCACGGCACCACGATACTCTGCTTCTGCTGACGAAAGAGAAATGGCAGCCTGTTTCTTACAAGCCCATGTAATAGGTCCTGAACCAAGAGTGAAGACATAACCGGCAGTAGACTTGCGATCATCAGGGTCACCAGCCCAATCAGAATCAGTGAAACCAACTAATAGAGGAGCTGCTTTGGCACTGTAATGAATCCCAAACTGTACTGTACCTCGAACATAACGAAGTATTCTTTTGGCTGCTTTCCAATGACTTTCACGGGGGTTTTGAATAAAACGAGCAACAAGGCCAACAACAAAGGAAAGGTCAGGATGAGTATGGGTTAAATACAAGAGTTTTCCTACAAGTTGACGGTATAAGGTAGCATCAACTTCAGGAGAAGTACAAGAGACTGAAAGTTTGACTCCAGAATGAAAGGGAGAAGGGGCTGGCTTACAGTCTTCCATGTGAAAATGACAAAGAATATCACAAGCATACTTGGACTGGGAAAGGGAAATACCCTCCTTGGATTGCAAGACTTGAAGACCGAGAAAATAGTGTAAGTGTCCTAAGTCTGTCATTTCAAATTTCTTTTTAAGGCTGGACTTCACATGGTTTATAAGGTTGGGATCACTACCAGTAAGAATAAGATCATCAACATAAAGAACAAGGATGATAAGAGAGTTGCCCACTTTCTTGGTGTAGACAGTATTGTCAGAATAACACCTAGAAAAGCCAGATTCTAAAAGAAAGCTATCCATTTTGGCATACCAGGCCCGAGGAGCTTGCTTGAGACCATAAAGAGATTTCTTAAGTCGACATACGAGGCTAGAGTCTGTTTGGATGAAGCCAATGGGTTTTTCCATATAGATTTCTTCATGCAAGTCCCCATGCAAGAAGGCAGATTTAACATCCATATGATGGAATTCCCATTTTAAAGAGGCAGCAAGGGAAAGAACAAGGCGGATAGAGTTCATTTTGGCAACAGGGGAGAAGGTTTCAGTGTAGTCAATGCCTTCAACCTGTGAAAATCCCTTAGCAACAAGACGAGCTTTATGTTTATCAACTTTCCCATCTGGTCCATACTTGGTTCTGTAAACCCATTTACATCTAACAAGTTTGCGTCCCTTTGGTAGAGGAACAAGATCCCATGTATCATTTGTCAACAATGAATGATATTCTTCATTCATAGCTGCTTCCCAATGTGGATGGCCTGAAGCTTCTGCAAAAGTGTCAGGATCATGATTTACTGGAGCTTGAGCCAGTAAAGAAGAGGCTCTTTCAAACTGAGAACGTGTACGTCGCTGATCTGTAGGATCACCGGCAAGATCACCTGCTGCATCCCGAGTAGCACGGACCCATCTTGGAAGTTGAGGATCCTGAGAAGGTGGGGGAGGATTGTCATCCTCACTTTCATCATCTGAAGAAGAAATGTTTTCAAAAGTAGAAGAGATAGGAAGAGGTGGCACATCCGCCGGACTAGGCTCGCAGGCCGATTTATTTTCATCAAATTTTACATCTCTTCTAATGATAACATTTTTGGACTTAAATGGAATAAGTCTATAACCTTTTACATCTTCAGAATATCCAACAAAAGTACATTTCTCACTCTTAGGTTCTAAAGCTTTATGCTTTTCATCTGGAATATGGGCCCATGCTTCACTTCCAAAAACACGAAAGTGACTTACATCTGGTTTAATGGAACTCCAAGCTTCTTCTGGAGTGAGATTCTTTAGAACCTTAGTAGGAGTGCGATTTATTATATAATTTGCACAATTAATTGCTTCGGCCCAAAAACTAAGACTGAGTCCTTTAGATTGCAGCATACAATTAGCCATTTCCTTTAAGGTGCGATTTTTCCTTTCAGCTACACCATTTTGTTGTGGAGTGTATGGAACAGTATGTTGCATTTGAATTCCATTTTCGGTGCAAAAGTTGATGAATGTGTTTTTAACATATTCTCCACCATTATCAGTTCTTAGCTTAAGAATTTGATGTCCAGATTGTTTTTCAACAAAGGCTTTGAAGGCCAAAAATGTGTTAAATACTTCGCTCTTGAGTTTTAAGAAGTATACCCAAGTGCGTCTGGAGAAATCATCAATGAAAGTTAAGAAATACTTGCAGCCAGAGAATGAAGCAACAGGAAGTGGACCACATAAATCACTGTGCACAAGCTGTAAAGGGGCTGAGGCGTGCCAAGAGGCACGTTTTTCAAAACTGTCCCGATGATGTTTTCCGAGTACACATCCGGAACAAACACCATCTTTGCAAGATACCATAGGAAGACCTGTCACCATATTTTCTTTACATAGATGCTGAAGGGAGCGATAGTTTAAGTGACCAAATCGCTCATGCCAAAGTTTGCTCACTTCATCATTATGAGCAACAAATACTGAGGGAAGATTTGATGACCCAAAGTTGTGAAACTTATACAACCTTGTGGAATCATCAGCAATACCAGTAGCTAGAATCTGTTTAGGATCTCTCAGATCCTTGATTACAACATCATGAGGTGAAAATTCAACAATTTTACCTTCACTTGAATGAGTTATCTGATATACAGATAGAAGGTTGCAGGATAAGGTTGGAACACATAATACATCATTAAACTGACCATTGTCTAGATGAACAGTTCCAGTCCCTACAACATTAAGAGATCTATCATCACCAACATATATATTTTTGGTGTTACAATCATTTAAAGAAGAAAACATGGCTTGGTTTTTGGCCATGTGATAAGAGGCTCCAGAATCAATGAGCCACTCATGAGAATGAGAAGAAGAAGATACATTTAATGCATAACCAGACTGAGATGATTGACAGCGACATGCAGAAAGTGCCATTCCTGAAGATGAAGTTGAAGTTGAAGTTGAAGAATGCTCCACATGGATGTTAAGTTTCTTCATTGCGGCTTCCAAGGCTTCCATCTTCTTAAAGCATTTAGATTCTAAGTGGCCATCTCGATTACAAAAGTTACAATGTCTATCAGTCTTCTTCCATTTGTTTTTATTGGTCTTATCATTTTGCTGAAATGATCTTTCATTTTGAGGCTGAGTTTGCTTAGGACCCTTGTTTGGTTTTGGACCATTCTTTTTAGGATATGACTTCTTAGGATTCTTTGAATTTGGTTGCTGCTGGGTGGCTAACGCTTTCTTGGAAGAGTTTCCAAGATTAAGAAGACTAAGGTGTAAGAGTTTTTCTTGTTCTCTTATTAAAGAATCACGACAAGAGTCAAAGGAAGGGGCCTTGTAGTATTTTCCTTGACAAATGAAAGCTTCCCTTGTAGAATGGAAGGTGGAAACAAATACAGAGTAGGCTGGTCCCAACTTAATAAGGATGGAATAAATAAGGTTACTATCTTCTTTCTTAACCTTAACACCTTCCAAGAGATATCTAAGGGTCTTGAATTTGGACAAGAAATCTTCAATGCAAGAAAAATTATTAGGATCCAATGTAAGCAACTCATTTTCAAGTTGATGGGCTCTAATTTCATTTTTAATCCCAAAAACTTTAGTGATTTGTTCCAATGCTTCATGAGGAGTTTCAAGTTCTACAATATGGAATCTAAGATCAGGAGAGATAGACATCCCTATCAAACCACGTGCTTGATCTTGTCTATTTTCCCATTTTGCAGCCTTGTCTTCATCTTTTGGTTTCTTCTCTTGGTCTGTGGCTATTCTGTAGAGACCTTTACTTCTAAGTAAATCTTCCATGTAGGATATCCATTGGAAGTAGTTAGTGCTGTCAAGAATGACTTGGCATGGACTTTCCATTTAAAAAAAAACTGAAGCTGAAGATGCTAAAAGTAAGTGTTCCAATGGATAGATCTCGAAAAATTAGGCTGTTTTAAAAAAAACGGCTCTGAAAAAGGCTTCCGGATGAAGAAGTTATGGCTTTTTGAAAAAAAATTGTTGAAGTTGCCGGCAAAGTGCGCGAATGTGTGGAAATGAAAAAATCCGCCCCCACAAAATGGAGACTTGAACCCAAGACCTCTACTGTCTTAAAATAGCTTTGAACCAATTGATCTATACAAAAAATGAGAGAGAGAGAGAGAGAGAGAGAGAGAGAGAGAGAGAGGGAGGGGGGGGGGGGGGGGGGGGGGGGGGGGGGGGGGGGTGGGGCCTTGGTTTGCGTGCTTGCCTTGAGAAAGCTCTTTTTCCCTACAAAACGCAAAACAAAAAACCCAACACGGACATGCAAAGAAAACGAACCTTATGGCTCGAAGTTAGCTTTAGCCAAAAAACTAGATATTTTAAAAAATGAACCTTGCGGCTCAAAGTTAGCTTTAGCCGAAAAACTAAATATTTTTCTCAACGTTTCTGATTTTCCGAGATCACACTAAGGTGCAGGGAAAAGAGCATACGCATGAGAAAAATCCTTCCTTTCTGTTTCTGGTTTGCCCAGATCACACAGAGTCACAGGGCAAAGAGCATACACAGAAATGAAAGGTATAGATCCGGTTAAAAAAAATAAACCGAAACCGAAATAAGCAGAGAGAAAATAACAGTAAACTGCAAATAAAGACTGTATACCTCCAGATCTTAAAAATGACGCAGATAGGGCTACCGGAAACCTTTTCGCGTGAAACGAAAGGGGTTCCTCATTGGAACAGATGCTCCGAACACAACAGAGCAGTCCTCTCGGCCCGAAAGCAGTCAGAAACAACAGATCTAGGAAACGGCAGCCGCATGCAGTTCTACCGGCTTCAAATTTGGATCACCAACGGACGCGGCCCTCAAATAGTTCTGATACCATGTAGGAATTTACAAGGTAAGTTCCTCAGAAAGAACACCAAAAGGACACCGCTCACAACCAGATCACAGATTAATACACCAATATTTTTGACGTGGTTAAAACCCTCAAAGAGGGAAACAGTCCACGGCCTGCGCCAACGTGGCTACTACAGGCAATTTATTAATCAAAGAATGAAAATTTACATAAGCTTCTCTCATGCACGGATTACCCGAACAATGACCCTCCATGCGCTTTAAATAGAACTCATGGACCAATCGGGTGTCAAGCCACGGATCAAGTGTCGGTAATACCGAGGAGAGAGTGAATCGTCGGATCACTACATATCGTGACCGTCGGATTGTAAGTTACAAAATGTACAACGGTAAAGAAACACACTTTACCTAACTCTATACCTAACTCTATACTAGACCAAGTTGAACTTAACTATTTCCTATGTGTCGGAATATCCTAACAGTCATTATCCTAGAATATCTTCGGAAGGCCTCTTACTTCACTTTCTTTTATTTTGGTGTTCGGTCTTCATCACCCGGACTGGAAATACTTGAAAGTTGTTTGACTGGCTGACATATTTAGGGACTTTCTAGTGTGTGCTCTGTGCTCTTAGTTGGCATAGCTTTCATTTTTTCTTAAGTCTTTAATTAGATCTTAATAAAAAATTCAAAGTGGCTGACCGATCGCCTAGACAGTCTCGAAGACTTCGTGGTCTTTCACCACCAAGTTTAGAGCCTTCTCCTAGAAGGCGCAGAGGTAATACTACCAGTGGGTTTCATCCCATGGTAGCTGACGCATCAGGGATTGATCCTCCCCCCAGGGGCATTAGTGTTCAAGATAGGCCTGGTACTTCCGCAGAACTAGAGAGAAACACCCCAGTTCTTTCTCGAGTTCTCTTTCAATCGGAAGATAACATTGAGGTAGAAGAACTCCCAGAGTTATTAGCGGCTCCAAATTCTCCTCTACCTTCTAATCATCCAGATGTATTACAATATGTTGGGACTTCGACGCATAGACCATAAAGTCCAGGTCATATTACGTGCTTACCTTCGATGACCACCACTGGAAGCATGGCTTCTACCATAAGTGCTACAACCATGCAGACTCCAACATCAGTACAAGGGGGAGGAACTATTTCCATCCCCTCTGCATATTTATTTGGGTCTTTTTCTAGCACATCATTAGTTGGGTCTACCTCCATTCCCTCTATGAGTAGAAATTCCCAAGCCAATGCATCTAGTTCTGGATTTTTCTCATTTGGCACCCATGCACAAAGTATTCTATCAGTTCCATTTATTGCCTCCACATCCATGATGGGTGGGTTGACTTCATTTCAGGGTTTTCCTTTTGGAAGTGGTCATATACCACATTCCAACCCGATGATAGGATCTATTCCTTTTGCTTCTACAGGACAGGATAGCAATCCCTTTCAAGGTTGGACTAACCCTGCAGTTAGTGTCATAGGAACTCGGAATCTGTTTTTTGGTCAACAAGGGAATAGGTCGTACTCCACATTTAGTTTGTTTCAAAGTATTCCTCCCTTAGCTTCTTCTTGGAATCCTTATCAGGGGTTATCGACTCCTTATAAAACTTTAGGAGGGAGCTTTGCCGGTTATGAAGGTTTTTCGGTCGGAGTTGGTCAAACTCCGAGTTTTGCTGGTTCACAAGGTTCACCTTTTGGTTCAGGCAGTTCTACTGGTTACTTCGGGAAGCCTAGTGCCTTACAAAATTCAAGCCAATCTTTTCAGAACTTTGGGAACTTTACCCAATCTGGGTGGAATGCCCAAGGTCCTCCTAGGCTTCCTTTTCTAGCAACATTGAATTTTCTAGATCTCATGATATTTACAAATGATCCAATCAAATACGATCCGACTTGGCCTCTAGTCCCAACCAAACTCCCATCGGACATTCCAAAGTTTGAGGGGAAGGGTGGTGAAGACCCAGGCGACCATGTAACCACATTCCATTTGTGGTGCTCATCAAACTCCCTCATCGATGATTCGGTTAGGTTGAGACTCTTTCAACGCACCATAATTGGCAATGCAACCAAGTGGTATATAGAGTTTCGACGGGGCAGTTTACATCTTTCGCCGATTTGGTTAACATTTTCCTAAATCATTTCCAGTTGCCCATCCGTTATGATGCTGGAACTGAACTTCTGGCCAATTTTCATCAGGATACGACAACTCACATTTCTAATCATATTCAAGAATGGAGATGGAGAAAGACGCTCATTAAAGTTGAAATTCCTCCGGAATATGATCTCGAATGGTTTTTGAAATCCTTACAACCTGAGATCTCTAAGGATGTCTCTTTGTTTGGGGTCTATTCTGAAGCGCAAGCTATTTTTAGGGACTAGCAGCTAGAATTGATTTACTCTCAGTCTAGGATTCTACAAAAAATCTTGCCTGATACTCCAGGGACTAAGGTTGATATAGCCAAGTCGAAGCCATGTCCCCATGTGGATGGCATCGTTGAATCCATAGACACAAATGCAGTGAACCTGTTGAGCCAATTGCAACAGTTTTCTTTACAAACTGCTCCTACCAATCAGGTCACATCTTCTAACCCTTCATCTTCTCAACCCTCTTCCGTTAATGCCGTTCAATATTCCAACCCCAAAGGAAATCAAAATTCCAATGGGAAAAAGAAAGGATGAGGTAAGAAAAAGAGTCAATATGGGAAGGCTGATGCAAATAAACCTAGCAATAATGCTGGTGGTGGTGGAAATGCGTCCAGAAAGAGAGTCAAGTTTCCATGCAAGCTATACAGTGGAGACCATTTAACTCATCTCTACCCAAAGATTCAAGATGCTCAGCGCTTGTTAGTCAGCATATACTTCCTTCTTTTCTCTTTTAAGTTCATCTAGAATGTCGTCGAAACGACATCCCCCATTCCTAATAAACCTATCAGCCACCTAATATCATCCGCATGAATCAGGTACTCCTTATCCAGCCAAAGAAACCCACCATGCATCCTTCTGATCAAAAGTTTCATGCACTGCATTGGGAGAGTCGTGCCGAACACGGGCAAGATCCTCAAATTGAACAATGTTGAACGTTGAATTCCTCTGTATGCTACCTTGGCCTTGACTGTTGTTGTTCCATCCTCCTTTGTGATCATTTCTATGTATAATTCCTACTTTAGTGCTGGAATTGAAAGGAATCCAATAAATCGTTGTCGACGAACGTGGCCTTGTTGTATTTACCATAGAGAAGCTCTATGATGGAAATCCTATCATGCAACCTATCTTCAGGAAATGAAACAATTGTCTTTCTCATATTGGAACATCACTGGTAGAACCAAATTACTAGAGGCTGATAACAAATTCTTGGGTGAAAACGCTAAGAACTAGATTGTGACTTGAGCGACTCTATCACCTTAGCTTCAAACTCTGATAACTTTGACATATCCATGCAAAATAAGTAGATGAGCTTTTACATGATGTTTCTAATGAGACTTGCTAATTAATTACTATGAAAAATTTCCCTATGCAGACTCAAACGTGTTAATTTGTTGATGCCTAAGTTGGATGTGACTTGGCTGACATACTTCTGGAAAAGACAAGGTGGAGTGGATGATTAATTATGCTAGTGTAATGGAAAACATTTATGAATTAATTTTTTCTATAATGGGAAATATTCTATAGAAATCTGGGTTGACAGCGATATTATTGTCTAATTAGTACGGAAAATACCCCTAGTATGTGTGAGTTACCCCCCAACCACAATCAGTTGCGGTGTGGTGACATGGAAGCCACAACTGAACTTGACGTACTAGATTTGTTTCCTAAAAATAAAATGATGGTTGGCTAACTGACTAACTAAACTCATTCTAAATCGACTAACTAACTCTTTTTTACTTTTCCTAATCCTACTTATGGCCTCTTTGTAGAGACTAAATCAATTTTGAATGTCAATATTTGATTTTGGAATCATTTTAGGCATGCACCATTCACCCAACATGGTATAACTATTGCATCGAGTTACGTGAGCTTGACAACTCTAGACTCCTTGATCTCTGCAACTATGAATTACCCTAGCTAGTGCGTCTGAAGCTTGCCCAAAAACTTCTGAAACTTGTTCTCATATAATAAAACATTGCCTCCAGTTGTGAAGGTTTTTTCCTTGATGTGTCTGTCATGCCATGCTTTCTATCTTTTCTGCTCGACCGACTGAAGAAAATCATCTAGAAACCTTGCCTCATCTAGTCCCAATAGCTCCTCCAATCACTTATGTAGTGATGCTTATTCTATCATTCTTGTGGCCTCGGCGATGAATATTCTTGTGATTGTGAACTCTGCTAGTACAATAGCTTCTCATCCATACACCAATTAGAATGGCATTTGTTTTTGTAATCTCTTCATTGTTGTGAGATATGCCCATAGCATGGCTGGCACCCTTTCATCCCTATTTTCTGGACACACCTTGGTAAGCTCTTTTCAGGTATCTTGTTGAATTTGTATATTTAAATTTGCCTATGTATGATATGGGTTGCTCTTGTGATGTTGTATCATGAAGTTTTGCAACAGAGAAGCGGTTGTTTCGTTGATGAAGTGAGTTCCTTGATTGCTTTTCAGGCTTCTGGGGCACGCAAATCGTGATATGATATTTTCAAATATAAATCTTGCAACCATGTCTACTGTGTGTTATTTCATCGACGCTGCCTTATCCCATCTTGTGATACATTCTTTCGGTGTGATTATGTACCTGGCCTGAGTGTGACACGTCGATGGATTGGTCGGACCTATGAAATCAATTGCCCACTTTTCAAATATTTGTAAGGCATGTACAGGCTGTAGTGGGAGCTCATCACGATGTGATGGTTTCCCAACTATCTAGAACACAACACATCCCTTAGCATACTCTTTTGCATCCTCATATATTATTGGCCACCATAGCCCTGCCTGCAAAACCTTCTGTGCAGTGGCTTTCCCACCTATGTGGCTAGTGACAACTCTTGAGTGGCATTCGCACAAGACATATTGATGCTCGTTCTAGAGGCCACATCATTGCAACACCTGATCTAATTCAAATTTGTATAGGTTTCCTACAATAAGATGGTAATCAGCTACTTGAAGGACCATGTATATTCTTTGTGTTGCAGTGTACTCCTATGAGCATTTCCCTATGGCTAGGAATGCTGCAATCTCTTCTAAATAATCAGGAATTGCTTCCACTCTGAATAAATTGACGTTGGGTAGTTGGTTATCTAAGGAACACCCACTTTCCCTTGATTCCAACCTTGAAAGGTGATCAAGCCTAATGTTCAACCAACCTGGTTTGACGATTACTTCAAAAGTAAATTCCTGAAACAATAGCAACCATCTGCAAATTCTCCCCTCTAGAACATGCTTGTTGACCAGGTATTTCAATGCTGAGTGGTATATAAAGAAATTAAATGGCCCCCCAAGAAAGTAGTGCCTAATTTTTGAAGAGAGTATAGCATAGCTGGTATATAAAGAAATTAAATGGTCCCCCAAGAAAGTAGTGCCTAATTTTTGAAGAGAGTAGAGCATAGCTAGTGATTCCTGCTCAGTCGTGGTGTAATTTTTTCTGCAATTGACAACTTTCTGCTGGAAAAATAGATTGGATGGTCCAAACATCCTTTTCCTAGTTGCGTCAATACTATTTCCAAAGAAAATACGGACACACCAATATGGATATCCAATTTCTTACTCTAGTTGGGATATACTAAAATTAGAGCATTTACCAGCTTCTCCTTGAATATCTTCCGTGCAGCTCAATAGTCCTCTGACCATGTGAATGGTTCTTCTTTCCTTAGCAACTTATTCATTGGGGCAATGATGGAGGCATAGTTTTAGATGAATATTCGGTAGTACCTAGTGTGATCCAACATTGATATAAGCTACTACACATTAGCTGGCAAGTCCATGTTAACGATTGCCGCAACCTTGGAAGGATATACGTAGACCCGATCCTTGCATACAATGTGACCTAGAAGTGTGCTGAATGGAACTGCAAACATACATTTATTTAGGTTCAAGGATATCTTTAATTGTTTGCAGTGATCAAACATTATCGTGAGTAGGCTTGTGTACTTCTTCAACAAGTTGTATACTGTCCAGTAATCCATGTATACCTCCAAGAACCTGTCGATGTAGTCTCTGAATGCTACAATGACAATTCTGGAGAATATTGTAGGTGCATTTTTTTAGGAAAATGGCATCACGTGGTAGGTGTATGACCCCCACTCTGTAGTAAATTTTGTTTTATTCTTGTCTTATTAAGCTATTATGACTTGATGGTAACTCAAGGACCCATCCGATAAGGCATATGCCTCATTGCCCGTGACATTGTCTAGGACCTCATCACTAAAGGGTGTGGGGAATAGGTCATGCACACAAGAATTGTTAAGGATGCGATAATATACACAAAATCATATCTCTGTATCATCCTTTTTGTTCTATAGTTCTTTCGGGTTGAACCATTTTGTCTCATCCACCGGGAAAATAAGCCTCGCCTCTAGCATTTTTTCTATTTCTTTCTTGACCTTCTCTTTGACTCTTGGGTTCAGCCTGTATGGTTTGTGCTTTACTGGCTTAGCATCAATCTTCATTAAAATTTTCATTTCTCCTATGCCTCCCTTAATTCATTTTAGCTATGCAACTGATGATGCAAATAAATCCTCTTACTCCCATAGGAGATCGAAAATTTCTTTTATTGTGTGTTCATCCCAGTAATCCCAGATCAATGTCATCTTAGGCTTATCCTCCATGCCAATATTGTGTTTTCGCAACTTAACTAGGAGTAAGTGTCAAGCGTCTGTTATAAGTCCCTCTTGGATACCCCTCTCCCATTCGGTCTCATGGAATGTGAAGTGTTGTAACCCTTGCAGGTCGTCCTCCTCTGAATCTATGTTCACCTTCCCGCATGCCATTTCTTCAGGGTATTACAACTCATAAAAGAATTGTAAGATCCTCTCATTGATGCATCCAGCCCACAACTAGCCTAATGTGAAGAGGATCCTTTTGATATCATGCAAATCCTTGGCTAGCCATCTGTCACTGTCCTTGAAAGAGAAACTACTGACAAATTGTTCTACCAGAGCATCCCAATCTCTTGTTTTCCTTCTTACCTCTTCTTATATATACTAAGCATCAATAATTGTGCCTAATGTTTGTGTGAACACGTGTACCCATAGTCACTTCATAACTCCTTCTCAGTTCCATCTATATTTAGAATCATCCAAGTGTTGTCGGGGATATTAGTTCCCCCTTTATTTTGCAAAATCCTGCAGGTACTCCCCCACACGCTTGAATTTGTCCTTCATGGCTCCTTGATCCTTTCCCATACTTGGAGGTAGTTTTGGTAGACCCCCAACTATTGTGTTAGAGTCTCTAGTAGTGAAATGTTTAATAAAGGTATTTTATGTTCGTCCCTTATAGTTTCGTCAACCTTGCTGAGAAATACATCTACTGAGTCTATACCATTGAAAGTGGGAAAGTCTCTTACCTCCATGCCAATCCAATTGATGAGACCTACTATTGCATAGCACCTAGTGTTCACTTGATATCTTCCCTACTACCAATCATCCCATGCAGCTTCTGATCCAACCTCAGAGCTCTAGTTACTCCTCCAGCTAACCGATCCTTCAGTTGTCGGGTTTATGAAATCCTTTCTCTTCCCTATTGTTAATATGTAGAGTTGGTCAAAAATTTATGGCCCTTCTCTGTCATCTATAGGCTTTGTGAACCTAGGTCCCTGATATGGTTCTAGCATTCGGATGACTCTTACTCCCTCTACTTCAAATATTATCGATTCCTTCTTTAGATTTATAATGGAATAATTGGCGTAGGACCAGTCAATACCTAGCGATGCCGGTAAGGATAATTGTCTCCCATAATATCTATCACCTCAAAATCCATGTTTGTCTTCACCCTTGCTACATCTACCTTTATGTCTTCTAGCCTCCAAATTAGAAGTATACAGTACTAGTTGGCTATCCACAATTGGATTGGTGAAAACTTCAGCAGGGGTTTCCCTAATGCCTCCCACATCTTTCTTGGTACAATGTTGACATCAAAGCCCATATTTAACATAGTATCTATGATTTGAAATCCTACTACATGTGCATCAATTCTAAATTCCCTGCTCGTTCTCTTCTTATTTCTTCTCACTCTCCTAGTGTGCTTCTCAGGAAATTGGCAGATATTGTCCCTCCATCAATCTCTTCCTCTAGTATAGTCGCTTTCAGGCTTCTCCATAGCTCCCCTAACATCTGATCATTATTGACAATCTCTAGGAATAACCTAAACTATTCCTCAATAGGGCAGATAATGGTGGTTTTTGGAAGGTCTCACATATTGTCTTTCTGAAACTCTGTCTAACATTTGATGGTCATGTGCCTCTAGTCAGGTTGTCACACAATTTTTTTGTCTCCTAGTAGTATTTGTTTTGCTACCCAGGGTTGTACGACCGCTTTGGTGAGGCTACTTGAATGATTATTGGCTGGTATGGGGCACCCTGGTTAGCCTAGTATTTTTTCCACCACAAGTAACTATGTTTATGTTAGACAACAGGGCCACCTCTGTAACCACGAGTTCTTCATTGATAAAATTCATCCCCTATTACCCATTCCACTCCTCACATATTGCTATAAGATCTGGAAAATTTTCTATCACGTGGAAATTGATCTTGCACTATGAGCACCAGGGTCTCCTTTGTAGGAGTTAGTCCCTCACAACATGTCTCTCTTGGTCATACTTATATCAGTCAAAAGTTCCCCTACTCCTTTCCCTTGTGTTAGGTTCCTATACCAATAGGAGTCATGATTTTGAATGGCTAAGGTTAAGCCTTGTAATATGTACATACCTTTGCTGTCTACAAATGTTTTCCATATTAAAAAATAAAAAAATGAAAAGAGGGTATGTCCTAAAAGAAAAATCAAAGGAAAAAAAGAATAAGGAAAGGTCCAAAAAAGTGAAAAATATGAACCCCAAAAACAAAAGACAATGAAAGTGTGCAAGTCAAAACGCCACTATTATTTACTTTTATGCATAATAATGATCGTGTGGAGATTTTTATTCATGCCACAATCCATGGTAATCAAACTATATAATCTTGATTATGTCGTGCTTTAAATTTCATGTTGATAGTTAGAGAATAAAATCTGACCAAACTGTTTAATCTTGGCAGATCATTAGATAGGTAGAGTAAATAAAAGGAGCTCATCAGTTTAATCTGAGCCCTTGGATGATATAAGGTTAGAATTAGATAGTTTCCCACTTTAAAAGAGAATGGATAAGGGTTTGCTAAACTAAATGCACCGAAATAAAATGAAGAAAAAATGGTAAGATGAGTAGATGGGTAAGTAGAAGAAAGGTTGCAGAAGTATGATGATTGATTAGACAAAAGCACATCTATCTTCCTTCAACATGTATATCAAATGTGAATGGGTAATTAAGCATGCATAAGGTTTACAAAGTCAATTAATTAACTTGCCCCATTCATTTCACCCCTTTACTTTACTAATTTCCCATAAATAAATTCTAAGTACTTAAATCCTTTAAGCCAAATAGGCTCAAAGCATTTCTCTGACTTCTGGAGGGACCGGACCCTCGGCTTAATGACTTAAGGACAACAAGTACTAGAGTCCCCCTGATCAAACATTCATCTCCCTTCATTCCCCCTCATTTCCATAATAAAACCCCTTTTCCTAAGGTTAAAACACTATTTTCCTAGGGAAAGTAATCACCCCCATGTAAAACTCCTTTTTCCCAAAAACCCACAAAAACACTTTAGCCTATGTTATAATGCATATATTTGAAAAACAAACAAATCACAGAAAATACATTATGCTTAGCGCAATTCATTTCCGCCGTTTTCATGTTAACTTCTAACTTTTATATATTAATTCCCATTAATACCCTTTCCCATATGTATATATTAAATCTCTTACATTAATATCCCTAGACCTAGTTTTAACTATAAAACTACGAATTTCACCCAAACCCCAACAAAGTTCATTAATTGATCGATTTGCAATTATGTTAAGTAAAACTCCGCAAATCACCCCCGCTGCCTAAGTTCATCATTAACCCATGCTTAATCACCATACCGCTGCAATTAACCCATCGGGCCCCCCCATTATCCTCCACGCTCATTCGTAGCATGATCACCGTCTGATTTGAAGGCCCACATCCAATGCTCATAAACCATTTTGGGTGGATCATCCACCAAACGATACCCACCGGAAAAAGTGGTTTTTCACTCGACCCCCGATGCTACATATCATTTAATGAATGGAATCAGGCGACCCCTCCCGAATATCACCAAGCCCACAAAAGCAGTGTGAAATAAACCGCTTACCACCCTCTCGCTAAATGACAAAACCATCTATTGTTCACTTTGCGCCAAAATTCAAAGAAATCAAACATTTATTCGTTTAAGCACGAAAATCCCAGTTTTACTCATTTTCACCTATTTGTGTAGTAAAATCCTGTGTAACCCTTCTGCGCCACCTGAAGCCTCTGCTAACCAATTCAAGTAGGGTTTACCTCCTGAAAGCACTTTAGACTCACTCCATAGACCTATAAAGATCGATAGAGCCATTAATGACCCTCCCTGTCAACCCAACGTTTTACTAGTAGTTTCTTTTATTTTACAGATGATCACAAGACTGCAACCTTGGACAAACAGTCTTAATACTAGTCACAAGACCTGTTTACTCCAAGATTGTTATCAAATCCATTCAAATAGAGATGGAAAATAGAACATACAGTTAAAAGACAAGCAGAGGAAACATGAAATTAAATGATTTACTATTGAAATAGATAGTAAAGACCTAAAATATACAGTGAAGTTAAAAGGACATAGTAAAGAATAGTCAAAGTGTATCAGGATTAAAGAGTATCAGATTGAAGACCAAGTCAAGTAAAGCAGCTAGCATTAAGACAAATAGCAGGGAAGACAATTACGAAGCATATAGATTCATGTCAAAGTGAAGATAGATGAAAAACATAGTAGTAAAAGTAAACATGGAGGCAGTAAGGGTTAAACAGAGATGAAAACACTTTCACCAGCAACAATGAATTTTATCCAAAGTAAAAGTGAAAAACAATTAAAATAAATTTAAGGTTAAAATATGAAATCAAAGCAGAAATGGTACATTCTTCAGAAATTTCCTGTTTAAGTCATAATATTTCCGAAACTAGTTCAACCAATACAAGATGAATTTTGAGCAACTGGAGGAGGTTTGTGTTCCTGAAAGGCCAATATACAAAAACATAACTCAATTTTTACACACGTATTACCAAAAGTGAGATAAGTGCATGTCTTCACAACCTATTTTTCGGACTATGCAAAGTCTTGTTTTTGACACCTTTTTGTAGAGAATATTGTGAAGCGAAGGAGCTAAATTTTGGAAACCTGAGAGAGGTTTATCTCCAACACATATTTATATACAATAACCTCTTTCAATTTTTACATATATATCTCGGATTGAGATATAAAAAGGTATAAATTGACCCTAATGTTGTAGAATTGCTGGGGCAGAATGCACAAAGAAAGGATGCAGTTAGTGACTTGGATGCCTCATCATCAATTAAGAGTTGCTATCAAATTTGAATTTATCTTATTTGATCACCATAAATCCATAAATATAGTTGCAAATAGATTCATTAGTTTTGAGTGTCCTTTATTTGAGTTCTATTAATGTAAAACAGTTTTAGATATTTGTAAAACCAATCTTGATATTTTTTCAAGATATTTCAGTTTAGAATTTGTATAAATACTCTTCATTTGAAGTATTTTGGGGTGGATTATTATACTTTCAATATAATTTTGTTCAAAGAATGTAAAAGCTTTTGTATCACTAACTACGCCAACATGCTGGATTGATGAATAAAGATCAGATATTTCAAGGGATTCATGTGTAAAGCGGAGTACAAATGAGTAATTCTCTTGTGTTGTTTTATCTCCCTTAAATTTGTTTCATAATCTTAAATTTTTTAGAAGTGTAAATGTTTAACTTGAATATTATTTCAAAATTTGCTTGATTGCACTCTGTCTTACTGTTATACATTCTTAAAGTTTTCTCTTAAACTATCTTAGCTACGGAATTATTAATTGCTCCCTAGCTTCCGTAGTTTCTCATCTGGTCTATAGTAAAGGATTCCTAAGTGCCCTTTACTCATGATTCACTGCTATTCTCCCATCTTAGCCTCGGTCTAAGGGTTATTGATTGCCCACTCACCCTTGTTAAGACTCATTTCACCATTTAGTCCAAGGATTTGTACTTCACTCTGCTATCTTGCCCCTTGAACATTCCCTTTAGTGATTTAACTCCAGCTTTGATGCCTCTTCTTTGAATTGATTACCCAATGGCCTAAAGGCATCAACCTATCAGCCTATTTTAAGGATTCCACCACCAAATCTTCATACAAATCAAAAACCCCCCTGAACTCTAGAACTAGCCTAATATCTAAGCAAACATAGCTAAATTATAGAGAGATCCCTCTCTGAGCCATAGGTTGGCTAGAGCATATGCTTAAAAGTTGGTTTGTGGTTACGTCAAAGCATTCCATTCTTCCAAAACTTCTAAGGAAAAATTTTGAGTGATAACATAGTGGTGACTCTGCTGGGGATTCGATCCTTGGTCTCCTAAAATTTTAAGGAAATCATAAGCCCTTAAGGTCAATTTTTGTAGAAGTTTTCAAAATTTTCCCTCCAAAACATTCAAAAAAGTTATAATTTTGATTACCAGCAAGATTAACAATCTTTTCAGAAATAATTGACAGGTTTAGATCTGATCTATGTGGTGGACAGTGATCAGACACACAAAAGTTAAAATCATCCACCTCGCGACTCCATTGTTCAAAGATCCAGCACTTCAAATTTCAGAGAAATTCCACATCTAAAGAAACAATACTCCAAAGCATTAATAGTGATACAAGATGAAAGGGTTTGTGGAAAATCTTTCATTTCATGAAATTTTAAATGAATTCAGAGATGAGTTATCAAAATTTCAGCTTGATGAATTTTTTTTAAGAGTTGTGTTTATAATTGTCAAATAAAGGAAATACTCTCATGAAGCTAAAATGTGTGTTCTTGAGTTAGTTGCTGAAAAATATGATAATGAGATTAAACTTTTTCATTCTCAAATTCAGTCATATAATTTTTGAGATCCTAAAGAATTCTTACACAATCTTCCTTCTCCAAACCAAGAGGAAATTGTACTGCCTTTTGATTTGCATATTGAGGATGAGTATGCCTTCAAGAGAAAGACTGGAGAAGTAGTTTCAGGGTTTAGTAGTGAGGATAAAATTGATCAATTAGACATTGAAGGCCTAGAAGAAACTATCATACTTTATGCTTCTATTGATCCTATAGCAGATTATATGGAGGTTCTTCTCAGCTCAAGTTCTTTAACATGTTTTCTCTGTGAGGACCAAATACATCAGCAGTGGCCTTTATATATCATAGTTTTGATTATGTGGATACATGATCAAATTATGCTTCTAACTTTACTGACAATCAGTCAAGCAGTCCATTTGTTTCTGCAGTTGCTTGACTGGCTTCATTGGCATTTTTGTATTATTTAAGTCAGCCTGATTTTCAACAATATAGAGTAGGTAGCATTTTAGTTTGATTTAATTCAATTTTCAGTAGATTATGAAATAAATCATAAAGGATTTGAATCCAAGCAAAAGGCCCTAAGGTATTGATGATTTACTAATTTGGTTTGAAGGTTGTAACACCCTTTAGTTTCAAATCAGATCTCAAGTTGTGCAGGAAAAGGTTAAAAATATTTTTGATAAAACTGGACCAAGGGTGAAGATTCATACCTAGGTGACAAGGTGCTCAAGTGGGATTTAAGGAGGGAAGGCAAAGGAAAACATGGGAAATTTGATTTCCTATGGAAAGGTCCCTATGTCATTTATGCTTACAGAGGAAATAATGCTTACTTCCTAAGAGGACTTGATGGTATTGAAGAAGTAGGTGGGAAAGTAAATGGTCGAATGATAAAAAATTACTTTGAACCTAGTTACTAATGGTTACTTCCCATTTGTACATATTTTATTTTGAAAAGTCTAGTTTGGATTGGATGGTAAACCTTTGGAGTTGAAGCTCAGAGAGAAGGCCATAAGATTTTAAGGATTTACTATCATAAGTATGAATAAAGAAGGATGAAGGGTGAAAAAGCACAAGGTAACTAAAGTCAAATTTCAAAGGCTACTAATCTTAGACTTATTGAAATTTCACAAGGAAATGCCATCCCCAAGTGGAGCCACTATTAGGTTCCTATAACAATAGTAGTCATAATTTTGAATGGCTAAGGTTAAGCCTTGTAATATGTACATACCTTTGCATTCTAAAAATGGTTTCTATATGAAAAAATCAAAAAATGAAAAGAGGGTATGTCCTAAAAGAAAAATCAAAGGACAAAAAGAATAAGAGAAGGTCCAAAAAAGTGAAAAATGTGAACCCCAAAAACAAAAGACCATGAAAGTGTGCAAGTCGAAATGCCACTACTATTTACTTTTATGCATAATAATGATTGTGTGCAGCTTGTTATTCATGCCACAATCCATGGTACTCAAACTATTTAATCTTGATTATGTCGTGCTTTAAATTTCATGTTGATAGTTAGAGAATAAAATCTGACCAAACTGTTTAATCTTGGCAGATCATTAGATAGGTAGAGTAAATAAAAGGAGCTCATCAGTTTAATCTAAACCCTTGGATGATATAAGATTAGAATTAGATAGTTTCTTTCTTTAAAAGAAAATGGATAAGGGTTTTCTAGCCTAAATGCACCTAAATAAAATGAAGAAAAAATGGTAGGATGAGTAGATGGGTAAGTAGAAGAAAGGTTTCAGAAGTATGATGATTGATTAGACAAAATCACATTTATCATTTTTCAACATGTATTTCAAATGTGATTGGGCAATTAAGCATGCATAAGGTTTACAAAGTCAATTAATTAATTTCCCCCATTCATTTCACCCCTTTACTTTACTAATTTCCCATAAATAAATTCTAAGTACTTAAATCCTTTAAGTCAACTAGGCTCAGATCATTTCTTTGACTTTTGGAGGGACTGAACCCTCGACTTAATGACTTAAGGACAACACGTACTAGATTCCCCCTCATCAAAATTCATCTCCCTTAATTCCCCCTCATTTCTGTAATAAAACCCCTTTTCCTAAGGTTAAAACACTTTTTGCCTAGGGAAAGTAATCACCCCCATGTAAAACCCCTTTTTCCCAAAAACCCACAAAAACACTTTAGGCTAAGTTATAATGCATATATGCGAAAAGCAAACAAATCACAAAAAATATATTATGCTTAACGCAATTCATTTCCGCCGTTTTCATATTAACTTATAGCTTTTATATATTAATTCCCATTAGTACCATTTCCCGTATGTACATATTAAATCCCTTACATTAATATCCCTAGACCTAGTTTTAACTAAAAAACTACGAATTTCACCCAAACCCTGACAAAGTTCATTAATTGATCGATTCGCGATTACATTAAGCAAAACTCCCCAAATCACCCCGAATGCCTAAGTTTTTCATTAACCATTCTTAATCACCATATCGCCGCAATTAACCCATCGCCCCCCCCCCCCCCCCCCCCCCCCACATTACCCTCCACACTTGTTCACAGCATGATCACTGTTCGATCTGAAGGCCCACATCCAACACTCATAAGCCATTTTGGGTGGGATCATCCACCGAATGATACCCATGCGAAAAAGTGGTTTTCCGCCCGGCCCCCGATGCTACATGTCATTCAATGAATGGAATTGAGCGACCCCTCCCAAATACCACCAAGCCCACAAAAGCGGTGTGAAATAAATCGCTTACTGCCCTCTTGCTAAGCGATAAAACCATCTACCATTCACTTTGTGCCAAAATTCAAAAAAATCAAACGTTTACCTGTTTAAACACGAAAACCCCAGTTTTGCTCGTTTTCGCTTGTTTGTGCAGTAAAACCCTGTGTAACCCTTCTGCGCCACCTGAGGCCTCTGCTAACCAATTCAAGTAGGGTTTACCTCCTGAAAGCACTTTGGAATCACTCCATAGACCTATAAATCTCGATAGAGCCATTAATGGCCCTCCTTGTCAACCCAACGTTTTCCTAATAGTTTCTTTTATTTTATAGATGATCAAAAGGTCGCAACCTTGGATAAACAACTTTAATACTAGTCATAAGACCTATTTACTCCAAGATTTTTATCAAATATATTCAAACAAAGATGGAAAATAAAACATATAGTTAAAAGACAAGCAGAGGAAACATGAAATTAAATGATTTACTGTTGAAATAAATAGTAAAAACATAAAATATACAGTGAAGGTAAAAGGACACAATAAAGAATAGTCAAAGTGTATCAGGGTTAAAGAGTATCATATTGAAGACCAAGTCAAGTAAAGCAGCTAGCATGAAGACAAACAATAGGAAAGACAGTTACGAAGCATACAGATTCATGTCAAAGTGAAGATAGATGAAAAAATAGACCAGTAGAAGTAAACAATAAAAGTAAACATGGAAGCAATAAGGGTTAAACAGAGATGAAAAAAATTTCACCAGCAACAATGAAGTTTATCCAAAGTAAAAGTGAAAAATAGTTAAAATAAATTTAAGGTTAAAAGATGAAATCAGAGCAGAAATGGTACATTCTTCAGAAATTTCCTGTTTAAGTCATAGTTTTTTAGAAACTAGTTCGGCCAATCCAAGATGAATTTTGAGAAACTCGAGGTGGTTTGTGTTCCTAAAAGGCTAATCGGAAAAAACATATCTCACTTTTTACACAGGTATTACTAGAAGTGAGATAAGTGCATGTCTTCACAGCCTATGTTTCGAACTGTGCAATGTCCTGTTTTTGACATCTTTTTATAGAGAATATTATGAACCGCTAGTGATAAATTTTGGGAAACTGAGAGAGGTTTATCTCAAAACCGTACTTATATACAATAACCTCTTTCATGTTTTACATATCTATCTGGGTTGAGATATACAAAAGTATCAATGGACCCTAATTTTGCAAAATTGCTGGGGCAGAATGCACAAAGAAAGGATGCAGTTAGTGACTTGGATGCCTCGTCATCAATTAAGAGTTGCTATCAAATTCGAATTTCTCTTCTTTGATCACAATAAATACATAAATATAGTGCCAAATAGATTCATTAGTTTTGAGTTTCCTTTATTTGAGTTCTATTAATGTAAAGCAGTTTGAGATATTTGTAAAACCAATCTTGATATTTTTTCAAGATATTTTAGTTTAGAATTTGTATAAATACTTCTTCATTTGAAGTATTTTGGGGTGGATTCTTATACTTTCAATAGAATTTTTTTCAAAGACTATAAAAGCTTTTGTATCATTGATTGGGCCAACATGCTGGATTGATGAATAAAGATCAGATATTTCAAGGGATTCATGTGTAAAGCGGAGTACAAATGAGTAATTCTCTTGTGTTGTTTTATCTCCCTTAAAGTTGTTTCATAATATTAAATGTTTTAGAAGTTTGAATGTTTAACTTGAATATTATTTCAGAATTTGCTTGACTACACTCTGTCTTACTGTTATACATTCTTAATGTTTTCTCTTAAACTATCTTAGCTAGGGAATTCTTAACTTCTCCTTAGCTTCCGTAATTTCTCCTCTGGTCTATAGTAAAGGATTGTTAAGTGCTCTTTACTCATGATTCACTGTTGTTCTCCCATATTAGCCTTAGTATGAGGATTCTTGATTTCCCTCTCACCCCCGTTAAGACTTATTTCACCATTTAGTCCAAGGATTTATACTTTACTCTGCTATCTTTACCAATGAACATTCCCTTGAGTGATTTAACTCCAGCTTTGCCGCCCCTTCTTTGACTCGATTGACCAACGGCCTAAAGGCATCGACCTAACAGTCTGTTTTAAGGATTCCACCACTAATCTTCATTTAAATAAAAGACCCCCCCTGAACTCTAGAACTAGCCTAATATCTAAGCAAACATAGCTAAATTAAAGAGAGAGAGCCCTCCTTGAGCCATAGGTTGGCTAGAGACTATGCTTAAAAGTTGGTTTGTGGTTACCTCGAAGCCTTCCCTTCTTCCAAAACTTATAAGGAAAAGTTTTGAGTGATAACACCTTTCTCCTCGCGTTCCTCTTCCTCCTCTCTCACCGCGAAAAGTCTCGTTGATCCTAAAGCTCGAATGGTCTAGCTGATCTTCTAGCACATTCAACACTCTATACTGGTCCATGTGGTGGGTAGTGGATGTGCATAACTCACAATTTAGTTGTTATTCAGGAAATTTTAATACTTTTTCAATATCGAACATAGGTGTGGTGGGTGTCCATACCCCCTACACATTTCACAGTACTCTAGTTAGTTGCATCCAAGAAATGCGCCTTGTGGTTGTTGTGCTATTCAACAACCCCCCATTTGTTAATAGTAGCAGTCAACATTACATTAATAAATTGGGACCCTTTAAAAAATCCTTCCAAAAATAAGTTTAGCATTTAGGTGTTTTCCTTATTAAATTTTGGAATAAAATGAGATATCAATCAAACACCTTTTCAAAAAACTAATAAATGTCTGCCTTTCAAACATATCACATGATCAAACATCATTGAAATCCTTGCTAATCCACCAAATCTAGCGAAATGTGATCAAATGAGGACTTCGCACTATAACACTTCGAAACTCGTACATTTCTTATATAAACTAAGTCCTAAGGAATTTTTATTAAAACTAAGGCTTGCATTGCATATCACTATTCTTAGAAGGTGCACCTTAACAAGTTACCTTAAAATGTGTGAGATGTGAAATTGTGATTACAAAATTTTTGTTATCGCATCATATTTCAAACATTTAGATGAACACCGCAAACTTACCATCTGTCGAGATTAAGAAATGCGATTGAAACTTGGACCCACTCCAAAGATATGTCACATGCAAGTATTTAGGTTTTCTACTTAATAAAAGGTGCTTTACACAAGAAAGCCTAACAAATGAACTATGTTTTGGAAACAATAGTAAGCAGCCCACATCTCACATCTCATAGAAACGATGAGGAAAGCATACAAACATAATGCGATAATGTGATCTACGATATTGCTTCAAAAATCGCAAAATCGACATTTTCACAATTTAAAGGATCGATACCCTAGAAGCTTTCTTCCCGACTTACAATGCGGTCATTAATGAGCATTAAAGCTAAGAGATAATGAACCATTAGTTGGCATTTAGTAAAGGTTAATGGCATTGATGTGTGAAAAGCGATCTAACGTGATACGATATCTTCTCACTTGCGTTCAAATAAAGCTCCTTTCTTATTAGCTTTAAAGTTATTTGTATTTTTCCATCTTAAGTTCATTCTTATCTCTCTATATCCGATAGCTATTGTTTTTCTCCATTTTCAGGAAAAATTCATAGAAGGAGTCTTTGGGAGCAATGGAAAAGAAGGGCAAGGTAGTTTCGTTTGAGAAATTAGAAATGGCTCCTTTATTCACAGATACCACATGCAGAAGAGAAGAAGGGACCTCTACGTGGGAAACCATGTATGATTTTTTAGAAGAAGAGGAACCGAGACCTCTGGAAACAAAGTTCACAGCTGACGATCGTGTTTCCTCATATGCCACCATCTTTGAGACAACATTATCATTTCTACATCACATAGCTACGCACCCAAATATAATCCCTTATACAAATATGGTCAAGTGGATTATTGATCAGGTTGACATCTCGAACAAAGAATTTAAGAATAGAAGCCAAGGAGTATCTCTTCGAAGGTTTAGCCTCCATTTTTTATGAGTCCCTATGTCATGGATGCAATTTGTTTTGGTTCAAAATGTCCTATCATGGGATGGAAGTGGAATGTGAAAGATCCACTTCCCATTCATATATATCATAAGGACATGTGGGACTCTCAGTTTCACTCACCTTTTTACAAAATTTGTCATGGAGTCATGCTGCCTATCCACAAACAGCTTTACAACCAAGATGCCCCTAGGTTTTCTACGGAAGCCGAGGTAGATATCCTCCCAATGGACAGATGGTTTAGGGAGGAAACATTCATAGATATCAGGGTTTTTTGAAGCATTACCTCACCTCATGTCCTCCCTTACTATGTTCCAGACAAATTGATGTCTAGAGAGATAGCTTATCAAACAGATAGTGAGGGTGGGCTAAGAAAAGGATTAAAGGAAGAAAATAAGGTCATTTGGCCCACATTTCCATGTAGGTTTTAACCTTGTACATAAATTACCTTCATACGAATTCTAAAACACTAAAAATAAACAATACGAGAGCATAACACATAAAACACATATACACAGAGATTTTCCCTTGGATCCCAAAACTGGGACTACCAGCTTGATTTTTCATTATGTTCCTTTCAATGTTACAATACATATTTATACATGTTGAAGAATCCAATACCATGGACCGAAAACCATCACGTTCAAAACCATGTACGAGTACCATGCACAAAACCATAGGTAGGTTCACCCAACCTAATATAGGGTCCAAAAGAAAAAATTCCATGGGCCGCTACCCCGGACCCTGTAGTGGGGGCTCTACCCCCTCTAACCACCCAATTAAGTAGTTGGGATAGTCGTGGAAAGATTATAACACAACCCAACATTCTCCAACTTCTTGTTTTATTTCTACAGGAGAGATTAGTCATTTATCCAAACCTACAACGCCCATTGTTTCTCTACACCAAGAGAACTTCTCAGAGCTCACAATTTTTTTTAATGCATCTACAATATTCTTCAAAGTGTCCACCTTTACTAGCAACACCTTTTTTTCTTCTATCATATCCCTCACAAAGTGATACTAAATATAAATGTGCTTTGTCTTTGAATGATAAGTCGGGTTCCTTGCCAAGAAAATTTCACTTTGGCTGTCACAGTCTATCCTGATAGCCACTTGTACTAAATCCATACTTGAACATAACCTTTGCAACCAAACTGCTTCCTTGCTTGCATTGGTGCCCACCATGTATTCTGCCTCTGTAGTTGATAGTGGCACTACAGATTGTTTCTTAGTCATCCAACTGATTGCACCTCCAAATAGGTTAAACACATACCCACTTGTAGATCTTCTCTGATCCAGATCTCTAGCTCAGTTTGCATCACTAAAGCCACGGATATCCAAAACTCTGTCCAATCCTGGTCTTCTTTGGTAGCAAAAACCATAATCACTAGTGCTATAAAAATACCTGAAAGCCCGCTTCATTGTTGTCCAATGCTCCTTTCCTGGTTTTGACATAAACTTGTTCAATACTCCCACTGCATGTGCAATCTCTGGTCTAGTATAGACCATCACATACATCAGGTTACTGACTACACTTGCATATGGAACACAAGACATGTCCTCTTCCTCTTCTTATGTCTTGGGACACTATTCAGTAGATAACTTTACACCTACAGGAATAGGAACCTTCATTGGTTTACTATCCTACATATTAAACCTCTACATTATTGTCTCGAAATACTTCCTCTGGTTTAACTAGAGCTTCCTCTTTGCCCGATCTCTTTTAATTTTGATGTCCAAAATATAGTTCGCAGCATCAAGATCTTTCATGTTAAATTTGGAGGACAATTGGGTCTTCAAATCCTGGATAATTTCTTTGTCATTTCCAACGAGCAACATATCATCCACATACAAGACCAGATAAATAACACATTCACCAATTAATTTAAAATACACACAGTGATATGCTTTGCTTATGTTGAAGCTGTGAATGTAGCTGGGAGACACTAATAGGGCAGGTTTGACTCCCATATTCCATCTGTACCAAGTCCATCCTTATGGTCTTCCCTTAGTGTAGTGAAGGTCTTCGAAAAGTCCCTGTCTCCCTCAAAGTCATCAATGAGACAATCCTTGTCAATAAATGGCAAGGCCTCCAGTTCCTTATTGGTTTGATTTAGTGGAGTAACACTGAGGGAAGAGGATGCAGAGGCTGCCATGATATAATCTGTATGTGAGCAGGGAGAGGTAATAGTTTGATAAGTCTTTAAAGACTTAAGCAGCAGGTAAACTGTACACAGTGTGATGTCCTCTTCTAGTGTAAAATTGTAAGCAAGTTGGTAAATTGCTGCAAATTCTCAGGGATGTGGATTGCCTAAGGGGACGTTGCAGAGACAGTGATAATTTTTTAGGAAGAGTGCAGGTGGCCTGTACTTGGCAAAAGGGAACAATGCCGAGTACCTCGGGGGCAATTTTGCAGTTTTAACCCACGAACTGATTGCTCCAGTGTCAAATTGTGGCTTAGGGATGGGGCAGGTTGCTTGGGTTTGGTTTAGGTGATCAGGTGGAGCTGAATTAAGTGAATTTACCAGTCTTTAATGGTGAATTCTACAGAGAATTGGAATTCATGGGCAAAGTGGAAGGAAATGGCAAAATACCTGGAAAATCGACTTGGAAGCTCGCGGGCCGGGTTGTGGAGACTTAGTGCCGTCGAATTCTGAACTTTGAATGGTCGAATTGTCGAATTTGATGGCTGAGTGAGAGGTTTCGCAGCAGCTGTTGGCAACGGCTAGTTTCTCTTTCGCATGAAAATGAGCGAAAAACAACTCATTTAGTCGTTTAAATCGTTAAATTTGGCAAAAGTGTGCATTTGGCGCTTTTCCGCCGATGACGTCAGCATGACGTCATGGCGGGGCCCAGATACGGAGGTGACGTGGCGGCTGAGGTGTTTGCCAGGGTGGCAGGACACGGTGGCGGGCGGGTACAGTGGCGGGTCCGCGTGGAGGGCCACGGGACGCTGGGGCGGGCACTGGCGAGGTGACGTCAGGGTGACGTGCAAATGACGTGGGAGGAGAGTGGTATTAGGGGTGGCGGTAAGCGGGTTCCCCGCACCACCTTTGGGCAAAGGCGGTAACGGGGAGGGGGGCTTCGAACAACCCCACCGCCTGCCACGCGTCCCCTGTACGGGATGGCCAAAACCACTTTCCCCGGACGCTAAAGGTCGGCAGGTCGGGGAGTGAAAATGACCGCCCACCTTTAGATCCGGGCGACGGAGATCTGACGGTTGGCGGGCCCTCCGACTGGTCGAGCATGTTTGGGGGGGGGGGGGTCCCGCCAGCGCAATAAAATATTCAATTCAATGATTGGGCGGAGGACTATAGGAAAGTGGGTTTTTTCGCAGTTTTTGGGTTTTTTGGGCTTTTTCAAGGGTTTATATAGGAAAACGGGGTTTTTGTGCGTTTTCAGCAGAGAGACGGTGAGGGTTGAGGGACAGGATTTCTGCTCATAACCAGAGGTGAGAGCACATCCAAGACAAGGTTGACCACAGTCCCAGGTGGACTGAAGTCCCCTTAGACCATTTACTTGGCTATAATGCCAAAAGGAGAATATGTAGATAATGCTGGGATTTATACACCATGGTGTTTAATACTAGTAGGGGAAAAGGTAATATAGGGGATTTACATAGTAGAATTAGAGTTAATATGGATGAGAGGGTGAGTGGAGGGGGAAACCATTTTAGTTTATGTGAAACAAACTTGGTTTTGAGAGTAGATCAAAATGAAAAGATTTTTAGACAAGAAATGTGGCTTTAAAAGATTAAGAACCACCATGAACACTTAGTCATTTTCATGAATCTTAGCTGATGGGGAATGCTAGAGATGAAATTGGAAGGGAATGATGGAAATTAGTCAGGGAAATTAGTCATGCTTCCAGCTGCAAATCGATGAAGAAGAACACCTTTGTCAATTAATTGACTTTGCTTTGATACCCACAGTTACCATCTCTGCAATGGTAGGTATAACTTTCTGCAACCCCAACTACTTACCCAGCTACTTGCCTAGCATTTTTATTTCTTCTTTGAGGGTGCACTTGGACTTGCAGACCCTTACTTGCCTTTTCTTTTCTTTGGCTTTTTCTTTTGCTTTTTCTATCTACTTCTAGCCTTATTTCTTCCAAGGTCCCAGATTAAGCTGTTGAGAGCCCTTTCTTCTCTACCTGAACTAGTTGTCTGCCAAGATTAAGCAGTTTGGACAGACTTCTTTCTCTATTCTATAACTCAAAATTGAAACATGGCATGATCCAGGTTAAACTGTTGGATCATCCACCAAAATTGAAATAAGGTGATCAACATTTGAAACACTTTACACACCTCTTGTTCTCTAGGAAATATGGGATCTTTGTGATATCAAAGCAGAGCATATTTGGACTTTCCCTTGCCAATCATGAAATATGAAACCTATTGATATAGGTATCCAACAGTGGCTCCACATGGGGATGGTTTTTCTTTTGAAAGACCAAGAACAGCAGGTCAGATTGCCTTGTTCTTTGACTGCCCATCTCAATCTTGAAATTCGCTGCTTTGATGTGTCAAAACTGTGTGCTTCCTTTTTGAAAGACCTCTGATCCTATTTGCCTTTTGCTGTTTGGTGAATCACTTAGGAAACTG
The DNA here is from genome assembly GCA_031772625.1 of Pinus tabuliformis. Taxonomy (NCBI): domain Eukaryota; kingdom Viridiplantae; phylum Streptophyta; class Pinopsida; order Pinales; family Pinaceae; genus Pinus; species Pinus tabuliformis. The sequence goes on along the minus strand of CM062819.1, from coordinate 1,015,197,963 downwards.
CATTTTTACAATCTAAATAGAAATAATATGTACATCTGCATATATACAAGGGAACCTCATGTTGCAATCATGGGAAATAGTCAAAATAATGCTTCAGCATCCTGCCATTGACAAGACCTTCATCCAAGTCAGTTTCAGTCAGACTTTTGAGGAAGTAAGTGTTGTTACCTTGCACTGCTTGGACAGCAAATGGTCCTCTCCAAAGGGAATCAAATTTCCCATGTTTTCCTTTTTCTTCTCTCCTTGCATCCCATTTAAGGACTTTATCACCAATGCTGAAATCCTCTGCCTTAGTTCTTCTATCAAAGGCCCTTTTTAATTTTTCTTGTAATATCTGCACTCTGCTGAAAACTTGTTCTCTTGTTTGCTGTAAACAGATTATCTGATTGATCCTACTTTGCATATCATTTGGCTCTGCTTGACTTTCTTGCAGAAGCTTCATAACAGGCACTCCTAGTGATGATGGAAACTTGGCCTCTAGTCCATAGACCAACTCATATGGGCTGGTTCCAATTGATCTTTTTGTTGTTAGTCTATCTGCCCATAAAGCATTGACTAGTTTCTTATGCCAGTTCTTTTTGTTCTCTTCCAGCACCTTCTTTATGATATTTATTACGCTTTTGTTTGATGATTCAGCGAGGCCATTTCCTTGGGGATAGTATGCAGTAGAATGGCCCAAAGTAATATGAAATTTATGGCAGAAGTTCACCATCTTCTTGGATCTGAAGGCAGCAGCGTTGTCTGTTATTATCTTGTCTGGACAGCCAAATCTAGCCAGTATGTTGTTTTCCAAAAACTGAATGATTACTGAGTCATTTGCTTGTCTGCATGGGGCAGCTTCAATCCATTTGGTGAAGTAGTCTGTGGCTGTTAAAATCCATCTGTGTTGGCCTGAAGATGAAGGATGAATTTCCCCAATGAAATCCAAGCCCCATTGTTGGAAAGGTCTCTCTGTTGCAATGGGTCTTAAGGGAAGTGGCAGCAACTGTCTTTTGCCCTCAAAGAGTTGGCATTTGTGGCATGAGGCTGTGAATTTCTTCACATCAGAGAACATGGTGGGCCAGTAATAACCAGCCCTCAGTATCTTGTCCACAGTGGACTTCCAGTACAAATGTCCACCACAGTCTCCTGCATGGAAGTCTTGCATGATATTGTTAGTTTCATTCTCCATTAGACAGTGCAGCAATATCCCTTCATGGTTTTTCCAAAGTAAATTTCCGTCCATCACACAAAATCTAGATGTTTTCATTTTTAGGAACCTACACTTAGTTCTGGACAGTCCTGGGGGAGCACACAGGTTTTGTAACACATAACAGATATCAGAGTACCAAGGAGATTGTTCAAAGGCTACATTGATCTTTGGAGTCGCCAGCTCTGTTTCACTGTCCAGTTGATTGATATCTAAGGCTTGGAAATTTGCTTCTGTCATTAATTTGGCCAAACCTTGCCCTTTTATTAGCTTTGTAGGTTTTATTTCAATGTCAAATTCTAGTATGTTTGCAATCCATTTTCCTCTTCTGCCCTCTAAGTTTTCTTGGGTGAGAATGTCTTTGACAATAGGACTTGGTACATAAGCCACAACATGAGAATAAAGGATGTAAATCCTAAAGTCTTTAATGGCTTTGACCAAAGCATAAGCTTGTTTCTCCATAATTTGATACTTTAGAGGGGCATCTCTAAGAGTTCTGCTGAAGAAGGCAATAGGCTTCTCATTCCCTTGGTCATCTTTCTGTAATAAAACAGCAGCAATAGTATGCTGGGAGGCAAAAGAGAAAATGATAAAGTCTCTGTCAAACTGAGGATTGGTTAACACTGGGGTTTGAGTCAAGGCCAATTTTATACTTTCAAAGGCTTGTTTTGCTTCAACAGTCCATTTTACCTTTGAATCTTTCTTTAGCATATTGTTTAATAATCTGATTAGTTCTGCTAAGTTCGGGATAAACCTTCTTAAAAAGTTAATTTTTCCTAAGAATCCCTGCAACTCTTTGACATTCCTTGGATGAGGCATTTGTAGGATAGCTTGTATCCTATCTGGATCAATTCTTATGCCATCTTTTGAAATAATGTGCCCTAAGAGTTTCCCTTCTTCCAAGCCAAATAATGATTTCTTGGGATTTAAAGAAATACCATATTTCCTGCATGTTAGGAAAATCTGTCTCAAATGTTTCAGATGTTCTTGGTCAGATTTTGAAAAGGGTGTAAGATCATCTAGGTAAATGACTAGGAAGTCATGAATCTCTTTTGCAAAAGCAATGTCCATTGCTCTTTGAAAAGTTGCCCCTGCGTTTTTCAGTCCAAAGGGCATTTTTACATACTTGAAAGTTCCCCATGGGGTTGTAAATGCAGTTTTGTCTTGATCATCAGGGTGTACTAGGATTTGATTAAAGCCTGAGAATCCATCAAGCAATGACATTCTTGAAGCCCCCACCACTCTTTGGAGAATGTGATCCATTTTGGGTAAAGGGTAGTTATCTTTGAGTGATACTTGATTCAGATTCCTTAAGTCTACACAAAGTCTAATCTCACCAGTCTTTTTCCTTGTAGGGACTAAGTTGGAAATCCATTCAGAGAATCTGATTGGTGCTATGATGCCAGCTTTGAACATTTTTTGCAATTCCTTTTCAATGGAAGGAAGGAGTATAGGATTGATCCTTCTCAATTTCTGTTTAAATGGTTTTTGATTAGGCTTGAGGGGAATGGTATGCTGGATGACCGAAGTATCATAGGACTTTAGATCCTCATAAACCCATGCGAAAACATCTTGAAATTCTTTAAAGAGGTCAATGTATTTGGGTTTTTGATCAGGGGGCAAAGAAGCAGATAGCTTTATTATTTTGGGCTTGTGACTAGTACCAATATTGCATTCTTCAATCGCTGCATCTAATGGCTGCATCTTTGGTTTCCTGGGGACGTCATTTGAATCAAAAATGTCCTCTAGTGGGGTAAGGCCTGCTGGAAGGAAGTTGTCTTTGAGTTGTATGATTTCAGCTTCAGCGTTGCTCACCTCTTCACAGTCGATTTGGTGAATTTGCTGAATGTTTTGATTATTGAAAATGGTTGGATTCAGCAATTGTTTTGCTGTTCTAGGTGATATTGGCTGAGCAGTCTGTTGGAACTGTATTTGTGATTGACTTGCTTCATCAAGTATTTGTGATTGACTTGCTGATTCAGTGTCAATATTTAATCCTGCAAACTCTTGTTGTGAGGTTAGAAAATTGTTTATTTGTATATCATTCTCAAATACTTGCCATTCTTTGACATTGTTTGGAATAGAGGGTCTGTATCTGACCTCGGCTGTGAAACAGTTATTGGGTTCTAGTGGGAATTTGAAGGTGCTGGCAAATGTTGCCAAATTGTGTGCGTGGAGATTGTGGCCCCTTGAAATTTTTGTGATAAAGAACTCATAGAAAGTCTCCAATATTTCAATTACAGCAGACCTGTAATATCTCAACCTTTTGTCATTGGTGACAAAACTTCCTTTCACTTGTTGAATTACTAGATCAGAATCTCCCATGATGGAAAGCCTAGGAGCTTGTAATGACTTTGCTAGTTTGAGACCTAGTAACAGAGCTTCATATTCTGCCATGTTATTAGTGCATCTAAAATTTAATCTATAAGCCCTGCCTTCTGCATGGTCTTTCCCTTTGTTATGTATCCAAACTCCAGCTCCTGCCCCTAACTTATTGACTGAGCCATCAAATTCTAAGATCCACAGGATATCTTGCTGAAAAGGAGGTTTAACAATCTGTTCATGGGATGGCCATGTAAGCAGGAGTTGGGGTTTCCTTTCCCGCTTGTTTTCTAGGACAGTTTCATCACTTGTTGGACAATCTTTGACAACTAGAGGAGGGATAATGTCTATTGTTGGACTAATTGATGTTTTATGGGTGCTACTTGCTTGATTAATGTTTTGTTCTTGCAAGAGTTTCTTAGTTCCAATATCATTGTTTGAGAGACTTGCACTGTCATTGAAGAGAATGAAGGAGTCTATGTCTGAATGGACAGCATATATTGGAAAATTTTGAGGCTTTTCTTCACTGCTGACCATGTACTTCATGAGTGTCTCCCTGTAAAGTCTTTTTGGTTGCCCAAAGACAGAGATGGTGGCATATGACATATCTAATTGTAGGGAGCCTTGGAGTTTGGCCCCCCATGATCTTGATAACAGCATCCCATATTTAGGTGGGATATCAGCGACTACAACATCCATTAGAATGGTTTTATTAGGGTATTGAACCAGGGATACACATAAATCTTTTATTAGGCCTAAACATTTGACTTGGCTAGAATCAAAGGAAAACAGGTCTTTGTATGGTCTTGTTATATCCAAGTTCAATCTTTCCATGACTGCTTTTGGCATAAGGTTGTGAGAGGCGCCTGAGTCGAACATTGCATTATGCAGTATTTTATCATGAACATGCAAGCTGACATAAAAAGGTAATATCCCTGTGACCATTGTTTTTCCATCTACCTCTGGGCCAAACAGTAATTCCGGAGTGTCATCTAGCACATTTACATCATCTTTACTATTAGTGAATTGAAGAGATTTCTTGATCTGTTGCTTATAGATGTCATGCTTGGCTAGCTCTGAGAGGGGAATTGCTATCTTTAGCTTGCCAATCTCTGTGCTTAGGTCAAAAGGTTTATCAGCTTGGGTTTTGGAGTTGTGGATAGCAGCCCTTTCTTTGCTCATTAGATCTTCTTGTTGGTTTTCATCTTGACTTTGAGACCTGCCCCTTTTGCTCATGTCTGGAGGGGTGATATCTAAGTCAGGGTGAGAGGACGAGGTTGCCATAGGCCGTTGTAGTGGTGACAAAAGTGTGGTGACCTCTTCAACCACTACTTCTTCTGTAGGCAAGTTTGTTTTGTCATTAGGTTCTGTGACTATGGTTCCTTTAGACTGCTGTTTATCTTTTATCTTTTCAGGCTGATTTACATTTACAGTCCTACTCCTTAGCTTGTATTGTTTGTGAACTTAATAGACAGCACTATCATATCCTTGTTTAAAATCAAAGGATTCTCCTGATTTAGTTTGGAATATTTTGATTTCATCATCCTCATGGTCCTCTTGTGTTAAGAAAACCTGGCTTTTACCATCTAGACCCATTAGATTAATCTCAGGGTCTTCATTAGGTTCAGTTGATGTTGAAGTTTCTGCATAATTTTCTTGGAAAGGGGGTCTAATGTCTTGGTCAGCACTTGTTCTACCAATGTTTTGGTTTTGGGTTCTCCTAAAATTCGGATTTCTAGGAGGGTTGTTTTGTGGTGCTTCCCATGATGACTTTCTTTCAACTGATTCCACTCTTTCACCCAATCTCTTCATACTATTTAGTATTGCATCCAGCTTTTGATCAAAGCCCGAAGGTTCTTCTTTAAAGGCAGTCCTTTTCTCCAATTTTGCCATGTTTCTTTTGGCAATTAGGTTAGCTTCCACTGTGACAGCAACCCTTTGAGCTTCTTCAAGGGTTGGAGGATCTCTTTCCTTCAACTGATAGGCCATATCAGGGTCAAAACCATCAGGGAATTTATACAGGGCTAAATCAGGAGGAGGCCTTAAGTTCTGTGGAATAGCATTATATACATTGTTAAACCTAGCACAATATTCCAAAACTGTCTCCTGGGGACCTCTCTTAATAGTGTCATATTCACCAAGTACGTGGAGAGGATCTTTCTTCTTCTCCCATCTCTCAGTAAAAGCTTCGTAAAGCTGATCTAGTGTTGTAATGGAGTTTGCATTGAGGGATCTGAACCAAGTTCTAACATCCCCAGTTAAACTTTGAACAAAAATTCTCATTCTGACAGTGTCATCATCTATTTCATAGGTCTCAAAGTGGTCTTGCATCTTCTTGGCATGCTGGATAGCTGTTAGAGAGCCATTTGAGTCAAAATATGAGATTTTACTTTGATAATCTTGAGGTAAGGCCACAGCATTAGCTGGTATCTGCAGAGGTGCATACCTGTTAGCCATATTTATGAGGTTTAGAGGGTTAATAGGAACAAATGGGACAACAGGGATTACTGGTGTAACAGGGTTAATGGGATGGGTAACTAATGGGAGAGTGGTTGAAAGAGTATGTGCAGTGGGTGAAAATGTGAGAGGAGGAATTTGAGGTGTTGATGATGAACTAGGGGAACTAGGGGTGGACCGGAAAAGAACTTTGCAGGGAGTGGGAATGAGGATAGGTTGATCTGAACTTATATCTGAATCAGCAGGCTTATCCTGCTTTTGCTGTCTCCTAATGTTTTTTGGAATGGTATTTGGATTATCAACAATGATGGGTGGATTAGGGTCAGGATTTGCCCTAGTATGCCGAGGATTTTTCTTAGGAGCCAGCTTCCAACCTGTTTTTGGGATTTTGTAGGAAGTTTTTATATCTGCAAGGACTGGATGAAGATTTTGGAATGGCTATATGTTCTCAAAGCTAAGACGAAGATTTCCCAAACAAGCTCCTCCCTAAAGCTGTTAATGTGATGCAGAAACAGTTCTAAGGCCTCTTGGCTGATTTCAGGTTTGATGGTAACTTTGGAAAACAGATAGTAATTGAAAAATCCTAAGAAGTTCCCCAGCGGAGTCGCCAATTATGTTAACACCCAGGTTGTTCCCTATGACTCCCAAGGGAATACAGCCGGGGTAACCACTAACCAATCTTTGGATCACTGTTTCTAGCCAAACTGTGATCAGAGAGGGCTCTCTCTTTATGATTTGTCTCTGTTATGATGGTGTTTTAGGCTAGCTATTAAGTTTAATCTTGTTTCAATTGTTTGGTTGGAAAAGTTTCAGTCAAACGTGTGTGCTCTTCCCAGCATATTATATTACATTGGGCAATGGAGTCAGTGGTCCTTTGGTTTGGTGTGCTATGTTGATACATTAATGAAAGCTGCAGAGCAAGGTGATTGTCCGGGGAACAAAGTTTTGAAATTGAGTTTGTGTGTAACATGTCCAGGATAAGAAAGGAAATTAAGGATCTTTCTATAAACTGGTATGAAAGGAGAAACAATTGTTACCTGGAAGCATTTAAGAATTTCTAGATAACATTCACAGCATGGAATTAAATGTAACATGAGCATTTAAGAATTCATGTCTCTTTTAATCCTGAAGAAAACATTTACAGCAACATAAGATTGAGCACAGGGTGTTAAGAAACATGTCCTGAACTATTCTTTTTCTTTATTGCTAGATATGACGAAAATATGAAAACGAAATAACATAGGGAAACGAAACAGAGTTTAAAGAAGACATATCATTCCACCAGACAACACAAGGTTTCTGCAACAGCTCTTAGATTATCAACAAGACACCAGAGTTCCAGGAAATCACTGAGCTGAAATTGCTCTTCGTATTAAACTTTTCTGAAAATACAGAGTATACATGCCTCAGAGTAAAATTTACCAACCCCTTATGCGTTACTAAGGGGGGTATATATACAAATTTACATTTGGAAAATATCTGAATGAAGAGTAAATGCTCCATAAATGTCCTACCAACTGCTGGAGTGCAGCAGCTGAAAGAGTAAATGTTGTAATAACTTTTAGTCCCTTAGCTGTCAAAAAAATGGTCAGAGACTGTTGACTTGGTGGCAATTGGAGTCGGTTGGAGATGTGCTGTTCAAAATGTGGCTAGCTGTCATCGTTAGTAATGAATCACTTTTTGGATGCTTTTCAAACATTAACCCTTTTACACTTGTCTTCTGGTGACCTGAGCTGGCAGTGGCCGAATGTCTTGAAACTACCGTGGCAGAATTTGGAGCATGGCCTGCCACCAGTCCTCCTTAGGCATTTTATGCCTCCGAATTTTAATTAGAGTCTCATCAAGCTCTGTATATCTGAAAAAACTAGGAGGAGTTTCAAATAAATGATTTACCTCATTTTCAATAAAAAATGAGCCTTCGAGCTTAGTGTACAAGCTCTGTCCTGTTGGAGGAACTGTTTCCTCAGAAGTACTGCTGGATGCAGTGATTTGATTTTCAATGTAAGTGGCCATCCTGTTTGTAAACTGATCTCTGCTGATCAATTTTCCTGTGCTGCTCAACAGGCTAGGCAGTCCTCTTGCTTGTAGCATTCCCATTCTGAGTTTATAATCTTCAACTTCAGTCTGTATCTCATAACTTTTTCTTTCTACCGTCTGTACATAACCTCTGAGAGTTAGCACCTTTTTAGCCATGAGGATGGCCTCTATTCTGTTGGTGATTCCAACGGCTGCCAGCTCCTCTTTGTCTTGCCTGTTCAAAAATTCTATCAATTGGCTAGCTTGCTCAGGTCTGTTTCCTAACACTGTCTTGGCCCTCTGGACATCTGTCTGGGCTTGTACAATTAAATCCATATGCTCATGGATTGTTTTAATGGATTTCCACTGTTTGTTAATGGCTTGGGTAATTTTATTCCACAAGATTCTTTTGATTTCTGCCATAGTAGTTTCCAGATTGAGCTCCTTCTCTAGGGCCTTTATTTTATCTTTTTGAGCCTTAATCTGTCTGCCCTGTTCTGCTACCGTTATCTTTGATTGATCATATTTGGCATCTATCTCTGCCAGTTTTTCTTTTGCTTTCTTTATTTCATCCGCCTGTAGCTCCATTGCCTTGACAGCTTTGGTCAATTCTTCTACACTGGGGTGGGCATCTGGAGCTGCTGTTGTACCTGCTGCTTCTGTTGTGGGGGCCACTGCTGCCCCAGAAGTTGTTGCTGTTGTGGAATCTGTTGGAGGAGCTTGGAGTGTAGATTCTCCCTGTTTGTCTTGTAATGCTCCTTCCAGCTCTTTCTCTAGTTCTTGGATCCTTTGATCTTGCTGTAATAAGAGGTCAAGTTGTTCATTAACTTGCTTTTCTTTTTGCAATTCAGCTGTCTGAGGGTGTTCTGTAGGTAACAGCTTCAACCTCTTCTTCATGGCATTTAGATCATCATCCTTTTTCTTCATGAGGGCTTTTACACCTGTTGGATCACTAGGATCATGCCCTAGATCAATAATGATATCTTCAAGAGACTTTATTCTATTGTCCTTGGCCTTAGAGGACATCCTCTCAAAATCTAGCTGAGTGTTTGTGTTCTTCAAGGAATCTTTCAGCTCATGGGCTAATGTGGCCTTCTCCACCAAAGTGGCATAGACCATCTCCCCAGTCTGCTTGTGGAGTTCAATTTGGTCCATAGGATGTATGTCTTTGGCCAGGACCTCCACCCTTGTTTTGATGAAATCTGCAGTTGTCATTGGCTGCGGCCCCTTGGGTTTGAAATGGCTGAATATTATTTTTTCTTCTTTGAAGTCGTAGACCGACATCAACCTTTCCTGCTGGGCTGGAGTGGCATCTATAAACTGTTTGTAAACCTCAGCCCTCAATAACTCATTTGCTGCCTTGATTTGTTTGAAGGAAGCCTTAGCACCTTTAAGCTTCTGGCTTTGCTGAGAAGAGGATGACACCTCCAAACCCAGCTATAAATTCTGCTCCTGCTGAAAGGAGCTTGTCCCTGTATGTTGGCTTCCCTCCCTGTCCTTTGCTGTGTTGTTCAAGACATCTTCAGTAATGTCTTCCACCTCTGGGGAATCTGCCCTTTGCCTTTTGGCTTCTGGCTGGTGGGAGGATCCACTGAGGGGAGTGGACTCTTCTCTTTGCCTTTTAGTACCCCTCTCTTCATGTGCTGGGGTCTGCAAAACTGAGGTAGTTAATGGCTCAGTTTGAGGTGGCGGTGTTTGCATTAGGGGGGTTTCTGGCAGCCCAGTTTGTGGCAGAACAGTTTGTCCTTGTTGCTGCTCTGTTTGTTGTTCTGTTTGCTGATCTTTTTGCTGTGACTGTTGCTCTGACTGTTCCTTTTTTGCTTCATCCTCTACATCCATTTTTCCTTTTCCTTTATCTAAGCCTGGTGCTGCTGTAGAGAGTGTCTGCGGCGCTGTCCTGGTAACTGAGGTCCCTTCTCCCACTGATTGAGGCAGTCTAAAAGGTACCTGGAGCACAGAGCTGTCAATACTCCATCAGGGAGGATCCTTTTTTATATAAATGCTGAGTCCATCAACAAGATGTTACAGTTTGATAAAACGGAGTTGCTAATCCCATTCTCCATGAGGTATTTGCTGGAAGATGGTGACAAGATGACTAGTGAGGAGCTGCAAAAGGTCACCAGGAACTACATGAGAACTGAGTGCCAGCCTACAGGGCCACCCCCTTATCTGCATGAACATTTCAATGACTCAGGCAGGCTGCTACTGGACATGATAGCCTATGTGTTAGGTTACCAAAACAGTGAGCATGTGGATCAAGCCATGCTCGTATTGCTGTCTGCTTACAACCCACGTCAACCCCCTGCCCGAAAGTATAACTTTGCTAAGTTCATAGCCAATAGGATTCATGATCAATTGAGCAAAATGGACAGACAGGGGATCTTCAGATACTCAGCTTACATCTACCACCTGTTCATGTTTTATCATTCTGAAGCTTTCCCATGCTACATCAGAAGGCTGGATAATAAAGGAGAGAGGAGATCTGTCATCTTCTGGACCTCAGTCTATCATAAAATCACAAATTCACCCTATACCTACTGTGAATTTGTTGACCAGTTTGTGTACCCAGTCTCCTGCATGCTTATGAAGTCCCCTCCACCTAGAATATCTAATGAGATCAAGAAAGCTTTGCAGCTATCTAAGAAGTACAAAATAGGTGATTGGTACCTATATGAACACCATACTGTGTTCAGAGTATATGGCTGTGAGCTCTGTCCATACAGGCTACCCAAGTATGTTCCTATGAGATTATTTGCCTTGGAGTATTACAGGCAATTGATTCAGTCAGACCTTACCCATTTCCACAGCTCCAAGAAAAAGGCACACCTTAACTTCAAAAATGAGTTGGGCCCTTTCATCATGAACAAGAAGGAAGGATGGGAATCTGCAGACCTGATCCTCAAGGACAAATATAAATTGTCATACAGTTTTCGATGGGTCCCTTATGACCCTCAAGGTTTCATCACTGCTAGGAGAACTAAGTACAGACTCCTAGGGATTAAACACTGCCACTACCCACACATAGAAAAGTATGCCAACTTACAAGAATGGCAGCTGGACACTCTAGTTGAGAGCTTAACTGAAGAAGAAAGAATGCTTAAAAATATGAAAGAACTTGAGAAGACTATTGACCTGGACTATGTGCTCCAGGTACCTTTTAGACTGCCTCAATCAGTGGGAGAAGGGACCTCAGTTACCAGGACAGCGCCGCAGACACTCTCTACAGCAGCACCAGGCTTAGATAAAGGAAAAGGAAAAATGGATGCAGAGGATGAAGCAAAAAAGGAACAGTCAGAGCAACAGTCACAGCAAAAAGATCAGCAAACAGAACAACAAACAGAGCAGCAACAAGGACAAACTGTTCTGCCACAAACTGGGCTGCCAGAAACCCCCCTAATGCAAACACCGCCACCTCAAACTGAGCCATTAACTACCTCAGTTTTGCAGACCCCAGCACATGAAGAGAGGGGTACTAAAAGGAAAAGAGAAGAGTCCACTCCCCTCAGTGGATCCTCCCACCAGCCAGAAGCCAAAAGGCAAAGGGCAGATTCCCCAGAGGTGGAAGACATTACTGAAGATGTCTTGAACAACACAGCAAAGGACAGGGAGGGCAGCCAACATACAGGGACAAGCTCCTTTCAGCAGGAGCAGAATTTACAGCTGGGTTTGGAGGTGTCATCCTCTTCTCAGCAAAGCCAGAAGCTTAAAGGTGTTAAGGCTTCCTTCAAACAAATCAAGGCAGCAAATGAGTTATTGAGGGCTGAGGTTTACAAACAGTTTATAGATGCCACTCCAGCCCAGCAGGAAAGGTTGATGTCGGTCTACGACTTCAAAGAAGAAAAAATAATATTCAGCCATTTCAAACCCAAGGGGCCGCAGCCAATGACAACTGCAGATTTCATCAAAACAAGGGTGGAGGTCCTGGCCAAAGACATACATCCTATGGACCAAATTGAACTCCACAAGCAGACTGGGGAGATGGTCTATGCCACTTTGGTGGAGAAGGCCACATTAGCCCATGAGCTGAAAGATTCCTTGAAGAACACAAACACTCAGCTAGATTTTGAGAGGATGTCCTCTAAGGCCAAGGACAATAGAATAAAGTCTCTTGAAGATATCATTATTGATCTAGGGCATGATCCTAGTGATCCAACAGGTGTAAAAGCCCTCATGAAGAAAAAGGATGATGATCTAAATGCCATGAAGAAGAGGTTGAAGCTGTTACCTACAGAACACCCTCAGACAGCTGAATTGCAAAAAGAAAAGCAAGTTAATGAACAACTTGACCTCTTATTACAGCAAGATCAAAGGATCCAAGAACTAGAGAAAGAGCTGGAAGGAGCATTACAAGACAAACAGGGAGAATCTACACTCCAAGCTCCTCCAACAGATTCCACAACAGCAACAACTTCTGGGGCAGCAGTGGCCCCCACAACAGAAGCAGCAGGTACAACAGCAGCTCCAGATGCCCACCCCAGTGTAGAAGAATTGACCAAAGCTGTCAAGGCAATGGAGCTACAGGCGGATGAAATAAAGAAAGCAAAAGAAAAACTGGCAGAGATAGATGCCAAATATGATCAATCAAAGATAACGGTAGCAGAACAGGGCAGACAGATTAAGGCTCAAAAAGATAAAATAAAGGCCCTAGAGAAGGAGCTCAATCTGGAAAATACTATGGCAGAAATCAAAAGAATCTTGTGGAATAAAATTACCCAAGCCATTATCAAACAGTGGAAATCCATTAAAACAATCCATGAGCATATGGATTTAATTGTACAAGCCCAGACAGATGTCCAGAGGGCCAAGACAGTGTTAGGAAACAGACCTGAGCAAGCTAGCCAATTGATAGAATTTTTGAACAGGCAAGACAAAGAGGAGCTGGCAGCCGTTGGAATCACCAACAGAACAGAGGCCATCCTCATGGCTAAAAAGGTGCTAACTCTCAGAGGTTATGTACAGACGGTAGAAAGAAAAAGTTATGAGATACAGACTGAAGTTGAAGATTATAAACTCAGAATGGGAATGCTACAAGCAAGAGGACTGCCTAGCCTGTTGAGCAGCACAGGAAAATTGATCAGCAGAGATCAATTTACAAACAGGATGGCCACTTACATTGAAAATCAAATCACTGCATCCAGCAGTACTTCTGAGGAAACAGTTCCTCCAACAGGACAGAGCTTGTACACTAAGCTCGAAGGCTCATTTTTTATTGAAAATGAGGTAAATAATTTATTTGAAACTCCTCCTAGTTTTTTCAGATATACAGAGCTTGATGAGACTCTAATTAAAATTCGGAGGCATCAAATGCCTAAGGAGGACTGGTGGCAGGCCATGCTCCAAATTCTGCCACGGTAGTTTCAAGACATTCGGCCACTGCCAGCTCAGGTCACCAGAAGACAAGTGTAAAAGGGTTAATGTTTGAAAAGCATCCAAAAAGTGATTCATTACTAACGATGACAGCTAGCCACATTTTGAACAGCACATCTCCAACCGACTCCAATTGCCACCAAGTCAACAGTCTCTGACCATTTTTTTGACAGCTAAGGGACTAAAAGTTATTACAACATTTACTCTTTCAGCTGTTGCACTCCAGCAGTTGGTAGGACATTTATGGAGCATTTACTCTTCATTCAGATATTTTCCAAATGTAAATTTGTATATATACCCCCCTTAGTAACGCATAAGGGGTTGGTAAATTTTACTCTGAGGCATGTATACTCTGTATTTTCAGAAAAGTTTAATACGAAGAGCAATTTCAGCTCAGTGATTTCCTGGAACTCTGGTGTCTTGTTGATAATCTAAGAGCTGTTGCAGAAACCTTGCGTTGTCTGGTGGAATGATATGTCTTCTTTAAACTCTGTTTCGTTTCCCTATGTTATTTTGTTTTCATATTTTCGTCATATCTAGCAATAAAGAAAAAGAATAGTTCAGGACATGTTTCTTAACACCCTGTGCTCAATCTTATGTTGCTGTAAATGTTTTCTTCAGGATTAAAAGAGACATGAATTCTTAAATGCTCATGTTACATTTAATTCCATGCTGTGAATGTTATCTAGAAATTCTTAAATGCTTCCAGGTAACAATTGTTTCTCCTTTCATACCAGTTTATAGAAAGATCCTTAATTGCCTTTCTTATCCTGGACATGTTACACACAAACTCAATTTCAAAACTTTGTTCCCCGGACAATCACCTTGCTCTGCAGCTTTCATTAATGTATCAACATAGCACACCAAACCAAAGGACCACTGACTCCATTGCCCAATGTAATATAATATGCTGGGAAGAGCACACACGTTTGACTGAAACTTTTCCAACCAAACAATTGAAACAAGATTAAACTTAATAGCTAGCCTAAAACACCATCATAACAGAGACAAATCATAAAGAGAGAGCCCTCTCTGATCACAGTTTGGCTAGAAACAATGATCCAAAGATTGGTTAGTGGTTACCCCGACCGTATTCCCTTGGGAGTCATAGGGAACAACCTGGGTGTTAACAGAAGCCAAGTCCTCATATAAATGTATCAAATTTCTGATACTACATCCTTGGTCACTGTTTTAACCCATACAAAGACTTCTTTAACTTGCATACCAGTTCTTTCTTACCCTTCACCGTAAAGCCTTCAGGTTGCTTCATGTAGATCTATTCTTTTAGATCCCCATGAAGAAATGTTGTCTTCACATCCATCTATTCTACTTCAAAATCAAAAGTAGCAACAACATATAAAAGTAATCTAATAGAAGCTACCTTGGCAACAGGAGAAAAAATATCACCAAAATCAATTCCCGACACCTGGGGATAACCTTTTGCTACAAATCGAGCTTTGTATTTCTCCACCTTTCCTTCTACATTTGTATTCTTCTTGAACACCCATTTGCTGCCAATGGGTTTCCTTCTAGCCAAAAATCCACCAGATCCCAGGCCTCATTTTTGTGAAAAGATGTCATTTCATCAACCATGGCCTCTTTCTAGAGTTTTCCATCCTCTAAATCTACTACTTCCTTCACAGTTTTGGGATCGTCATCAGTAATAGATAAAGAAAAATTTGAACAGAATGTAGATGGACTATACCTTTTTGGTTGCATTCTTTCTTGAACTGATCTTCTTACAACTGGAGTTTTTGGCTCTTCATCTTCTGATTCCTCTTCTACTGTAGAGTCTTATTATTCCTCCTTTAGCTCAAACTCTATCTTCTCAGGTTCTTTTGATGGGACTTCATGTTTAATAATGTCTTTCACCTCTTTGAACACCACATCTTGGCTATACACAACATTCCTTGTTACTGGGTTCCAAAGCTTATAACCCTTTAAACCATCCTTATACCCAATAAAGATGCACTTTTCAGATTTACTATCCAACTTGGTTCTTTTCTCCTTTGGAACATGTACATATGCATCACATCCAAATACCCTCATATGTGAGAGAGAGGATTTCTTATCAGTCCATACCACTTGTGGAGTATTATCCTCCAACACTAATGAAGGTGATTTTTTGACCAGGTAACATGTTGTCTCCACCACCTCTGCCTAGAATTCCTATCCTAACCTGGCACCATTGAGCATGCTTCTTGCCCTTTCCATCAACGTCTTGTTCATTATTTCTGCAACTTCATTTTTCTCAGCTGTGTATGGAGTAGTCTTTTGCTGTGATGTACCACACTTCTTACAAAATTCTTCAAATTCCTTTCTGCAAAACTCTTCACCGTTATCTAACCTTAACACCTTTATCTTCTTCTCTGTCTGGTTTTCCACCATAGCCTTAAATTCATTAAACCTGTCAAAGACTCCATATTTCTTCTTAAGGAAATATATCCATGTATTCCTTGAGAAGTCATCTATATAAACAGACTTAGCTAGTGATGGAACCTTCACAGGCCAAACACATCACTGTGCACAAGATCTAATATCTGTTTTGCCCTCTTACCACCAGAGGGGAAGCTCACCCAATTCTGGTTCCCATATACACAATTTTCACAGAAATGAAAATCCAAAGAGCTATTACTCATACTTTGTACCATACCTTTACCATGAAGTATTCGAAGACCCTTCTCTCCAATATGTCCAAGTCTTTGATGCCATAGCATGGTATTTTCTCCCGAGACCACTAGATTTTCTGTTCCAGTTTTAGGAACCACAGAACTGTTGCAACCATCAACAACAATGCTACCTTGCAGCTTGTACAAAGTTCCAATTTGAACTCCCCACATCAATACCATTGCTCCCTGAACCATCTTGTAGGTATCTTTCTCGAACACTATTTTTACACCTGCATCATCCAACTTTCTTACAGAAATTAGATTTTTGGCCAATGTAGGAATATGTAGAACACTCGGAAGTGTTCTAATCTTCCACCTTGAAAATTCAACTTTACTTTTCCGCGACCAACGATTCTAGCCTTCCTATCATCCCCTAAGAAGAAATCACCACCATCATATTTCTCATACTCACAGAACCAATCCCTATAGGGAGGGATGTGAAAGTATGCACCTGAGTCAATCAACCATGCCTCATGATCTACATGTGTACTTGAAGAAGCCAAGTACACATCCCCACCTTCCCCTGAGGTGGTTGTCGCCTTTGCAGAAGGAGCATCATCAGATCCCTTTCCTTTGTCAGGAGCTTTAGATTTACAATCCCTTTTGTAGTGCCCTTATTTTCTGCATTTCCAGCACACCACCTTTACAGGTTTTCCTGGATATTTAGATCTCCCTCTAGATTTAGATCTCCCACTCGATGACTTATCTTTTTTTCTATTCTGGTACTGTCCTTGTACAAACAAGGCATCTCCATTCTGGCTCTCCATATTTTTTCGTCTCATCTCCTCCGTCAGCAAGGATAAGACTATTTCATCAAACTACAAGGCAGTTGCATTGCTACCTATTGCAATAACCAGACTATCCCACGAATCTGGTAGAGAACACAACAAACTAATGCACTTATCTTCATCTAAAATTTTAATATCAATAGATAATAACTAACTTACAATAGTATTAAATGCATTTATATGCTCTGTCACTGAGTCTCCATATTTTATACTTAGGCTATATAGCTTTTTTCATAGCAATAGTTTATTCACCAGAAACTTAGATTGGTACAAGGTCCCTAACTTGTCCCACAAAGCCTTCATCATAGCTTCCCCTTATACATTAAGAAATACTAAATCTGAGACACACAATCGTATTGTGCTCTTTTCCTTCTGATCCAAATTCTTCCATTCTTCATCGAACACTCTCGTTGATTTAGTACTTGGATCTACCACGATCCACTAATCTTTATCCACCAACAGATCCTCCATATTGAGTTTACATAACTCAAAACTGTGACCATTAAATTTCTCAATATCTATCTTTCCACTGCTCACCATCTTCTTTCACCACCAAAATCGATCCCACAGATCTCCCACTGAATAAGGTCTACCACAAGCCCGAGTGAAACCCCTCAGCAACAAAGGCATCCCCTTGAAGCCAAAACAACTATGATACCAGAGGATTTAACCCCGTACATAAATTACCGGTATACAAATTCTAAAACATAGAAAATAAACAACGCGAGAGCATAACACATAAAACACATATACACAGAGATTTTCCCCTGTATCCTAAAACAGAGACTACCAACTTGATTTTTCATTATGTTCCTTTCAATTTTACAATACATCTTTATACATGCCAAAGCCTCCAATACCATGGACCGAAAACAATTGCATCCAAAACCATGTGCAAAAACCATGCATAAAACCATAGGTAGCTCTGCCCAACCTAATATAGGGTCCAAAAAAAAATTTCCATGGGGGGCTACCCGTCCCCCTCATACCCCCCTGTGGCACCCTCACTGCACAATCGGCACAACAAAGGGGGGGCTCCGCCCCACCTCTAACCCCTCGGCTAACTAGGTGGGCTAGTTGTGGAAAGAATATAACACAACCCAACATTCTGTTACAGTGTGGAGCATTTGCACTGCACGATCTGGGGCATGCATTCAAAGAAGTAGAGATCATGCAATCTCTAAAATTATCTAAATTCCTAGGAAGGCAGTATGACCCAAATGGCATTGTCAAAGACTTCACTACCATGGTGAAAGTGAAGGTATTCAGTCATGAGGAAGATTCATTTGATGACATCTTCCTATAGAAAGAAACATTCATAGAGGTGAAGCACATGTCATCACTACTTTTTGACCCAGAAGAGCTTGAAGCCTTTCATGAATATAGACAAAGGAGATTGTTAAAGGTCCCATTGGACCAATTACTGATTGAACCAATAAGGTAGCCAACTCCCAACATAATCCTAGAAGGAAGTTCCATAGAAAATTCTAAGGATGATTCCGAAGTAGAGTCCCAAAAGAAGTCTACCAGGGAGTCAGATAAATCTTAACAACAGTCACAGAATGGGGGAAGAAAAAGTAAGGAGTCAGAAAAGGATACATTTGAATTTACAAAAAACACAGTTGAGGAAATCTTAGCTAAAAAATAGGTTGAAATTCACTCCACCTCCACCCTATCAGCAAAACCCTTGGTGATTGATCTAGAGAAAGAATGGGAGCATTTTAATAAAAAGCTCCATACGAAGGGAGAAGCACCTAAGCCACAAACTCCACAACACAAAGAAACTCAAGAAATTACAGTAGAGAAAACTGTAAGTACTAAAGAGGTAGAGCACATTCCTACCTCTGATATTCTTTTGAGAATTGAGGAGATTCCTCCTTTAGATGTGTTCTATAGCCCAACCCATAAAGTTGTCATCAAAAGGTAGAGAAAGAAGAGGAACTTGGATGCTACAACTACTACTACTCCCAATAATGAACTGATGGATATTGTCTTGAAAGACTCACCCATCGACCCATCTGGCAACCTTACTAGATTGTCTTAGTTTGCAGGTGTTATCACTCAAAAATCTTCCTTAGAAGTTTTGGAAGAAGGGAAGGCTTCCAGGTAACCACAAACCAACTTTTAAGCATAGGCTCTAGCCAACCTATGGCTCATAGAGGGATCTCTCTATATAATTTAGCTATGTTTGCTTAGATATTAGGCTAGTTCTAGAGTTCAGGGGGGTTTTTGATTTGTATGAAGATTTGGTGGTGGAATCCTTAAAATGAGTAGATAGGTTGGTGTCTTTAGGCCATTGGGCAATGGAGTTAAATAAGGGGCAGCAAAGCTAGAGTTAACTCACTAAAGGGAATGTTCAAGGGGAAAGATAGCATAGTGAAGTACAAATCCTTGGACTAAATGGTGAAATGAGTCTTAACGAAGGTGAGAGGGCAATGAAGAATCCTTAGACCGAGGCTAAGATGGGGGAATAACAATGAATCATGAGTAGAGGGCAATTAAGAATCCTTTACTATAGACCAAAGGAAGCTAAGGAGCAGTTAAGAATTCCCTATATAAGATAGTTTAAGAGAAAATATTAAGAATGTATAACGGTAAGACAGAGTGCAATTAAGAAAATTCTGAAATAATATTCAAGTTAAAACATTCAGACTTCTGAAAATTTTAAGATTATGAAACAACTTTAAGAGAGATAAAACAACACAAGAGAATTACTCATTTGTACTTTGCTTTACACATGAATCCCTTGAAATATCTGATCTTTATTCATCAATCCAGCATGCTGCCCTAGTCAGTGATACAAAAGCTTTTATAGTCTTTGAACAAAATTCTATTGAAAGTATAATAATCCACTACCACATACTTTGATTTTTGAAGTATTTATACCAAATATCCCAAACTAACTTGGGAATTAATCTAGGAAATTCAAAATATCTTCTCACAAGAAAATAGAGACAGCTATTGGACTACTTTCTTGCTATCCCTTTTATTGTGGTTTAGCTGGAAGTTTATAGTTGCTATGCTTTGTGCTGGCCAAAGGCTACTGTCTTCTATATTGATACCCTTTGACATGGATACTCTTTGACCTTGTAACCTTCGAATTTGATTCCCTTTCACCTCATTGATTGTGTGTTTGATCTTTAACTATGTTCTGCTATTGTAAGTCAGTCAAATTTTCCCATTCTTGATCTGTTGGTAATCGGATACTCAACATTCTCTGGTAAGTTTCATCTGCCTCAGTGTATTTGGAAAATGAAGGCTTATTTACAAACATATGTTTTACCTCATGCTAGAGGTAAAATAGATTTTCAAAGGCACCGTACAGTACCTTTCCTGTTGGTATTCCTGAAACTTGTGAAGTAGCCACTTGCTGCCTTACTACATCCTTGAGTTTGTCATTGTAATATCCTTGTTCCATAGGTTTATCATGAATGACTAAGGGATTAGGTAATCCCATTTCCTTTAGCTTATCAAACTTAGCCATGAACCTGTCGACGAGTACTTACATTTTCTTGCTCTTTTCCTCTAACTTATGCATATGGTCCCACTTGGTGAGGACTTTCTTTACCTCAAGAATAGTAGTAGTCTTGTCTTCAATTTCCAGTTCCTGTAGTTGGTACTTGTTCTTTGAATTTAAGAATTGGAAGAGCTTGGTAGCATCTAGGCCTGTTCCTAATTCTATCTTCATTTTTTCAATAGCCTCTATTATCAATCTTATGAGATCAATCTGCTCAAATACAACCTGTATGGATGGCCAAATATCATTGACAGAGTCAATGATATTGGCCCACATTTTTTCCTTGGCTTCTCGAAGAGGTTCCTTTAGTGTCAAGTCTCTTTAGATTAACTTTAGCTTTTCCTTTATCCTTGCAGCCTTCTGTTCCTCCCCTTTCTACATAATCTTGGCAAGCTTATAGTTTGTTTCCAAGCTTGCTACCTGTTCCTTTAGCTTGTTTATCTCATTTTTTCTGAATAGACATTTATTCCATGGCATGAACAAGCTTGGTTTCTTCATCTGTTGCTATACCTGCTACTATTGTAGAAGTTTCTGATGTAGATGCTTCAGTGGTGATTGGCAACACAATGCTTATATGAGTTTTTGGAGTCAATGTAGCTGCCAATGTAGATGGTACTGTAGTAGTCATTGTAGGGATTATAGTTGCTGGTGTGGTCCCTAATTCACCTTACTTCAATTGGATTAAGTCATCCAATTCCTTCTCCACACTTCTCAATTGATCATTCATCTTGAGGACTAAATATATTAAGTAGTCATGCTGAGTTTGAGAATGTAATACCTCCTGTGTTTGTGGATGATGTAAGGAGGGTATCTTTAGTTGCTTCTTCATTGAAGAAATGTCCTTGTTCTTCTTTTTTATTAACTCCTATGTTGCTTTGATATCTTTGGGATCATGTCCCATATCTATGATCAAGTCTTCCAAAGACATGATTTTGTTATCCTTGGCTTGTGACGAAGACTATTCAAGCTGATACTGAGCTGAGATGTTGTTCAGGGAACTTTGTAGTTGATGAACAACTATGGAATTCCTTGTCAGGGTGGAGTAGATCATTTCTCCAGCCTGCTTGTGAAACTCTATTTGGTCCATAGGGTGAATATCCCTGACCAACACCTCAAAATCAACTTTCTTATAGTCAGTGGGTGCCCTTGGTTGTTACACAATTGGTTGAATGAAGGACACCTGCATCTTCCCCTCTTTGATGTCAAAGGTTGACATCAATCTATTCTTACCTGGAGTAGAAAGTTTGAAAAGCTGAGCATATGTCTCAGATTTCAAAGTTTCATTCCTCACTTTTATCTCTTTGAATTTGTCTTTGATACTTTTATCCTGGTCTGCTGAAACATAAGGCCTCTACACTCATTTGTTTCTGTATCATCTAGGTTCCTGAGGATGATGGGGGTTGTGTTTCCTTTGAAGGAGTTGTACCTTTACTCCTTTTTGGCTCAGAATCAACTATTTCAACTGAGCGATTGGTGTCTTCCTACTCTGACATAGAATTGAGTCTAGACCTTGTTCTTTGGCCTCTTTCATATTGAACATTGAAGGCTCGTGTCCCTAAACTTGATCCTTCCTCCTTGCCCCTTTTGGGATTTTTCTCCTCATTCAGAGGAGTTTGCATGATAGGGGGAGTGCTCAATGTCCCTTCCTAAGGTGGTACCTGCAGAAATGAATTTTCATAAAGTTGATTTTATAGATCTAATAATGTGTTTTCCACCACAACTTTAGTATTGTCCCTATCCTCTAAAATTTTTCCCAGCCATTGCAATTGGTTGGCATAATTTTCTATCTCAGGGATGCGGTGATGGATATAGGGAGCCATCTTGTTTTTCTGCCTTCTTTTCTAGATGAAATCCAAGGGATCATATCTCCATATGAAGCTCTGTTTTAATTTTAATCTCTGAAGGATCAAGTCTGCCTCCTTTCCAACTTCTCTGCCATTAAAAATGAAAGGACCCAATTAGTCTTTGATCTTGAGCTGGGCTTTCTTTTTGGCTTTGACAAAGTTTACCTCATCTGAATTTATTAGCTGCCTGTAGTACTCCAGGGAAAATAACCTCATTGGGAGGTATTTAGGTAGTTTGTGTTGGGCAAGATGGCACCCATAAATCCTGATTTCAGTGTGGTTTTGGTAAAAGTACCAATCTCCCACATGATGATTGATGTTTAGATGAAGGACTCTCCTAATCTCAGGACTGATTCTTGGTGGAGGGGTTCCAATGAGCATGGTCATCACAGGATGGACAAAGGAATCTATGAATTCATTGTATGAATAGGGGGAGGAATATTGATGAGTCAAGAATATTGATGAGTCAATGGGGTCGAGAAGATGACTAATCTTGGTTGGCCCTTGGTGAACAAATTTTACAAGATAAGTGGGAATTTATCTGCTTGGAAGTAGAGGAACATGTGGTATAGTACTGAGGAGTATCTAAAAACCCTTTCATTTCCCATTCTTGTGAACTTCTCATGCATTTTTTTAGCTATGAATGTGGAAAAGTCATAAATGGTTGTAAGAGGTTGTCCTAGGGTATAGATGGACATGAAAGCCAGGATGATTTCATCAATGTACTCACTTTTGGAGTAACCCAAAATACAAGATATCATGGATACAATATTTTGGCCCCAAGGAGAAAATATAGTTGCTACATATGGAGGGGGGTCTTTGGGGGTATACTTCTCTTCTATGATGAAGGTTTGGATCAATTGGGCCAATCTTGCAGATTTGAGTTTGGGATATAAGTCTAGTAGGTCTCCAATTGAGAGGGGAGTTAGGTTTGGCCCTGGCTAGAGTTGCAACATCTCATTGATGGACTCAGGAGTGATGGTGAAAAGGATTTTCTGGTCATGAGACATGATGGTTCTGTGACTGGGGATATAGCAATCATAGCACATATGTACAATTTCAGGAAAAATATGGACTTGGGGGAACTGGTACTTGGACAAATTTGACTCCCAAAGGCCAATTTCATCAGCATGGTTCAGGAACTTGTCCCTACTTTGGAAATGTATTTTGAGTAGAAGCTCTATGACAATGCTATCTTTTATCTGGAAATTGCTATCAGCTAAGGGAAGTTTGTCCAGGTCGAAATGGGGCATGGAGATGGGTCTCACGTTCAATGAAGTAGGGGAAACCATAATTCGGTTCTTGTGGATTCGAATTAGGCTTGCTCAAGGTTGAATTGGGGTTTTCAGAGATAGTTTGGCAGTTTCAGGGTTTAAGTGTCTAGCAAGGTGTTGTATGGAGTCTATTGGAGTAATTTTAATCAAGCTTTAAGTTTAACAAAATACTCAATGACTGGTCTAACTTGAAATTTACATGGCACTTGGTGAATTCAAGTTTAAATACCTGAAATTGAGGCAAATTGACTCTGAGCAGGGTAACTGGCAGCTGCAATTGGTCGAAGGGTGCTTGTGGAAGCTGCACAGTTGATTGGTTGGTCTGTGGAATTCTCTGGAGCGAAATTTTTACGGGGTTGACGGCTTCAATGCTTTGTAGGTGTTGTGCATACGTACAGAAGCTTACAGGTGAAAATTTAGCGAAAAAGACATTTTTGGGGCCTTTTGGATTTTATATGGAAAAAGAAAAATTTGGTAGGTACGGGTCAATAGTGACTGATTTTTCGCATAGCGGGGAGGTAGTAAGCGGTTAATTTCACACTGCTTAGGGGCATCGAGTGGTATTTTGGAGGGGCTGCCCGATTCCACTCAGAGACTGACACGTCGCCAGGGCAATCTCATGGAAAAAAAAAATTGGGCATGTATTGTTTGGCAGATGATCCTGCCTGAAATGGTTTCTAGGGTGTTGGATCTAGGCCTCTAGATCAAATGGTGGTCTAGGCATGATTGTGTGGAGGTTAATGGGGGGCCAGGCGGGCACTTTAAATATGGCGGTATTAGGATTAATGATGGATTAAAGTGAGATTAGGCCATCCGGGTTGTTAGCGGAGGGCTTAATCATGGTTTTTCCTAACTTAATCGCAGATCGATTAGTTAGTGGGATTTTGTTAGATTTGATGTATCTTATAGTTTATATTTAAACTAGGGTATAAGGATAAGTTTATATAGGAAATTAATATATACAGGAAAAGGGTTATTAATGGGAATTAATATATAATAGTTAGAAGTTAATATGAAAAACATCGGGAATGAATAGCGCTAAGCATAATGTATTTTCTATGATTTATTTGTATTTCGCATATATGCATTATAACTTAGGCTAAAGTATTTTTGTGGGTTTTTATGAAAGGGGAATTTACATGGGGGTAATTACTTTCCCTAGGCAAATAGTGTTTTAACCTTAGGAAAAGGGGTTTTATAGGGAAATGAATGAAATGAAGGGGGGATGAATTTTTATGAGGGGAATTTGGTACTTGGTATCTATAAGTCACTGAGTCGATGGTTTGGTCCCTCTAGAAGTCAGAGAAATGCTCTGAGCCCCTTTGACTTAGAGTTTTTTAGTACTTAGAACATTATTATGGGAAATTAGTTAAGTGAATAGGTAAAATTAATGAGGGAAGTTAATCAATTGACCTTGAAATCCATCTTCATGCTTGATTGACCATTTATATTTGAAACCTATGATGAGAGATGTAAATATGCTTTTTTCCCTATCATCATACTTCTGCAACCTTTCTTCTAGTTACCCATTTACTTGTCCTACCATTTTTTCTTCACTTTATTAGGGTGCATTTAGACTAGCAAACCCTTATTAAAACATTTTATTTTCTTTTCACAAGGAAAACTATCTAATTCTATCACTATATCATCCAAGGGCTCAGATTAAACTGATGAGCTGCTTTTATTTTACTATACCTAATTTAATGATCTGCCAAGATTAAATAGTTTGGTAAGATTTTATTCTCTAAGTATCAACATGAAAATTAAAGCATGGCATAATCAAGATTAAATAGTTTGATTACCCTGGATTGTGGCATGAATCACAAGATGCACACAATCATTATTTTGCATAAAGTAAATAGTAGTGGCATTTAGACTTGCCCACTTTCATGGTCTCTTTTTGTTTTTTGGGGTTCATATTTTTCACTTTTTTGGACCTTTTTCTTTATTCTGTTTGTACTTTAATTTTTCTTTTAGGACATACCCTCTTTTCATTTTTTATTTTTCAATATGGAAAACATTTGCAAAAAGCAAAGGTATGTACATATTACAAGGCTTAACCTTAGCCATTCAAAATTATGACTCCTATTGGTATAGGAACTTAATAGTGGCTCTACTTGGGATGGCATTTCCTTGTGAAATGTCAAGAACTTTGAGATTAGTAGCCTTGGAATTTTGATTTCAGTTACCTTATGATTTGTCACCTTTCAACCTACTTTATTCATACTTATGATAATAAATCCTTAAAAGCTTAGGGCCTTCTCTCTAGGATTAAACTCTAAAGGTTTACCATCCAATCCAAAATAGAATTTTTCAAAATAAAATATACATACATGGGAAATAACAATTAGTAACTAGGTTCTATATAATGTTTGAGCATTCGACCATTCACTAGTACTCCTCCTTCTTCAGTACCATCTGTCCTTTAAGGAAGAAACCGTTGTTCCCTCTGTAAGCATAAACGATATAGGGGTCCTTCCATAGGAAATCAATTCCCATGCTTACCCTTATCTTCCCTTCTCGATTACCACTTGAGTACTCTATCACCTAAGTAGAAATCATCTGCCTTGGTCCTTCTATCAAAAATATTTTTGATATTTTCCTGCACAACTTGAGATCTAATGTAGGCCTCTTCTCTGGTTTGTTGGAGATTAATAATCTGGTTAATTCTCCTCTGGATATCATTTGGTTCAGATTGTAGTTCTTAGAGCATCTTCATCACTAGTAATCCCAAAGAGGATGGAAAAAAATTCCATGCCATAAACTAACTCATAGGGAGATGTACCAATTGACTTGTTGGTAGTCAGTCTGTCAGCTCATAAGGCTTTGACTAACTTTTTGTTCCATGTTTTCTTATTATCTCCCAGTAACTTCTTAATAATGTTCACCAGGATTTTGTTTGAAGATTCTTCCAGTCCATTTCCTTGAGGGTAGTAGGCTATAGAATGACCAAGGGTGATGTGATACTTATTGTAGAATTCTATCATTCGTTTAGATTTAAAAGATGCTACATTATCAGTAACGAGCTTGGTTGGGCATCCAAATCTTGATAGAATGTTGACTTCAGGGAATTTGATGTTAACATTATCTATGGCTTGCCTTGAAGGTATTGCCTCTATCCATTTTATGAAATATTTTTTGGCTGTGAGGATCCACTTATGTTGGGCAGAGGAGGGCGGGTGAATTTCATCAATGAATTCTAAACCCCATTGTTGAAATGGTACTTCAGCAGTGATTGGTTTAAGGGGTAATGGTAGAAGTTTCCTTTTCCCTTCAAAAATTTGACACTTGTGACAAGAGGTCACAAATCTCTTGACATCAGAGAATAAAGTTGGTCAGTAGAAACTTGCCCTTAATATTTTATCTGTAGTGGTTCTCCAAAAGAGGTGTCCACCACAATCACCTACATGAAAGTCTTGTAGAACTTTGCCAGCCTCATCTTTTATCAAACAATTAAGGAGAATTCCTTCATGATCTTTCCAAAACAAATCATTATCAAGTATACAAAAGTTCAAGGATTTCATTTTTAGAAACCTACCTTTGGTTCTAGATAATACAGGAGCAGCCTATCCGTTTAGTAAAATGAAAATGATATCAGCATACCATGGTGATTCACCAAAGTCTT
Source organism: Pinus tabuliformis (assembly GCA_031772625.1). Classification (NCBI taxonomy): domain Eukaryota; kingdom Viridiplantae; phylum Streptophyta; class Pinopsida; order Pinales; family Pinaceae; genus Pinus; species Pinus tabuliformis. The sequence goes on along the minus strand of CM062819.1, from coordinate 1,015,170,895 downwards.
GACTGATCAGTGGAGTTGCCATCTCCTCTCCTTCATCTAGTGCAGCAATAAATTTTATGTCTAAGGCCTGACAGTTCGACTCAGCCATAAGTTTGGCTAAGCCTTGGCCCTTGATTAACTTTGTGGGTTTGATCTCTATATCATACTCTAAGATAGTAGCAATCAATTTTCCCCTTTTCCCATCAGGACCTTCCTGAGTCAGGATGTCTTTGACTACAGAATTGGGAACATAGGCTACTATATGAGAATACAAAATATATACCCTAAAATCTTTAATAGCTTTAACTAAAGCCAATGCTTATTTCTCCATTATGTTGTATTTTAAGGGATCATCTCTCAAGGCTTTGCTAAAGAAAGCAATGGGCTGTTCATATCTTTGGTCATTTTTCTGCAGTAAAATTGCAGCTATTGTATGCTCAGAAGAAAAGGAAAACAAAATGAAATCCCTATCAAATTTGGGACTAACTAATACCGGGGTTTTTGTCAAGGCTAGCTTGATGTCTTTAAATAATTTCTTAGCTTTGACAGTCCAACTTAAGGTCGAATATTTCTTCAACATGTTATTTAGTGCCCTAATTAACTCTGCTAGGTTAGAAATAAATCTTCTAAGGAAGTTAATCTTTCCTAAAAAGGTTTGTAGTTCTATGATATTCCTAGGGTGTTGTATCAATAAGATGGATTCAATTCTTGCAGGATCTATTCTTATGCCATCATTAGAAATGATATACCCTAACAATTTCCCTTCTTCCAATCCAAATAAAGATTTCTTAGGGTTCAAGGAGATGCCATACTTTCTGCATTTTATAAAGACCTGCCTTAGATGTATAGATGTTGATTGTCTGATTTTGAGAAAATAGTAATATCATCAAGATATATCACAAGGAAATCATGGATTTCCTTGGCAAAGGCTATATACATAGCCCTCTAGAAAGTGGCTCCTGCATTCATTAGCCCGAAAGGCATTTTGACATACATAAAGGTGCCTCAAGGAGTGGTAAAAGAAGTCTTGGGTTCGTCGTTAGTGTGAACCAAAATTTGATTGTAACCAGAAAAGCCATCCAGTAATGAGATTCTGGTTGACCCAACTACCCTTTGTAAGATGTGGTCCATTTTTGGAAGAGGGTAATTGTCTTTAAGTGATGCTTTATTCAAGTTTCTGAGATCTACACAGAGTCTGATCTCACTAATTTTCTTCCTTGTTGGGACCAAGTTTGAGACCCATTTAGAAAACCTTATTAGTGAAATTATCTTGGCATCATAAATTCTATTAATTTCTTTTTCTATTGAAGGTAATAAGACAGGATTAATTCTCCTAAGATTTTGTTTGAAAGGTGTTTTATTCTCTTTGAGAGGAATTGTGTGTTGGATGATGCTGGTGTCATAGGATTTAAGGTCCTCATAGCTCCAAGCAAAGAAATCCTAAAATTATTTCAATAATTCAATGTATTTCATCTTTTTTGTTGAAGGGAGTGACTTTGATAGTTTGATTAGCTTGGGATTTTCTTCAATGCCTATGTTACACTCTTCAATATTAGATTTTAATGGTTCCATTTTAGGCTTCCTAGGAACATCATTTTAATTGAATAAGTCTTCCAGAGGGGTTAAACCTTTTGGTAAGAAATTATCCTTGAGATTAATTACTTCGTTTTCTTAATTGTTTCATCAATCTCAACCTGTTCTAGGTTGTCTATATTTGACCTTGCGAATTTTGGTGGGATTAAAACTATCCACTTCATTACCTTCTAGCTCATTTATTGTTACTTCATCCCCAGAGTCTAGATCTATCGATGTATGAGTGTCTATATTACTATGTGAAAATTCTCCTTCTAAAGTTAAGAAGTTGTTTCACTGCCTATCATTTGAAAATACTTGCCAGTTTTGCACATTATTTGGGATTGGAGGTCTGTACCTAACCTCAGCAGTGTAATGATAGTTAGGTTGGAAGGGTAACCTAGAGGTACTGGCAAACATTGCTAAACTATGGGCTTGCATATTGTGCTTCCTAGGAACTACTGCAAACTGTGTTTCTAGAAAAGTATTAAGTATTTCTACAATGGTTCCTCTATAATAACCTAATCTAGTGTCTTTAGTCATATATACACCCTTCATCTGATTTACAACTAGCTTTGAGTCTCTTATGACTGAAACTCTTTGAGCACCTAAATTCCTAACTACCTTGAGACCTAGAATCAAAGCTTCATACTCGGCCATATTATTGGTACATCTGAAATTTAACCTATAGGAATGGCCCTCTGAGTGACTGTTTTCTAAATTATAAATCCATACTCCTGCTCCCGCTCCTAAATTATTTATAGAGCCATAAAATTATAAATTCTTCATGTACATAGTTCTCATCATCAGTATCCCATTTATTTTTATTTCTAGCAACCTGATTACTTTCTTCATTGCACAATTCTGAAGTCTCTTTAGATTCATTAGCATTGAAAAATACAATTTCTTTTGGTTATGTAATAACAATGTTAGGAGTTTCGTTTGGTGTTTGATAAATGTTAAACATAATAAAATATTCTACATTTGAATGCATGGAGTGGATGGGATAGTTTTGAGGTCTATCTTGGCTACTTACCATGTATTTCATGAAAGTTTCTCTGTACAGATTCTTGGGTTGTCGAAACACATAAATTGTGGCATATGACATATGTAGTTGGACGGGTCCATGAAGCTTGGCTCCCTAAGATATGGATAACATCATGCCATATTTTGGTGGGATATCAACCACTACAATGTCCATGAGGATGCTCTTGGCATGATATTGGACTAAAGTAATACACAAATCTTTGATTAACCCTAGACATTCTACTTGACTTGAATCAAAGGAGAACAAGTCCTTGTAAGGTCTAGTAATTTCTAGTTTCAATTTTTCCATTACCGATTTTTGCATTAGGTTGTGAGAAGCCCTAGAATTTTTTTAGAGCCTAAATCTACATCAGGCTGAGAAAGGCAAGTCTAGGGTAACATCAAACCACGCTTAACCTGGTAGCTAGCCCTACTAGGTCGGGAGAGGGCTCTCTCCTTGTCAATCCCAATGAAAATATATCAAGGAAAGCTTGAGATGACTGATATAAATAATAATTTTTAGGCTAGGTATGTTTTCTCATAGGAATTTGTTTGATTTTTATGTTTGGTTGCTGGACCAGATGGGGAAGGCAGTTTTGGGTCCTGGAAATGAACACAGGTTTAGAGAGGTTTCTGTGGGGCGAGGTAGGCAAGTGTTTTAGCACTTTGAAATGAGCATAATGGTGAGTCTAAAGACTAGTGAGGAGTTGGAGAGGGCATGCAAATGTCATGAGTCCTCTTTAAACAGTAGAAAACATGTAAAACTAAACAAACCCCAAGGTAGAGCACTAAAACACCAATTAATTCCACCTTTCAAACTTGATTCATTTAGCTATGAAAAAAGAGAGAGATAATGGCACACATAAACATTAGATCAATTGAATTACATAGAAGAAAACAATGCTAATTCACATTACCACAAGAATCCCACAAAATGCTACAAAACCTTGGTTTATTTCCTTGCCAAACTGCAGAAATGATGTACAAAGTAGCTCAATGCATCCACAAGGGTCCAACCCTGACAAATGACTAAGAAAATACAAGATATAGGCATCAAACCACCCATTCTAGCCATCAGGGGTCGAGTCCATGAGTCTAGGAGCTATTTCAACAAGATGTATACTAAGAACTGAAAAATGGGCAGTGGAACAACTTGCCTCTAAAACTATGGAAACTGATTCATTCAGTTCAAAATCACCTAAAACTAATGTATCTACCTCCTTAATTCAATTTTCATAATTTTTACATAAAAGTACATCACTTTACATCATGAGTTTGACCATGAGAGAGAGAAAGTTAAACTGGTAGAAAACTAGGCGAAAATTTGAGGTTTTGAGCAAAATTGACAAAATTGTGCCTGATGCGGAGCGCCATTTGCCTGATGCACAACACCTTTTCCCAGCTGATTTTAAAGGCCTTCCCCTTCACTAAATTTACGCCAATATGGCTTGTTGGAAAGGTCTATCTATCTACTTTATAATTCAAGTGGAATTTTTTAATTTGGTGTCCATTTTCTCCTTCAAAACTCAGTTCTCCCAAGACTACTTCTTGTGGGTCCAAAAAGTGGCAGAGAGGGCAATTTTGAGGTGTTTTTTTCCCTTTAGGTGACCCAAAACTCCTCAAAATTCATAAATTTTTTTGGGTTTTCATATTTTTTCATGGGAAATCCAAAAATGTAATCCATTCCTCAAAATTCCTTACCATATCAATGCGCAGTGCCAGTGGCACTGCGCATCAGAGGCAATTTCCTGTGTATTGCAATTAAAAATTTGGAAATGACAAAAAGTTCTCCAAAATTCTTAAAAATTGGCAAGAGGCAAGCTTATTAGTTGCTTTTCTGGGCCAAGGAAGCTTCAGCCAATATTCTAAGTTTATCTTACTCCTTTTTGGCTTTTAAGGCTCTCCTTAACTTGGCTTTTAGGCTTCTTATTCTTGTCTTGTAGATTTTGTTCCGGGCCAAATAGTGATATGCCATGTGACGCAACATTTTCTTCTCCTTATTAGCCTTGTCCAGCAGCTTCTCAAGGTGGATATTGACTCTTTCCAACCATGATTCTCGGTCAGCCTCTATTTCTTGCTCTAATGAAGTCAGCTTGATTTTCCTTCTTTTTGCCAATTGCCGGTTTTCCCTTATGGTTTGCAGCTCCATGATTGTTTGTTTGTCCTCCAACTGCTTGTTCTATTGCTCAAGGTAGTTAATGACCCATTTAACCCTCTCAAGGTCAAGAGATAAGGCTTCTTTTTACTTGATAATCACATCATTGAGCTTTGAGCTTTGGGAGCCCAAATCAGTGTCCTCTTCCTCAACCAAAATGAAATCCCTGTCTTGGCCTTCAGAAGGCCCTTCATCATGCAATGGTTGCTTTCCTCTGTCCAGTACCTATTCTGCTGTAGAAGAAGGCAAAGCCCCTTTCACCCCAGGTGAAGATAACATTTGCCTGTTGTCCGGTGAAGAGAACGAGACCCCTTCCACCCCTGGTGGAGATAATACTCGTTTGGCAGCTACAAAAAGTCTTCTTGTCCCCTTTTCATAAGTTATAAACACAGGAATGTGAGCCTCTTCAGCTCTGCTTTCATGCTCTCCTTGTTGCCTGGAAGGTCCAGCTTCCTCTTGAGGTTATGTAAAAATTTGAGGACCTTTGAAAATCTCATGGGCAATGAAGGTTTCCCATGGAACTCCCAACTAATTGAGCTAATGCACAACAACAATCTTGATGATAGCAAAGTGATAAATGCTATTAAGCTACTGTGGGTATGGTTTCCTCTTTGCAAGCACAACCATCCTCTCTATGTTTTTGCAAATGAAGTATGGTATGCTCATCATTCTAACCCTGGTAAAATGCATAAGCAATTTGATATGATAGGCATAGAGTCTAGAGAATCTTCCCTCATATGTGAAGTATTTAATGATGAGTTTCATTAATGGCACATACCAGTCCTCCAAAAACTTGAAAGGAAACACCTTGCCCAATTGACTATGATATTTGGCTTTAATGTAGGGTTCATAGTTCTGTTTGCTGATGTTTTATCTCTTGTTCCATCTTTCCCCCACATCTGGCATCCTAGTTTCTTCTGCAATAATGGTTGGTGAAAGAGTGATATTGATGCTAGCAAGATGTACCATATTATCTTCCATGTTGATGACAAATTTCCTAGCCAATTCATGATGATACTTAACCCTCTCAACTAGCTCACAAAATTCAAAGAAATATTTGTATCTGAAACAAGTGGTGGCAAGAGGGCAAGCAATAAGTTCAACAATGCTAATAGGCTCCTCTCTGATTATCTTCCCACCCTTGTGAGGTCTCCTAGGTTGTACATTTCTGTCTCCTGAATTATCACTCTGTGTTTTTTCCTCATAGCTTGAGTCACTGTTTCTTGTCATAGTGCTTGTCTTAGGAAAATGATGAGATGAAGGTAGGATGAACAATGGTGATGAAAGAGGACAATGGTGATGAGTATGAAGAGATTTTACTCTTGGGAAATGAAGTTGGGGAGTGAAGGGAATGGTTTTGGAAAATTAGGGTTTAGTGAGGGATTTAGGGTTTGATGAGGGAAATAATTGCTTTAGGGGAGTGAGATATGGGAAAATGGGTTAAATGGAGTGTATTAGGGTAGTAAAAGAGTGAAAAGGGGTTTGATGATGTTTTTGTGGATATGGGATGAAAATTGCACAATAGAATGGCAAACAATGAAGAGAAACTAGGGTTTCATTTTCCACATGGAAGATTTATGAAAAACACCAATGTGACCTCAAATTCAGCCTTAGGAGGATGATTACTTACTTGTAGAAGGAAAATATAGCAAATTTGAGGGTTATGGCATGATTTGGGATGATTTAGAAAAAACTAGACTGATGCACAGTGCACTGAGCCCAATGCGCAGCGCCCTCCTAATGCGCAGCGCCAGTTCAAAATTACACTATAGTTCTACCTCTGATGCGGAGCGCCAGGCCAAGTTGCCTTGAAAAACAGGGTTTTTGTCTCCTTGGCTCCCAAATCATGATTTTTTCTCTCCAAGAGTAAATTTGCACGATGAAATGATAAAGAGAGCCTCCTTCACTTTAAATATAAATGAATTTAATTTTTTACTCATCTCAAACCCACTTTTCTAATGTTAAAGTCACTTTTGGTTTTGAACTCTGTTTTTCCAATGAAATTGACTTTTCTTAATCATTTGACAAATTGATGCATTGATGCTTGTGTTTTTTCTTGCAGTGGCTGGAGTTGGCAAGGTGACCAAGGGCAGCAGCTCTAAACTTATTAGATATAGAAAAATTAAAATTACATAAATTTTTTTACATAGAAATAAAAACTCTGTTTTCAAACTTATTGAGCATATCATCATTGAAATTTTGATTTTACGAACTTATTAGACATCCTCATGTGCCTGCTGACCCTTTATTGAGACTTTTGCTGACCATGGTGACAAAGCCTAGACCTAATGAGACCTAAAACCCTAAAAATGATTTTTGCAAATGCAATGACAAAAAATGACTGTAAATGACCCGAACTTGTGAAAATAGGCCAACATGTAAATACTATGAGGGAAATTTGATAATGAACCACTACCATCAGTTGATCCATGACCTAATGGAATGTAGCTGATCGGATGGGACACCTAAAATGAATGCAAAAAGAGAATTTAATCACTGATGGAGGGATGAAGATACCGACACTAACAAATCTAACATGGCATTGTGTAGTATTTTGTCATGAATATTAAGGCTAATGTAAAAAGGCGGAACTCCTCCTTTTTGTGGTTTTCCATTAACATCTGGTACAAATATTAATTCTAGTTTATCATCAGACAAGTTAACTGAGTCTTCATTTTCAGTAATTTTCAGAGTCTGATTTACCTATGATTTGTAAGTTTCATTGTTTAACTAGTTTAGTCAAAGGGAATGAAATTTTCAGCTTGGATATCTCTACTCCCAAATTGAATGATGAGGAAGGGTTGTAGACCTTTGAAATAGGGTTTTGAGTGGAGTTATCTTCCTTTTGTTTACTTGGGATTTCCTTATGGGGAATTTCAGATCTGGCATTATAGGTGTTTTTCTCTGGTTCTTTAAGCGAAACTGATGTGGATGGTTGCTAAACAGAGGGTTGGTTGATAGTTATTTCTTCAAAAATGGGACTAGGGGGATTTTGGTTTGGTCTAGGGAGGATTAGAAGTACCTCTAAAACATGAACTTTATTTATTATTTTGGGTTGATTTGCCATTGCTTTCTTAGTTTGGTCCGAAGGACCAACATTCTTTTTACTTCTCAAGTTATATTGTATATGCACTTCAAATATGGCAGAGTCATATCCCTGTTTATAGTCAAATGACTCTCCAGACTGGGTTTGAAGCTGTTGTAACATATGAAATTCTTCCTCATCTTGGGAGAGAAATACAGGGTTTTAATCATCTAATCCCATTAGATTGATTTGGGTATCTTGTTCGGATCATCAGGATCAGATGATTCTACATAGTTTTCTTGAAAAGGGGGCCTAATGTTTTGATCAAGTCCATTCTTTCCTGTGATTTGGTTTTGATTTTGTTTTTTTATGAAATTAGAATTCCTAACTGGGGGTGCTTGTTGATTATCACATGTTTTTCTATCTAGGTTGTCAAGTCTATCCATGATTCTTTCTACAGTTTTGGCCAAAAGATCTACTTTACCATCAGACGTTGCAGATTCATCATCAAATCCTAATCTCCTTTCTAACTTTGCTCAGGATTTTTTGGCTAAAAGATTAGCCTCTACTTTTACTAAATTGGTTTGGCTTTGCTCTAGGGTTGCAGGCTCTCTTTCCCTAAGTTGGTATGCCATATCTAGATCAAAACCATCAACAAACTTCATCATTGTGAGATCAGGAGGAGGCTTAAGGTTGGTCCGGATGCCATTGTAAGTGCTATTAAACTTGGTGCAGTAGTCTTGAACTTTTTCTTTAGGACCTCTCCTAATGTTCTCATACTCATAAAGTATCTACAATGGGTTTTTCTTCCTTTCCCATCTTTCGATGAACGTCCTATGAAAGTTTGTCATATCTGCAATACTACCAGTAGCTAAGTTTCTAAACCAGGTTCTAACTTCCCGGCTAATTTCTCAGCAAAAAGCCTCAGTATTACATTTGCATCATCTATCTCATGTAACTCAAAATAATCGTTCATTTTGTTAACATGTTGTTGAGCAGTGTACAGGCTTGTAGCATCAAATAGTTGAATTTTGCATTGATAGTCTTGAGGTAAGTCATGTAACTAACCAGGTAACACCAAAGGGGCATATCTATTGGCCATCACTAAAGCCTTGGCTTGGCTCAAGGATAAGGGAAGATTAGTTTGGGTTAAGGTGGAGATAGATGAGCTAGCAATGCTTACAGTTGAAAATGGAAGATTACCAATCGAATCTGGAGTATTAACAGTGGAATTTGGAATATTAACAATGGAATTTGGAATATCTACAAATGAAACTGAAATATTAACAGTGGATGAAGGGGTTTCTATAACAGGAATTGGGATAAAAGGGAGAGTTGTGTGTATAGGGGAGATGGAAGTATCTATAAGTGAACTCAAAGGGCTGATGGGTGAAGTGGGAGTGTCTATAGGTGGAAACATGATTCTAGGTTGTATCGGGCACTGTGGAATGAATGGGCCAGTGGAATGAACTGTAGTAGAAATAATAGATTGTGTGGTAGTGATGGAAGGGGTATTAATAATGTTGGAGGATTGAGCAGAAAGTTTAGCAGTTAGAGTAGTATTAATGGATGATATTGGAGTGTTCAGAATATATTCATCAATTTATCTATTAGCTCTTTAAACTTCAAGGTCTGCGATAAAATTAGGATCTAGAACAGTTTCATTAAGCACACTTTCAGATTTTGTTCTAAATAATGAGAGATCAAATTGCACATCAAAAGTTAAATATTCTAAAAACAACCACTCATTAGGACATGAATTAGCTTTAACTAATGGTTTTATTAGCTAAACTCTCTTCTTTTTTGGATTTTTCTTATAGTTATATCTAGATCATCCACAATAATAACAGGGTTTGGATCCGGGTTGGCCCTGGTAAAATGAGTTGTCCTGGTAGTCAGAATTATAAAGTTTTAAATTTTTTTGAGTGTAAATTTTAAAACTTATGCAAAAATCGACTTTAAGGGGCTCAAGATGATGATTAAGATTTCCTTAAATTTTTAGGAGACTAAGGTTTGCGTTCCCTAGTATGGTCGCCACTATGTTATCACTCAACTTTTCCTTAGAAGTGTTGGAAGAAGGGAAGGCTTCGAGGTAACCACAAACCAACTTTTAAGCATAGGCTCTAGCCAACCTATGGATCAGAGAGGGCTATCTCTATATAATTTAGCTATAATTGCTTAGATATCAGGCTAGTTCTAGAGTTCAGGGGGGTTTTTGATTTGTATGAATATTTGGTGGTGGAATCCTTAAAACAGGAAGATAGGTTGTGCCTTTAGGCCATTGGGAAATGGAGTCAAAGAAGGGGAAGCAAAGTTGGAGTTAACTCACTAAATGGAATGTTCAAGGGGCAATATAGTAGAGTGAAGTACAAATCCTTGGACTAAATGGTGAAATGAGTCTTAATGGAGGTGAAAAGGCAATCAGGAATCCTCAAACTGAGGCTAAGATGGGGGAACAACAGTGAATCATGAGTAAAGGGAAATTAAGAATCCTTTGTTATAGACCAGAGGAGAAACTACGGAAGCTAAGGAGCAGTTAAGAATCCTAGCTAAGATAGCTTAAGAGAAAACATTAAGAATGTATAACAGTAAGACAAAGTGCAGTTAAGAAAATTCTGAAATAATATTCAAGTTAAAACATTCAGACTTCTGAAACATTTAAGATTATGAAACAAATTTAAGAGAGATAAAAAAAGAAAAGAGAATTACTCATTTGTACTCCGCTTTACACAAGAATCCCTTGAAATATCTGATCTTTATTCATCAATCTAGCATGCTGGCCTAGTCAGTGACAAAATTTTTTTTACAACCTTTGATCAAAATTCTATTGAAAGTATAAGAATCCACTACCACATACTTCAAATTGTGAAATATTTATACAAAATGTTTTTACAAAATATCTGAAACTAACTTGGGAATTAATCTAGGAAATTCAAAATATCTTCTGACAAGAAAATAGAGATAGCTATTGGACTGCTTTCTTGTTGTCCCTTTTATTGTGGTTTAGCTGGAAGTTTATGGTTTCTATGCTTTGCGTTGGCCAAGGGCTATTGTCTTTTATACTGATACGCTTTGACACGGGTACTCTTTGACCCTGCAACCTTTGAATTTGATGCCCTTTTCCCTCGTTGATTGTGTGTTTGATCTTTAACTGTGTTTTGCTATAGTAAGTCAGTCAACTTTTCCCCTTCTTGATCTGTTGGTAACCGGATACTCAACATTTTCTAGTAAGTTTCATCTGCCTCAGTGTATTTGGCAAATGAAGGCTTATTTACAAACATATTTTTTACCTCATGCTAGAGGTAAAATATATTTTCAAAGGCACTGTACAGTACCTTTCCTGTTGGTATTCCTGAAACTTGTGAAGTAGCCACTTACTGCCTTGCTACATCCCTGAGTTTGTCATTGTAAATTCCTTGTTCCATAAGTTTATCATGAATGACTAAGGGACTAGGTAATCCCTTTTCCTTTAGCTTATCAAACTTAGCCATGAACCTGTCAATGAATACTTGCATTTCCTTGCTATTTTCCTCTAACTTATGCATAAGGTCCCTCTTGGTGAGGACTTTCTTTAACTCCAGAATAGTAGAAATCCTATCTTCAATTTCTAGTTCCTGTAGTTGGTACTTGTTCTTTGAATTTAAGAACTGGATGAGCCTATTAGCATCTCTAGGCCTATTGCCTAATTCTATCTTCACCTTCTCAATAGCCTCTGTTATTAATCTTACGAGATCAATATGCTAGAATATGACCTGTATGGATGGCCAAATATCATTGAGTCAATGATATTGGCTCACAATTTTTCCTTGGCTTCTCCAAGAGGCTCCTTTAGTGTCAAGTCTCTTTCCATTAATTTGAGCTTTTCCTTTATCCTTGCAGTCTTTTGTTCCTCCTCTTTCTGCATAATCTTAGCAAGCTTATAGTCTGTTTCTAGGCTTGCCACCTATTCCTTTAGCTTGTTTATCTCATTTGTCTGAATAAACATTTCTTCCATGCCATGAACAAGCTTGGCTGATTCATCTGTTGCTGTACATGTTGCTGTTGTAGAAGATGCTGATGTAGATGTTGTAGTGGTGATTGGCAAGGCAGTGCCTATAGGAGTTTCTGGAGCCAATGTAGCTGCCAATGTAGATGGTACTACAGTAGTCACTATAGGGATTATAGTTGCTAGTCTCGTCCCTACTTCACCTTAGTTCAATTGGATTACGACATCCAATTCCTTCTTCGTGCTCCTCAACTGATTATTCAGCTTGAGGACTAAATCCATTAAGTCCTCATGCTAATTTTGAGACTGTAACACCTCCTGTGTTTATGGATGATGCAAGGAGGGTACCTTTAGTTGCTTCTTCAGTGAAGAAATGTCCTTGTTCTTCTGTTTTATTAACTCCTTTTTTGCTTTGATATCTTTGGGATCATGTCCCATCTCTATGATCAAGTCTTCAAGTCTTCCTTGGCTTGTGATGAAGCCTATTCAAGCTGATACTGAGCTGAGATGTTGTTCAGGGAACTTTGCAGTTGATGAACAACTATGGACTTCCCCGTTAGGGTGGAGTAGATCATTTCTCCAGCCTGCTTGTGAAACTCTATTTCATTCATAGGGTGAATATCACTGGCCAACTACTCAAAATCAACTTTCTTATAGTCAGTGGGTGCCCTTGGTTGATGCATAGTTGGCTGAATGAAGGACACTTGCATCTTCCCTTCTTTGATGTCAAAGGTATACATCAGTCTATTATGACCTGGAGTAGAAAGTTTGAAAAGTTGAGCATATGCCTCAGCTTTCAACCTTGTTAGAGCTTAGATCGACCTCAGGCTGAAGGGAGGCAATCCGAGGATAACCACAAACAACTCTTAACCTGGTAGCTAGCCCTACCAGGTTGGTAGAGGGTTCTCTCCTTGTCAATCTCGGTTAAAATGACTGTAATTACAGCTTGAGGTCGCTGAAATGAAATTAGATTTTAGGCTAGGTATAGTAGCTCTATGGTTTTTGGTTGATTTTAATGACTGGTTGCTGGATCAAATGGAGCAAGCAGCTTGGGTCTGGGAAATCATGTCAGATTTACAGACATGTCCTGTGGGGCAAGATAGATAAGTGTTTAGGCACTAGTAATTAGAAGAAATGATGGATTTAAGATTGTTGGGGAGCTGAGGAGGGCATGAAGAAACCATGAATCCTCTTCAAACTATTGAAAACATAAAAAACCAAATGCATTCCCAAGACAAAGCAGTGTTATTAGTGTATTTTGTCTATCTATCTTGATTCATTTAGTTTAGAAGAAAAAGAGAGATTTGGAAACACATAACACATAAGAAAAACTCATTACAGAAGAAGAAACAATGCATAAACTCATTATCACACGAATCCCACAAATATAGCTGTGAAACCTGGTTTTATTCCTTGCCAATTGCTGTAGAGATATACAATAGAGCTCAGAGCTTCCACAAGAGTCCAAACTTTACAAATGACTGAGAAAAGACATCATATAGACCTTAAAACCATTTGAGCTATCCATCAGGGGTTGAATCCATGAGTCAAGGAACTGTTTCAACCACATCTAAACTAGGAACAAGAAAATAGGCAGTGGAACAGCTTTCCTCAAAAACTAAGGAAACTGATACATTCAGTTTAAAATCACATTTGATTTGATGTATCTACCCCATCAAGTGTTTTAAATCAACATTTACATCATGTTACATCATTTACCATTCAAAATTTACCAAGACAAGAAGAAGAAGTCAACTGCTGAAGAAACTAGGTGAAATTTGACTTTTAGGCAAAATTGACAAAAATTTGCCTGATGCGCAGTGTCGTGATCCTGATGCGCAGTGCCGCTTCAAGGCTACTTTTGGATGCCTTCCACTCATCCAAGTCAGGCCCCAGATATCTTATTGGAAAGCTCTGCCTGTCTAGTTTCTGGAATACTTTGAATTTTTTGATTTGGAGTTGATTTTCCCCTTAAAAAATCAATTCTCCCAAGACTGCTTCCTGTGGATCTAAAAAGTGGTAGAGAGGGCATTTCTTGAGTGTATTTTTCCCTTTTGGTGGCCAAGATCTTCTCCAAAATTGACAAAAATTTCTGGGTTTACTTATTCTCTTATGCTAAATCCAAATCTATAAGCCATTTGTCAAGATCATACACCAAGCTAATGCCGGATTTTTCTGTGTTTCTAATTCCAAATTTGGAAAACGACAAAATTGTCTCAAAATCTACCCAATTTTGGCTCAAAGCTGCATCATGGGTTACTTTGTTGGGCTAAAGTAACATCAACCAAAATGTTGAACTTTTCATCCTTCTTTTTCCCTTTTAAGGCCCTCCTTAAGCTTTCTCATTCTCATATTGCATATCTTGTTCTGGGCCAAATAGTGATAAACCCTGTGGCAAAGCATTTTCTTCTCTTTATTGGTCTTCTCAAGCAACTTCTCAAGGTGAATGTTCATCGTCTCTAACCAAGCTTTTCGGTAATTCTCAATTTCTTTCTCAATGGAGGTCATCTTGTCCTCTGCTTTCTTTGCTTCGTGCCTTTCTTCCCTAATCATTTGCAGTTCCATAATAGCTTGTTTATTAGTCAATTGCTTGTTTTCCTGCTCAAGGTATTTAATTATCCATTTTTCTCTTTCTAAATTGACTGATAAGGCTTGAATGTTAGCCTCTTTTTCCTTGATGATCAAATCCTTGACACTCCTTGAATTTTGAGCATCCAAGTCCATCACATTATCCTCTTGTGCCACCTCATGATCCACTAGGACAAAATCTCTCCCTTGCCCCTCACTAGGATCATCCTCATGCATCTTTTTCTTTCCTTTATCTCTGCCCTTCTGTCGCTGACCAACCTATACCTTCTTAGCTGGAGAAGAAGGCAAAGCCCCTTCCACTCTAGGTGGAGATAGCATTTGCCTGTGATCTGTAGATGAAGGCGAGACCCCTTCCACTCCTTGTGGAGATAGTACTCTCTTGGCAGTTGCAAAAAACTTCCTAGTGCCTCTCTCATAGGTGACAAACATAGGAAACTCATCTGTTTTAGTTTCAGGCACATTTTGTTGTCCAGAAGGCTCACCTTCCTCTTGGGGATCTGATGAAAATATTTAAGGCCCCTTGAAGCTCTCATGGGCAATGAGAGTTTCCCATGGAATTCCCAACTAAGTAAGCTGATGCAAAATAATAATTTTGATGACAGAGAAATGGTAAATACTATTGAGTTGCTGTGGATATGGTTTTCTTTTTGCAATCACTGTCATCCTCTCTATGTTTTTGTATATGAAATAAGGGATGCTCATCATTCTGACCCTAGTGAAGTGCATGAGCAATCTGATGTGGTAGGCATAAAGTCTGGAAAACCTACCCTCACATGTAAATTATTTGATGATAAGTTTCATGAGTGGAACATACCGGTCCTCCAGGAATCTAAAAGGAAACACCCTACTGAGTTTGCCATGGTACTTAGCCTTGATGTAAGGCTCATAATGCTGCCTGCTGATATTTTTCCTTTTGTTCCATTTTTCCCCTACATCTAGAATTCCTGTGGCCTCTGTAATGATAGTGGGTGAAAGAGTGAAGTTTACCCCAGCAAGATGTACCATATTGTTATCCATGTTTGTCACAAACTGTCTTGCTAGTTCATGGTGAAATTTAACCCTCTCAACCATCTCACAAAACTCAAAACAGGACTGACATCTAAAACATGTGGTGGCTGGTGGGCAAGCAAGAAGTTCACTCGTACTGATAGGTTCCTCCCTGATAGTTCTGCCACATTTGTGAGGCTTCCTTTTCTACACATTTCTTTCTCTTGAGCTATCACTAAGAGTGTCCTCTTCAAAATCTGATTCACTGCCTCTTTCCATGCTTGTCTCTATGAGATAATGTGGTGATGGTATAGTTAATAATGGATAATTGGTGGGAAAAAAAATATGAGTATGAAGAGATTTTGTAAATGGAACAATAGTAATGAGATGAGGTAGGGGAATGAAGGGAAGGAGTGGGGAGCTAGGGTTTTGATGGATGAGGGACTTAGGGTTTGATAAAGGGGATTAGTTTCTTAGGGAAATAGGGGAAGGTAAAATGGGTTAAGTGAGATGGGATTTAAAGGTAAATTTAGGGAAAATGATAATGGGAAAATGGAGACAAGTGACAAGAGCTTCCAATGGTGAGAAATTTAGGTAGAAGACAACTAGGGTTCTGAGTTTTAGGAGGCTAAAACCATAATTTAAACATAAAACCCTATCTGAGATCAAAATTAACTTTACTTACTTGATTAGAAGAGAAATGCAGCAATTAGGGTGATTTGAGGTGAATTTTTATGGTTTTGAATCCTCACTGGCCAATGCGCTGAACCAAATGCCTAGCGCCTCTTTGATACGCAACGCCCGTGTAAATTAATGAAGGAGAACTGGCTCTAATGCGCAGTGCCAAGCTCCCAATGCGCAGTGCCATCTTCAAGGAGAGTTTTTACTGTCTTCCTGATGTCAAAATTAGGTTTGTGATAGTGCATTGGAAATTTTGTCAAGTCTAGTTTTCAGAACATCTTGAATTTTTGAATTTGGAGTTCATTTTCCCTGTCAAAAATCAAATCTCCCAAGACTGCTCAAAATGTGCAGAATGAGGCTGCCTGAATGCAGAGTGTTGTTGTAGTCAACGTTTGAAGGTGTTTCTCAACTCCAAATTGAGCTCATGATAGTTCATTGTAAATATCTCTCTGTATAGATATCATTTAAGTCATCAGTCAAGTCATTTGAACATCCCAGCTAGGTGAAATTGTGATTTTCCCAAGGTCACTCTAGAAGTGCATAAATCTTCCTAAGTCCAATGATGTTTTCGACATTTCTCCCAAACCATGAAACCTGTGTAAACACTGAAAGGGGTTTTTCTTCTTGGGTCAATTATGGACAAAAACCTCTCTCACTTTTGTCAAATTCATATTTTCTTGCTCAGAAACATTTTGATGAAAACCTATCTCGATATGTGGTATAGGGGATTTGTAGAAATGAAGGGAAATGAAGGGGATGAGGGGCTTCTATATTATTGAAAAAAATTTGGAAGTAGGGAGGGATGTTAGGAAGTAGAGGAAAGTGGAATTTCAAATATTGAGTGAGGGGAAGGGGTCGAAAATGGAAAAACACAGGCCTAACCTAGAAAATTGTCAAATTGTAGCAATAAGCTAGGGTTTGTGGGAAAATGACGAATTTGAGGGATATCAGTGATGTAACTTGTTTAAGAAGGTATATTAGGGATAGGGGAAGGTGTATGAACATCAGGACACAAGTTTTATTTATCATTTGGCCATCTAAGAAAAATTACCTTCAAAACCTTAGGAGAGGGAAGTGGGCCTTACCCAAGTACAACTGAAGCACGAACAAGGTGTAAAATGACCCATTGGAACATGAAATGATGATAAATCTTTGAATGATGGTATACTTAGTCAAATGGTGAGACACTTGGAAAACTTTGGAAAGAAAATCCTAGACCTAAGACCTGGTGATCAAATTTTACTTGAAGACTCACTGAAATGACAAAATTTGACTTTGACACCCTAAGGCCAATTTGTAAGAGCATGTTTGATCACTGGTGGAAGGCTTTCAAAGACTGACACTAACATTGGATCCATTGGCGATGGTAGCTCCTTGGAGGTGCCAAGAACACCATAGACCTAGTAGCCTTATCCATTGGGCATGGAGTCAAAAATTCTAACTGAAATGCATGACTCAAAACTGACGACTTGACGACACAAACTGACTCTGAAACTATCTTGAAACTGACTAAAACAAAAAATGACTCAAGACTTACTTAATTGAAACAAGTACTTACAAAGATTTTTAATGGAAGTAGACCATCGATATTTGAGGGCTTCAAATCATGATGACAACCACCTGCCTACTAATGAAATATGTACAATCATGTGAAGTGGGCCTTCCAATGTAACCAATCCAACACATGGCTACATACTGAAATTCTGCTCTCACTTTCCCTGAGCAGGTAGAACGATGTACATGTAGGCAAGTCACAATAACAACTGAAACCAAGGCTTATGCTAACGAACCAGGTGACATTTATCTTTTGTAATGCTTGCAAAAGAATGCCAAAGGGATCTTGAAAATCTTGAAGCATTAGCTTGTCTTGACATCCAACAACAAAAATGCAAGTACTCCCTTCATTCTGATATGAAAGAACAGTTGGTTGCTGATTGATAGGAAGGCATAGAGCAGTATAATCTTTTCCTATTTGAGTGTTGGCTGTAAATTCCTTGACCATGAGAAATTCTGACTCGAATTCTGGCATATTGTCTCTCTTAGGCTCAATTTCATAGTCTAAGCCTTTCTTAAATAGAAAACATTCTTCAATATTATCAAACATGAAAACCTTATCATTTTCATGAAGGAAAACAATATCTATTCGTGGACCTATAAATCTAATTTCAAGACTATTATCATTTTCAAAAGTGGAAGAATCTTCATTAACACCTTCTTTACTATGTGAACACTGCAAACCTGCATTAGCTTGGGCTGTAACCTGACCTTTGAGGAGTTGATCTATCTCATATCCAGATAGAGGAGATAATACTTTTTGTTTTCTTTTGCTCAAGCAATTATTGTCTTCTTGAAATAACATGAAAAACATGAAAAACCTGAATGATAGTCCTTAATTCCCTGGTATTCTGAAATTTTAAAACATTGTTGATCATCTTCATATGACATGGCAATCAAATTGTCATCACACTCATCAGTCATACGAGGGAAAAGTTCAGATAGTTCTTGAAACTCAAAACTAACACTTCTATCATTTACCACTGAGTTATCCAAAGAATATTTTTCACTTACATGAACAAAGATCTCATCTTGTTTTTCATAAAAGGACTAGATTACCTCCTCGTGAAGACTTTGTTCTAATGAAATGAGAACACTTGGATCAATAACTTTGTCTTCTTATTTCCAGACGATCTCAACAATAGAGCTCTCCTTCATGGGATTCAGAACAAGGTACTCTTCATCATCACGATCTGAAATTGAAACTTTATTTCCCTGCATACTATCATCTACTATGAGCAGATCTAAAATAAGACCTTCTCTTTCATCATTTTCCATTGTACTAAGATCTTGATCCTGCTACAAATTTTCCTGAGCATCATGATAAGTATCATCTAAGTTTTCTTTATGTTGCTGAAATGGATTTTGATACAGGGCTTCCATGATCTCATCGTTCATGAAGTCATCATCTTCATAAACTCTCTCAAGATTTTCAATAAAACTATAAACATGTCTACAATAGTTCTGAACTAATATTAAGGATGGATAAGATTCTTATACCTTTCAAAGAACATGGTATGAAAACCTTTCAAACAGTAAATACTAGCAGGTGGCAAACTTTCATACCAAGATCGAGCTTCACCTTCCAGAGTGGCCATGAATATCTTCATCAAGAAGTATTCAGGAAAATTAACCTTCAACTTGCGAGTATGCATGTGCAATCTAACCAGATGTAAAGCAGCATCATTCCTATCATCATGTTTAAACATAGGCAAATTCCTTTGCCAATCTACCTTCGGAATTTTATTTGGGAAACCTGGAATGTGATCTTGGTTCATGGGAGCATACCTTTGATCCAGTGAATCCATTTTGATAACAATGAATTCACCAAGAAATTATTTAGGCTACTGGTTATTGAAGAGTATAGTTGCCATAAAAATCTAAACCTTGGGATTTTTCGACACTGGAGTTGCCAGGTGAATGATTTCAGCCTTGATGTGTCTGATCGTTGTCCACCATCAACATTCAGATCTAAACTGAATACATTTTGCTAAGGAACATAAAACTACTTTCCCTAGTATGGTCGCCACTATGTTAGAGCCTAGATCGACCTCAAGCTGAAGGGAGGAAATCCTAGGATAACCACAAACCATGCTTAACCTGGTAGCTAGCCCTACCAAGTTGGGAGAGGGATCTCTCCTTGTCAATCTCGGTTAAAATGACTACAATTACAGCTTGAGATGAATGAAATGAAATTATATTTTAGGCTAGGTAAAGTAGCTCTACGGTTTTTGGTTGATTTTGATGATTGGTTGCTGGATCAAATGGAGCAGGCAGCTTGGGTCTGGGAAATCAAGTCAGATTTACATACATGTCCTATGGGGCGAGATAGATAAGTGTTTAGGCACTAGTAATTGGATGAGATGATGGATTTAAGACTGTTGAGGAGCTAAGGAGGGCATGAAGAAACCATGAATCCTCTTCAAACTGTTGAAAACATAAAAAACCAAATGCATTCCCAAGACAAAGCACTGTTATTAGTGTATTTTGTCTATCTATCTTGATTCATTTAGTTTAGAAGAAAAAGAGAGATTTGGAAACATATAACACATAAGAAAACCTCATTATAGAAGAAGAAACAATGCATAAACTCATTATCACAAGAATCCCACAAAAATAGCTATGAAACCTGGTTTTATTCCCTGCCAACTATTGTAGAAATATACAATAGAGCTCAGAGCTTCCACAAGAGTCCAACCTTTACAAATGACTGAGAAAAGGCATCATCTAGACCTTAAAACGATATGAGATATCCATCAGGGGTCGAATCCATGAGTCAAGGAACTGTTTCAACCACATCTAAACTAGGAACAAGAAAATAGGCAGTGAAATAGCTTGCCTCTAAAACTAAGGAAATAGATACATTTAGCTTAAAGTCACCTTTGCTTTATTTTATCTACCCCATCAAGTGTTTGACATCAACATTTACATCATGTTACATAATTTACCATGCAAAATTTAACAAGACAAGCAAAAGAAGTCAACTGCTAAAGAAACTAGGCAAAATTGACAAAAATTTGCCTAATGCGCAGCACTATGAGCCTGATGCGCAGCGCCACTTCAAGGCTGCCTTTGGAGGCCTTCCACTCATCCAAATCAGGCTCAAGATAGCTTGTTGGAACACTCTACCTCTTTGGTTTCTGGAGCTTTGAATCTTCTGACTTGGAGTTGATTTGCCCCTTCCAAAGTCAATTGTCCCAAGACTGCTTCTTGTGGGTCTAAAAAGTGGCAGGGAGAGGGCATTTCTTGAGTGTTTTTTTCCCTTTTGGTGGCCAAGATTTTCTCCAAAATTGATGAAAATTTCTGGGTTTACTTATTTTTTTTTACGTTGAATCCAAATCTACAAGCCATTGGTCAAGAGGATGCACCAATTCAATGTGTAGCGCCAGTGGCGCGCACATCAGCCAGAATTTTCTGTTTCTAATTCAAAATTTGGAAAATGAAAAAATTGTCTCAAAATCTACCCAATTTTGTCTCAAAGCTACATCATGGGTTACTTTTTTGGTCTGAAGTAACATCAGCCAAAATTTTGAGCCTTTCATCCTTATTTTTCCCTTTTAAGCCCCTCCTTAAGCTTTCTCATTCTCATACTTCTGGGTCAAATAGTGCTAAGCCATGTGGCGAAGCATTTTCTTCTCTTATTGGCCTTCTCAAGTAGCTTCTCAAGGTGAATGTTCACCCCATCTAACCAAGCTTCTCGTTCATTCTCAATTTCTTTCTCAATGGAGGTCATCTTGTCCTTTTCTTTCTTTGCTTCTTGCCTTTCTTCCCTAATCATTTGTAGTTCCATAATAGCTTGTTTATCAATCAATTTCTTATTTTCCTGCTCAATGTATTTAATTATCCATTTTTCTCTTTATAAATTGACTAATAAGGCTTGAATGTCAGCCTCTTTTTCCTTGATGATCAAATCCTTGACACTCCTTGAATTTTGAGCATCCAAGTCCATGACATTCTCCTCTTGTGCCACCTCATGATCCACTAGGACAAAATCTCTCTCTTGGCCCTCACTAGGATCATCCTCATGCATCTTTTTCTTTCCTTTATCTCCGCCCTTCTGTCACTGACCAACTTGTACCTGCTTAGCTAGAGAAGAAGGCAAAGCCCCTTCCACTCTAGGGGGAGATAGCATTTGCCTGTGATTTGTAGATGAAGGCGAGACCCCTTCCACTCCTTGTGGAGATAGTACTTGCTTGACAGCTGCAAAAAACCTCCTAGTGCCTCTCCCATAGGTGACAAACAAAAGAACCTCGTCTGTTTTAGTTTTAGGCACCTTTTGTTGTTCGGATGGCTCACCTTCCTCTTGGGGATCTGATGAAAATATTTGAGGCCCCTTGAAGCTCTCATGGGCAATGAAAGTTTCCCATGGAATTCCCAACTGAGTAAGTTGATGCAAAATAATAATTTTGATGACAGAGAAATGGTAAATACTATTGAGTTGCTGTGGATATGGTTTTATTTTTGAAATCAATGTCATCCTCTTTATGTTTTTGTATATGAAATAAGGGATGCTCATCATTCTGACCCTGGTGAAGTGCATGAACAATCTGATGTGGTGGGAATAAAGTCTGGAAAACCTACCCTCACATGTAAAGTATTTGATGATAAGTTTCATGAGTGGAACAATCGATCCTCCAAGAATCTAAAAGGAAGCACCCTACTGAGTTTGCCATGGTACTTAGCCTGTATGTAAGGCTCATAATGCTGCCTGCTGATATTTTTCCTTTTGTTCCATTTTTCCCCTACATCCAGAATTCATGTGGCATCTGCAATGATAGTGGGTGAAAGAGTGAATTTTACCCTAGAAAGATGTGCGATATTGTTATCCATGTTTGTCACAAACTGTCTTGCTAGTTCATGGTGAAATTTAACCCTCTCAACCATGTCACAAAACTCAAAATAGGATTGACATCTAAAACATGTGGTGGCTAGTGGGAAAGCAAGAAGTTCACTCATACTGATAGGTTCCTCCTTGATAATTCTGCCACCTTTGTGAGGCTTCCTTTGCTGCCAATTTCTTTCTCTTGAGCTATCACTAAGAGTGTCCTCTTCAAAATCTGATTCACTGCCTCTTTTCATGCTTGTCTCTATGAGATAATGTGGTGATGATATGGTGAATAACGGATAATTAGTGGGAACAAAAAGATGAGTATGAAAAGATCTTTTAAATGGAACAATAGTAATGAGATGAGGTAGGGGAATGAAGGGAAGGATTGGGGAGCTAGGGTTTTGATGGATGAGGGACTTAGGGCTTGATAAAGGGGATTAGTTTCTTAGGGAAATAGGGGAAGGTAAAATGGGTTAAGTGAGATGGGATTTAAAGGTAAATTTAGGGAAAATGATAATGGGAAAATGGAGACAAGTGACAAGAGCTTCCGATGGTGAGAAATTTAGGTAGAAGACAACTAGGGTTTTGAGTTTTAGGAGGCTAAAACCATAATTTAAACATAAAACCCTATCTGAGATCAAAAGTGAGTTTACTTACTTGATTAGAAGAGAAATACAGAAATTAGGGTGATTTGAGGTGAATTTTTATGGTTTTGAAGCCTCACTATCCAATGCATCGAACCCAATGCATAGCGCCTCTCTGATGTGCAACGCTAGTGTTTAATAAAGGAGAACTCGCTCTGATGCGCATCGCCGAGCTCCCAATGCGTAGCTACAACTTCAAGGTGAGTTTTGATTGCCTTCCCGATGTCAAAATTTGGCGTGTGATAGCTCGTTGGAAATTTTATCAAGTCTAATTTCTAGAACAACTTGAATTTTTGAATTTGGAGTTCATTTTCCCTGTCAAAAGTCAAATCTCCCAAGATTGGTAAAAATGTGCAGAATGAGGTTGCATGAATGTCGAGTTCTTTTGTAGTCAACTTTGGAAGGTCTTCCTCAACTCCAAATTGCGATCATGATAGCTCATTGGAAAGCTCTCTCTATCTAGATATCATTTAAATCATCAATCAAGTCATTTTAACATCCCAACTAGGTGAAATCTTGATTTTCCCAATGGCACTCGAGAAGTGCATCAGTCCTCCTAAGGCCAATGATGTTTTCGACATTTCTCCCAAACCATGAAACCTGTGTAAAAACTAAATGAGTTTCTTCCTCTTGGGTCAATGATGGACAAAAAATCTCTCACTTTTGTCAAATTGATCTTTTCTTCGTCAGAAACATAGTTTGAAGAAAACCTATCTTGATATGTGGAACATGGGATTTGTATAAATGAAGGGAAATGAAGGGGATGAGGGGCTTCTAAATTATTGAGAAAATTTTGGGAAGTAGGGAGGGATGTTAGGAAGCAGGGGAAAGTGGAATTTAAAAGATTGAGTGAGGGGAAGGGGTCCAAAAGGGAAAAACACAGACCTAACCTAGAGAATTGTCAAATTGTAGCAATAAGCTAGGGTTTGTGGGAAAATGATGAATTTGAGGGATATCAGTGATGTGAATTGTTTAAGAAGGTATATAAGGGATAAGAAAAGGTGTATGAACATCAGGACATAAGTTTTGTTGATCATTTGGCCATCTAAGAAAAATTACCTTCAAAACCCTAGGAGAGGGAAATGGGCCTTACCCAAGTACAACTGAAGCACAAACAAGGTGTAAAATGACTGATTGGAACCTGAAATGATGATAAATCTTTGAATGATGGTACAAATAGCCAAATGGTGAGACACTTGGAAAAATTTGGAAAACAAATCCTAGACCTAAGACCTGGTGATCAAATTTTACTTGAGGACTCACTGAAATGACAAAATTTGACTCTGACACCCTAAGACCACTTTGTAAGAGCATGTTTGATCACTGGTGGAAGGATTTCAAAGAATCGCACTAACAAACCTTTCATTCCTCACCTTTATCTCTTTGAATCTATCTTTGAAACTTTTATCCTGGTCTACTGAAAGACGAGACCTCTACACTCATCTGTGTCTGTATCATCTGGGTTCCTGAGGATGATGGGGGTTGTGTTTCCTCTGAAGGAGCTGTACCTTTACTCCTTTCTGGCTCAGAATCAGTTATTTCAACTGAGCCATCGGTGTCTTCATACTCTGACACAGGATTGAGTCTAGGACTTGTGCTTTGGCCTCTTTCATATTAAACATTGAAGGCTCATGTACCTAAACTTGATCCTTCCTCCCTCTTTTGGGATTTTTCTTCACATTCAGAGGAGGCTGCATTATAGGGGGAGTGCTCATTGTCCCTTCCTGAGGTGGTACCTACATAAATGAATTTTCATCAAGTTGATTTTCTAGATCTAGTAATGTGTTTTCCACCACCACTTTAGTATTGTCCCTGTCCTCTAAAGTGTTTTCCACCCATTGCAATTGGTTGGCATACTTTTCTATCTTAGGGATGCGGTGATGGATATAGGGAGCCATCTTGTTTTTCTGCCTTCTTTTGCAGCCGAAATCCATGGGATCATATCTCCATATGAAGCTTTGTTTTAATTTTAATATCTGAAGGATCAGGTCTGTCTCCTTTCCAGCTTTTCTTCTATTACAAATAAAAGGACCCAATTGGTCTTTGATCTTGAGTTGAGCTTTCTTTTTTGCTTTGACAATGTTTACCTCATCTGAATTTATTATCTGCCTATAGTACTCCATGGAAAATAACCTCATTGGGAGGTATTTAGGTAGTTTGTATGGGGCAAGATGGCACCCATAAATCCTAATTTCAGTGTGGTTTTGGTACAAGTATCAAACTCCCACATGATGATTGATGTTTAGATGAAGGACTCTCCTAATCTCAGGACTAATTCTTGGTGGAGGGGTTCCACTGAGCATGGTCATCATAGGATGGACAAAGGAATCTATGAATTCATTGTAAGAATAGGGGGAGGAATATTGATGAGTCAATGAGGTCCAGAAGATTACTAATCCTGGTTGGCCCTTGGTGTCCAACTTGTGCAAGGCAAGTGGGAATTTATCTACTTGGAAGTAGAGGAACATGTGGTATAGTACTGAGGAGTACTTGAAAACATTTCATTTCCCATTCTTGTGAACTTCTCATACATTCTGTTAGCTATGAATGTGGCAAGGTCATAAATGGTTGTAGGAGGTTTTCCTCGGGTATAGATGGACATGAAAGCCAGGATGATTTCATCAATGTACTCACTTGTGGAGTAACCCAAAATACAAGATATCATGGATACAATATTTTGGCCCTAGGGAGAAAATATAGTTGCTACATATGGGGGGGGGGGTCTTTGTTATAGACATTTTTGGGCACTACAATCCCAAGCATGAAATGTCCATAAACCAAGGGCTCCTAAGTCCCTAAAAGTGTTGTTCTAACCCCTAAAGGAACAAGGTCAACTGATTACAGCTTCTCCCAGAAGTTCTCCATGAAAAACTGCTCAGAACTGGTCAAAACAGTATCATTTCAGCTGCTCCATAGGCAAAGTGCGTTGCATATCACCTAAATACACTGTGTGGGTGCGCTGCATTTTAAAAATCCCTTCTATGGGGTGTGATGGGTGAGAAGTAACAAATGGCAGTGTCATTCTGCGAGGTTGAGAGGCATGGAAACTTCCAGAAACTTCTCCTGTGACACTTGCCTCTCTGAATTCGACCAAGTATGAGTAAGAGATCATCAATCTCCAAGTGGAAGCAAGAACTATCAGTGGGAATACACTAATCAAATCACAAGTTGACTCATCTCCCTTACAGATATCTATATATGGATCCCTCATCCTAGAGATCCAGAGGCTGGAATTTTGCATATTGTAAGGAATTGTTGTTGGTTTCTTGAGACAACATCAGATTGTTGGGTGATCTAAGATTTGTATGAGGTGAAGAGGGGCTTCCTTGCTGAGAGGATGATGCTGGGTCAGAACAACTGGTTGTAACTCCCTTGGCTCTTTCTTGTTTATCAATAAAAGCTATTCAAGTTTTCCTCCATACTCTTGTGTCATTTATGTTTTATGCATTTGTATGGTCAATTTACATCTGATCCTAGATTGTTTATGATTATAGATCCCTGTTCTTGTATAGTGCTATGCTACTATGATCTTACAGGTACTCTGTGGAGATGGGCGTACAAGGGAGCAAGTAGCGAAAGACTATGAAGAGAGAGAGGAATCACACTAGGAGATTAGCGCAAGACAGAGGTTGGTCTTCTTTGTTCTTCTCTCATCTATATTTCACAAAGGAAAATGAAAGTAGCTTTACTTTGCTTGTTTCTAAGGTAGCTACCACACGTTAGTGGGATAAGCAGTTCTGTGTAGACACTTTTCCCTGTAACAAAATGGCGACTCCACTGGGGACGAATTAGTTTGTTTGTTTATCTTCCTTGTTGTCTATTTTATAAACTTACAGATGGAGCCTGAAGTCGAGCCAAGTAGCTTTCGAACTGCATTTTCTATGTAAATGCAAAGTAGATAAATGCCGCTTCAGTCAATCTCCGGGATTTGTTTATAACTTAAACAACTGATTCACAAACTCTCTGATTGCCCCTTGTGGTAGCTCTTAGAACCTCCTTAGATTTACCCCTAATTGTTGCATTACTGATTACCATTTGCTCGGCCAAAACCCATGAATTGAACTGCAAACTGTGACCCGGAACCCAAGCAAAGTCTCGTCTCTGGCCCAGCGCAGGTACTGTTCTGTGAATTTGAAATTCAACGCACTTCCCGAGTGTAGTAGGTGCGCTGCATTTCAAATTCTGTGTGTTACAGGTGCGCTGATCAGACTAGGCATTGTTCAGTTTTGGTTTTTGTGATTCATTCTTTCCAGTTCTATTCATGAATTTTGCTGCTTGTAATCAGTATATCTCTGTTTGAAACCCCTTTTCCTTGCTGTTATTCCGCCTTCGTTGTACAAAAGAACTGTAAATGTTTTTTTGTATTTGTTGAGTCATTTTCAGTTCTCCTTTGCAAAAAGTAACGTAATCATACTGTCATCCTTTGATTTGAAAGTGTCGCAAGTGTCGTTTTCAGTCATAGGAAAGAGTTTGGTTACTGTAGATAGTCGATTATCCTGTTACTATTGTATTTGGTCTGAATTTGTAATTTTTCTAGTGTCGAAAGCAAGTATTCATTTCCAAATCGTAAAGTGTTGTGATTGTCTCCATTTCTGATTTCGAAAAGAAACTTGTTAGTAATTGTCGCTTGAAAAGTAATTCATATTTGTGCATTAGCTTTCTTTTTAACATTCACATACTAAGAAAGCCAAAAACAAATACATGCATGTGCATTTGCATTTAGACTGTTTGATTGGTTTGATTTAGGACTGTGCATTTAGTGTGTGCTCTTTGCTCTTTGTGAAAGAATACTGTCTCTCTTTCCTTAGTAGCTAGGATTTTCATTGCACAAAGAAGATAAAAGACTGTTTATCATCTTAGATTGCATTTTAGGAATTATACATCTACATCTCGCGGTGAACCTGAAAGGAAAATTTCTTAAACAAGATCAACTATAAAATAAATTCAATGAATCTAACAATGCTTTTGAACCTAACACACAACATTTAGAAGTCTAGGCTAGAGACGTATTCCGGCGTCGTAAAGCCTGGTAACTGTTGTTCTCACTGATGGTTGGGTGATTCCTCCACTTTGAGACGATAAGTGCTAGTACGGACTTGTGCTCCCACGTACCGTCGAGTATATTTTGGGAGACCACAATAGGCTTAATCCTTTATCCATAGGAAACCGTGTCTGCCGCCCTATCGATCGCAATGCACTGAACACAGCATTCAGGAAGATTGACTGCCGTACCGTAAAAAGTATTCTGCAGTTTTGCGATTGGTTTGGTAATCCCTATACCTAGATTTCCAGAGCAGTCCCTTTCGTTCCTTTTCAGACTCCTTAACGAAAAAGGTCCATTTGAGCACTTGTCACTTCGGGCTCATTAAAAATCGAAGGCGACTAGAGTCATTTTTTTTTTTTTCTCGACTCTTAAAAATTGAAAAAACAAGTTGTGTCAAAGCGTCTAAAATTTATTTTAAATGGAATAATCATCACCCTTTCCTACGTTGATCTTAGGTTGAGAAAATGGAACCCACCAACCAAGGAATTCCCCTTGGAGGAAATCCTAGTCCCTTCTCCTCTTGGGGAGATGTTGGTGCACCCCATATGGCCACATTGTCGCTTCCAGGATTGACAATCGGCTTGCCCATATGGCTCTTCTCAACCTCTGTCGTTCAGAACACCGCAATTCCTGAGCAATCGAGTCAGCAACTAGATGAATCCAGAGTTACCCACCAACCTTCTACTTCCTCCAATTCTTCCTCTCCTCCTTCTTCTTCACTTGATAGGCTTGGTAAAGCCAAAAATCAAGTACCTGAGAAGAAGAAGGAAAAGAAGAAGAAAGACAAGAAGAAGAAAGAGCCAAAAGCGAAAGGGGGCAACCAAGCATCGTCTAGCGAAAATCCACACACTGCACCGACCAGGCCTAAATCGCCATGTGTCATTTTCAAAGGAGACCACTATCATAGAGATTGTCCTTGCATCCCTCGGATCTTAAGGGACTGGTCTCCTTGTTTGCACAACCCGGTGTCGTCAACCTCTGATGATCATGTTGAAAACACACCGTCGACTAGTGAAAGTGAAGCCCCAGGACAAAAAGGAAAATATAGATTTCCTTGTAAACTGTGTGAAGGCGACCATGCCATCCACCGTTGTCCCTTCTTAGACGAGGCTAAAAGAGTTTTGGATGATCGTCCGGTTTCACCATTACGACTTCCTCCTGGATATAAAAAACTCTTGCCGAGTCCGTCACTAGTTGAAAAGCCGGCTGACCCGCCCAGGTGGTCGGCCGAAGCATCTATCATTGAAGACAAACCATCTGAACCCATACCAGATGAAAGTCAAAAGGTTGAGGCAAAAGTTGACCCAGTCTTTCCTTCAGAGGTTCTGTCTTCAGATGATACAATCACAGAAGAGAATAAGGATGACATCGTCCAAATTCTTTTCGTAAGCACAGACTCCGATGAACATGGGGGCAATTTACCCATTCCTTTACCGTAGGAAGGAAGTTCGTCAGAGTCGTACCCGGCCGTCTATTCGGTCCCACCTCCAAGCAACCTAGTTGTTTCCTTCGACTAGAATCAACTAGGCAGACCCCGTTTACCGACTAGTGTACCATTCCGAATTATTGCTCAAATATATAGAATGGTTATGGCTGGTACCATCATAGATGAAGGGGCTTCTATGAGTATCCTTTCCTCGATTGCTTGGAAAGCGCTTGGCTCGCCATCGCTTTTGCTTGAGATGAGAAATCTAACAGGCTTTGACAAAGGAACCAGTCGACCGTTAGGGATCCTTCCCAATGTGCCCATAACATTGAGAGGGAAAACCGTTCACATGAACAATGGTAGTTCAAGGACCCCTGGATTATAATCTACTCCTTGGACGAGACTATATTTATTGCATGGGAGCCATTGTCTCATCACTCTTTAGAGTAATGTGTTTTCCGCACGAAGGAGGAGTGGTCAAGCTCGTAGACCAGCTTTCATTTCCCGTATCACACAGAGCAAATAGTCATATGCCATTCCTGAATGGTCTTTTCACACAAGGAATGTATCATCAATCTCCAGTCCATCCACCTGATGAGCGCGAGTGATTCGGGAGACATGACTAAAAACCAGGGGGCATGCACCCTGGTCTGCTTCGGCAGGAAAACTTCGGGTATAGGGTAGGTTTCCGCGAGAGATATATGACTAGACTGTACTCCCGTCCGTGATTGGAAGAGGGGGTTAGACTGGAACAAGATTCCCTCGTCAAAGTTATGTGAGTGGAGGTGTCTGCACCGCTCACCTTTGTCTATTTCGGTAGACATCGCCGAAGAAAGGTTTTGTTTGCGCTGTGAATAAAACAATCTTTGGTAACCTGAAAGAGGTATACCTTTCCTGATAAAACAAATGTTTTGTCAGTAGAACAAAAGGTGACCTTGAAGCTTTATTTTATACCTGGGGGCATGCAAACCTTTTGGCATGCAAGCAAAGAGCGACCATTTATTTTTTAAATTTGTAGGTCCTCTAACCCTTTAAACTCGTAGGATTGGTCGTTTCCTAACTTGCATAAAGAAAGGATGTGGGGCAAAACTCTAAAAATTGCCATTTTTAAATGGGACATTCTTATTATACGACTGGATTAATCGAGCAGTTTTAGCACATAGTTCAAGCTCGTTAAAAAATAAACATAAGCCATGAGCAAATGTTTCCCCCCGCGTTTAAGCTCATTAAAAAATGAACTATTTCCCAGTAAATAACCATCGTGAATGTAGTACTTCAGCCTTTAAAGCCTTGGTCGTGTTCTCATCATCACCTCCATTCTGTATTGGCTGATCATTCACCTCCATTTGATTGTTTACCCCTTTTGAGGAACAACTGCGAAGAGTGATCTCACTAGCCATCCTTGTAACACTGCTGTGATTGGAAAATTCCAAACCTTACCTGGAATCAGCTGCTACCCAATTTTATCACTCGTTCCTCAAGAGACGAGTCTCCTTTAAGCTCTTTTCAACTGACTCATAAAATATGAAAATATTGTCGAGCCATTGGCCTCTCCAGCTCGTTAAAGTTACCAGAAGTGCTATCCCTCCTTTAGATTTTAATCTTTTTGGACCTGAGGGATTATTACACAAAAAGATCGAGCGCTTGTTTTGTTTGGCTCGTTAAAAGTATAAAAAATTCATCCCTTCTGTATTGTTTTATACTTTTTCGGACTTAAGGGATTAGATGACGAAAAATGAATTTTGGAGTTTCCTTTACGTTCCTTTTCAGACTCTCTAAAATTGAAAAGGACCGAGTTATCTTTGTCGTTAAACTCGTTAAAACATAATAGCGACAAACTTGTCCATAGCAGACAAGAACGAGTTTCACTATCGCTAGGCTCGTTAAAACATAGCGATGGGTTTACCCGAAGAGCAAATTATAGAACAAGCATATGTTATCCTCCTCAAGCTTGACAAAAATAAAGAGGTACCGGTCAGCAATGACTGGGGAAAAATTGGGAAGAAAACTTGAAGAAACTTTGTCGGTAGCAAGTCGCTCTTGAACATGACACTTTCACTCTGCATCCAAGGTGGGTTGGGTTGTTTCATTCGCCGGTCACATCACCATGTTCCCATCACACCATCCACATTTGGGGTTAATGCTACCAGTCCATCATGTCAGTGTCGCTGATATGTTCAAGAGAAGTCATTCAGAGAATTCACCTGTGTCTCACCCGCTACAATACATTTACACTCCATTCTTTCATGACCGCCACCCTGAACCTTATGTCATCAGATTGTTTTCACTTCCATTAAAATCATTTGCTCCGTTCTATGTCATTGATGTGGGATGCATTAAGGCCCTCCCGTGACGAATCGCTTCTTGTCGACATCAGCTCATTATCCAAGAAGTCAATCTAGGAACACCCCATTCAGTACTTTAAAGCTTGCATGCCTCAATGGCAATTTTCTCACTTCGGCGACAGGTTTACATCAATGACCTTCGACCGAAAGATTTTGCGTGGTGTTCGACGCCAAGTCCTTTATTCACACCACGTGAATTGTACTGCAGTACCTTGAGGGTCATTATCATTATCGGTGATTCCTCTCGCGCCTGTTAATAGCTTACATCATTGGCTGGTAATCAGGCGATGTCTTTCCATGTTCGACTCCAGAACATCTCTCACATGGATAGACTTGTACTTCGAGTGAAGATCGAATGAGATTGAAGACCCCAGATCTAGTTTCATCCATCCGGGATGCGATATATATTCAGGGAAATAAAGACATCAAATGTACATCATTGCTGCACAGATAATCATCCAATCAAAGGGATGATGACTCTACCAAAATCATCAGTCTACACTCAGACGATTGTCTGTCCTATGTACATGAAAATGAATTTATAAAGCTAAGCATGGGAATGCCCGCCTCAGATAGATCATGAAAATATTATGAAGATAATGTATTGTATTGTATCTTATTACAGGTCTCCTCCCAGCTTGAAAGAACTTCGGATCCTCATAATAAAGCATTTCACCCGACATCAAAAGATTAACGGCCTCATGCTTTAGGGGGCAAATGTTATAGACATTTTTGGGCACTACAACCCCAAGCATGAAATTTCCATAAACCAAGGGCTCCTAAGTCCCTAAAAGTGTTGTTCTAACCTCTAAAGGAACAAGGTCAACTGATTACAGCTTCTCCCATAAGTTCTCCATGAAAAACTGCTTAGAACTGGTCAAAACAGGATCATTTCAGCTGCTCCATAGGCAAAGTGCGTTGCATCTCACCTAAATACACTGTGTGGGTGCGTTTCATTTAAAAAAGCCCTTCTATGGGGTGCAATGGGTGAGAAGTGACAAATGGCAGTGTCATTCCGCGAGGTGGAGAGGCATGGAAACTTCCAGAAACTTCTCCTGTGACACTTGCCTCTCTGAATTCAACCAAGGATGAGTAAGAGATCATCAATCTCCAAGTGGAAGCAAGAACTATCAGAGGGAAGACACTAATCAAATCACAAGCTGACTCATCTCCCTTACAGATATCTATATATGGATCCCTCATCCCAGAGATCCAGAGGCTGGAATTTTGCATATTGTAAGGAATTGCTGTTGGTTTCTTGAGACAACATCAGATTGTTGGGTGATCTAAGCTTTGTATGAGGTGAAGAGGGGCTTCCTTGCTGAGAGGATGATGCTGGGTCAGAACAACTGGTTGTAACTCCCTTGGCTCTTTCTTGTTTATCAATAAAAGCTATTCAAGTTTTCCTCCATACTCTTGTGTCATTTATGTTTTATGCATTTGTATGGTCAATTTACATCTGATCCTAGATTTTTTATGATTATAGATCCATGTTCTTGTATAGTGCTATGCTACTGTGATCTTACAGGTACTCTGTGAAGCTGGGCGTACAAGGGAGCAAGTAGCGAAAGACTATCAAGAGAGAGAGGAATCGCACTAGGAGATTAGCGCAAGACAGAGGTTGGTCTTCTTTGTTCTTCTCTCATCTATATTTCATAAAGGAAAAATGAAAGTAGCTTTACTTTGTTTGTTTCTAAGGTAGCTACCACACCTTAGTGGGATAAGCAGTTCTGTGTAGACACTTTTCCCTGTAACAGTCTTTGGGGGTATACTTATCTTCTATGATGAAGGTTTGGATCAATTGGGCCAATATTGCAGAGCTGAGTTTGGGATATTAGTCCAACAGGTCTCCAATTGAGAGGGGAGTAGGTTTGGAACTAGTTGGAGCTGTAGCATCTCATTGATGGACTCAGAGTGATGATGAAAAGGACTTCATAGTCATGAGACATGATGGTTCTATGACTGGGGACATAGCAAGCATAGCACATATGTACATTTTCAGGAAAAATATGGACTTGGGGGAACTGGTACTCGGACAAATTTGACACTGAAAGGCCGGTTTCATCAGCATGGTTCAGGAACTTGTCCCTACTTTGGCAATGTATTTTGAGCAGAAACTCTATGATAGTGGTATCTTTTATCTGGAAATCTCTATTAGCTAAGGGAAGGTGGTCCAGGTCCAAATGGGGTATGGATATGGGTCTCATGTTCAATGCAGTAGGGGCAGCCATAATTCGGTTCTTGTGGATTCGAACTAGGCTTGCTCAAGGTTGAATTGAGGTTTTCAGAGGTAGTTTGGTAGTTTCAGGGTTTGAGTATCCAACAAGGTGCAGTGTGGGGTCTACTGGAGTAATTTTAATTAAGCATTAAGTCTAACAAAATACTTAATGATTGGTCTAACTTGAAATTTAGAGGCACTTGGTGAATTCAAGTTTAAATACCTAAAACTGAGGCAAATTGACTCTGAGCAAGGTAACTGGTAGTTGCAATTGGTTGAAGGGTGCTTGTGGAAACTGCAAAGTTGTCTGGGTGGTCTGTGGCATTCTCTGGAGCGAAATTTTCATGTGGGTTGATGGCTTCGATGCTTTGTAGGTGTTGTGCATGTGTACTTTCAGGCGAAAATTCAACAAAAAAGACATTTTTGGGGCTTTTTGGCTTTTATATGGAAAAAATGTTTTTTGGCGGGTACAGGTCAATAATGACTAATTTGTCATGTAGCGGGGAGGCGGTAAGTAGTTAATTTTGCACCCCTTAGGGGCATCGGGTGGCATTTTGGAGGGTTACCTGATTCCACTCAATGACAGACATGTCGCCAGGGCAGTCTCGTGGAAAACAACTTTTTCAAGCATGTATCATCTAGCAGATGATCCCTCCCAAAATGGTTTCTGGGGTGTTGGATTTGGGCCTTCAGATCAGACAGTGGTCGAGGCGTGATTGCGCGCAGAGGTTAATGAGGGGCCAGGCGGGCACTTTAAATATTGTGGTATCAAGATTAATGGTGGATTAAGGCAGGATTAGGCCATTGGGGTTGTTAGCGGAGGGCTTAATCATGGTTTTTCCTGACTTAATCGCAGATCGATTAGTTAGTGGGTTTTTGTCAGATTTGATGTATCTTATAGTTTATATTTAAACTATGGTACAAGGATATGTTTATATAGGAAATTAATATATATGGAAAAAGGGTTATTAATGGGAATTAATATATAATAGTTAGAAGTTAATATGAAAAACATCAAGAATGAATAGCGCTAAGCATAATGTATTTTCTGTGATTTTTTTTTTCGCATATATGCATTATAACTTAGGCTAAAGTATTTTTGTGGGTTTTTTACATGAAAGGGGAATTTACTTTCTCTAGGAAAATAATGTTTTAACCTTAGGAAAAGGGGTTTTATTAGGGAATGATAGGAATTTGGTACTTGGTATCTATAAGTCATTGAGCCAAGGATCTGGTCCCTCCAGAAGTCAAAGAAATGCTCTGAGCCCCTCTGACTTAGAGTTTTTTTAGTACTTAGAACTTTATTATGGAAAATTAGTTAAGTAAATAGGTAAAATGAATGGGGGAAGTTAATCAATTGAACTTGAAATCCATCTTCATGATTGATTGACCATTTACATTTGAAACCTATGATGAGAGATGATAAATATGCTTTTTTCCATATCATCATACTTCTACAACCTTTCTTATACTTACCCATTTACTTGTCCTACCATTGTTTCTTCATTTTATTGGGGTGCATTTAGACTAGCAAAACCTTATTAAAACATTTTCTTTTTTTTTTCACAAAGAAAACTATCTAATTCTATCACTATATCATCCAAGGGCTCAGATTAAACTAATGAGCTCCTTTTATTTTACTATACCTAATTTAATGATCTACCAAGATTAAACAATTTGGTCATATTTTATTCTCTAACTATCAACATGAAATTTAAAGCATGGCATAATCAAGATTAAATAATTTGATTACCCTGGATTATGGAACGAATCACAAGATGCACACAATCATTATTTTGCATAAAGTAAATAGTAGTGGCATTTAGACTTGCACACTTTCATGGTCTCTTTTTGTTTTTTGGGGTTCATATCTTTCACATTTTTGGACCTTTTTCTTTATTATTTTTGTCCTTTAATTTTTCTTTTAGGACATACCCTCTTTTCATTTTTTATTTTTCAATATGGAAAACATTTGCAGAAAGCAAAGGTATGTACATATTACAAGGCTTAACCTTAGCCATTCAAAATTATGACTCCTAGTGGTATAGGAACCTACACTACAACGACTATTGATAACGCAACAGAGGTACAAATGTTGCTCAGAGAAAAGGAAAATAAAATTTTGCTATTGGAACAATAGTTAGAGCAAGAAAAATATAACCAACAAGCGAGATTGCAAATAGCCAAGCTCCAACAAGAATTCGAGTAGATGCGAATAAAACATCAAGCCAGTTTGGCAGAAAAGGAAGTGCAGATACAAGCATTAATAGATAAGTATAAGGACAATCCAAATATTGATCAGTTTATAAATTGAAGTGCTCATCCTTAACTCCTATCTAATGCACCAAAAGGAAATTCTATGCCAGAAGGTCTCACAGTTGAGTCCTTATTGTGAGACTAGTGACAATTTAACAAGTCAAGTCCTTGACATGAGACTCGAATATGATAAAGTCTTGAAAACAATTTCTAAGTTCATCACTAGGCATAATTCACAGGATGGGAGGAAGGCCGATTTGCGTATATTGGAGGAGTCACATAAAGAAATTTTATTTGCAGATTGGGATTCTTGGCTTAGACAAGTAGAGAAGGAAACATCGGTCGCAACAGCAACAAAAAACATTGTTATTAAAAACATCAATGAAAATTTACACAACGCGAACCTAGTGGCTGAGTCTGTACCAGGTTTTCTTCTAAATGTCAAACAACTCGAACAATAGTGGAGGTAGGCAACAGGAGAAAAAGAGGAAGCAACTAGGTAAATGACTACGTTAAACTAGGAAGCACACTGGCAATATTTATTTAAACCTTATATCCAGTGGATGACCCTGTGATGCCTATCCTTTTCCACGCAGAAAATGGTGCCAGCACTGACCGATGTCATGTTCACTAGGTAGTTGAAATCTGCGATTAGCTGACTGACACAACTTAAACTCATGACGGACATCTGCGATCTAAAAGATCAACTACAAAGTAGTTAGCCACCATGTTTTAATTTCTATTTTAGTTTTGTTTTGCACAATTTGAGGAAGGTCGTTTAAACATCCTCAACTATTTTTGTAATAATATATTATTAGGATTTATAGTTTAGTATTTAAGCCCCTCTCATGCATTTAGAGAGGGGTCCAGAAATTTTATCAGAAACGATCTTCGAAACATGCACTTTTGTCCCTTTGAGGAAGTTCTGGTGAAATTAATGGAACAAGATTTATTTTTATCTTATCTGGCATCTTCTACTGAAATTTCACTTTTGTACTCTTAGATGGTTTTGGATTGATTGGAAGTAGGTCGATATTGCTAAAACAGATGAGAAAAACTTATTACAAATGGTACTATTATCTTGTGATTTTGTTTTGTTTATGTATTAAGCAATAATTTTTCTTCAAATTGTTTATGTATGAAGCTTGGTTAGCATTATTACACTTTTGTATGGTGATGGCCTAAATTGTTTGCTGAATATACGAATAATTTCTTATGCAATATATATTTCACAATTGTTTCG
The DNA here is from genome assembly GCA_031772625.1 of Pinus tabuliformis. NCBI lineage: Eukaryota > Viridiplantae > Streptophyta > Pinopsida > Pinales > Pinaceae > Pinus > Pinus tabuliformis. Next base: position 1,015,133,338 of record CM062819.1, on the reverse strand, counting down.
GCTAACTATTTATCCCAAATGATGATTGTTAAAACGATTTCATTTCTTATTGTAGTTGAATGATCTTTATTACCAATTTCTTTAGGACATTATTGTAGATCGCATATTCAATTTTATTCCCGGGTATAGTCGTAGCTAGATAGTGTTTAAATTAGGATATATGCATGTGATTATTAGTTTAGATTAGATTACTTTTAGCTTAAACATTCCTCCGAAGTATCATATATCATCCCATCAACACTATCATAATTTATATTGGGAAATTGGTAGGGAAAATTTTAAGAACCACCCTAAATTTATATGTATAATAAATGGGTGAATCCCCATGATACATAGGAAAAATGGGAGGCAATTTTATCACTAATATAATACGTATCTCTCTCTCTCTATATATATATATATATATATATATATATATATATATATATATATATATATTTTGGTGAATCTCTCACCAGATTATTTTATCTTGTAAAGTCATGGTGAATCTTTCACTGAATTATAAAATCTTGTAAGATCTTGCAAAATATTTCACTGAATAATAAAACATTGGGAAGTCTTGGCGAATGTTTTGTTGAAGTATGAAACCATTTATGATAATAATAACATATATTCATTAAACTGTAATATACTAACATACATGTTTGGAAAAAAAGAACATAATTTTCAATTCCTACAAACAATGTTGCAAGTTTTAGTGGCCATGTTTGTCATGGTAGGAGAGATTAATGTTTTCTCTACCACGTTTTTCAAGCTACCACTTTTGCCAAGCTATCAAATTTCTTTCTTATTTCATAGACTCCAACTGCTAGATAAAAAAAAACACATCAAGTTTGTTTACTCCAACACGCCAACAAGTAGCAAGCCCCAACTATATAATATAATGAAGTAGTAGGTATCCCAAAGGCCTAAAGGGGATCTAATGGAAAGAAGTGACCGTTGTTAGAAGCCTTCCAATCAATATATAAATATATAAATGTAGATTTATTATTATTCTAATTGGAAATCTTCAATTAAATAATAAAATTTAATTATGTCTCTGCCAATCTAAATTTCTTATTAGCATAATTCACTACCTTCATACCATTTTTAACAGTGTTGTAACATGTGGATTAATTTCCTTTTTGGTGCACAATATCCGCCTTTTAGGACAATATGGTGCAGTGACCCAACCCCTACAGATCATTATGACAAACTAAGAATAATAGAGAAGATGAAAGGTTGTACAAACCAACATATTTTTCAAACAACTAATTCAAAATCAATACCTTAAATTTTTCATGAAGATATCATATTGAGAATATTTGAAAAATGGTGGGAAATATTGAGAATGTTTGAAAAATGGTGGGAAATCTGGGCATCAACTATCTCTCTTCTGCGAGGGTGATGCGGAAAGAGTTAAGATTTCATTATTTTGAATTTTTTTTTGTTAAATCAGAAAAAAACAATATTAATGGAGATATCAGTATTTTTTACTAAATTTTGTGAAGTGACTAAATGTAGCTTTAACCATTCACCTTAAGATTTTTTTACAATATAATTTCCTAAGTCTATTTAATATCTTCATTATCACAAAAACCAACCTATATCCATCTTAACTCCACATCTACCACTCTTAGAGGGATGAAATCTATTTATCCCTCCCAACATTTAGTAGACTCAGAATTAAGATGGATCTAAGTTTATAGAATTTACCCTTTAAATAGTCTATGCTCACATGAATACCATGGTATTACCATGGTTCAATACCATGGGTTATCATAAACCTGGAGCTTAAAAACTACTATTAGTAATTTATAAAAATTAATAAAATTAATAATTGATTTTTATTTTATTTTTTTAATTTTAACCAAGTTAAAATGTTTAAGTGACATTAAATTACAAGACCCATTTTTACTCTTGATCTACCAAGCCCCTAAAGGGATCAAATATTTTTTCTCCATGTTAGTTTGCATATCACGATATTTGATCTAGAGTAAAGATGGATCTATGCTGGTTTAATTCCCCCTTTAAATAGGCTCCATTCCATGTGAATACCATGGGTCAATACCATGTGCCAACTTTATTTTTATTAATACTAATATTAGGGTTAGTAATGTGTTTTTGCATGGTATTAATAATTATTTGGCCCATAGGCTTCACTTAAATATAACACATTTTTTGAGTTTTGGTAAATGTAAGGTGTCTTATGGAGTAAATATAAAAAATGTTTTATTTATTTACCATATCTCTCGTTTATTTGTATTTTTATTAATTTACCATACCTCTTTTATAATTATGGTATTTGGCCCATAGGATTCAATTAAATAAAACTTCTTTTTTGAGCCTTCTTAAATAGAAAGAGGGTTATGGACTAAATATAGAAAGAGGTTTTATTTATTTAGCATACCTATATTTTATTTATATTTTTATTTATTTACCATACCTTTGAAGTATAAAAAGAGGTTTTATTTATTTTCCATACCTCCACTTTATTTATATTTTTATTTATTTACATGTTTGCGTGTTCATAAATATAAGGTGACATATGGAGTACATATAAAAAAAGGTTTTTTTTTTTTTACCATACCTCTCGTTTATTTATATTTTTATTAATTTACCATACTTCTTTCATAAATATGGTATTTGGCCCATAGGATTCACTTAAATGAAACCTTGTTTTTGAGCCCTCTTAAATAGAAAGAGGGTTATGGACTAAATATAAAAAGAGGTTTTATTTATTTACCATACCTCTAGTTTATTTGTATTTTTATTTATTTACAATACCTTTGTGGTAAGTATAAAAAGAGCTTTTATTTATTTACCATACCTCCACTGTATTCATATTTTTATTTATAACTATCATAAATACATTTTCTTGAAAATGAGGGCGAATGGAAGGTTGTAACTCTTAATTTGAAGGGCTAAATTTACTTTTTCTACCCTCTCCCTTAAAATAAGGTGGGCTACCCTCCATACCTAATTTTTTATAAAATAAATTTGAGGCAATTTGTAACAATCTACTATGATAAAAAATATTTGCCCAATAAAAATATAAAACCCCTTAATTTACCCCAAGGGCGAAAATTCAACCCTAACATTTTCCATGGAAATTAGTCCCATTACCCCCAGTTGGAGCCATTACACCAAATGGAAAAGGAGTTTCCAACCAAGGTCTGGACTGGATGGTTTTCCCCCAATGTTGTAAGAAACGATTTTCGAGGCTTCAAGATTTTTGGTGCTCGAAGGAGGGCATGAATGTGAATGGCAAGTAAATCCAAATTAACGGGCTATTCTAAGAGCAAAACTCCCTCACCATCACCTCCAACTTCTCGATCACATTCCAAATCTCCTAATTTAAGCTAGAAGTTGTAAAAACAACAACATAGCCCATTGCTGAAATCCAAAAGAAGCCAGACCATTCTTCTTCTACTGAAGCCCCTGAAGTCTAATCTTTGATCCACAAATTACAGGGGATTTTGATATCTCAAGAGGAATCTGAGTTATCCCAAGATAATGTTACCTCTCATTTTACCCCGTCTCAACGGTTAACTAGAGCACAAAGAGAAAAATTTGGAGTCCAACCATTCAAATTGCCTCTACCAAGTCATACTAAAGCTAAGAAGACACCATTTGAATCTCACATCGAGCTTCTTTCATCAACACAATCATCATCTTCATTCATTCCATCCATATCATCACAAGACCAATCATCCACCTCACCACTCCAGATCGAGATTCACACAGGTACTAGAACTCCATCTTCCTCTACCCAATCACCTTCAACCACTACCACATCTTCCTCTTCTCGGATACCAACAAGGGCTCAACCTCCTCAAAGGCCATGGACAAATCCAGGCTCTGTTACGATGGTTGCACCTTTACATCCGTTACCAGCCCATCCAGAGAAATGGTTACCAAAGTTCAATCCTGATAGTGGCCTACTAACTGAGGAACAAATAAACAATTTTATGTTGTCCATTAACTTGAACGAAGTAGTAGAAGAAGTTGCAGTTGTAAGATTATTTTCATATACTTTGCAAGGATAAGTAGGATCATGGTACTTCTCATTACCATTAGGTTCTACTAATAGTTGGAATGCTTTTCAAGAGAAGTTCTTAACTAAGTTTGGAGATGATAGATCCACGGCTACCCTAATCATTGATCTCTCCAATTTGAAAGTTGAACATAAAGAACCAATAAAAGACTTCAACTCTCACTTCAATAAATTATTCAATAAAATAAAAGCAACATCTAAGCCTAGCGATGAGGTCCAAAATGAGTGGTATTTTTGCTCTCCCTTCAAACACAATATTTTCATCGATAGAGCTGCCAAACCAACTTTGGAAGAAACTATGAAAGAGGCAATAGCTATAGAAAAATGCATTCTAGCTGTAGATAAGAAAAACACATTAGAAGAATGAAAATCCAAGAAAGTGAATTTTAGGGATGAATCCAAGAAGAAACCACCAAAAGATCCTTTTGATCTTGAAGGTTTGCAGAAAGTCCTCAAAACCATGTCTAATGAAATGGTTCATATTAAAAAAAAGGTAGCAGAGACTTCCTCTAAGTGTTATAGCTTCAAACCTCACTCTTGATGTTTGTGATGCTGCACTCATGGCCTAGGGCAACCCCTCCTTCCAGACTTGGTCCAAATACTCAAAAAACAGTTTTTTACTCCCTATACACGACATTGCCCTGAGCTAAATGCATGTGTACGTGGGTTTGTGTATACCCAACCCACGTATATTTCTTAAAACACTTAAAAAAATTAAAAGTCCTTAATTTTAGGCAGAGATCACGGATTTTACCTGTTGATTACCTATTAGTGCCCGTGGCCCAACTGTTCCTAACAAATTCCCAACTAAAAAACTACTTTGGGAGAAGTATAAAAAGGCTTCAATGGGAAGGCCTAAGGGAGGAGAGAATAGAGAGAAATATCACTCTGCTGAGATTTTCCCTGACCAGGTCTGAAGATCCTTGTGCTTCCAGCACTTCCCCCATTTACAGAAAACCCTTGTTTCCTTGTGTGATGATGTCTTTCTACTACTTGAGAGATCATGGAGTAAGTCATGGAAGTAGTTTGTTGAAGGCTTGAGACTGGACAAATCCGGAGGATGGTTCCACTTGGAGCCTGCGAAAGGATGAATAAGGTGAAATCATTCCTTTCTGTACTTTAGTTATTTATAATAAAAGAAACACTTGTCTTGTTCCTGATATAAATCTTCTTCATGTTCATGATGTTAATGTTATAATTCATATGTGAATGGTTGTTTTTAATTGTATAATTAACTACCTTTCCTTATGTTATGAAGATGATTTCTTTATGATGCTTGGTCAATATACTGATGTAATTTCTGGAATTATTTGTTTTGCAGGTTGAAGGACTAAAAGGAACTCTAAGAGGGTTTGGACCCTAACTGGATCTTATCAAACGAAGGACCCCCAGGTGCAACCCTCTTCGTGTAATTTGTTTATACTAGCATCATGGCTGTATGGAATGTATGTTTGTCTTTGTAAATAACCTCTGATCTACTAGGGTATCAACCCAAGACCCTAGGGGAATTTATCCCTTAACAGAATTGGTGACTCCATTGGGGACAACAATAGTGTTGTTCCTAGTTTGGGTTTATTCAAGCCAATCAGGGCTCAGCTGTCTGTATGCTTGCTGTTACTGTGTAGTCTGTTCCTGTAGGAACTTGAATTGTAAGTTAGATCAGTTTCTTCAGACTGTTTTTTTGTTTTTTCTTGAAATCTTTTATATACGTTGTTTTTCCAGTTTACAGAAGCATATATATGCATGTTTCCTTAATTAAACCTCTGTACACACATGTTTCCTTAGGCTGAGTCGCATATACACGCAGCTGTGCACTAACACAGTCGTGTATATCTTGTAATTTTCAAGACTTTTCAAATCCTTTTGTTTCTAAAGGTTTGTCTGCTGGTCTAATTCAGTCCTGAATAGTTACTTTTCTGTGTCAGTCTTTAGTTTTACAACAAGTATCTAACTTCAAATTCTCTCTGATTGTAGAAAGTGTTTGTCTTATTTGTTTTTGCAAGCATCATCGTTTTTGTTTAAGCATGCAAGATTTCTTGTTGGGGATCTTAGCTACTCTTGTTCCTCAAGGCAAGAAGATTGATCTCAATCTTTGTGTCAAATCTTGTTTTGGTGACCTTTTTGTTTGCTTGTCAAAACTATATTTTTGTGACCATCTACTTTTCTGGCTTTTCGAAAGTTGTTGATTGACACTTTCTTGAAAATTGTCTTTTTGATCTTTTGGTCTTTGTTGCCAAGCCCTTATTGCTACTTTTGATTGTTAAGAGCATCTTGAAACACATTTTTTTGTTGAGTTTTCATTCATTTTGTGTTGTCATCTTGCAAAGTGTTTTGTTGCCGATTTTTCAATCATAAAGATTCAGTCTTGTTGAGAGCACTTTTGAAAAGACGTTTTTGTTTTTGCTTTTGAAGAAAACTTCTTGAAAACTTGGTTTTGCTTTCTTGAACTTCGTTTTGATTTAGTTTCTTTTAGTGAATGAAAGTGAATTTTTGTTTGTCTTGAAACTTTCTTTCAGCGTAGAGATGAAAATGAGAATTAGCAACTCGTATTCCATCTAAACATTTTAAGTGGAAAATTGTATTGATAAACAAGTTACTTACATTTCTTGATTTAGAGTAGTCTTAAGTCTTGCATCAACATGTACTCATTGCATTAGGATAAATTTGCACATATTTTTAGGACATTCATAGTTTTGTTAACTTTTGTGAGTGTGAAGCTTGGGTAAAAGAAAAGAAAAGAAAAGAAAAGAAAAATTTGTTTCTTTCTTTGAAGTTCCTCTGAACCTAGTAGAAATTTCTTTCTTCGAAGAAAAAAACAAGTGCATTTGCATGTAGTTTGGTTTTTATTAATTTCTTTTGCATCAAAACATCACAAGTTTCATTTCCGATTATCCCATGACTTAAGAACAACCCATTTAAAAACAAGCGCTAATTAAAATACACTAAAACTTTTTTATAATTGTCAAGTTAGACACACCAACAAGTTTTAGGATATTTTATGGCTTTGGATTAGGCAAGTGGAGAGAAAACTCTCCAAGGCCATTTAAGCTTTCAAACATAGGAGTCTGAATAGTGAGTGAAAATCCAATAGTGTTAGGGAGACTAGGAAAGTTCTAGATATGGGAGTTAAGCACGAGGGTTTTTGAAGATAAGGAAGAGAGATACCCCCTCTCCCACTTGTTGGATCTAACATCAAGACTGTTCTGCCTGGATTCTAATACGAGTTGGTAACCTTAGTTGCTACTCCTAGGGATCTACATAGGTGGCTATGAAGGGGAATCCCATGGCACCTAACGTCGATGTTGTATCACTCTCAACGGTACTACTGGAGGGCACACTTGCGAAGCTTGGGGGCTTGCACCGGCACAGGCTATTGTTAGGAGGTTAGTGTAACCTCCTCTGTTACCTTCGCTGGTAGGATTGGGCCGTCATTATCCCATACTATCTTCCGAAGGCCCCTTGCTTCACTTTCGTGTATTTTGGTGTCCGGTCTGTTAGCACCTAAATCTGCCTTAGGATGAAGGAAGGAAAAAATTAGGGTAACCACAAACCATGCTCAGTCTGGTAGATAGCCCTACTAGAGTAGGAGAGGGCTCTCTCCGAGTCACGCTCAGTGAGTAGATAAGAAAAAAACAGTCTGAGATGTCTTACAATGAAATATTGACCTTAGGCTAGTAAGTGAATAGCGATTCGGGAAACAATTTTCATGAATGACCGAGCTTTTGGGATGGTATGGGACCAACGGTTAGCAAAGAACAGAGAATTTAATACAAAGGCACAGATTATTCCGTAAGGCAAGGTAGGCGGAAAATGTAGCAATTTAGTTTGAGGTACCACGGCATGAATAGATTGCTGAATAAAATGAAAAGGGCATAGTGACATGAATCCTTTTCAACAGAAGAATAACGCTGAACATGAAATTTTCCCACAGGCAGAGCAATAAAATTGAATTCTACCTAATCTCACTCAGAATATTTCACTGGAAATGAACATGAATTGAATTATGAAACATAATGTAATACATATGAAAACATAAGAGACACATTTGCTACACTCACAACCACAAGAATCTCATGAAACAGAGCCGTTGCCTTTCATTAATTCTTTGTCAAAAATACACAGTGAAGAAACCAAGTTTCTTTCCCACAGTCTCCCAGAAGTTACAAGCCAACCAACCCTTTGCAAATAACTTGCATAAAATATATAGAATTTGTAAGGAAGAGATAGAACGCCCAAGGGTTGCAGAGTTACTCGAAAAATTGCAAAATGGAGATGGAGAGTCAACCATCAGCTACAGGTGCAACACTACAAACATGACATTTGGCTTGGGTGACCGTTTGCCTTCCTTCGCCACTTGGATAGAAGCCAATCTGGAGAAAAAGCAATTTAAATGTTGCCTTTGGTGCCAAAAAACTGAAGTGTAGATGATTTGGCCCAGTTGGAGAAGTCACGAACCAAAATTTCACGAAACGGAAGCAAATTAGGCAATTTTTCCTTTGTGCACCGCACCATTTTCTCTCTGCGATGCGCTATTTTAGGGCCTGTTTTGGGGCACTTGCAGGTGTCCAAATTGTGCCCAAGTGGGCTTGTTCAAAAACCTGTCCTGTCTACTTTCTAACCCCACTGGCATTTTTGAATTTGGTGCTAATTTTCCCCTCCAAATCTTCATTCTCCCAAGACTTCTTCCTGTGTGTCAAAAACGTGGCAGAGAGGCCATTTTTGGGTGTTTTTTGACCTTTTGGAGACTCATACCTTGCCAAAATTTCTTTCCCGAACACCGGTAGTCGTGATTTTCCATGCTGAATCCAAAAATGCAATCCATTCCTCATTTGGAGCCCTAGAATTTTAGCGTCGCGCCACTGGGAGAAAATCCCTATTTTTTGCCCAAAAGATTACCATGTGACCAAAAATTCCCCAAATTTCTTGAAATTTGGGTTGGAGGTTCCCTATCGGGTGTTATGATGGGCCAAGGAAGCCTCAACCAAGATTCAAAGCCGATCTTGATCTTTTGCTTCTTTTTCTTTTCTTGTTTCTTTCCTCAATTTCGCTTTCAAACTCCTTATTCAGGCCTGTGCGCTCATGTTTCGCACCCTGTAACGAAAAGCCATATGTCTCAGTAGAGAAAGGTCTTGGTCGGCTTTGTCCAGCAGCCTCTCCAAATGCATGTTGACCCTCTCAAGGTTGGCCTCCCGATCCTCATTGATTTCTTGCTCCAAAGATGTGAGCTCAACCCTTCTTCTTTGAGCAGCTTGGCGACGCTCATGAATGTTTTGCAGTTCCATAATCATCTGTTGGTCCTCAACCTGCTTGTTTCTCTGCTCCAGGTACTTCATGTTCCACTTGGCCCTCTCCAAGTCAAGGGATAAGGACTCAATCACAGATTGCTGCTCTTGGATGATCTCTGTATGATCTGCATTTGTTGGTTCTGCATCTGTCTCATCGTCATGGAGGAGAACGAATTCGGTCACCAGTTCACCTGATGACCCTTCCTCCTGTAATGGCTTCTTACCCTTGCCCTGCTCCTATGATGCTAATGTCAGAAGCGAGGCCCCTTCCACCCCGGGTGGAGATAACACTCGTTTTGCTGCTGCAAATAAGGGTCTACTGCCTCTCTGATAGGTGATGTATACTGGCATAGTAGTAGTCTCATGTCGCTCATACTGATGAGATGGGCCACCTATCTCATGCTCTACCTCTGATACCACCTGTGGAGCATTGAAGAAGTCATGGGAGATGAAGTCCTCCCAAGAAATACCCTGCAATCCCAACTGATGGTCCACCAAAATCTGGATAAGAGCAAAGTGATAAACACTGTTGAGTTGCTGTCAAGGGGTCTTGTGCTGCATGAAATTCTTCATCCTCTCTATGTTCCCGCAGATGAAAAATGGGAGGTTCATCATCCGCACCTTGGTAAAGTGCATGAGAAATCTGATGTGATAGGCATAAAGGTGAGAAAACCTTCCCTCACAACTTAAGTACTTCATGATCAATTTCATGAGCGGAGCATACTCATCTCTCAAAAATCTGAACGGAAAAACTCTCGTGAGATGGCTCAAACAGTTGGCCTTAATGTAAGGCTCATAATGATGCCTCTCCACCTTCTTCTTATGCCACTGCTCTCCAATGTTCGGTATGCCTGTTGCCACTGATATGGTTTCGGGTGTCAATGTCAAAGTGACCCCAGCCAAGATAGACTGTCCTCCATGTAGGTGAAGTGCAAAAAGATGGGCCAACTCATGATGAACTCTGACATTTGCCACCCTCTGACAAAATTCGAAACATGCTAAGTGCTGGAAACATGACATAGCAAGAGGGCATGCCTGCAACTCAGTGAGGGTGTTTGGCTCATCTCTAACATGTTTGCCACTCCGGTGATGTCTCCTGGGGCCTGTTCTCCTGAAGCTGTATCACTGTGGGTCTCCTCCTCATATTCTGACGAAACCTTGGATGCCATAACTGTTGTTTTGTAAACTGAATCTAGGCTGCCCTTTTATTATAGTGAAGCTGGAGTTTTCTTTGACAATCTACCACCAAGGGGACAATTAAACAAGGGATTATTAGGATGGGAATGATGAAATGGGAATAGGGGTTATAGGGAGAATTTGTTAGGGACTTGGGAGGAGTTTGGGTATTGTGTTGATGGGGTAGGGTTTAGGATCTTGTGTTGACCGAATAGTGGAGGGATAGGGGAGAGGGTTTGGTAGTAATTTAGGGCAGGGATTTTAGGAAAAATGATAAAGGGAGGATGGGAAAAATGATAGGTGAGGGGAAAAAGGTGAGTGGAGTGAAACTTTGGCACTAACCACACATTTTAACAGCCTAGCCATCATTTTCTTGGTGATTTCTTATGGTTGACTTTATGCATTTTGGTGACATTCAAACATCTCTATAAACACCATATCATTGATAAAATTTGATGAACAAGTGATGTCATAAGGCCTACCTCTCGATTGATAGCATTCACCAAAATTTGGAAGTGTTTGGGCATTGTTTTTTTTCCTTGTCTATGTGCGCCGTGCACTGGGTATGCGCCATGCCTGTGGTAATTTTCAACGGTGGGCAGGCTGTGTGTGCGTCGCGCCCTTTGTGTGCGCCGCGCTCCTAGGTATATGTTCCGTGCCCTCTAAAACCACCTCCAACTCACTCAAACACTCACAATTTCACACTCACACATTTGCAACGTCTCTCCAAGGCTTGTAATAGCACAATGCCCTTGATTTGGATGAAAACATGTATATATAGCCTTGGAAAAGATGGGTTTAATTTTTTCTTCCTTGAAAACCCATTTTTCTAATGTTGTGCTTTGCACCATTTTCACTGACTTTAAAACACACTGATTTTCACTTTCCCTTTGAAATTTTGGCTCAAATGATGAAATTTTCGACACTCTTTGCAAGGACTGTATGACAGGACATTTGGCCACGGAAACCATGACTGATCTGAAAAAATCAACAGGCGACTTTTTTGGAAAATTTTGTCATAAATGACAATGTTTGACTTTTCTTCAAAACAGAGTTTTGAAGAAGAGTCGAAGTATATCCACATGATGATGAAGCTCTCTGAACCATAGTTGTGTAAGGGCCTCCCTCTGGCCTGCATGGCTTTACTGGACATGTTTCAAAGAGCAAACTGATGAATTCTTAGACCTAATGACCAAAAATGACCTTTGTCCATTGAAGGACCAGACTTTTACTATCATGGACTTTGGTGATTATTGACAAAAGACCTGAGCCAGTAGGAGCCAGACATGAGGGGAAATGATTAGCATGACTTTCTCCGTCAGATCATGGCATGCCCCTAGCAGAATTCAGCTGAGTGAATGGAGCGGGACACCTAAAATTGAAATGCAAAAAGAGTTTTGATCTCTGACGGAGGGCTGACCAGACCAACTCTAACATTGGCTCCAATGGGGGATGGTAGCTCCTTGGAGGTGCCAAGAACATCATATCTCTGGAGGAGCTAGACAGTGCCTTTTGTCCATTGGGCTATGGAGTCATCATTTCGATAAACAGCACAGGACTCTGACTTATTTATGAAACTGAAATGACCAAGAAATTGAATCAAACTTGACATTGAAATAACTCAAAAACTAACTTGATAGACTGAGACCCAACTGAAATAAAATTGGTATTTACAATGATAGTGGAAGTAGCATTAATAAATCAGCAGTGGTACCGCTTGAGAAGCCGACCATTGATCGGACCTCCAGGACAACCTTCCCCGTTCATTTCCTTCGGAAGAAAGGCATTCTGACCCCTATATGCTGCAATCTTGAAAGGACCTTTCCAAAGATTTTTGAACTTTCCGTGCTTGCCTTTCTCTTCATTCCTTGCATCCCACTTCAGCACCACATCATCCAACTAAAATTTATCTGCCTTTTCTTTTCTGTCATAGATTTTCTTTATTTTCTCCTGCAATTTGGATGTGTTCTTGAAAACTTCTTCTCTTGTTTGCTGCAAGTGGATCATTTGATTCAACCTTCTCTGCATGGGATCTTCTTCACTGCCGGCCTCCTGAAGAAGTCTGACTACTGGGGCAGCAAGAGAGGCGGGAAATACTGTGTCAACTCCATAAACAAGCTCAAATGGTGACATACCAATGGATTTTTTTCTGACTGATCCGATCTGCCCAAAGCGCATGGACCAACCTCTTATTCCAGCTCTTTTTATTTATTTCCAATAGCTTCTTGATGATGTTGACCAATGATTTATTCGAATATTCTTTCAATCCATTTCCTTGCGGATGATAGGAAGTTGAATGACCCAAAATGATGTGATACTTATGACAAAATTCTACCATCCTCTTTGATTTGAAAGCTGTTGCATTATCGGTGATTAACTTATTTGGACAACCAAAGCGAGACAAGATATTATTTTCAAGAAATGAAATGATTACTGTATCTGTAGCTTGTCTGGTGGGAGCTGCCTCAATCCATTTTGTGAAATAGTCTGTCGCTGTAAGGATCCATCTATGCTGTCTGGAAGAGGCGAGATGGATTTCCCCAATGAAATCCAACCCCCACTGCTGGAAAGAAGCGCTCACCTCAATAGGCTTAAGTGGCAAAGGATGTAATTTCTATTTTCCTTCGAAAATCAGACATTTATGACAGTTCTTGACCATCTTATACACATCAGCAAATAAAGTAGTCCAGTAGTACCCTGCACTCAAAATTTTGTTCACTGTTGATTTCAAAAAACGGTGACCACCACACTCTCCTCCGTGGAAATCCTCCATGACTTTCTTTGCCTCCTCTTCCACCAAACAATTTAACAAAATGCCACTGGGATCTTTCCAATACAATGCAGAATTCAAAATGCAAAGCTTGGCAGCCTTCAATTTGAGTGTTCTCGCTTTGTTTCTAGTCATGCTGGGTGGTGGTGACATATTTTTCAGCACATATATTATATCTAAATACCATGGGGCCAAAACAAACATTTCAGATACCTGAATGGATGATATTTCCTCATTCTCATCGGACATGGTAGCGATTAGATTTATGTCCAAGGCATGCAAGTTTGATTCGGCCATTAGCTTCGCCAACCCCTATCCTTTGACCAGCTTTGTGGGCTTTATTTCCACATCATATTCCAACAAATCCGCGATCCATTTGCCTCTTCTCCCTTCCGGATCGGTCTGCACTAAAACATCTTTTACAACAGTATTAGGAACATAGGCCAGAATGTGAGAATGTAGGATATATTCCCGGAAATCCTTCAATGCCTTCACTAATGCCAGGGCTTGCTTCTCAACAATGATGTACTTTAAAGCTGCATCCCTTATAGCCCTGCTGAAGAATGCAATGGGTCTTTCATGATCCTCTCTCTTCTGCAATAATACCGCTGCCATAGTGTGCTCAGAAGCAAATGAAAACAATATGAAATCCTGAGTGTAGTTCGGGCTGACTAGAACTGGAGCTGAAGAAAGGGCCAATTTGACCAAGTTGAAAGATTTTACAGCCTCCTCTGTCCATTTCACTTGGTTTTCCTTCTTGAGCATGTTAGTCATCTCTCTTAAGTGTTCAGCAAGATTAGGCACAAAGTGATGCAGAAAATTCATCTTACCATTGAACGATTGTACCTCCTTTTTATTCCGGGGCAGATCGATTTGCTGAATTGCTTGCACACGTGCTGGGTCAATACGAATGCCATCCTTTGAAATGATGTGCCCAAGTAATTTTCCTTCCTCCATGACGAACAAGCTCTTCTTAGGATTCAGCGATAGACCATATTTTCTGCACTTTTGAAAGACAATTTTTAGGTGATGCATGTGCTCTTCATCAGATTTGTAAAATACTGTCAAATCATCCAGGTACACCACCAAAAACACATCCTTCTAATTCGCAAAAGCCAAGTCCATTGCACATTGAAATGTGGCACCTGCATTCTTTAAACCAAAAGGCATTTTAGCATAATGAAAGGTTCCCCATGGAGTGGGGAAAGCCGTCTTGTTTCGGTCATCCTCATGGATAGAAATTTGGTTATATCCAGAATAACTATCAAGTAGTGACATACGAGATGCCCCCGCTACTCGCTGAAGTATATGGTCCATCTTGGGTAGTGGATAGTTGTCCTTCAATGAGACTTTATTTAGATTTCTGAAATCAATGCATAGCCAGATCTCACCGGTCTTCTTGCGTACAGGTACTAAGTTGGAGATCCAATATGAAAATCTGATGGGAACAATGATACCTAACTTGTACAGCCTGTTTATCTCCTTTCGATAGATGGCAGCAACTTTGGATTTATCCTTCTCAGCTTCTGTCTAAATGGTTTTTGATTGGGCTTGATTGGTATTGTGTGCTGATTAATATTGGTATCATAAGTCTTTAAGTCAGAATAGTCCCAAGCAAACACATCTGCAAATGAAGCCATCAAACTGATATATTTGTCCTTGATCTTTGGCGGCAATGATTTAGACAATTTTACCAGCTTAGGATTGGCAACTATTATGATGTTGACCTCTTCTACACCCTTCTCTGTTGGATGTAATGTTGGCTTGTGGGCTACATCATCCTTATCAAAAAGTTCTTCTAGAGGTATCAAGCCTTTAGGAATGATGTTATTATTCAGCTACAACACGCCCATTTCATTGATTTGCACTTCATCTGTACCATTCCCTTTGCCCTCATGATTTTATACATCAATTGAGGTTTCTTTGAACTTGCCTTTGTTTAGCAGAAAATCCTTAATCTCCTCATCATCTTGAAACACTTGCCAATATCGCTGATTGTCTGGAATGGTTGGACGATGCTTGACATGGATTTCAAATTTATTGTTGGAGTTCATGGGGATCTTCAAACTGCTTGCTGCCTTGGCAATAGCATCAGAAATACTATTTTGTATACGAGGCACACATGTCAAGGTGTATTCTGAAAATAACTTTAAGATGTCTAAAACTGCATTACGATAGGCCCGCATCCTAGGATGTTTTGCCTGATACTCACCTCTGACCTGCTTTATTACCAATTCGGAGTCGCCATATACCGAAATCCTTTTTGCATTTAGCTTTCTAAGAATATTTCGGCCAGTAATCAGAGCTTCATACTCAGCTTCATTATTTGAACATTCAAAGACTAGCTTGTAAGAGCAAACCCTCACGCTGCTAGGAACTTTGTTTGGGGTGGAGAAAGGACTGCGTACCCAAATTCCAATTCTAGCGCCATCATTTCCTACTGCTTCATCGAAATCCATGGTCCACAAGCCTTCTTCCTCCTCTTGTAAGTGCTGGAAATATGTTTGTTGTGCCTTGTCTGCTTGCTGTCCATTACTTTCAGTTGACTGCACAACATTTTCTTGCTTTTCTTGTCCTTCTTTCTTCGAAATTTCTCTGAAATTTTCTGTTATTTCCGGAATGTCATCTACTTCTACTATCTGACTATCTATATCATTTAAACTATCTGAAGACAAAAAAAAAGACTCTAAATCTGTATGTACATAGTTAATAGGATGATTTATAGGTTTCTCATTGCTTGTGATCATATATTTCATTTTTTGTTCCCGATATAATTTCCTCATTTGTCCAAACATTGGGATCGTTGCATAGGAGAAATCCAGCTGTAGTGTCCCTTTCAATTTCGCTACCCAAGACCTAGAAAGAAGCATGCCAAACCTTGGAGGAATATTTGCTACCACCACGTGTTATAGACATTTTTGTGCCTTACAGCATTGAGCATGAAATGTCCATAATCTAAGGGATCCAAAGTCCCTAAACATGTTGTTCCTACCCTTAGAGGAACAAAGCTAACAAACCACAGCAATTCACAGAAGTTCTCCACCAGAAGCTGCTCAAAAACAAGTAAATTCAGGATCATTTCAATGGCTCCACTAGCTGTTTGCGCTGAATGTCAAAGCCAACACTGGCTACCTGCGCTGAATGTCAAAGGTAACACTGGCTACCTGCGCTGAGCGAGAGTGGACATGTGGCAAGTTCATTTCTCAAGGTGTCAGAACCCAGGAAGCTTCCAAAATGACACTTGCCTCAGGGAATTCGACTAGTGATGAGTAAGAGGTTCCAAATCTCCAAGTGGAAGCAAGAACCTCCAAGTGGAATCAAGAACTGACAGAGGGAGAGGACACTAGTCAGATCTCAAGCTGACTCATCCTCTCTCCAAACATCTATATATGGATCTCTCCTCCATGAGATCTAGAGGCTGGAATTTTGTTATTGCAAAGAATTGCTGTTGGTTTGAGATTGGAATCATTGGGTGCTTAATGCTTTGAAGGGGGTGAAGATAGGAATTCCATTTGCTGGGAAGGAGATGCTGGATTGGAGCCCTCTGGGTTGTATCTCTTCCTGAACCTTGTTATTCATCAATAAAGCTATCTTGTTTTCTCCTATATACTGATGTATCTTTGATGTATGATTGCATTAGTATGTTTAGTTTATTTCTAATCCTGAACTAGTTATGAATATGAATCCATGTCTTGTGTAGTGTTCTCTTCTTGTGATCTTGCAGAAACATCTTGAAGTTGGGCGAGCGAGAAGGCAAGTAGTTGGGAACTCTCCAAGAGAAGAGAAGCCGGATCGAGGGACAAACGGAAGACACCGGTTAGTCCATCCATCTCTCTCTTCATTCTTAATTCATAAAGGAAGAATACTAGAATAGCTGTCTCTGTTTGTTGCTAAGGCACTGTCACACCTTAGGTGGATAGGATCGTCCTGCATAGGTATTTTTCCCCACAACAAATTGGTGACTCCACTGGGGAGATTTGTTTAGTCATTTTATTTGTGTTTCTATCATTGTTTATTTCATATACTCGACATCAACAATCGAACTGCATCTGCTATTCCCGGATGCAAAGTAGACAGTTGCTGCTTTTATCCAATCACTGGACTTGTCTATGATCTGAACAATGGACTCACAAATGATTTGATGATCCTTTGTGATAGATCTTAGTACCCCCTCAAAGCATCCCTTTGATTGCACCTTGCTTGTTGCTTTCATTTGGCCTGAAACAGTAGATTAAATAGCAATCTGTGACCCAGAACCAGTGAGAAACGAGAGTTTCTCCTTCAGCGCAGACCCAGTGAAGGGATTCTGCATTTCAACGTAGGTTCCGTGAAGGCTACCTGCGCTGAATGTCAAAACCCCTGTGTTGAGGTTGCGCTGAACCAGTTTGCCCTTGTGCAGCTGGGGTTCTCTGCTCTGTTTTGCCTTGTTTTGATCTCTGTTTTTTGCAGCCTGTAACCAGCATAGGTACCAGTCTGATAACTCCTTTTCTCTGCTTAAATTCCGCCTCCTTTTGTACAAAAAGACTGTGAGTGTTTTTATGTGTTTGTGGCATCATTTACAGTTTTCCTTTGCATGAGTGAAATAATCATCCTGTAGCCCTTGATCCAGATCTATTGATTGTGATCTTAGGAGAGAGTTCATTGGCTGTTTGAAGTTGATTATACATTTACTTTTGCTTATTGGTTTGAGTTTGTCTCTTTTAAGTGTCGAAACAAGTATTCATTTCGAAAATCGTTAAGTGTTGTAATCTCTTCTACCCCCTCTGATTTCGAAAAAAGTAAACTTGTTTGTATTTCTCATTTAAAAGAAAATTCAAAGTTGTACAAAAAGCTTTCTTTGTAGGCATCAATACTAAGAAAGCGGAAAACAAACACCTGCATTGTGCATTTGCATTTTGATAGTTTGCATGATTGATTTAGGAAAAGTGCATTAGAGTGTGCTGATTGCTCTTTGAGAAAAGATGGTGTCTTTCTTTTCCCTTAGTAGCTACGATTTTCAAAGTTGAAAAGATATAAAGCTGGCTTATCATCTTTAGACTGCATTTAGGAATTGTATCATACATCTCGTGGTGAACCTTGAAAGGCAAACTTCTAAAAAGATCAACCTAAAATAAATTGAATGAACTTAACAACGCTTGGCAACATAACGCACAACATAGAGGTCTAGGCTAGAGACGTGTTCCGGCGTCGTAAAGCCTGGTGACTGTCGATCTCGTGGATGGTGGGTGATTCCTCCTGAGGGACGATAGCGCCAGTACGGATTGTGCTCCCACGTACCGTCGCGTATATATTGGAAGACCCCTATAGGCATAAAACCTTTATCCTTAGGAAGCCGTGTCGGCCGCCCTACTGATCGCAATGCACTGAACACAGCATTCAGGAAGATCGACCGCTCGTACCCTAAAAAGTATTCTGCGGTTTTGCGAAAATTTTGGCACACCCTCTGCCTAGAACTCCAGAGAAGTTCCTTTTGGCCTTTTTCAGACTCTATAATAGAAAAAGTCCATCCGAGCATTTGTCACTTCAGGCTAGTTAAAACATCAAAGGAGACTAGAGTCATCTTTAGCTTTTTCTCGACTCTTTAAAATTGAAAAAGCAAGTTGTGTCTAAGCGTCGTTAAAAATTTATTTTAAACAGAACAATCACCCTTTATTCCTGCGTTGATCTTTAGGTTGAAAAAATGGAGCACACCAACCAAGGAATTCCCCTTGGTGGAAATCCTAGTCCCTTCTCCTCTTGGGGAGATGTTGGTGCACCTCATATGGCCACATTGTCGCTTCCAGGACTGACAATTGGCCTGCCAGTCTGGCTCTTTTCAACCAATGTCGTTCAGAACACCACCATTCCTGAACAGTCGAGTCAACAGTTAGACCAGACCAGAGTTGCCAACCAGCCTTCTACTTCATCTAACTCTTCCTCTCCTCCTTCCTCTTCACTTGGCGGAACTGGTAAGACAAAAAATCAAGTTCCTAAGGAGAAGAAGGAAAAGAAGAGGAAAGAGAAGAAGAAGAAGGAGCCAAAAGCGACTGGGGGCAAACAAGTGTCGTCTGACAAAAATCCACACACAGCACTGACCAGGCCTAAATCGCCATGTGTCATATGCAAGGGAGACCACTTCCACAAAGATTGTCCCTACATCCCTCGGATACTAAGGGACTGGTCTCCCCGTTTGCACAATTCGGTAGCGTCGACCTCTGATAGCCATGTTGACAGCTCACCGTCGACTAGTGAAAGTGAAGTCCCAGGACAGAGAGGGAAAGCTAGATTTCCTTGCAAACTGTGTGAGGGTGACCATGCCATCCACCGTTGTCCCTTCTTAGACGAGGCTAAAAGATTTCTGGAAGATCGCCCGATTTTACGAGCGCAACTTCCTCCTGGATATGAAAAACTCCTGCCAAGTCCTTCACTAGTTGAGAACCCGGCTGGCCCGCCCAGGTGGTCAGCCGAAGCACCTATCATTGAAGATGAACCGTCTGGATCCATGCCTGACGAAAGTCAAAAGGTTGAGGCAGCAGTTGAACCGGTTTTGCCTTCAGAGGCTCTATCTTCGAATGATACCATCACAGAGGAGAATAAAGACGACACCGTCCAAATTCTCTTCATCAACAAAGACTCCGACGAACACGGGGGCAATGCACCAATTCCTTTATCGTAGGAAGGAATTTCGTCAGAGCGATATCCGGCCGTCTATTCGGTCCCACCACCAAGCAACCTAGTTGTCTCGTTCGACTGGAACCAACTAGGAAGACCCCGGTTGCCAGCAAGTATACCATTCAGAATTATCGTTCAAATATACAGAATGGTAATGGCTGGCACTATCATTGATGAGGGGGCATCTGTGAGTATCCTTTCCTCTATTGCTTGGAAAGCGCTTGGTTCGCCAGCGCTTTTGCCTGAAATGAGAAATCTATCAGGCTTTGATAAAGGAACCAGTCGACCTTTAGGGATTCTCCCCAATGTGCCCATAACATTGAAAGGGAAGACCGTTCAAATGAACGTGATGGTCGTTCAAGGACCCTTGGATTATAACCTACTCCTTGGACGAGACTATATATATTGCATGGGAGCTATAGTCTCCTCACTCTTTAGAGTAATGTGTTTTCCGCATGAAGGAAGAATGGTCAAGCTCGTGGACCAACTTTCATTTCCTGGATCACGCATCGCAAATAGTCATGTACCATCCCTAAATGGTCTATTCACACAAGAAGTGTCTCAACCCACAGTCCGTCCTCCTGATGAGCGTGAGTAATCCGGGAGGATATGACTGGAACCCAGGGGCCATGCATCCTGGTCTGCTTCGGCAGGAAAACTTTGGGTATAGGGTAGGTTTCCGCGGGAGAATATGACTAGTCTGTACCCCGCCCATGCTGGAAGAGGGTTATTCTAGAATAAGATTCTTTTGTCAAAGTTATGTGAGTTGGCGGGCATCGTCACTCACCTTTGTCTATTTCGGTAGACATTGCCGAGGAAGTGTTTTGTTACAAAGATTAACGAGACAATCTTTGGGTAACATGAAAGAGGTAAGCCTCTCTCGTTAAAACAATTGTTTTGACGGAAAAGAAGTAGAGGTAACCTTGAAATCATACTTTATACCTGGGGGCATGCAAACCTTTTGGAGTGCAAGCAAAGAGCGGTTATTTATCTGTTTTTGGGGTTAGCCGTTTCCTAACTTACATAAAGAAAGGATGCGGGGCATAGCTTTGTGAGATGAAGCTCCATAAAAAATAGAATCTCAATGAGACACTCTTATCATATGACTGGGTATCGAGCAGTTTTAGCACACAGTTCATGCTCGTTAAAAAATAAACGCAAGATCCGAGGAGTTTTAACGTGGACTTCATGCTCATTAAAAAATAAACATAAGCAATGAGCAAGTGTTTCCACCAGCGTTTAAGATCATTTTAAAATAAAAAATGAACCAAATTCCTGGTAAATAACCACTGTGAATGTAATATCATCAGCCATTAAAGCCTTGGTCGTGTTTGCACCATCACCTCCACTTTTCCATTGGCCGATCGTTCACCTCCATATGATTTTTTACCCATTTTGAGGAACAGCTGCGAAGAGTGATTTCACCTAGCCATCCTTGTGACACTGCCGTGATTGGAAAATTCCAACCTGTACCTGGAATCAGCTGCTAACCCTGTTTATCACTCGTTCCTCAAAAGACGAGTCTTCTTTAAGCTCTTTTCAACTGACTCGTAAAACATGAAAAGATTGCCGAGTCCTTGGCCTTCCAGCGCGTTAAAGGGATAGGAAGTGCTATCCCTCCTCTAGATTTTGATATTTTTGGACCTGAGGGATTATTACACAAAAAGATCGAGCGCTTGTTTTATTCGGCTCGTTAAAACTATCGAAAACTCATCCCTTCTATATTGTTTTATACTTTTTCGGACTTAAGGGATTAGATGACGAAAAAGGACTTTTGGAGTTAACTTTATGTACCTTTTCAGACTCTCTAAAAATGAAAAGGACCGAGTTATCCTTGTCGTTAGACTCGTTAAAATCATTAAATAGCGACAAACTTGTCTTTAGACGAGAACGAGTTTCACTATCGCTAGGCTCGTTAAAACATAGCAATGGGCTTGCCCGAAGGGCAGGTTATAGAACAAGCATATGTTATCCTCCTTAAGCTTGACAAAAATAAAGAGGTACTGGTCAGCAATGACTGGGGAAAAATTGGGAGAAACTCAAGAAAACTTTGATGGTAGCAAGTCACTCTTGAACATGACACTTTTCCTCCGTACCACAATCGGGTTGGGTTGTTTCATTCACCGGTCACATCCATGGTCTCGCCATACCATCCATATTTGGGGTAATGCTACCAATCCATCGCATCAGTGTCGCCATATGTTCAAGAGAAGTCGTTCAGAAGAGTCAACTGTGTCCCATCCACTGCCATACATTGTCCTTCATCCTTTCATGACCGCCACCTTGAATCATATGTCACAGATCGTTTTCACCTCCATCAAAATCATTAGCTCCATTCCGTGTCACTGATGTGGGATTCATTAAGGCCCTCCTTTGACGGATCGCTTCTTGTCGACATCAGCTCATTATCCAAGAAGTTGATCTAGGAACAACCCCTTCAGTACTTTGAAGCTTGCATGCCTCAATGGCAAGTTTCTCACTTCCGGCGACATGTATACATCAATGACCTTCGACCGAAAGATTTTGCGTGGTGTTTGACGCCAAGTCCTTTATTCACACCATGTGAATTGTACTGCAGTACCTTGAGGGTCATTATCATTATCGGTGATTCCTCTCGCGCTTGTTAACGGTTTACATCATTGACCGGTAATCAAGCGATGTCTTTCCATGTTCAACTTCAGAACATTTCTCACATGGATCGACTTGTACTTAGAGTGAAGATCGAACGAGTTCGAAGACCCCGGATCTAGTTTCATCCATCCGGGCTGCGATATATATTCAGGAAAGATTAAGACATTGACATGTACATCATTGCAGCAGATAATCATCCTACTCAAAGGATGATAATTTCATCAAAATTATCAGTCTACCATCAGACGATTGTCTGTTCTATGTACAGAAAAATGAATTTATAAAGCTGAGCATGGGAATGCCCGCCTCAGCTAGATCATGAAAGTAGTATGAAAAATAATGTATTGTATTGTATCTTATTACAGGTCTCCTCCCAGCATTAGATGAACTTCGGATCCCCCTGATAAAGCATTTCACCCGATAAACAGCCTCATACTTTAGGGGGCAACTGTTATAGACATTTTTGTGCCTTACAGCATTGAGCATGAAATGTCCATAATCTAAGGGATCCAAAGTCCCTAAACATGTTGTTCCTACCCCTAGAGGAACAAAGCTAACAAACCACAGAAATTCACAGAAGTTCTCCACCAGAAACTGCTCAAAAACAAGTCAATTCATGATCATTTCAGTGGCTCCACTAGCTGTTTGCGCTGAATGTCAAAGCCAACACTGGCTACCTGTGCTGAATGTCAAAGGCAACACTGGCTACCTGCGCTGAGCGAGAGTGGACATGTGGCAAGTTCATTTCTCAAGGTGTCAGAACCCAGGAAGCTTCCAAAATGACACTTGCCTCAGGGAATTCGACTGGTGATGAGTAAGAGGTTCCAAATCTCCAAGTGGAAGCAAGAACCTCCAAGTGGAATCAAGAACTGACAGAGGGAGAGGACACTAGTCAGATCTCAAGCTGACTCATCCTCTCTCCAAACATCTATATATGGATCTCTCCTCCATGAGATCTAGGAGGCTGGAATTTTGTTATTGCAAAGAATTGCTGTTGATTTGAGATTGGAATCATTGGGTGCTTAATGCTTTGAAGGGGGTGAAGATAGGAATTCCATTTGCTGGATTGGAGCCCTCTGGGTTGTATCTCTTCCTGAACCTTGTTATTCATCAATAAAGCTATCTTGTTTTCTCCTATATACTGATGTATCTTTGATGTATGATTACATTAGTATGTTTAGTTTATTTCTAATCCTGAACTAGTTATGAATATGAATCCATGTCTTGTGTAGTGTTCTCTTCTTGTGATCTTGCAGAAACCTCTTGAAGCTGGGCGAGCGAGAAGGCAAGTAGTTGGGAACTCTCCAAGAGAAGAGAAGCCGGATCAAGGGACAAACGGAAGACACCGGTTAGTCCATCTATCTCTCTCTTCATTCTTAATTCATAAAGGAAGAATACTAGAATAGCTGTCTCTGTTTGTTGCTAAGGCACTGTCACACCTTAGGTGGATAGGATCGTCCTGCATAGGCAATTTTCCCCACAACACCACGTCCATCAAAACATTTTTCATAGGAAGCTGATCCAAACTCACAACCAAGTCTTTGATGAGTCCTATACATCTTACTCTGCTGGAATCGAATGAATAGAGATCATGATATTTCCGGGTCATGTCCAGACCAAGCTTATCCATGATAGCCTTGGGCATGAGATTGTGAGAAGCTCTGGAATCGAACATGGCATTGTGTAACACAAAATCATGCAATTGTAAACTGATATAGAAGGGTGGCACATCGCTATCAGGAGACTCACCATTCGATGCTGGTGCAACAATCATTTCGGGCTGATCATCTTCGACATTTACCATGTCGGACATTGGGTCCAAATTCAACATTTTAAAAATATGTCCTCTATAACTGCTTTTCTTCATTATTTTAGTCTAGGGGATGGATACCTTTAACTTAGAAATCTCATTCTCTAAGCTAACCGTGGGAGTCTTTTCTACCTCTTTGACTGGGATCTCTTTCTTTTCTTTTTCTTTTGATGTAGCTTGCTTCTGTGATTGTTCTGCTGATTTTGATTTTCTGCTCTCTGTACCAACCGCCTCCTTTCCTTTTCTTTGTGTAGCTGATGAATCGTTCTTTGCTGCTTCAACCTCCTTCTTTTTCTGAATTGGTTTGGCCGGCACATCTCTATTTCTAAGTGAATATCGTTGTTGTTGTGCAGACAAAGCATTCATATATGCCCTTTGATATTCTTCTCATTCTTCTTCCAAAACAATGTCGCTAGCTAGAATAAAATCCGTGTCTTGGTGTGTAGCTGAGTTTAGTGCACATTCTTCTTCTTCGATAATGTAAGTAGGCAGTTCATTTGGAGTAAAGAGGTGGTTTTCTTCGCCTATTACATTCCCGTCCTCATCTGACTCCGGTCCATTCACAAAATTCTGCTGCAAAGGTGTTTGTACCAGCTGTTGTGCAGTCTACTCTTGGGTTTGCTGATCTCTCTGTCTTATTCTATATTGTGGCTGCTGCTGGCCACAGAAGTTAGGATTCCTAACTTGTGGCTCAGGCTTGTCAAGCTTCACCCTTTCAAGCATCCGCTCTACCTTTTTGAGTAGTTGATCCATTGAAGAAGATTCTTCTTTCACAGTGGTTTTATTTTCTGCTTTCACTCTAGCTCTTTTGGATAGCAGATTTGCTTCAATGCTAACTGCAATTTTCTGCATGTCTTCCATTGTGGCCGGTTCTCTCTCTCTTAATTGGTAGGCCATGTAAGCATCAAAACCATATGGAAACTTCATCATATCTAGTCCCACAGGTGGCTTTAGAGGATTTGGAATTTCGTTTTAGACTGCATTAAATCTAACACAATAATCTTGGACCGACTCACCAGCATTTCGTTTGATTTATTCATATTTAGCCAGAATTTGAAGGGGATTCTTTTTCACTTCCCACCGGTTTAAAAATTGTCTTTGTAGTTCAACCAAGGTAGTGATACTTTCCGTCGGTAAACCTCTGAACCATTTCCTCACATCACCTGCAAATGTCTGTACAAAGAGCCTCATCGCCACGTTCTCCGCATCGATCTCATGAAGTTCATAGAAGTCTGCCATTTTGTCTACATGTTGCTGAGCAGTAATGCTGTTAGGAGTGCCATCAAAAAATGATATTTTACTTTGATAATATGTTGGCATATCATCTAGAAATTGGGGCAAAACAAGGGGTGCAAAATGAGCAGCCATCATTCTCGGTGGATTTGGCCTTGGAGGTGTTGGAGGAGTGTGAACAGTTTGTAAGGGGCTTGCAACTGGAGTTTGGGGCTGTGTTGCAATATAGTCATCAATTAACCTATTAGCTCTTTCTGTTTCCAAGTCTACAAGAAATTGCGGATTTGGGGATAGTGTAGTCAACAGCCCTTTCAGATTTAGACTCAAACAATGATATCTCAAACCGTTCATCAAACTCAAGCTCTTCAAGATACTCAAAAATGGCAGGACATGAATGGGATTTGAACATGGGATTTATGGTGCTTTCTTTACAAAGGAGTCTCAGGATCAAATTGGGGTTTTCGTAGATATGAGGAGGATCCAGGTCTGGATTGGCTCTGGTATATCGTCTTGAAGCTAGCATGTTATTGAGAAAAATCACAGGACACAACCAACTTACTCAGCCTTTCCAATCCTAAGCTCACCATCCAGAAGCTTAGAATTATTATGAAATAAGGGGATTTGATTGTAGTTTGTTCCCCAGTATGGTCGCCACTATGTTAGCACCTAAATCTGCCTTAGGCTGAAGGAAGGCAAAAATTAGGGTAACCACAAACCACGCTTAGTCTGGTAGATAGCCCTACTAGAGCAGGAGAGGGATCTCTCCGAGTCACGCTTAGTGAATAGATAAGCAAAAAATAGTCTGAGATGACTTACAATGAAATATTGACCTTAGGCTAGTAAGTGAATAGGGATTCGAGAAACAATTTTCATGAATGACCGAGCTTCTAGGATGGTATGGGACCAATGGCCAGCAAAGAACAGAGAACTTAATACAAAGGCACAGATTATTCCGTGAGGCAAGGTAGACGGAAAATGTAACAATTTAGTTTGAGGTACCACGACATGAATATATTGCTGAAGAAAATGAAAAGGGCATAGTGACATGAATCCTTTTCAATAGAATAATAACACTAAACATGAAATTTTCCCACAGGCAGAGCAATAAAATTGAATTCTACCTAATCTAACTCAGAAAATTTCACTAGAAATGAACATGAATTGAATTATGAAACATAATTTAATACATATGAAAACATAAGAGGCACATTTGCTACACTCACAACCACAAGAATCTCATGAAATAGAGCCGCTGCCTTTCATTAATTCTTTGTCAAAAATACACAGTGAAGAAACCAAGTTTCTTTCCCACAGTCTCCCAGAAGTTACAAGCCAACCAACCCTTTGCAAATAACTTGCATACAATATATAGAATGTGTAAGGAAGAGATAGAACGCCCAAGGGTTTGGGAGTTACTCGAATCATTGCAAAATGGAGATGGAGAGCCAACCATCAGCTACAGGTGCAGCACTACAAACATGACATTTGGCTTGGGCGACCGTTTTCCTTCTTTCACCACTTGGATAGAAGCCAATATAGAGAAAAAACACTTTAAATGCCGCCATTGGTGCCAAAAAACCGAAGTGTAGATGAGCGGGCCCACTTGGAGAAGTCGCGAACCGAAATTTCGCGAAACGCAAATTGGGCAATTTTTCCTCTGTGCACCGCGCTACTTTGGGGCCTGTTTTGGGGCACTTTCAGGTGTCCATATTACACCCAAGTGGGCTTGTTGGAAATCCTATCCTGTCTACTTTCTAACCCCACTAGAATTTTTGAATTTGGTGCTCATTTTCCCCTCCAAATCTTCATTCTCCCAAGACTGCTTCCTGTGTGTCAAAAACGTGGCAGAGAGGCCATTTTTGGGTGTTTTTTGACCTTTTGGAGACTCATACCTTGCCAAAATTTCTTTCCCGAATACCAGTAGTTATAATTTTCCATGTTGAATCCAAAAATTCAAGCCATTCCTCATTTGGAGCCCTATAATTTTAGCGCCGCGCTAGTAGAAAATCCCTGTTTTTTCCCAAAAATTACCATGTGATCAAAAATTCCCCAAATTTATTGAAATTTGGGCTGGAGGTTCCATATGGGGTGTTATGATGGGCCAAGGAAGCCTCAGCCAAGATTCGAAGCCGATATTTCTCTTTTGCCTCTTTTCCTTTTCTTGTTGCTTTCCTGAATTTCGCTTTCAAAATCCTTATTCGGGCCTGTGCGCTCATGTTTCGCACCCTGTAACGGAAAGCCATATGTCTCAGTAGAGCAAGGTCTTGGTCAGCTTTGTCCAGCAACCTCTCAAAATTCATTTTGATCCTCTCAAGTTTGGCCTCCCGATTCTCATTGACTTCTTTCTCCAAAGATGTGAGCTCAACCCTTATTCTTTGAGCAGCTTGGAAATGCTCACGAATGTTTTGCAGCTCCATAATCATCTGTTGGTCCTCAAGCTACTTGTTTCTCTACTCTAGGTACTTCATGTTCAACTTGGCCCTCTCCAAGTCAAGGGATAAGGACTCAATCATAGATTGCTGCTCCTGGATGATCTCTGTAAGCTCTGCATTTGTTGGTTCTGCATCTGTCTCATCGTCATGGAGGAGAACGAATTCGGTCTCCAGTTCACCTGGTGGCCCTTCCTCCTGCACTAGCTTCTTACCCTTGCCCTACTCCTGTGATGCTGATGTCAGAAGCAAGGCCCCTTCCACCCCGGGTGGAGATAACACTCGTTTTGCTGCTGCAAATAAGGGTCTACTACCTCTCTGATAGGTGATGTATACTGGCATTGTAGCAGTCTCATGTCGCTCATACTGATGAGATGGGCCACCTATCTCATGCTCTGCCTCTGATACCACCTGTGGAGCACTGAAGAAGTCATGGGAGATGAAGTCCTCCCAAGCAATACCCTGCAATCCCAACTAATGATCGAAATCTGAATAAGAGCAAAGTGATAAACATTGTTGAGCTGCTGTCGAGGGGTCTTGTGCTGCATGAAATTCTTCATCCTCTCTATGTTCCCGCAGATGAAAAATGGGAGGTTCATCATCCGCACTGTGGTAAAGTGCATGAGCAACCTGATGTGATAGGCATAAAGGCGAGAAAACCTTCCCTCACAACTGAAGTACTTCATGATCAATTTCATGAGCGGATCATACTCATATCTCAAAAATCTGAATGGAAAAACTCTCGTGAGATGGCTCAAACAGCTGGCCTTAATGTAAGGCTCATAATGATGCCTCTCCACCTTCTTCTTCTTATGCCACTGCTCTCCAATGTTCGGTATGCCTGTTGCCACTAATATGGTTTCGGGTGTCAATGTGAAAGTGACCCCAGCCAAGATAGACTCTCCTCCATGTAGGTGAAGTGCAAAAAGACAGGCCAACTCATGATGAACTCTGACATTTGCCACCCTGTGACAAAATTCGAAAGATGCTAAGTGTTGGAAACATGACATAGCAAGAGGGCATGCCTGCAACTCGGTGAGGGTGTTTGGCTCATCTCTAACATGTTTGCCTCTCCGGTGATGTCTCCTAGGGGCCTGTTCTCCTGAAGCTGTATCACTGTGGGTCTCCTCCTCATATTTTGACGAAACCTTGGATGCCATAACTGCTATTTTGTAAACTGAATCTAGGATACCCTTTGATTACAGTGAAGCTGGAGTTTGCTTTGACAATCTCCCACCAAGTGGACAATTCAACAAGGGAGTATTAGGAGGGGAATGATGAAATGGGAACAGGGGTTATAGGGAGAATTTGTTAGGGAATTGGGAGGAGTTTGGGTATTGTGTTGATGGGGTAGGGTTTGGGATCTTATGTTGACCGAATAGTGGAGGGATAGGGGAGAGGGTTTGGTAGTAATTTAGGGTAGGGGTTTTAGGAAAAATGATAAAGGGAGGATGGGAAAAATGATAGGTGAGGGGAAAAAGGTGAGTGGAGTGAAACCTTGGCACTAACCACACATTTTAACAACCCTAGCCATCATTTTCTTGGTGGTTTATTATGGTTGACTTTATGCATTTTGGTGACATTCAAACATCTCTATAAACACCATATCATTGATAAAATTTGATGAACAATTGATGTCATAAGGCCTACCTCTTGATTTGATAGCATTCACCAAAATTTGGAAGTGTTTGGGCACTTTTTTTGGTCCTTGTCTGTTTGCGCCATGCGCAGAGCCCAGTGCGCCACACACTGGGTATGCGCCGCGCACTTGGTATGCGCCGCGCACTTGGTATGTGCCGCGCCTGTGGTAATTTTCAATGGTGGGCAGGCTGCATGTGCGCCGCGCTCCTGGTTATATGTGCCGTGCCCTCTAAAACCACCTCCAACTCACTCAAACGCTCACAATTTCACACTCACACCTTTGCAACGTCTCTCCAAGGCTTGTAATAGCACAATGCCCTTGATTTGTATGAAAACATGTATATATAGCCTTGGAAAAGATGGGTTTAAGTTTTTCTTCCTTGAAAACCCATTTTTCTAATGTTGTGTTTTGCACTTTTTTCACTGACTTTAAAACACACTGATTTTCACTTTCCCTTTGAAATTTTGGCTCAAATGATGAAATTTTCGGCACTCTTTGCAGGGACTGTATGACAGGACATTTGGCCATGGAAACCATGACTGCATCTGGAAAAATCAACAGGTGACCTTTTTGGAAAATTTTGCACTGTTTGACTTTTCTTCAAAACATAGTTTTGAAGAAGAGTCGAAGTCTATCCACATGACGATGAAGCTCTCTGAACCATAGATGTGTAAGGGCCTCCCTCTGGCCTGCATGGCTTTACTGGACATGTTTCAATGAGAAAATTGATGAATTCCTAGACCTAATGACCAAAGATGACCTTTGTTCGTTGAAGGACCAGACTTTGACTGTCATGGACTTTGGTGATTATTGACAAAAGACCTGAGCCAGCAGGAGCTAGACATGAGGGGAAATGATTAGCATGACTTTCTCCGTCAGATCATGGCATGCCCCTAGCAGAATCCAGCTGAGTGAATGGAGTGGGACACCTAAAATTGAAATGCACAAAGAGTTTTGATCTCTGACGGAGGACTGACCAGACCGACTCTAACACGGTCCTCATCACCCAAAGCGGAAATACTCGAAAGTTGTTTGACTAGCTGATATCTTTTAGGTACTTTTTAGCATTTTCTCTGTGCTCTTAGTTGGCCTATCTTTAATTTTTTCTTGAGTCTTTAGCTAGAACTTAATAAAAAATTCAAAGTGGCTAACCGATCACCTAGACGGTCTCGAAGACTTCGTGGTCTTTCACCACCAAGTTTAGAGCCTTCTCCTAGAAGGTGTAGAGGTAATACTACCGGTGGGTTTCATCCCGTGGCAGCTGGCGCATCGGGGATTGATCTTCCTCATAGGGACATTAGTGTTCAAAACAGGCCTGGTACTTCCGCGGAAAGAGAGAGGAACACTCCAGTTCTTTCTTGAGTTCTCTTTCAATCAGAAGATAACATAGAAGTAGAAGAATTTCAAGAGTCGATAGCGGCTCTGAATTCTCCCTTACCTTCTAGCTATCCAGAAGTATTATAATATGTTGGGTCTCTGACGCATAGACCGTCAAGTCCAGGTCATATTACACACTTACCATTGATGGCTACTACTGGAAGCATGGCTTCTACCTCAAGTGCTACAACTATGAAGACTCCAACACCTGTACAAGGGGGAGGAACTATCTCCATCCCTTATGAACTTGTAGGGTCTTTTGCTAGCACATCTTTAGCTGGGTCTACATCTATTCCTTCTACGAGTGGAAATTCCCAAGCCAATTCTTTTAGTACTGGATTCTTCCCATTTGGCACCCATTCACAGGGTATATCGTCAGTTCCATTTAGTGCCTCCCCATCCATGATGGGTGGATCGGCTTCATTTCAGGGTTTTCCTTTTGGGAGTGTTCATATACCACATTCCAACCTGATGATAGGATCTATGCCTTTTCTGCCACATGACAAAGAAGTAATCCCTTTCAAGGTTGGACTAACACTGTGGTTAGTGGCATGGGAACTGGGAATCCATTTTTCGGCCAACAAGGGTATAGGGCGTATCCACAGTTAGTTCGTTTTGAAGTATTCCTCCCTTAGCTTCTGCTTGGAATCCTTATCAAGGGGTTATTGATTCCTTATAATCCTTTAGGAGGGAGCTTCGCCTGTTATGGAGGTTTTTTAGCCAGAGTTCGTCAAAATCTGAGTTTTGTTGGATCACAAGGTCTGCCTTTTGGTTTAGCTAGTTCTGAGGATTACTTCGGGCAGCCTGGTGCCTTCCAAAATCTAGGCCAATCTTTTCAAAACTTTGGGAACTCCACCCAGTCTGGGTGGAATCCCCAAGGTCCTCCTAGGCTTCCTTTTTTGGCAACATTAAGTTTTCCAGATCTCATGAAATTAACAAATGATCCAATCAAATACAATCTGGCCTGGCCTCCGGTCCCAACCAAACTCCCTTCGAACATTCCAAAGTTCGAGGGAAAGGGCGGTGAAGACCCGGGTGACCATGTAACCACATTGCATCTGTGGTGCTCATCAAACTTGGTTATTGATGACTCGATTAGGTTGAGACTTTTTCAACGCACCTTGACTGGTAATGTGGCCAAGTGGTATATAGAGTTGCCAGGGGGCAGCTTTACATCTTTCACCGACTTAGCTAATATTTTCTTAAATCATTTCCAGGTTCCTGTCCGTTATGATTCCAGAACTAAACTTCTGAAATTTTTTTGTCAGGATATGGTAACTCACATTTCTGATCACATTCAGGAATGGAGACAGAGAAAGAGGCTCATTAAAGCCGAGATTCCTCCGGAATATCGTCTCCAATGGTTTTTGAAATCTTTAAAACCTGAAATCTCTAAGGATGTCTCCTTCTTCGGAGTCTATTTTGAGGAGCAAGCTATTTTTAGGGCCTAGCAATTAGAGTTGATTTATTCTCAGTCTGGGATTCTACAAAAAATCTTGCCTGATTGTCATCGAGAAATCTAGTGTCTATGTAGAGCTACTAGTCCCACTATGATGGGTAGCTATCTTAGAAACAAACATATTAAAGTTACTTTCGTTTTCCTTTATGAGAAGTAGATAGGAGAGGATCAAAGAATACCAACCTCGATATTTCACAAGGTTCTTTTCTTGTTCCTTCTCCTCACTGATAGGTCTTTGCCACTTCTCCCTTGACCACTCCACTTGAAAGAGTACCTATAAATTCAAAGCAACATAATACCTTCAAAGTGCAGAGACCTACAATTATAAGCAATATAGGACCAGATATATATTGACCACACAAATGCATATACTATCAGGCATACATGAATGTGGAGGAAAACTTGAATAGCTTTATTGATGTAAAGATTAGAAGAGAGGATTACAACCCATTGATCTGACCCAATGTCATCCTCCCAGCATGAAAGCCCTTCTTCACATCATGAAAAGCTTAGATCACCCAACACTATGATATTCCACCAGGAAACCAACATCACTTCCTTACAACATACAAAATTCCATCCTCTGGATCTCTGGGATGAGGGATCCATATATAGATGATTTCAGGGAGGTGAGTCAGCTTCTAGGATTTTGATTAGTGTCTTCTCTTTGATAGTTCTTGATTCCACTTGGAGATTGATGATCTCTTACTCATCCCTGGGTGAATTCAGAGAGGCAAGTGTCACAGGAGAAGTTTCTGGATGATTCCATGATCATCCACCTTGCAAACGATCTCTACCATTTGTCCATTCTCGCCCATCGCACCCTACAGAAGGGATTTCTAGTATGCATCACACCTTTTACACTGGGCAGGTGAGATGCATCGCACCCTTAGCATTGAGCAACATGTATGGTCTAGTTTTGACCAGTTATAAGCATTTTTCTATGGATAACTTCTAGGAGATGATGTAATTAGCTGACCTTGTTCCTTTAGGGCATGAAACAATACTTTTAGGGACTCAGAAACCCTTTGTTTATGGACATATATGATTGGGGTTGCAGTGCCCAAAAATTTCTATAACAGTTTCCCCCTAAAGCATGAGGTCGTTAATCTTTTGACGTCGGGTGAAATGCTTTATCATGAGGATCCGAGGTTTTTCGAACTGGAAGGAAACCTGTAATAAGATACAATACAATACATTATCTTCATAACATTTTCATGATCTAGCTGAGGCGGGCATTCCCATGCTCAGCTTTATAAATTCATTTTCATGTACATAGGACAAACAACCATCTATGTGGCAGACTGATGATTTTGATAGAGCCATCATCCTTTGATTAGGATGATCATCTGTGCAGCAATGATGTACATTTGATGTCTTTATTTTCCTGAAGATGTCGCAGCCTGGATGGATGAAACTAGATCCAGGGTCTTCAAACTCGTCCAATCTTTGCCCGAAGTACAAGTCGATCCGCGTGAAAAATGTTCTGGAGTCGAACATGGAAAGACATCGCCTGATTACCAGCCAATGATGTAAGCTATTAACAGGTGTGAGAGGAATCACCGATAATGATGATGACCCTCAAGGTATGACAGTACAATTTACGTGGTGTGAAAATGGGACTTGGCATTGAACACCATGCAAAATTTCTCGGTCGAAGGCCACTGATGTAAAGCTATTGCTGAAAGTGAGAAACTTGCCATTGAGGCATGCAAGCTTCAAAGTACTGAAAGGGTTGTTCCTAGGTCGACCTCTTGGATAATGAGCCGATGTCGACAAGAAGTGACCCGTCGTAGGAGGGCCTTAATGAATCCCACATCTATGACACGGAATGGAGCAAATGACTTTTGGAGGTGAAAACGATCTGATGATATAGGGTTCAGGGTGGCGGTCATGAAAGAATGAAGCGTAAAGGTATTGCAGTGGATGAGACACAAGATGGGTTGGGGAATTCTCTGATCGACTTCTCTTGAGCATATCAGAGACACTAAAATGGATTGGTAGCGTTAACCCCAAATATGGATGGTACAGTGGACCAATGGTAATATGACTGGTGAACGGAATAACCCAACCCGACTCAATCATGGTGATGGAGTGAAAGTGTCATGTTCAAGAGCGACTCGCTACTAATAAAATTTCTTCAAGTTTTCTTCCCAACTTTTCCCCAGTCATTGATGACCCGTACCTCTTTATTTTTATCAAGCTCGAGGAGGATAAAATATGCTTGTTCTATAATTTTACCTTCGGGCAAACCCGTCGCTATGTTTTAACTAGCCTAGCGACAATGAAACTTGTTCTTGTCTGCATGGACAAGTTTGTTACTATTGGTTTTAACGAGTTTAATGACAAAGACAACTCGGTCCTTTTCTAATTTTAGAGAGTCTGAAAAGGGAAGGAAAGGAAACTCCAGTGATCCTTTTTCGCCATGTAATCCCTTAAGTCCGAAAAAGTATAAAATAATACGAAAGGGATGAATTTTCGATAGTTTTAACGAGCCGAACAAGACAAGCACTCGATCTTTTTGTGTAATAATCCCTCACGTCCAAAAAGAATAAAATCTAGAGGAGGGATAGCACTCCCGGTAGCTTTAATGATCTGGAGAAGCCAACTGCTCGACAATCTTTTCATGTTTTACGAGTCGGACGAAAAGAGCTTAAAGGAGACTCTCCTCTTGAGGAACGAGTGATATTTCCAGGTAGCAGCTGATTCCAGGTAAGGTTTGTAATTTTCCAATCATGGTAGTGTCACAAGGATGGATAACAAAATCACTCTTCGCAACTGTTCCTCAAAAGGGGTAAACAATCAAATGGAGGCAATTGATCGGCTAAAACAGAGTGGAGGTGATGGTAAGAACACGACTAGGGCTCAAAAATCTGATGATAATGTGTTCGAAATGGTTATTTATTGGAGGTTGGTTCATTTTTTATTGAGCTTAAACTCTGGGGGGAATGTTTGCTCATTGCTTAGGTTTAACTTTTAACAAGCTTGAACTTTACATAAAAACTGCTCGTGCCAGTCATATAATAAGGATGTCTCATCGATACGTTCAATTTTTAGGGAGCTTGCACCATTCGAAAATTTACTCGACTGCCTCTTGCATGCAAGCTAGGAATGACCAACTACTGTCCTAGGGGTTAGTTAACTACTAAGGTCGGGTAGGAAATTTTTTCCTTTATTTCACTGGTTCTATTTGGCCCCTGCGAAGGCGAACGGTCAATTCAACCACTCACCCAACTTAAGCAGTTAAGGTTAGTGAAACTATGGAGTTAGAATTACGCTGGTCACTTTTCACTTGCGCACAAAAGGTTTACATGCCCCCAAGTATAGCGAAGTAGAGAATCCCAGGTCACCCCTCAATTTGCAGAAAAAACAATCGTTCTATCGAGAAAGGCATACCTTTTCTAGGTTACCCTTCAATTTGCAGACAAAACATTCATTCTATCAGGAAAGGCCTACCTTCTAACAGAGGTACCTTATTCCAGTCTAATCCCATTTTCCTATATGGACGGGTGTGTCAGACTAGTCATATATCCTCTACGGAAACCTACCCTATACCTGAAGTTTTTTTGCCGAAGCAGACCAGGGTGCATGCCCCCTGGGTTTCAGTCATGGCCACCGAATTACTCGCATTCTTTAGGTGGACGGACTGGAGATTGATGAGACATTCCTTGCATGAAAAGACCATTTAGGGATGGTGTTTGACTATTATCTATGTGTGAGCCGGGGAACGAAAGCTGGTCTATGAGCTGGACCGCTCGGCCTTCATGCGGAAAACACATTAGTCGAAAGAGTGAGGAGACAATGGCTCCCATGGTATAAATATAGTCGCACCCAAGGAGCAGATTATAATCTGAAGGTCCTTGGACTACCATTACATTCAGATACATGGTTTTCCCCCTTAAGGTTATAGGCAAACTTGGAAGGATCCCTAATGGTCGACTGGTTCCTTTATCAAAGCCTATTAGATTTTTCATCTCAGGAAGAAGTGATGGCGAACCAAGCGCTTTCCAAGCAGTTGAGGAAAGGATACTCACAGAAGCCCCCTCATCTATGATGGTACCAACCATGACCATTCTGTAGGTTTGAAAAATGATTCGGAATGGTACACTAGCCAGTAAATGGGGTCTGCCTAGTAGATTCCAATCGAAGGAAACGACTAGGTTGCTCGGAGGTGGGATCGAATAAACGAACGAGTATGACTCTGACAAAATTCCTTCCTACGGTAAAGGAATGGGTAGATTGCCCCCATGTTCATCGGAGTCTGTGTTTACAAAAATAATTTGAACAGTGTTGTTCTCATTCTCTTCGGTGATTGTATCAGCTGAATATGGACCTTCCGAAGACAAGACCAGGTCGACTGCCGCCTCAACCTTTTGACTTTTGTCTGATATGGATTCAGTGGGTTTATCTTCAATGATAGATGCTTTAATCGACCAAAAAGTTGTGTCGGTCGGATTTTCAACTAGCAATGGACTCGGTAAGAGTTTCTTGTATCCAGGAGGAAGCCACAGTGGTGAAGCGGGATGGTTATCCAAGACTCTTTTAGTTTTGTCCAGGAAGGGACAATGGTGGATGGCATGATTGCCTTCGCACAATTTGCAAGGAAATTTACATCTTCCTTTCTGTCCAGAGACTTTGTTTTCACTAGTTGATGGTGTGCTTTCAACATGATCGTCAGAGGTTGATGACACCGGATTGTGCAAACGAGGAGACCAGTCCCTTAAGATTTGGGGGATACAAGGATAATCTTGATGATAGTGGTCCCCTTTGCAAATGACACATGGAGATTTAGTTCTGGATGGTGTCGTGTGTGGATTTTCACTAGATGATGCATGGTTACCCCTTTCTGCCTTTGGCTCCTTCTTCTTCTTTTCCTTCTTCTCCTTCCCCTTCTTCTCCTTCTTAGTTACTTGATTTTTTTCTTTACCAGCTTCATCAAGTGAAGAGGAAGGAGGAGAGGGAGAAACGGATGAAGTAGAAGGTTGGGGGGTAACTCTAGTATCATCTAGTTTCTGACTTGATTGTTCAGGAATCACGGTATTCTGAACGATGGAGGTTGAGAAGAGCCATATTGGCAAGCCAATCGTCAATCCTGGAAGTGACAATGTGGCCATATGAGGTGCACCAACATCTCCCCAAGAGGAGAAAGGACCAGGATTTCCTCCAAGGGGAAATCCTTGGTTGGTGGACTCCATTTTCTCAACCTAAGACCAATGAGGGAACAATGACGTTATTCTGATTAAAATAAATTTTAGATGCTTTGACACAACCTGCTTTTTCAATTTTTAAGAGTCGAGAAAAAACAAAAGATGACTCTAGTCGCCTTTGATTTTTAATGAGCCTGAAGTGACAAGTGCTCAAATGGACCTTTTCTTTGAAGGAGTCTAAAAAGGAATGAAAGAGACTACTCTGGAAATCTAGACAGAGGGATTACCAAACCAATCGCAAAACTGCAGAATACTTTTTATGGTATGACAGTCAATCTTCCCGAATGTTGTGTTCAGTGCATTGCGATCGATAGGGCAACAGACATGGCTTCCTATGGATAAAGGATATAGCCTATTGTGGTCTCCCAATATATACTCGACGGTATGTGGGAGCACAAGTCTGTACTGGCACTTGTTGTCTCAAAGGGGAGGAATCACCCAACCTACGATGAAAGTGATAGTTACCAAGCTTTACGATGCCGGAATACATCTCTAGCCTAGACTTCTAGATGTTGCACGTTAGGTTCCAAAGCGTTTTTATGTTCATTGAATTTAATTTATAGTTGATCTTTCTTAAGAAATTTTCCTTTTAGGTTCACCACGTGATGTAGATATAGAATTCCTAAAATGCAATCTAAGATGATAAACAATTGTTTAATCTTATTTTTTGCAATGAAAATCCTAGCTACTAAAGAAAGAGAGATGATATTCTTTCAACATAGAGCAGAGAGCACACACTAGATGCATTTTCCTAAATCAAACCAACCAGAAGTCTAAATGCAAATGCACATGCATGTATTTGTTTTTCACTTTCTTAATGTGTGAATGACATAAAGAATGTTGAGTACAAACCTGAATTATCTTTTCAAAGCGACAGTACTAAAAAATTTCTCTTCAAAATGAAAGAAAGATAATGACGACACTTTGCGACTTTGAATTGAAAACTACTTTCAACACTTGAAAAACTACTAATTCAAATCAAATACAAGAGTAACTGTATAATTGACGATCAAGAATTATAGGATTCTTTTCTTTGACTGAAAATGACACTTGCAACCCTTCCAAATCAAAAGATGACAGTTTGATTACGCTACTTTTTGTAAAAGAGAACTATAAATGGCGCACAATACATAGAAACATTCACAATTATTTGTACTATGGAGGTAGAATCGTGCAAAGGAAGGGAGTTTCCACAGTGGTATACTGATCACAGACAGCAAAAATCCTGAATAAAGCTAAAGAGAGTGAACAAAGAAACCAAAATCTGGAAGCAGAAGAGGTCTTATCTGATCAATGCACCTGCAACATAGGGAAAGTGCGATGCATGACACCTACTGCACACAGGAGGTGCGATGCATCCAGATTCCCAAGAGGAGAAAGTGCGATGGTCTAGGGATGAGACTTCAACTTGGTTCTTGGTCACTATTTGCAGCTTAGTTCAGGGATTTAGGCCGAGCTAATGATAGTCAATAAATAGAAATCACAGGGGCTGATCTAATGAGGTTACTAGAGCCACCACTAGGGCAATTAGGATGTTGCAAATCGATTGTTTAGTTTATAAAAAAAACCCAAAGATAGACTAAAGTAGCATTGATCTACTTTGCACTTTCATAGCAAATGTAGTTCAAAGGCTAGCTGGCTTAACCTCAGGCTCCATCTGTAAGTTTATAAATCAAACAAGTATAAACAAGAAAACAAGCTATTCGCTCCCCAGCGGAGTCGCCATTTTGTTATTGGGAAATCTAGTGTCTATGTAGAGCTGCTAGTCCCACTAAGACGGGTAGCTATCTTAGAAACAAACAGATTAAAGTTACTTTCATTTTCCTTTATGAGAAGTAGATAGGAGAGGATCAAAGAATACCAACCTTAATCTTTCGCTCGGTTCTTTGCTTGTTCCTTCTCCTCACCAACAGGTCTTTGTCGCTTCTCCCTTGACCACTCTGCTTGAAAGAGTACCTGTAAAGTCAAAGCAGCATAATACCTTCAAAGTGTAGAGATCTACAATCATAAGCAATATAGGACCAGATATATATTGACCACACAAATGCATATACTATTAGGCATACAAGAATGTGGAGGAAAACTTGAATAACTTTATTGATATAAAGATTAGAAGAGAGGATTACAACCCATTGATCTGAAGTAGTGTCATCCTCCCAGCATGAAAGCCCTTCTTCACCTCATGAAAAGCTTAGATCACGCAACACTATGATATTCCACCAGGAAACCAACAACACTTCCTTACAAGATACAAAATTCCAGCCTCTGGATCTCTGGGATGAGGGATCCATATATAGATGATTGTAGGGAGGTGAGTCAGCTTCTGGGATTTTGATTAGTGTCTTCTCTCTGATAGTTCTTGATTCCACTTGGAGATTGATGATCTCTTACTCATCGCTGGGTGAATTCAAAGAGGCAAGTGTCACAGGAGAAGTTTCTGGAAGATTCCATGATCATCCACCTCGCAAACTGTCTCTGCCATTTGTCCATTCTCGCATCACACCCTACAAAAGGGCTTTCCAGTATGCATCGTACCTTTTACATTGGGCAAGTGAGATGCATCGCACCCTTAGCATTGAGAAACCATTATGGTTCCGTTTTGACTAGTTCTGAGTAGTTTTCTGTGGAGAACTTCTGGGAGATGATGTAATCAACTGACCTTGTTCCTTTAGGGCATGAAACAACACTTTTAGGGACTCAAAAGCCCTTGGTTTATGGACATATATGATTGGGGTTGAAGTGCCCAAAAATGTCTATAACACTGATGCTCCTGGGACTAAGGTTGATATAGCCAAGTCGAAGCTAGGTCCCCATGCGGATGGTATAGTTGGGTCAGTAAACACAAATGTGGTGAACCTGTTGAGCCAACTGCAACAGTTGTCTTTACAAACTGCTTCTAACAACCAGGTCACATCGTCTAACCCTTCATCTTCTCAACCTACTTCAGTTAATGCCGTCCAATCTGCCAACCCCAAAGGAAATAAAAATTCCAATGGGAAGAAGAAAGGACGAGGTAAGAAAAAGAGTCAAGATGAGAAGGTTGATGCAAATAAATCTGGCAATAATACTAGTGGTGGTAGAAATGAGTCTAAAAAGAAAGTCAAGTTTCCATGCAAGTTATACAGTGGAGACCATTTAACTCATATCTACCCTAATATTCAAGATGCTCAGCGCTTGTTAGGGTAGCAAGGGACTTCTAGCTCTCAAGTTGTGTTAACCAACCCTTTTCCCCAAGGGCAGCAACTTCTTGTTGGCGCGAGTTCAAACCCTAGTACCTCCGCAGGGGGCAACCAGGAAGGGGAAAAATCATCAAATGTTTTCATGATGGGTTCTAATGTCCATGTGGCCACGATCATGTGATTATGGTGAAGCAGAAACTTCCAAGGACAAAACTGCTCCCAGAAATACCGACCTTCATATTGAACAACCCCCTGTCGAGACTATACCAAGAATACCAAAAGGTTTTGCTAAACGCATGACTATTAATCCTGATGCTAGGGCCACCCATAATTACTCCATTGTTGAGGATTTGGCTCAGAGTCCACGCGCCATGTCTGCTTTAGAGGTTCTCTAGTCGTGTCCAGCCCAACGAAGTGCTTTACTTTCGACAATTGGGGCAGTTGATCCAACTAACTCTTTAGTGCTAACTTTCAGCATGTTAAATGTCAAAAAGTGACTCCCTCATCATATGGCTTTCCAAATAAAGTCTACATACTGGAAAATTAACCTTTTTTATACCATTATTGATGAAGGAGCTTCCACGTGCGTCGTGTCGATGTCATGCTGGAAGGCTATTGGATCGCCTTCGGCTGTTCCTTCACCTACCCTCCTCACTGCATTTGATGGACATTCTGATAGGCCACATGGGATTATCCTGGCCCTTCCCATATGTGTTGGGGGAAGGTCATTAATATTGAAGTAGAAGTCATTGATGCTAACCTAGACTACAATCTCCTCTTAGGAAGGAACTGGGTATACGAAATGGATGTCGTTGTTTCGACTCTGTTTCATGTCATTTGATTTCCTCATGAAGGGAAAATCGTTCAGGTTGATCAATTGGATTATTGTCCAGTCAATCCTCAACCAACTTCTGAATCTACTGTTCCTTTAGTGGATAACTCTCATCTACCTACTGAGAATCTAGGAGTTTGGATGTATTCTTCATTGATGGGTACCATTGATCTTCCCTCTCTTATCACTAGAATCAAGGTCGTTTCATCATCTAAGGAGTCTCCTCAAAAAGAGTTCTTCCGAACTCATTATTTTTCGGACCCTTGGACCTTGCCTTCACCTACGACCACATTAACTGAAGGACAAGTTAATGGAATGGCATTCCCTATGTTCGAAGTGAGCTTAGATACCAGTCTATCGTTAACTCTGTAGACGACCACTCTATTCCTTTTTTTGAGGAGTAGCTAGATGGTGATGTGGCCCCAGCCTGAACCCTTGATTCTACCTCCACCTTGGACTTCTTAGATACGGTTTTACCTTCTGAAGAAGAAGTCCTAGAAGTAATGATGGGTGTAGATCGACCTTGGTAAGACTTACACCATTGTTCATATTTTCTTCCTCCATTGCAGGAAGTAGAATCTAGGTTCTCCAAGCTCTTTATTAGTAATCTTTGTACGGTATCAAATCCTTTGGCTCCAGCACACTTTTGCACTAAAGGTAATATGTCGGTGATTTCAAAAACGATATCTATAAACATCTCTAGGAACCCTAACATAATCGAGAATCTCTTCATCGGAGTCAAATGTTCTCCTAAAGAAATTCAAGTTTACACCAACCTTTTCAAGGAATTTCGAGATATATTTGCTTGGTCTTATGAAGAAATTATTGGCATTGATCCATACATTGTACAACATGAGATCAAGATGTATGAAAATGCCAAGCCGGTTCATCAAAGGCTTCGACCGGTCAATCCTAGGAAAGCAGCAGCCATTAAAGCTGAAGTAGAGAAGCTGCTCAAGGTGGGTTTCATATACCCTATTCCTCTTACCGATTGGGTTTCTAATCCAGTCCTTGTGGATAAAAATCAAGGAATAATCCAAGTACGCATTGACTTTAGGGACCTAAATAAAGCGTGTCTGAAAGATAATTACCCCACACCAGTTATTGATCAGATTATTGATGAGTGTGCGGGAAATGAGATTTTCTCCTTCATGGATGGTTTCTCTAGTTATAATCAAATCTCTATCCATCCTGAAGATCAACATAAGACAACTTTTATATGTCCCTGGGGTACCTTCGCATACAGAAAGATGCCTTTTGGTCTTAAAGATGCTAGAGCTACTTTCCAGTGGGACATGTCATGTTGTTTCCATGACATTAAACATATCATTGAAGCATACTTGGATGATCTAGCTGATCGTTCTCGAAAGAGAACTGATCATCCTAGTCATCTTCGATTGGTTTTTAAGTGATGTCGTTTTTATAAGATCTGGTTGAATCCCAATAAGTGCATTTTCATGGTTACATATGGTTGGCTATTAGGGTTCATCGTGTCAAATGAAGGGATTCGGGTTGATCCCTTCAAGGTTGAGGCAATAATTCAGTTGCCTCCCTCATCCTCAATTCGAAAACTTCAAAGTCTTCAAGGGAAAGCTAATTTCTTAAGAAGGTTTATAGCGAACTATGCCGAGATCACTAAAGGATTTATGCTTTTGCTACGTAAAGGAGTTCCATTTGTATGGGATGACTTTGCAGAGTGGTCGTTCGATGCCTTGAAAAAGGCATTAGTCTCTGCCTCACTTTTGAGTCCATTGGATTATGGTAGGGACTTCCTTTTATATCTCGCTGCAGCAGAATCAACCATAGGTATGGTTCTCATTCAGGAAGACGATGCTCTCATGGAGCATGTGATTTATTATTTGAGCCAAGGCTTGATAGGTCCTGAACTTCGCTATTCCCCTGTTGAGAAGTTGGCTTTGGCAACTGTTCATGCTGTCCAGCGGCTCCGTCATTATATCTTGCTACGCAAAACGTTTGTCTTAGTGGTGGTCAATCCATTTCAATTTGTCCTTAGTAGGCGAGTGATTGGGGGCCAATATAATCGATGGATAGTCATTTTACAAGAATTTGATCTCGAGTTATTGTCCACCAAGTCTAAGAAATCCATGGTTTTTGCTGAGTTAATCTTTGAGCTACCTTGTGGAGAGGATACTATTTATGAGGAAAGTTTTCCCGACGAACATTTATTCCTCATCTCTTCACTCGACCCTTCGTATGGAGATATCATTGTCTATCTCCAGACTTCGAAGTTTCCCTCTACTTTCTCTAAGGATGAATTCCAGAAATTACGTCACTTGGCTAAGAATTATGTTATCATAGGTGATACATTATACCGTCGAGGGGTTGATTCAATCCTTTGGCACTATTTAACCCTAGTGG
This sequence comes from Pinus tabuliformis, assembly GCA_031772625.1. Lineage (NCBI taxonomy): Eukaryota > Viridiplantae > Streptophyta > Pinopsida > Pinales > Pinaceae > Pinus > Pinus tabuliformis. The sequence continues at coordinate 1,015,089,242 of CM062819.1, read as the reverse complement.
AAGCAGAGTCAGTGCTCAATGACTGCCACAGTGGAGCTTGTGGTGGTCATCTTTCAGGGATTGCTATAGCCCAGCGTATCTTACGTGCCAGCTATTTTTGGCCTTTGCTCTTCAAATATTGTGTTGAAGCGGTCAAACGTTGTCACCCCTGTCAAATCTATACTCAGAAGATGCGCGCACATCCAACTCCTCTTTTTCCCATTGTCACTGTCGGTCCTTTTACTAAGTGGGGTATTGATTTTACAACTTGTAATCTGCCTTCAGCGGCGAATCACAAGTACATTATCGTGGTTGTAGACTACTTTACGAAGTGGGCCAAGGCCATGCTCACTTATAAAAATGATAGTGAAATGACAACATTGTTCCTTTTTAATCAGATTATCTTAATATTCGGTATCCCGAGAGAGATTTTCACTGACCATGGCAGTCATTTCTAGAATCAACTAATGTCTGAATTGGCTCTTAAATTTGGTTTCTGGCAAGAAAATTTGTCTCCTTATTATCCTCAGGCCAATGGACAAGTTGAGGTAGTCAACAAAACTCTTAAGATGATCCTGCAAAGGAAAATCGACAAAAATCGGTCCAATTGGCATCTTATGTTGTATCTGGCTCTTTGGGCATACCGAACCTCCGTAAAGACTGCTATTGGTTTTACACCTTTTCAGTTAGTTTATGGGATGGAATCTATATTTCTTGTTGAATATGAAATTCCATCTCTTAAGTTAGCTGTTGAGCTCCTTCCAAATACTTCTAGTCTCGAAGAGCGCCTCCTTCATTTGGAACATCTCAATGAGCAGTGTCGAGATGCCGCCAAAATCAATGAGGCTCATAAGAAAAGGGTTAAAACGTAGTATGATAAAGTTGTCCGTTCTCGATTCTTTTCTGAAGGTGACCTTGTCTTGCTCTATGACCAAGATAAGGACACCTTGGGGGCAGGAAAGTTTAAACCTATGTGGTACGGTCCCTTCATTATTAAATGAGTTTTAGAAAAAGGGGCGTATGAGTTAATTGATTTTGAAGGAAACAAGTTGGCAGAGCCCCGAAATGGGCTCTACCTTAAGAAGTACTTTGCTTAAGTAGTAACTAGGCAATGGCTTCTTTGTACATTTTGTATATGTGTACATATCTCATCGAGAGTTTTTGATATCGACACTTTTTGGTCTGTTGTGGCAGGTGTTGATGGACGACTTGGTCTATTTTGGATTCGCTGATGGTGCTAGTTGACACACTCGGAACCTCACTTCCATAGCTTGGGTACTCTACTATCCAACTGGTCAATTGATGGTGTCAAGGGGAGTATGCATTGGTTCCGCTTCAAATAATACGGTTGAGTATACTGCCATCATTAATTTACTATCCGAAGCCATTTCTTATGAAATCGATTCGTTGGTAGTCTATCTTAATTCACAATTGATAGTGTCACAATTGAATAACATTTATCGGGTAAGGGATCCATGTTTATATCTCCAGTATTTAAGGGTGAGGTTGTTGCAAACACCATTTACGTACATTAATTATTTTCACTCCAATATCTCATAATTGGTTAGCTGATTCTATTGCTAATTAAGAATTAGACTGGCACATCAGTCATTCATCACAATAAAATCAAGCATCAAAAAGTTGAGCTATATATATATATATATATATATATATATATATATATATCATAAAACATCTTGAGTGTACATAAGTGTGTCCAAAATAATATACAAAAATTGGGACTCAAATGCCCATAATCATGTCCAGTACATCTAATGCCTCGGCTCAAGATGAGCGGCCAACACGCAAAGGTAACTATCGCATTGGCCACACGCCTAAGAGTGTGAACCTAGAACATGGCATGCCAACCACATGATGCTGCATATCTACAGGAAGATCCTCTATGATTGCCATTGGTACTCCGTGAGTGAGTCTCACCGAGTTCCGCTGAACTGTGTGTAGGAGTCGCTTGGTGTCTGTAGCTGCCTCTTCCACCCCTCAGCTGTGACATCTGTGCCATGGGAACTCATCTGGTCGTACTGGCGCAATATCTGGAACATGATCATCATATTAATCATTTGAATCCTCTCAAAAATATTTTTTCAAAATTCATTAATTCGAAAAAATCACAAAAAAATCATAAAATCAAAAAACACTTACCAATATCACCCCATTTTGCGGTCGGTGGTAATACTAGATTGGGATCTCCTCAGAAATCCAACCTAGCATAAGGGTAGTCATCTATGGAGATTAACTGCTTCTCCCACCAGGAGAAGAAGTCATTGTCAAATGCAGTCCATGGGATGTCCCCACCTCCTAGACATTTCATCAAGTCAACCCACCTGCGTATTGGTGGATCTCGTGGGGTGCTGATTGAAATCGGTACTCTAGGTCGAAGTGTAGGGACCATTTCACAAAAGAAAGCACACAAAATAGTCCCATATCCGAAGTTTTTGGTCTACCCTCTCTTGATGTAAGTAATATGGCTTTTCAGGCTAGCTAGAAGGGGAGTACACCAGTCGAATACGGTGGTGAGACAATCTACCGCCAAGCTCATGGCTGGTTTCGATGACTGGTGCAGAGAAGCTGATCCATTCACTCTAGCTATAGTGAACAAGATTATCCTCAACGATAGACTCTCCACATGTTTAATTGGAATTTGACTTCCAATCTTCTCTGGATGTCCCGGGCAATATATATGTACATAGTCCTTGATCGAGAGACTGCCTTGTGTCCTACCCCTCGAATGTACTACCTCTCCCCTTCAGGAAATGCTTGTGATGAAATAAATGTCTTCCACTTCTATCTTGAGTGGCATCTGGTCAATCATAAATGAATCATCCTCGATGCTCCAGTAGTGAATGAGCATCTCAAGCAGGCGTGTGTTTGCTTTCATATTTGGCATTTTGAATAAATTTAGCAAACCATATCCCTGTAAGGCATATAAAGCATTGGGATCATTCATAACCTCATCATCCATTGAAGTATGCTCTCTTTCTCAGCAAGTGACTGGCATCCTAAAGAAAAAATGATTTTAGACCGTTAGTTTTTTTGTTTGAAATGTTTGTGGCATATACACGGGTCCATTTACACACAGTCGCGTATAGGCCCTGTGTGTACGCAGTTTTCATATATCCAACCTGCGTATACGCTGCGGTGAAATTTAAAAAAAAAAATCAACGATAAAACTTAAATTAAAAATTCTAAAACTAGTCATAATTGAATGCAAGGCAAGTATAAAGGTTACGTGGTGATTTTGGAAGGATCTGAATAGTTGAATTTGGCATATGGAAAAGTTTGCTCCTTTTGCTCCACTCCTTTGCTCTCAAACTCAAATGGTGAAAATGGTGAGTCCAAAAAACTATTTATAAGCTTTGAAAATGCAAAATTTTTTCAAAACTTGATTTTATTTGGTTTCATGTAACTTTTAACTTGGGAGCTTGGAATGTCGAGAATGGTTTGATTTTCAAGACATTTTGGACGTTTTTCGACAGTTTTGAGATGGTTCCATGACTGCTCACCCATCATGGCAGGTATCGTTTTTTCACTGGAATATAGATTAGGGAAGCCGTTTTTCCATTGCATTATGCACACTAGACTCCATTTGTCGATACACTTGCCATAGGGTTGATCCCATCGTGTTATGATTCATAAACCACTTTCACTCATCGATTTTTTAATCATGACATGGTGCTAGAGCCATCCTTTTCATGGGAATCATAGTTAGCACCTCACTAACATTTGTTGCCCATGCTGCTCTGATCTGAGTAGGCTTGGGAGTACTCTGTTGCCCCGCCATGACTTATGCGATGAAGGCTCATTCCTCTTTTCTTCTTCGCTTTGTTCTGGCCTTATACCCTAGAGGCTCCTTTGTGTTGAGTTGTACTACTGCATTGCATTTTGACCATTTGCAACCTTTTGGCCTTAAGCCGGCTTCACTTGGACTCATGTTTAAGCCAACTTTTGACCATGACTACTGCGAAATCAAACTTGCATGCCCTTGCCTTCTGCAACTTGACACACCTTGATCCGTGGAAGGAACACACCTTTGAGTGTCTTTGACCAGTTTTCACCTCCCTACATTGAGCATAGGAACGTTCCAATCCCAGGAACTAGATCATCTATTTCACCGACACTCGTTCTTTCCACTGTACTATAGGATTCTTTTATTCTTTCTCCAGCTTAAAGAAAAAGACAAAAGAATTATATATTCCAAAAAGAGAGGGAGCAGGACAATATTTCCACTTATTTTTGGGAGCTAGAGTCAGTCATGTCACCCTTGAACAAAGCACTCAAAACAAAGTCTCCTCCATTTGGGCAGGATTTAGTTTGACTTAGGTATGCCTTAACCTTGTTATTGAGTCAGTTCTCCCCTGATTGATTATCTCTTCCAATAATATGGAGGGTTCGTTCATGCCTCCTGCATGACGAACTTATACAGAGTCATCATATGCTGCCACATAGTCATATTGAGTCATGCTTTTATTCAAGGGAAGTTAGCTTGAGTCGACCTCTCTATGGTGTCCCTTGACTCATTTTTCAGTTGGTCATCCTTGGTTTTCAGTATCATGTCTATCATCACATCAGTTATATTGGTCCTTTACTCATGATGGTTTGAGAAGGTCCCCATTGACTTCTTGCAGGCAAGTCTTGTCCTTATCGACGATGACATCTTGCTCTAAGGACAGGCCTAGAGCTACACCCTGGCCCTATTTTAATTATTGATAGGTCACCTTGTGCTCAACATCGATCATTATCATTGGTCTTTGACTGAGTGGTTTCCCTTGTGTTCAACATTAGCTTACATTATCACACATTGGGATTTGTGTAGTACCTTGGTTTCCATTTGACCCTATTGGTGGATACCTCGCCTTTGTGTCAGCTTTCATTATTGGTTGGTTTAGAGTGTTTATGTCGTGCACTAGCTACATCTTGTGTAAGCCGGAAATGTGCTTCGGTCGGGTTACTACATCTTTTTCGTCCGATTCCTTCCACATTATTGGCCTACGGGTTACACTCGCGCTAGATTGATGAAGGATGCCTTAATGCCTTCCTTCTAGTGGATCTTTCCCTATCGACTATGACTCATTGCTCTGGGGCAAGATCTAGAGTCCATTTGGCAGTACCTTGGGGTTTGCAGTCATTAGTGGCAGATCCTTCACTATCGACAGTGGGAAACCATCATTGTCTCCTGATTGATAGATTCTTACAGGTGTTCGACTCCAGCTCATCTATTCACACTTATTAGATTGTACTGGGTACCTTGACACTCGTTATCATTATTGGTGAGTAGTCTCATGTTTATTAACGGTATACATCAATGACCGGTAATCAAATGATTTCTCACATGGTCAACTCTAGATCATTTATTCCCATAGTGTAGAAATGTACCATGGCGGTCGGTGAAGACCTCAGGTTGCATCAGCATTCATTGGGTCACTTGATAGTTGTTCCTGTTACTGCTAGTTGATACCACTCTACATTATATGTTGTTGTCATTCATGGCGACATTCTATATGCTGGCACCTGAGTTTGCAGTGTAGTACCATCCTACTCCATCATGTCCATTTGGTACCTTTTGTGATCAGTCTTTGATATCCGTGATCCGGTTCATTGTTCAGCACCATTGACATTCTTATATGTGATATTCAGACATGCCCTTGTTCGATTGTGATCAGATGATCCATTATGTATTTTCCAGTCCTTTATACTTGTATACTTAGTGGATCCGCTTGTACTTGATATGCGGACATGCTTTACTTTCTCTGAGCATGGGTATGCCCACCTCAGACAGTGTTTCTTTCTGATCTCCTTTTGTGGCTTGGCACGCTGAACTCTGGAGAAGTCCTTCTCAGTTTTTGGCAGATTTCCTTTCCATTAACTTGCTTAATACATTTCGACCATCATGTACCCCTTCTGACCTCATATATTAGGGGGCATTTGTTATAGCTCCAAACCTCACTCTCGATGTTTGTGATGCTGCAGTCATGGCCTAGGGTGACCCCTCCTTCTAGAACTGGTCCAAATATTCAAAAAATAGTGTTTTACTCCCTATACGTGACATTGCCCTGAGCTAAACACATGTGTACGCGGGTCTGTGTATACCCAACCTGCGTATATGTCTTAAAACACTTAAAAAATTTAAAACTCCTCAATTTCGGGTGGAGATCGCGGGTTTTACCTGCTGATTAACTAATAGTGCCTATGGCCCAACTGTTTCCAACGAATTCCCAACTAAAAACTATTTTGGGAGAAGTATAAAATGGCTTCAATGGGAAGGCCTAAGGGAGGAGAGAATAGAGAGAAAGATCACCGTGCTGAGATTTTACCTGACCAGGTCTGAAGATCATTGTGCTTCCAGCACTTCCCCCATTTACTGGTAACCCTTGTTTCCTTGTGTGATGATGTCTTTCTACTACTTGGGAGATCATGGAGTAAGTCATGGAAGGAGTTTGTTGAAGGCTTGAGACTGGACGAATCCAGAGGACGGTTCCGCTTGGAGCCTGCGAAAGGACGAATTAGGTGAAATCATTCCTTTCTATACTTTAGTTATTTATAATAAAAGAAACACTTGTCTTGTTCCTCATATAAATATTCTTCATTTTCACGATGTCAATGTTATAATTCATATGTGAATGGTTGCTTTTAATTGTATAATTAACTACCTTTCCTTATGTTATGAAGATGATTTCTTTATCATGCTTGGTCAATATACTGCTATACTTTCTAGAATTATTTGTTTTGCAGGTTGAAGGACTGAAAGGAACTCCAAGAGGGTTTGGACCCTAATTGGATCTTCTCAAACGAAGGACCCCCAGGTGCACCCCTCTTCATGTAATTTGTTTATACTAGCATCATGGCTGTATGGAATGTGTGTTTCTCTCTGTAAATAATCTCTGATCTACTAGGGTATCAACCCAAGACCCTAGGGGAGTTTATCCCTTAACACTAAGAAATACTTTAGACCATTTAAAAGGAATTACCCTGCTGATCCTTAACCTCCAAATGCTATATCAAATGTTGAATCATATGAAGAGGAAGATGAAGTTTCAACAAATGAAGAGCAAACAGATGACGAAGAAGTGGCAGAGTTACAAGGAATGTGGGATTTTATACTTCCCAACGAAGAAATGCAATAAGCATTTCCTGTTGCCACCCGATGTAAAAACCTTGTTGATTTTCCGCAAAAAAAAACCAAAGCAGAAGGCTTCAATGCTGCCTCTCAAGGAAAAAACAACAGTTAAGAAATCTTCACCAAAATCCACTCAAACTACTCCTTCTCAATTGTACTCTTCACCTTCAACTAAAACCTTGATAGCATCTGATGAAATGGAATATAATATTATTGATGATATGAAAAATACTAGGGCAAACATCACCTTTCATGAGCTTAGCAAATTGAAACATCAACAAAAGATACTCCTTAAGGAACTCAAAGCAGTATCTACTTCACCTCTTTTTGCTGATGTGATCTCACACACTGCCCAAGAAATGGGAAGACCCCTTAGCACCTCTTTAAACAAAATTGATCCAACCGACATAGCTCTGATTGGAGGAAGATCTAAATCACATACTCCTCCATTTATCCTTACTTTTGAAATTTTTAATAGGAACTTACACAACCCTTTAGTTGATTCAGGAGCTTCATCTAACATTTTACCTAGAAAAGTTTGTGCAAAGTTGAATGTTCAGTCCCAAAAATATGTTGGGCACATTGTGCAATTAGATCGGTAACAGGTCAAAGTTGTTGGGGAACTTAATCAAGTAACCATTAGACTCTCGTCAAAGCCAAATTCTTTCATGTCATTTACATTATTGTAGCTAACATTCCCGAGTTCTATGGCTTAATCCTTAGTAGAGACTGGTTAGAAAAGCTTCACAACTATTTTGCGACTGACTAATCTCACATGTGGCTTCCCTATAATGGCAAGCCAAACCAAATAAGGGTTGATTGTAAAAAATATCAAAATTACATAGTCACAGAGCTATAAGGAGAAAATGAACCAGTTGCGTATAGCAACAATATCATTAGAAACTACTCAATAGAATCATTTCTAGGAAATTTTAATGCTTATACTTCACCTTTCTTGGAAAACTCTGTTGTATCTCAAATTGAAAACTTTTCCCAAATAGATACTTCTAAGTGTGTAAATTTTGTAGATAAACTTGTAGTTAGCTCTTTATTTTTGAAATTATTTTTTGATGGATGTAAATCCAGTGATGGAGTAGAAGTAGGATGCATATTAGTTAGCTCAGAAGGGGAAAGACTATGCTAGAATGCAGACTTGAATTTGATTGCACAAACAACACTGCTGAATATGAAGCATTAGTTCAAGGTTTGTATAAAGCCATTGGACTTAATATCAAACACCTCCAAGTGTTTGGAGATTCAGAAATTGTGATAAAGCAAGTAAGAAATACCATACACTGTTTTTTAGGACATTTGAAACACTATCAATCGTTAGTCCAAGACTTGACTTCCCACTTTACAACGTTTACTATTTCCCTTATTCCAAGACTCCAAAATGCAAGAACCAATCTCTTAGATAATGTGGCTTCCAAGCTTATTCCACCAGGATATTATAGTCCTGATCGCTTTTCTATTGAATTGATTTTTAGGCCTTCTATTCCCGACAGTATCACCAACTAGAGAGTCTTTAATAACGATCCAGATATCATAAGCCTTTTGACATCAGAAGGCTCTTATGATGACCAAATAGTTTACAAAGACCAACATGACAACCAACTTAAGAAAGAAATAGCCAATAATGTTATACCAAAGTCTGTGGTAAAGTTGGAAGATTTATATGAACTCAAGGACATATTTAAATGACCCACCAATTCAAAACTTCAAAGTACAACTCTGAGGTTTGAATTGATTAACCTTGGAACTGACCTGAAACCACAAAATATTAATCTAGGCCTCAGACTTACATCATATGAGAAATCATTTGTTATACGTTTGTTGAAGAAATATAAGAATGTCTTCACATGGAACTATGAAGATCTTAAAATGTATGACACTTCTATTATTCAACATATCCCCAAGACATCTGATGAAAAACATGTTTAGCAAAAATTAAGAAAAATCCATCCTAATTTAAAAAATCAAATTAAGTTTGAATTAAACAAACTCCTAAAAGCCAAGATTATTTTCCCTGTCAGACACTCCAGGTGGGTCTACAATCTTGTCCCAGTCAGAAAGAAGAACGGAAATATTTGGATATGTATAGACTTCCGAAATTTAAACAAATCATGTCAAAAGGACAAATTTCCATTGCCTCATATGGAACAGATATTGGAATCAGTTGCAGGCTTAGAACTAATGTCTTTCCTGGATGGATTCTCAGGTTATAATTAGAACCTAGTACATCTAGATGACTAGCTGAAACTACGTTCAGGACAAAATGGGGCACTTATGCTTATCAAAAGATGCCATTTGGACTAATTAATGTCAGTGCTACTTTCCAAAGATCCATGGACATAGCCTTCAAAGGTTTTGTAAATAAATCAGTAGTAATCTACTTAGATGATATAGCTGCATATTCCGAAAAGCACAGTAATCATGTGAGAGATTTAAAAAAAAATCTTTGGGCATTGTCAAAGGTATGGAATTTCTCTTAATCCTAAGAAATATTTCTTCGCATTAAGTGAAGAAAAACTCCTTGGATTCATTGTATCCAAAGTAGGGATTCACATTGACCCTGATAGGATAAGAGAAATCTCTGAAATTCCTTTACTTCATAACAAAAAATCAATGCAATCTTTCCTAGGTCAGATAAATTTTGTTAAAAGATTTGTCTCCGTATTCTCACGAATTGTTTTACCTCTTCAATCTATGATAAATAAAAGTTATCTTTTTAAATGGGGAGATGCAGAACATGAATCTTTTGATTTGATTAAACAAGAAATCATTAATGCTCCCTCCTTTGCGACTCTAATTTTTTCAAATCATTTCATTCTATATACTTTCGCTTCCGAGAAATCGTTTGTAGCCATATTGACACAAGTCAATGAAGAAAATTTGAAGCTCCAATCTCTTTGTTTAGCTCCAATTTGCTAGGGGTTGAATTGAATTACTTAGATGTTGAAAAACAAGCTTTTGTTGTTTTCAAATCAATAAAATGCTTTAGACCTTTCTCCTCAAAACCCACACCAAAGTAATAGTGCCATTCTCAGTAGTGAGAAATTTGTTGATACAAAGGGATGTAGGGGAGAAGAGAGCAACTTGGGTGACAAATATGCAAGAATATGACACTGAAACCAGACTAGCAAAACATGTAAAAGGTCAAGGTTTTTGCAGGATGTTAGCAGGAGCATCTGATTTATCAAAACTACAAGACTCGGATGATGATGTGCAAGTATATGAGGTAAGCCTTAATGACACTGAGTCAAGTTATGCTTATATCATATTCTCCTTAAGAAATGGATATGCCCCAACACAATTAAATTATAAGAAGAGAAGGGCCTTCAGGCTAAAAGCTAGAAAATATCAAATCGTCAATGATGTGTTGTTTCGAATAAAATATGATTTTGTTTTACTTAGATGTCTTGAAAAATCTGAGGCAGAAAATATGTTGCAGGAACTCCATGATGGACCAGTTGGTGGAAATTTTGGAGGAGATACCACCGCACATAAAATCCTGCACGCTAGCTATTACTGGCTAACATTATTCAAGGATACACGAAATTACGTAGGGATGTGTAAAGTTTGTCAGACAGCTTCTGGGAGACAGAGAAAACCTGCATTACCATTACATCTAGTCAATATTGAACAACCATTTGAGAAATGGGGATTAGACATAATAGGTGAGATCGTTCCTCGTTCTTTTAAGCAACATAGATATATCCTTACAACAATTTATTACTTCAAAAAATGGGTGGTAGCCATTCTGTTATAGACATTTTTGTGCCTCACAGCATTGAGCATGAAATGTCCATAATCTAAGGGATCTAAAGTCCCTAAACATGTTGTTCCTACCCCTAGAGGAACAAGGCTAACAAACCACAGCAATTCACAAAAGTTCTCCACCGGAAACTGCTCAAAAACAAGTCAATTCAGGATCATTTCAGTGGCTACACTAGCTGTTTGCGCTGAATGTCAAAGCCAACACTGGCTACCTGCGTTGAATGTCAAAGGCAACACTGGCTACCTACGCTGAGCGAGAGTGGACATGTGGCAAGTTCATTTCTCAAGGTGTCAGAACCCAGGAAGCTTCCAAAATGACACTTGCCTCAGGGAATTCGACTGGTGATGAGTAAGAGGTTCCAAATCTCCAAGTGGAAGCAAGAACCTCCAAGTGGAATCAAGAACTGACAGAGGGAGGGGACACTAGTCATATCTCAAGCTGACTCATCCTCTCTCCAAACATCTATATATGGATCTCTCCTCCATGAGATCTAGAGGCTGGAATTTTGTTATTGCAAAGAATTGCTGTTGGTTTGAGATTGGAATCATTGGGTGCTTAATGCTTTGAAGGGGGTGAAGATAGGAATTCCATTTTCTGGGAAGGAGATGCTGGATTGGAGCCCTCTGGGTTGTATCTCTTCCTGAACCTTATTATTCATCAATAAAGCTATCTTGGTTTCTCCTATATACTGATGTATTTTTGATGTATGATTGCATTAGTATGTTTAGTTTATTTCTAGTCCTGAACTAGTTATGAATATGAATCCATGTCTTGTGTAGTGTTCTCTTCTTGTAGCTGGGAACTCTCCAAGAGAAGAGAAGCCGGATCGAGGGACAAACAGAAGACACCGGTTAGTCCATCCATCTCTCTCTTCATTCTTAATTCATAAATGAAGAATACTAGAATCACTGTCTCTGTTTGTTGCTAAGGCACTGTCACACCTTAGGTGGATAGGATCGTCTTGCATAGGCATTTTTCCCCACAACAAATTGGCGACTCCACTGGGGAGATCTGTTTAGTCATTTTATTTGTGTTTCTATCATTGTTTGTTTCATAGACTCGACAGCAACAATCGAACTGCATCTGATATTCCCGGATGCAAAGTAGACAGTTACTGCTTTGATCCAATCACTGGACTTGTCTATGGTCTGAACAATGGACTCACAAATGATTTGATGATCCTTTGTGATAGATCTTAGTACTCCCTCAAAGCATCCCTTTGATTGCACCTTGCTTGTTGCTTTTATTTGGCCTGAAACAGTAGATTAAATAGCAATCTGTGACCCAGAACCAGTGCGAAACGAGAGTTTCTCCTTCAGCGCAGACCCAGTGAAGGGATTCTGCATTTTAACACAGGTCTCGTGAAGGATACCTGCGCTGAATGTCAAAACCCCTGTGTTGAGGTTGCGCTGAACCAGTTTGGCCTTGTGCAGCTGGGGTTCTCTGCTCTGTTTTGCCTTGTTTTGATCTCTGATTTTTGCAGCTTGTAACCAGCATAGGTACCAGTCTAATAACTCTTTTTCTCTGCTTAAATTTCGCCTCCTTTTGTACAAAAAGACTGTGAGTGTTTTTATGTGTTTGTGGCGTCATTTACAGTTTTCCTTTGCAAGAGTGAAATAGTCATCCTGTAGCCCTTGATTCAAATCTGTTGATTGTGATCTTAGGAGAGAGTTCATTGGCTATTTGTAGTTGATTATACATTTCCTTTTGCATTCGGTTTGAGTTTGTCTCTTTTAAGTGTCGAAACAAGTCTTCATTTTGAAAATCGTTAAGTGTTGTAATCTCTTCTACCCTCTCTGATTTCGAAAAAGTAAACTTGTTTGTATTTGTCATTTAAAAGCAAATTCAAAGTTGTACAAAAAGCTTTCTTTGTAGGCATCAATACTAAGAAAGCGGAAAACAAACACCTGCATTGTGCATTTGCATCTTGATAGTTTGCATGTCTGATTTAGGAAAAGTGCATTAGAGTGTGCTGATTGCTCTTTGAGAAAAGATGGTGTCTTTCTTTTCCCTTAGTAGCTAGGGTTTTCAAAGTTGGAAAGATATAAAGCTTGCTTATCATCTTTAGACTGCATTTAGGAATTGTATCATACATCTCGTGGTGAACCTTGAAAGGCAAACTTCTAAAAAGATCAACTTAAAATAAATTGAATGAACTTAACAACGCTTTGCAACATAACGCACAACATAGAGGTCTAGACTAGAGATGTGTTCCGGCGTCGTAAAGCCTGGTGATTGTCAATCTCGTTGATGGTGGGTGATTCCCCCTGAGGGACGATAGCGCCAGTACGGATTGTGCTCCCACGTACCGTCGTGTATATATTGGGAGACCCCTATAGGCATAAAACCTTTATCCTTAGGAAGCCATGTCGGCCGCCTTACTGATCGCAATGCACTGAACACAGCATTCAGGAAGATCGACCGCCCGTACCCTAAAATGTATTCTGCGGTTTTGCGAAAAGTTTGGCACACCCTCTGCCTAGAACTCCAGAGCAGTTCCTTTTGGCCTTTTTCAGACTCTATAACGGAAAAAGTCCATCCGAGCATTTGTCACTTCGGGCTCGTTAAAACATCGAAGGAGACTAGATTCATCTTTAGCTTTTTCTCGACTCTTTAAAATTGAAAAAGCAAGTTGTGTCTAAAGCGTCGTTAAAATTTATTTTAAACGGGACAATCACCCTTTATTCCTGCGTTGATCTTTAGGTTGAAAAATGGAGCACACCAACCAAGGAGTTCCCCTTGGTAGAAATCCTAGTCCCTTCTCCTCTTGAGGAGATGTTGGTGCGCCCGATATGGCCACATTGTCACTTCCAGGACTGACAATTGGCCTGCCGGTCTGGCTCTTTTCAACCAATGTCGTTCAAAACACCACTATTCCTGAATAGTCAAGTCAACAGTTAGACCAGACCAGAGTTGCCCACCAACCTTCTACTTCATCTAATTCTTCCTCTCCTCCTTTCTCTTCGCTTGACGGAACTGGTAAAACAAAAAACTAGGTTCCTAAGGAGAAGAAGGAAAAGAAGAAGAGAGAGAAGAAGAAGAAGGAGCCAAAAGCGACTGGGGGCAAACAAGGGTCGTCTAACAAAAATCCACACACAGCACAGACTAGGCCTAAATCACCATGTGTCATATGCAAGGGAGACCACTTCCACAGAGATTGTCCCTGCATCCCTCGGATACTAAGGGACTGGTCCCCCCGTTTGCACAATTCGGTAGCGTCAACCTCTGATAGCCATGTTGACTGCTCACCGTCAACTAGTGAAAGTGAAGCCATAGGACAGAGGGGGAAAGCTAGATTTCCCTGCAAACTGTGTGAAGGCGACCATGCCATCCACCGTTTTCCCTTCTTAGACGAGGCTAAAAGAGTTCTGGAAGATCGCCCGATTTTACGAGCGCAACTTCCTCCTGGATATCAAAAACTCCTGCCAAGTCCTTCACTAGTTGAGAACCCGGCTGGCTCGCCCAGGTGGTCAGCCGAAGCACCTATCATTGAAGATGAACCGTCTGAATCCATACCTGACGAAATTCAAAAGGTTGAGACGGCAGTTGACCCGGTTTTGCCTTCAGAGGCTCTATCTTCGAATGATACCATCGCAGAGGAGAATAAAGACGACACCGTCCAAATTCTCTTCATCAACATAGGCTCCGACGAACAAGGGGGAAATTTGCCCATTCCTTTATCGTAGGAAGGAACTTCGTCAGAGTCATACCCGGCCGTCTATTCGGTCCCACCACCAAGCAACCTAGTTGTCTCGTTCGACTGGAACCAACTAGGCAGACCCCGGTTGCCAGCAAGCATACCATTCAGAATTATCGTTCAAATATGCAGAATGGTAATGGCTGGCACTATCATTGATGAGGGGGCATCTGTGAGTATCTTTTCCTCTATTGCTTGGAAAGCGCTTGGTTCGCCAATGCTTTTGCCTGAAATGAGAAATCTATCAGGCTTTGATAAAGGAACCAGTCGACCTTTAGGTATCCTCCCCAATGTGCCCATAACATTGAAAGGGAAGACCGTTCAAATGAACGTGATGGTCGTTCAAGGACCCTTGGATTATAACCTACTCCTTGGACAAGACTATATATATTGCATGGGAGCTATCGTCTCCTCACTCTTTAGAGTAATGTGTTTTCCGCATGAAGGAAGAATGGTCAAGCTCGTGGACCAACTTTCATTTCCCGGATCACGCATCGCAAATAGTCATGTACCATCCCTAAATGGTCTATTCATGCAAGAAGTGTCTCAACCCACGGTCCGTCCTCCTGATGAGCGCAAGTAATCCAGGAGGATATGGCTGGAACCCAGGGGGCATGCGTCCTTGTCTGCTTCGGCAGGAAAACTTTGGGTATAGGGTAGGTTTCCGCGGGAGAATATGACTAGTCCGTACCCCGTCCGTGGTTGGAAGTGGTGTTGTTCTGGAATAAGATTATTTTGTCAAAGCTATGTGAGAGGACGGGCGTCATCACTCACCTTTGTCTATTTTAGTAGATATCACCGAAGAAGTGTTCTGTTGAAAGAATAACAGAACAATCTTTGGGTAGCCTGAAAGAGGTAGGCCTCTCCCGGTAAAACAAATGTTTTATCTGCAAATTGAGGGGTAACCTTGAAATTGTACTTTATGCCTGGGGGCATGCAAACCTTTTGGAGTGCAAGCAAGGGGCGGCTATTTATTTTTTAAATTTTTAGGTCCTCCCTTTAAACCTGTAGGTCTAACCCTTTAAACTCGTAGGATTAGTCGTTTCCGAACTTGCATAACGAAAGGATCTGGAGCAAAGCTTTGTGAGATGAAGCTCCATAAAAAATAGAATCTTAATGAGACACTCTTATCATATGACTGGGTAATCGAGCAGTTTTAGCACACAGTTCATGCTCGTTAAAAAATAAACGCAAGATCCGAGCAGTTTTAGCGCATAGTTCATGCTCGTTAAAAAATAAACATAAGATCGAGCAAATGTTTCCACCCGCATTTAAGCTCGTTAAAAAATGAACTATCCCGGTAAATAACCACTGTGAATGTAATATCATCAGCCATTAAAGCCTTGGTCGTGTTTGCACCGTCACCTCCACTTTTCCATTGGCCGATCGTTCACCTCCATATGTTTGTTTACCCATTTTGAGGAACAGCTGCGAAGAGTGACTTCACCTAGCCATCCTTGTGACACTGCCGTGATTGGAAAATTCCAACCTGTACCTGGAATCAGCTGCTAACCCTGTTTATCACTCGTTCCTCAAAAGATGAGTCTTCTTTAAGCTCTTTTCAACTGACTCGTAAAATATGAAAAGATTGCCGAGTCCTTGGCCTTCCAGCTCGTTAAAGGGACAGGAAGTGCTATCCCTCCTCTAGATTTTAATCTTTTTGGACCTGAGGGATTATTGCACAAAAAGATCGAGCACTTGTTTTATTCGGCTCGTTAAAACTATCGAAAACTCATCCCTTCTGTATTGTTTTATACTTTTTCGGACTCAAGGGATTAGATGACAAAAAAGGACTTTTGGAGTTAACTTTATGTACCTTTTCAGACTCTCTAAAAATGAAAAGGACCGAGTTATCTTTGTCGCTAGACTCGTTAAAATCATTAAATAGCGACAAACTTGTCTTTAGACGAGAACGAGTTTCACTATCGCTAGGCTCGTTAAAACATAGCGATGGGCTTGCCCGAAGGGCAGGTTATAGAACAAGCATATGTTATCCTCCTCAAGCTTGACAAAAATAAAGAGGTACTGGTCAGCAATGATTGGGAAAAAATTGGGAGAAACTCAAGAAAACTTTGATGGTAGCAAGTCGCTCTTGAACATGACACTTTTCCTCCGTACCACAATCGGGTTGGGTTGTTTCATTCACCGGTCACATCCATGGTCTCGCCATACCATCCATATTTGGGGTAATGCTACCAATCCATCGCATCGGTGTCGCCATATGTTCAAGAGAAGTCGTTCAGAAAAGTCAACCGTGTCCCATCCACTGCCATACATTATCCTTCATCCTTTCATGACCGCCACCCTGAATCATATGTCACAGATCGTTTTCACCTCCATCAAAATCATTAGCTCCATTCCGTGTCACTGATGTGGGATTCATTAAGGCCCTCCTTTGAAGGATCACTTCTTGTCGACATCAGCTCATTATCCAAGAAGTTGATCTAGGAACAACCCCTTCAGTACTTTGAAGCTTGCATGCCTCAATGGCAAGTTTCTCACTTCCGGCGACAGGTATACATCAATGACCTTCGACCGAAAGATTTTGCGTGGTGTTCGACGCCAAGTCCTTTATTCACACCACGTGAATTGTACTACAGTACCTTGAGGGTCATTATCATTATCGGTGATTCCTCTCGCGCTTGTTAACGGTTTACATCATTGACCGGTAATCAAGCGATGTCTTTCCATGTTCGACTTCAGAACAATTGTCACATGGATCAACTTGTACTTAGAGTGAAGATCGAACGAGTTTGAAGACCCCGGATCTAGTTTCATCCATCCGGGCTGCGATATATATTCAGGAAAGATAAAGACATTGACATATACATCATTGCAGCAGATAATCATCCTACTCAAAGGATGATAATTTCATCAAAATTATCAGTCTACCACCAGACGATTGTCTGTTCTATGTCTAGAAAAATGAATTTATAAAGCTGAGCATGGGAATGCCCACCTCAGCTAGCTCATGAAAGCAGTATGAAAAATAATGTATTGTATTGTATCTTATTACAGGTCTCCTCCCAGCATTGGATGAACTTCGGATCACCCTGATAAAGCATTTCACCCGATAAGCAGCCTCATACTTTAGGGGGCAACTGTTATAGACATTTTTGTGCCTCACAGCATTGAGCATGAAATGTCCATAATCTAAGGGATCCAAAGTCCCTAAACGTGTTGTTCCTACCCCGAGAGGAACAAGGCTAACAAACCACAACAATTCACAAAAGTTCTCCACCAGAAATTGCTCAAAAACAAGTCAATTCAGGAACATTTCAGTGGCTACACTAGCTGTTTGCGCTGAATGTCAAAGGCAACACTGGCTACCTGCGCTGAGCGAGAGTGGACATGTGGCAAGTTCATTTCTCAAGGTGTCAGAACCCAGGAAGCTTCCAAAATGACACTTGCCTCAGGGAATTCCACTGGTGATGAGTAAGAGGTTCCAAATCTCCAAGTGGAAGTAAGAACCTCCAAGTGGAATTAAGAACTGACAGAGGGAGGGGACACTAGTCAGATCTCAAGCTGACTCATCCTCTCTCCAAACATCTATATATGGATCTCTCCTCCATGAGATCTAGAGGCTGGAATTTTGCTATTGCAAATAATTGCTGTTGGTTTGAGATTGGAATCATTGGGTGCTTAATGCTATGAAGGGGGTGAAGATAGGAATTCCATTTGCTGAGAAGGAGATGCTGGATTGGAGCCCTCTGGGTTGTATCTCTTCCTGAACCTTGTTATTCATCAATAAAGCTATCTTGGTTTCTCCTATATACTGATGTATTTTTGATGTATGATTGCATTAGTATGTTTAGTTTATTTCTAATCCTGAACTAGTTATGAATATGAATCCATGTCTTGTGTAGTGTTCTCTTCTTGTGATCTTGCAGAAACCTCTTGAAGCTGGGCGAGCGAGAAGGCAAGTAGCTGGGAACTCTCCAAGAGAAGAGAAGCCGGATCGAGGGACAAACGGAAGACACCGGTTAGTCCATCCATCTATCTCTTCATTCTTAATTCATAAATGAAGAATACTAGAATAGCTGTCTCTGTTTGTTGCTAAGGCACTGTCACACCTTAGGTGGATAGGATCGTCTTGCATAGGCATTTTTCCCCACAACACATTCCACTCAAGGTAGCCAATTCTAAAAACATCATTGAATTCATCAATCAATTTATCATTACTAGATTTGGTCTGCCATCTTCCCTGATGTTTGATAATGCATCTTATTTTTTAGGCACTGCTATGATAGAATTTTCTTGTAAAATAGGTTTTAACCTTAAATACTCTACTAACTACTAACCACAAGGAAATGGGCTAGCTAAATCTACAAAAAAAATCTCATAAGGATTATTAAACAAACTTTTGACCAAAATCATAATCATTGGCGTAAGTCTTTAATATTTTCTCTATGGGAAAATCGAATAACTCATAAGGCCTCCATTGGCACTTCTCCTTTTAATTTGGTCTATGGGAAAGAAGCCATCCTACTTACAAATGTAGTTATTCCCTCTCTAGCGCTAGTTCAGTTCATTGAAGAAACGCCTTCCTCTTCTATGCAAGTTAGACAATTTCAAATCCTTAAACTCAAAGAGGAAAGGGAAAAGGCCAGAATCACACACACACATCATCAATAGTTAGTCAAAGCTTCCTTTGATTCAAATTATGTAAGTTCAAAATATTTTCAACTCGGAGACCTAGTATTGAAATGGGATAAAGCCCACGAGAAAAAGGTAAGCATATGAAGTTCCAACAAATGTGGCTTGGCCCATTTTAGATTGTGGAACAAACAAGCCCATCAACTTTTTTATAGCAGGATTTATCAGGAAAGAGAGAATTTCTACCTGTTAATGGGCAGATCTTAAAGAAATATTTTCCATAGAAGATGATCTCTTATATTTACTATATGTTATTTCCTTTATTTTATTTTTCTAGAAAGAATAATACAAGTTGAAAAACATTTACTTTTGGATTTACAAATAATAGTCTCTTTTTTTTTTTCGCTTGTATAAGTGAAGATTGTTATGAAAGTGACTTTCACACATAAAATGTAGGGTTAAGTTCTATTGCACTAAAATTTCTTGTTCTCTGCCAAAATTATTTGATCGTTGATGAAGCTTAACTTTAGAAACAAACATTGCCTCTACATCAGTCAAGAAAAGTATCAATAACAAAACAAAGTCTCTCTACAGAAAAGCATCTTTAAACTCTATAATTGTCATCCAGGAGATCTTAAGGAGCCAATGATTCTCCCCATCTATTCAGTTTTCATTTTTTAGAGTGTAATTCTAAAATATACTTAAAACTTAAAGGATAAGAGGTCTCATCAAGATCCAGCTTACCATGATCATAAGGTTATAACTAGCTGACATTACCAATAATGCATATCAAAACATGGTAATGGCTTGAGATTGTATTAATCAAAATGCAAGGGGTCTCATTAAGAGCGAGCTTGTCTAGTTAAGTTATAATCAAGTGAATGGCATTGTCAATTTTGGTTACCAAACCAAGACATTGTCCTTTAAGGGATAAAAAATGAAATTTTGAAGAAAAATAATTATTTTAGAAAAGAAAAGGAAACAAGTATATAAATCTGAGCTTATCTTTAAAATTTGTATTCTGACCTAGGTGCGATACTGAATCATTATTGGTTAAAAGGTAAACCTGTCAAGGCTATAAATGCCTACTGGCAGCAGAGGCTCTACCTATGACAACTCAGTGTACCAAAAACTGATCTCTGAAGAGCCTCCCTATTTTTATCTTTAAAACCAAGTAATGACTGATGTAGACAAACTTTCTTATGTAAGAGGATAATCAAAAGGATGATAGTTAAGTGAATGTTGTTTAAATATTCAAAGAGCAGTATGACTTATCTTATATTTCATGTAATTTTTATTTTCTAAACCATCTTTATTTTAGAAGTTTTTAGAAATTTCAAAAAACTCTCAGAGATAACCAGTTCTTCCAAGTGAATCGCCAATCGTTGTGCTATTCAGAAACCCCATTTATTAGTAGTAGTAGTCAATATTACATTAATAAATGGGGGCCCTTCAAAAAATACTTCCAAAAATAATTTTAGCATTTAGGCATTTTCCTTATTAAATTTTGGATTAAAATGAGATATCAATCAAAAACCTTTTCGAAAAACTAGTAAATATATGCCTTTCTCTCATATCGCATGATCAAACGTGATTGAAAGCCTTTCTAATCCACCAAATCTAGCGAAAAGCGATCAAAAGATGACTCTGTGCTATAACACTTCAAAACTAGTACATTTCTTATATAAACTAAGTCCTAAGGCATTTTTATTGAAACTAAGGCCTACATAGCATATCGCTATTCTTAGAAGGTGCACCTTAACAAGTTACCTTAAAATGTGCAAGATGTGAAATTGTGATGATAGCATTTCCCTTATCGCATCACATTTCAAACATTTAGAAGAGCAAAAATAAGTTACCATCTATCGAGATTCCGAAATGCGATTGAAACCTGAACCCACTCTCGAGATACATCACAGAAAAGTATTTAGGTTCGCTGCTTAATAAAAGGCGCTTTACACAAGAAAAACCTAAGAAATGAGCTTGATTCGGATTTAAACAGGAACACAAAAAATTACAGAGATAACCATAAACATAGAGATGCAGAGGAAATAATAATTCATTTCATTAATGTAAAATATTGAAATATGCTTACAAACAACAATGGAAATAAACCAACTAGGGCGATGGTAGCTTATCTCTGAGAAGAGATGTTGCAGCTACGTGCCTTTGAACTGTGTTACAATGAGGCTTGAAGGCCTATTTATTGTTGATAAACAATGGAAAACCCTAACATCCAAAACCCTAACCCTAGAAGATGAAACACCAAATTGTGGGCCCCGTTTGGGTAAATTGGTACATCAACATCCTAGGGTCGTAACTTTGGCATACGATCTCCATTTGATGCACACAATATCTCGTTAGAAATATCTATCTGAGAACTATGAATTTTGGACTCCCAGTTTTCCCAAAAAAACGTCGTTTAGGGCCTATGGACTCAGTAACTTACTTGAACCTTTGAAGTGGACGATAGAGCGAAAGCTTCCTCAAATCAACCTGAGATATGCGCGGACTTACGCGACCCTTTCGCTTCTCCAACGCGCCTTATAATCTCACTCCTTGAGATGATCTTGGAACAGAACTGTCCTCAGACAGGCGGCCCAGCAGGCTTCAATATTAATTCAAGCAAAATATTACATACCTGATTAAACCTCAAGATTAGAGCTTTCTAGTATCTAGTCTGAGAGCTCAAAATACAAACACACACTCACACTCACAACACTCGATGCTTAGACTATCTACAACACACTTATTTATAAGACATATGAGAATAATTGAGGGTCCTTGTCTGACATTACTTAGCCATGACAGTGTCTACTCAATATTCTCGAGTACAATAAAAGAAAATGCACTGATAAAAAGAAGACGCACTACCAAGGTCCTTTTGGACTTCGGTCACTATCATAATCTGATGTGAATTCGGAATCTGGCGGAGTCCTTTGTCTTTCCCAAGATGATGTAAGCCACAATACGTAATATTTTTCCCAAGTGGGGTCGTTCTGTTCCTGAGCATCTTGGTACATGTCTATGAACACGGTTTCTTTTTCCTCGGATACTTTCTCTTTACCTTTTGAACTGGTTAGGACTATTGAAGATTCTTCTTTGAGTGGTGCGCGTGATGACTGTCTTGTGTTGAACTTTACCGTATCTATCGTGACTCTTAGATTCTTTTGAGGAAACAAATAATCATCTTTGTTCCATCTGTTAACATAAGCAAATGGATCAACTTCAATATTAAGGAAAGAATCATTTTTACTTTTCCGAAAGTCGGGAAAGGACTGAACTGACAACTCCACTCCATCCAATAGTTCCCACTTGAAGATCTGGAACATACTGACTGATTGCTCGATGGCTGCTTGTACCCATAATTTACAATGATGATTGATATTTCCGCGTTCTTGCCAATTTACTTCAAACATCATAGATGAGCATACCCTATCGGATAACAGCAGATTGATAAGGCATACCACATCATCAAACCAAGCTCCTAAAGATATACTAATTGTGATTAATGCCTTTTGATTTATAATTACCCTCATTACTCCACATATTTCTTGCATTGGCTCTATGGTTTTCATCAAAGAAACTTTTTCTGATAATTTTAAAGTATGAAATTCTTTGAGCCAGCTTGATACTTTCTTGATTTCTGCTGCATTAGTAGCTAGAGTAGCTTCGCTCATACTATCAGATCCATAGACTTGTGAGAAAGGATTAGGAATTATAGGATTTCTAAATTTCATACTTTGATAATCCCAGGGTGATGAGAAGTTTCTTAAATACTGAAGTGTTCTCTCAATACACTGAGAGGCTCGAACTTGAACCTTCTTCTGACATCGACCGTCCTTGAATTCCTAATCAGAAAAAGGTGCATACAATTGTACCTGCAAAATTCTCATCATTTCGTTGCAGAAATGCAGCTTCCAATTCTTAAAATAAATCAGGGATTCTTAAAGACTTTAAGAATCTTTCAACTTGTTCATGCATATTTATTTCTTCCAAATCTAGCATCTTTACAGTAACATATACAGCAACAGAAAAATCAACTCCACCAATAATTTGATAGTAATTCAAAATTTTCAAAATTCTGATCATTTCATCTGTATAGTGCCTGGTCCAAGAATCATCCAAAGTTTTAAAATACAGTTTTACCTTCATGTTTGGTAGAGGGTAAACCTTTACCAATTCTTCATCCAAATTTAGAAAAACTCCAACATTTTTATGTTGCCATGCTTGGCACCTTTGGATCCACTGATTTCTTCTTAATCTTAAACCAGCAATCCTTTTAATTTCTTGAACCACATCGCCTAAAATAAAATCAAGAAGGCGAAATCTTTGAACAAAAGTTTCAAAACTGTCATCAGTAGGAGTCTTACCAGGAAGATGGAAAATATTGTTTCTGTGAACATGAATTTTATTCATCTCTCTAGTAAGTGCATCGGCTAGAACATTAGAATTACCGGGAACCCATTCAACCTCAAAATCATACATCTAAAACCACATTTGCCATGCTAAAAGTCTTCCGCGTGCCAGTTGCTTTGAGATCTTTGTTGTCAAAAAAATATTTGAAATTCTTTGAATCAGTTCTGATTAAAAACTTGCCGGGGGCTAAATATATTTCAAATTTTTGAATACCATTAAAGATGGTGAGGGTTTCCTTTTCTGCAGGAAAATAGTTTTTCTGGTGTTTCAAGAATTCACCAGAAGCATAAGCACACAAAACTTCTTCAAATTTTTCTCCTTCTCCCTTTCTTTCAAAAAGGACTGCTGCCCAAAAATTGTCAGAGGCATCAGTCTGCAATATAAGAAAACAATTTCCTGGGGGTTTGAGTTCTGAGTGATGCTGACATTCAGTTTGAAGTAACTGAACTGCTTTAGTAGCTGCAGATGACCAACCAGAATGAAGATGTTGACGAATAGGAGCAGTTTTTTCAGAAAGTCTAGGAATATACTTGTGTACATAATTTAGGATTCCTAGAAACCTTTGAATCATCTTCACATCTTTCAATTGATCAGGAAATTCAGAGAGTTTAGTTAACACATGTGGTTGCATTTGAATTTGAATACCAAGAAAATCAATACTGTCTTGAAAGAGACACATCTTTTTTTCGGACAGAACAAGACCATGCTTTTTGGCTTCATCAAGAAACGCTTGTAGATGTTTTAAGTGTGTTTCAAGATCTTGGCTATGTACAAGAATATCATCAATATATACAACAATAAAATCATATTTACCGAAGATATGATCCATTCTTCTCTGAAATAACGCAGGGGCATTCTTTAATCCAAATGGAACAACTCTCCACTGATAAAAACCGGCAGGACAAGTGAAAGCAGTTTTATGGCAATCCTCTTCGTTGATCTGAATCTGATAATAACCAGATTTCATATCAAACTTGCTAAAGATTTTGCTGTTCTGGATCTTTTGCATTATGGTTTCCTGACGGGGCAGAGGATAATTAAATCTTTTAGTGATCGCATTCAATGGTTTATAATTAATAACCATTCTATCTTTTCCTCTGACTATTTTGGAATGATTTCGAACCAAGAATGCAGAACAAGAGTAGTGAGAACCACTACATTCTATGAGTTGAAGATCAAGCAATTCTTCAATCTGCTTTCGCATTTCTTTTTCTTCAGCAGGAGTGCAGGGTATTAACTTTCCGGTTGCCCATTGTCATGCAAAGTAATAATTTCTTGTTTAGGGCTCTCAACACTCCAAAAGGCTTTAGGATTCTCAGAACAACATTTTAGCAATTCTTCATATAAACTCAATTGTTCTTGGGACTAATCAGGATTTCTATTGGCTTTCTGCGTGGGTTGGTTTTTTTCCTCATATATCTACAAAACTTCTTTCCAGTCATGAGATTCATTTTTTGATTTTTTGACACCTATTTTCTTTTGACTCTGTTCTTTTCTTGCTTCAGAGTTTGCCATAACTAGTCTTGGGACTGCTATTGCCTTTTTCTTAATATTACAGATAATTTTATCTTCACTGATAGTAACAGGCAATACTGAATTAATAAATGGCATTCCTAAGAACAGGCTTGCAGAGGCATCATAATGTTGTATTGCAGACATTTTGATAATACTCCCCCCAATTTTTGAAGATACATTATCTACATAATGGGTGAGATTTACAAATCCAACAATGGTTTCAGATACCAGAATATGCAATAAAGGTTTCCATAAAACTTTAAATAAAGATGGACGAGCAAGATTGTTAGAACCACCAGTGTCTATGAAAGCATCAATAGATATCCATTCTCCTTTTACCTGGACTTCAACTGGAATGTATAGGAGATTGTTAGACTTCACAATCTTCTTAAAGAAAGCATTTTCTTCAGCAAGAGCCGTAGTATGTACAGGTAGTGATGAGGAAGATGACACGACTGTTTTTGGATATGGACATAAAGAATTCACCATGGGCTGTGGAGGCAAAGAATCTAAAACGGGAGTTGAATTCTTAGAGTTTGTTGTGGTCAAGTGTCGACTGAGGAGTCATTTGAGTATTCTTCTGTGTAAATTTCTGAATCATATTCAACACTATAATGAAGCTCTTGATTAGCCGGTTCACTTTCCCATGCATTATAACAAAGATTCATCTTTTTATTGACTTCAGGAAGGGATTCATTATCGTACAAAGAAGCATCTGTCTAAATATATACATCTGACACTTCATCTTGAGAATCAACGACTGACCAATTATCTACAAAATCTTCAAATTCTATACAAGCTTTTAACTTATTGGATGAACTCTTTGGACACTTACGGGCAAAATGACCTTCTGGCTTACAGATAAAGCAAGCATTGTCTCTCTTGGGCTGCCTTCGCTTTTTCATATATTTGAATTTTCTGAATGGTCGCCTTGGATTTGCAACATGCTTTGGTCTGTATTTTCCATACCTTTTGGACCTTCTCTTCTTAAAAAGTGTCCATGGAAGTACATAACGACATACATTCAGATTTGGAGAAACATCATGAATTTGTTTTTGCCAACATAAATATTTAACCTTTTCCCGACATCTGATTAAAAGATCTATCCAATAGGTTTGTTCTATCTTTTTGCCCTGGACTTCAAGATATTTCATTATCATATCACCTAAATTTCCTGGCAACTTAGACAAGAAGGAAATCTTTTGAGTAGAATCATTTGCAAGATTTGCTTTGTATATCTTTGACATATAGTCATTACAAAAATGATTCAGATCCTTTAAATCTTTTAATTCCATTCTTGTTAAATCAGTAATAAGTTGCTTTTTCTCATCAACAAGTTCAGTAAAAAATTGTGTCAGCAATAAAACTTCTAATGTGGTTAAACCTGACATTGAAACATTTCTCCTTTGTTCATCTGTTCCACACATCCACCAATCATACACATACTGGCCATTCTTTTTTCGGCTAGAAGGAAAATAGAAAAATTATCTAATTTTGAAACAACTTGCATCTGGTAGAGGGAACCAATCCAGACTCGAATAGATTCTGCTGGATTTTAAGATTTATCCAAATCTAGAACATAACCAGATGAATTGGTAGGAAATAAATCTTCTTCTACCCTTGGGAACTTGGCTTCGTTAAACATATTTTATTTTTGGAGAGATGGCATGATAAAAGATGGAAACAAAGTAGCAGAATTTTCAAAAGTGGCTAATTCACTTTTATTTTTGTGGATTTGAACTGGTTTAGGCATTTCTAATTTGTGTCCGACTTGACTACTTGATTCAGTGGTATTTTCATCTTGAGATTCACTCGTATCCCAAGTTTGAGGAATGTCCATGTTCTTAGAAAATTTTGGAGGCTGGGATTCCTTTTTCTTCTTTTCTCTCCTTCTTCTTTCTTTAGCCTCTCTTTTTTGTTTGTCAGCTTGTTTTTCATCTTGCAGTAATTTGAGATTGGCAAGGATTAATTCACTCTAGCAACCTAAATCATCAAGCACATCTTCAGCATGTGCACACCATGTGGGCAGATAGTTACCAATCTGGTAAGTCTGATCCAACTCATTAGGATTCTGTGCATTGTGTTCTATAAGAGGAGCACAGTCAGCTCTTGTTGATGGTTTCCTAGATGATGAAGAGATTGTACAGAACTTGGTTCGAGGAGGCCACTTACCACCTTTTACAAAACAACGATTGGCATATTTCCATTCTTCAACAGCAGGAAAATAACCTATACGATGCATTTTATTTACAGGGAGAAAAGGTTTCGACTCAGGTATATACAACTAAGTAGATGACAACTGAGGTTCAGAAGGACTGTCTTCTTCAACTACGGATAAATTAGAACTATTGGAAGGGACATCATTTGGAGTAATCAGAAAAACATATCGGCGAGGTCTGGCTACTGGTCTGGGTACGTTTGGTTTGGCAAGAATCAACTTTACTTGACCATTGTCTATTGAGACACTTTTAAGCTTAGACTCAGGCTTTCTTTCATCAGCAATTGATTTGTATTGGAAATACCAATTATTTTGTAATTCAGAAGGATCATATAGTACTCCTTCAACTTGTGCATTTAATAGGCCAACCGTAACACAGTCTTTCAAAACAGAATGTTTCATTTTGGGATGTGCAGTGTTGGTTAACTGAAATGAGGCTTGGACAATTGCAGAAAGGTATTCACTATCTTCAGCCATATCAAGACCTTGGACTCCAGTCAATAGTTTCCAGCAATCTTTTAAATGTGCATCATTTAAATTTATAAAATAGTCAAGAAATATGGTTCCATATTGGCATCCAGTGGATAGATTTCCCATAATAGTTCATATTCTTGCACTATCATAGGTTTGATGGCAGGTGTCAAACAATTCAGCAATACAAGGGGTGTTTATACCATGATGAAACAGAGGTGTAAGACCTATTGTTATTCCCCCAAAGTGAAGATAAGAATACTTCTTCTCCTTGACATACTGACGGAATTTCTTTATATCATCATCATAAAATAAATTCAAAGCAAGAATCTGAACAGCAGGGCCTAAAATCTTTATAGTAACCTTGACTTCTTTTAAGAAAGATTTTCTTTTCCGAACAAAGGACATAGGGAGCTTATATACATCAGTAGCATGTAGTGCAGGAGGATTCCAGTTTGTAGGAGTTTCAACTACTTCATGATTTTCAGTATTATCTATTTCAGATTCATGAGAGTGAGAAGAGACTTCAGTGATTACTTTACAACCGATTGTAGAGAAAGAACGTAATAGATTCGCCATGTTTTACAAACTATACCAGAGATGGACTAAAGAAAGTGTTTATCTACTCAGCAGATGTAGAACAAAAGCTTTTCGAAGGTTTCCTGGCTTTCTTTAGGCTCTGTCTGTAGTTTATAAACTCAGGACTAGAATAGGGCTTTGATACCAATATTTAGATGATGGACTCAGTAACTTACTTGAAACTTTGAAGTGTTCGTTAGAGCGAAAACTTCCTCACATCAACCTGAGATATGCGCGGACTTACGTGACCCTAAATATTTAGATGATGGACTCAGTAACTTACTTGAACTTTTGAAGTGGATGCTAGAGCGAAAACTTCCTCACATCAACCTGAGATATGCGCGGACTTACGTGACCCTTTTGCTTCTCCAACGCGCCTTACAATCTCACTCCTTGAGATGATCTTGGAACAGAACTGTCCTCCGACAGGCGGCCCAGCAGGCTTCAATATTAATTCAATCAAAATATTACATACCAGATTAAACCTCAAGATTAGAGCTTTCTAGTTTATGGTTTGAGATCTCAAAATACAAACACACACTCACACTCACAACACTCGATGCTTAGACTATCTACAACACACTTATTTATAAGACATATGAGAATAATTGAGGGTCCTTATCTGACATTACTTAGTCATGACAGTGTCTACTCAATATTCTCGAGTACAATAAAAGCAAACGCACTAATAAAAAGAAGACGCACTACCAAGGTCCTTTCGGACTTCGGTCACTATCATAATTTGATCCGAATTTGGAATCTGGTGGAGTCCTTTGTCTTTCCCAAGATGATGTAAGCCACGATAAGTAATCTTTTTCCCAAGTTAGGTTGTTCTGTTCCTGAGCATCTTGGTACATGTCTACGAACACGGTTTCTTTATCCTTGGATACATTCTCTTTACCTTTTGAGCTGGTTAGGACTATTGAAGATTCTTCTTTGAGTGGTGCGCGTGATGATTGTCCTGTGTCAAAATTTACCGTATCTGTCGTGACTCTTAGATTCTTTTGAGGAAACAAATAATCATCTTTGTTCCATCTATTAACATAAGCAAATGGATCAAATTCAATATTAAGGAAAGAATCCTTTTTACTTTTCCGAAAGTCGAGCAAAGACTGAACTGACAACTGCACTCCATCCAACAGTTCCCACCTGAATATTTGGAACATACTGACTGATTGCTCGATGGCTGCTTGTACCCATAATTTACAATGATGACTGATATTTCCACGTTCTTGCCCATTTACTTGAAACATCATAGATGAGCATACCCTATTGGATAACAGCAGATTGATAAGGCATACAACATCATCAGATGAAGCTCCTGAAGATATACTAATCGTGATTAGTGCCTTTTGATTTATAATTAGCCTCATTACTCCACATCTTCCTTGCATTGGCTCTATGGTTTTTATCAAAGAAACGTTTTCTGATAATTTTAAAGTATCAAATTCTTTGAGCTAGCTTGATACTTTCTTTATTTCTTCTGCATTAGTAGCTAGAGTAGCTTCGCTCATACTATCAGATCCATAGACTTGTGAGAAAGGATTAGGAATTATAGGATTTATAAATTCCATACTTTGATAATCCCAGGGTGATGAAAAGGTTCTTAAATACTGAAGTGTTCTCTCAATACACTTAGAGGCTCAAACTTGAACCTTCTTCTGACATCGACCGCCCTTGAATTCCGAATCAGCAAAAGGTGCAAACAATTCATATTGTGGGAAGGAATCAGTACCTGCAAAATTCTCATCATTTCGTTGCAGAAATGCAGCTTCCAATTCTTCAAATAAATCAAGGATTCTTAAAGACTTTAAGAATCTTTCAACTTGTTCATGCATATTTATTTCTTCCAAATCTAGAAGCTTTGTAGTAACATATATAGCAACTAAAAAATCAACTCCGCCAATAATTTGATAGTAATTCAAAAATTTCAAAATTCTGATCATTTCATCTGTATAGTGCCTGGTCCAAGAATCATCCAAATTTTTAAAATACAGTTTTACCTTCATGTTTGGTAGAGGGTAAACTTTTACCAATTCTTCATCCAAATTCAGAAAAGCTCCAACATTTTTATGTTGCCATGCTTGGCTACTTTGGATCCACTGATTTCCTCTTAATCTTAAACCGGAAATATTTTTAATTTCTTGAACCACATTGCCTAAAATAAAATCAAGAAGGCGAAATCTTTGAACAAAAGTTTAAAAACTGTCATCAGCAAGAGTCTTACCAGGAAGATGGAAAATATTATTTCTGTGAACATGAACTTTATTCATCTCTCTAGTAAGTGCATCGGCTAGAACATTAGAATTACCGGGAACCCATTCAACCTCAAAATCATACATCTGAAACCACATTTGCCATGCTAAAAGTCTTCGACGCGCCAGTTGCTTTGAGATCTTTGCTGTCAAAAAATATTTGAAATTCATTGAATCAGTTCTAATTAAAAACTTGGCGGGGGCTAAATAGATTTCAAATTTTTGAATACCATTAAGGATGGTGAGGGTTTGCTTTTTTGTAGGAAAATAGTGTTTCTGGTGTTTCAAGAATTCACCAGAAGCATAAGCACACAAAACTTCTTCAAATTTCTCTCCTTCTCCCTTTCTTTCAAAAAGGACTGCTGCCCAAAAATTGTCAGAGGCATCAAGCTGCAATATAAGAAAACCATTTCCTGGGGTTTTGAGTTCTGGGAGATGCTGACATTCAGTTTGAAGTAACTGAACTGCTTTAGTAGCTGCAGATGACCAACCAGAATGAAGATGTTGACGAATAGGAGCAGTTTCTTCAAAACGTCTAGGAATATACTTGTGTACATAATTTAGGATTCCTAGAAACCTTTGAATCATCTTCACATCTTTCAATTGATTAGGAAATTTAGAGATTTAGTTAACACATGTGGTTGCATCTGAATTTTTCCTTGACTAACATGAATACCAAGAACATCAATGTTGTTTTGAAAGAGACACATCTTTTTTTCAGACAGAACAAAACCATGTTTCTTGGCTTCATCAAGAAACACTTGTAGATGTTTTAAGTGTGTTTCAAGATCTTGGCTATGTACAAGAATATCATAAATATATACAGCAATAAAATCATATTTACCAAAGATATGATCCATTCTTCTCTAAAAGAATGCAGGGGCATTATTTAATCCAAATGGAACAACTCTCCACTGATAAAAACCGACAGAACAAGTGAAAGCAGTTTTATGGCGATCCTCTTCGTTGATCTGAATCTGATAATAACCAGATTTCATACCAAACTTGCTAAAGATTTTGCTGTTCTGGATATTTTTCATTACGGTTTCTTGACGAGGCAGAGGATAATTAAAACTTTTATTGATCGCATTCAATGGTTTATAATTAATAACCATTCTATCTTTTCCTCTGACTATTTTGGAATGATTTCAACCCAAGAATGCAGAACAAGAGTAGTGAGAACCACTACGTTTTATGAGCTGAAGATCAAGCAATTCTTCAATCTGCTTTCACATTTCTTTTTCTTTAGCTGGAGTGCGGGGTATTAAATTTCCAGTTACCCCATTGTCATGCAAAGTAATAATTTCTTGTTTAGGGCTCTCGACACTCCAAAAGGCTTTAGGATTCTCAGAACAACATTTTAGCAATTCTTCTTATAAACTCAATTGTTCTTGGGACCAATAAGGATTTCTATTGGCTTTCTGCGTGGGATGGTGTTTTTCCTCATATATCTGCAAAACTTCTTTCCAGTCATGAGATTCATTTTTTGACTTTTTGACACCTATTTTCTTTTGACTCTGTTCTTTTCTTGCTTCGGAGTTTGCCATAACTAGTCTTGGGACTGCTATTGCCTTTTTCTTAATATTAAAGATAATTTTATCTTCACTGGTAGTAACAGGAAATACTGAATTAATAAATGGCATTCCTAAGAACAGGCTTGCAGAGGCATCATAATGTTGTATTGCAGACATTTTGATAATACTCCCCCCAAATTTTAAAGAGACATTATCTACATAATGGGTGAGATTTACCGATCCACCAATTGTTTCAGATACCAGAATATGCTGTAAAGGTTTCCATAAACCTTTAAATAAATATGGACGAGCAAGATTGTTAGAACCACCAGTGTCTATGAAAGCATCAACAGATATCCATTTTCCTTTTACGTGGACTTCAACTGGAATGTACAGGATATTGTTAGACTTCACAATCTTCTTAAGAAAAGCATTTTCTTCAACAAGAGCAGTAGTATGTACAGGTAGTGATGAGGAAGATGACGCGACTGTTTTTGGATATGGACAGAAAGAATTCACCATGGGCTATGGAGGCAAAGAATCTAAAACAGGAGTTGAATTCTTAGAGTCTGTTGTGGTCAAAGTGTCGACTGAGGAGTCATCTGAGTATTCTTCTGTGTAAATTTCTGAATCATATTCAACACTATAATGAAGCTCTTGATTAGCCGGTTCACTTTCCCATGCATTATAACAAAGATTCATCTTTTTATTGACTTCAGGAAGGGATTCATTATCGTACAAGGAAGCATCTGTCTAAATATATACATCTGACACTTCATCTTGAGAATCAACGACTGACCAATTATCTACAAAATCTTCAAATTCTATACAAGCTTTTAACTTATTGGATGAACTCTTTGTACACTTACGAGCAAAATGACCTTCTGGCTTACAGATAAAGCAAGCATTGTCTCTCTTGGGCTGCCTTCGCTTTTTCATATATTTGAATTTTCTGAATGGTCGCCTTGGATTTGCAACATGCTTTGGTCTATATTTTCCATACCTTTTGGACCTTCTCTTCTTAAAAAGTGTCCATGGAAGTACAGAACGACATACATTCAGATTTGGAGAAACATCATGAATTTGTTTTTGCCAACATAAATATTTAACCTTTTCCCGACATCTGATTAAAAGATCTATCCAATAGGTTTGTTCTATCTTTTTGCCCTGGACTTCAAGATATTTCATTATCATATCACCTAAATTTCCTGGTAACTTAGACAAGAAGGAAATCTTTTGAGTAGAATCATTTGCAAGATTTGCCTTATATACCTTTGATGTATAGTCATTACCAAAATGATTCAAATCCTTTAAATCTTTTAATTCCATTCTTGCTAAATCAGTAATAAGTTGCTTTTTCTCATCAACAGGTTCAGGAACAAATTGTGTTAGCAATAAAACTTCTAATGTCGCTAAACCTGACATTGAAACATTTCTCCTTTCTTCATCTGTTCCACCCATCCACCAATCATACACAATACTAGCCATTCTTTTTTCGGCTAGAAGGTCGATAGAAAAATTATCTAGTTTTGAAACAACTTGCATCTGGTAGAGGGCACCAATCTAGAATCGAATAGATTCTGCTGGATTTTTAGATTTATCCAAATCTAGAACATAACCAGATGAATTGGTAGGTAATAAATCTTCTTCTACCCTTTGGAACTTGGCTTCGTTAAACATATTTGCTTTTTGGAGAGATGGCATGATAAAAGATGGAAACAAAGTAGCAGCATTTTCAAAAGTGGCTAATTCACTTTTATTTTTGTGGATTTGAATTGGTTTAGGCATTTCTAATTTGTGTCCAACTTGACTACTTGATTCAGTGGTATTTTCATCTTGAGATTCACTCGTATCCCAACTTTGAGGAATATCCATGCTTTTAGAAAATTTTGGAGGCTGGGATTCTTTTTTCTTCTTTTCTCTCCTTCTTCTTTCTTTAGCCTCTCTTTTTTGTTTGTCAGCTTGTTGTTCATCTTGCAATAATTTGAGATTGGCAAGGATTAACTCACTCTGGCAACCTAAATCATCAAGCACATCTTCAGCATGTGCACACCATGTGGTCAGATAGTTACCAATCTGGTAAGTCTGATCCAACTCATTAGGATTCTGTGCATTGTGTTCTATAATAGGAGCACAGTAAGCTCTTGTTGGTGGTTGCTTAGATTATGAAGAGGTTGTACAGAAATTGGTTCTAGGAGGCCACTTGCCACCTTTTACAAAACGACGATTGGCATATTGCCATTCTTCGACAGCAGGAAAATGACCTATACGATGCATTTTATTTATAGGGAGAAAAGGTTTCGACTCAGGTATATACAACTCAGTAGAAGACAACTGAGGTTCAGAAGGACTGTCTTCTTCGACTATGGATAAATTAGAACTACTGGAAGGGACATCATTTGGAGCAATCGGAAAAACATATCGACGAGGTCTGGCTACTGGTCTGGGTACCTTTGGTTTGGCAGGAATCAACTTTACTTGACCATTGTCTATTGAGACCCTTTTAAGCTTAGAATCAGGCTTTCTTTCATCAGCAATTGATTTGTATTGGAAATACCAATTATTTGGTAATTCAGAAGGATCATATAGTACTCCTTCAACTTGTGCATTTGATAGGCCAACCGTAACACAGTCTTTCAAAACATGTTGTTTCAGTTTGGGATGTGCAGTGTTGGTTAACTGAAACGAGGCTTGGACAATTATGGAAAGGTATTCACTATCTTCAGCCATATCAAGACCTTGGACTCCAGTCAATACTTTCCAACAATCTTTTAAATGTGCATCATTCAAACTTATGGAGTAATAAGGAAATATGGTTCCATATTGGCATCCAGTGGACATATTTCCCATAATAGTTCCTATTCTTGCACTATCATAGGTTTGATGACGGGTGTCAAAAAATTCAGCAATACAAGGGGTGTTTATACCATGATGAAACAGAGGTGTAAGACCTATTGTTATTCCCCCAAAGTGAAGATAAGAATTCTTCTTCTCGTTGACATACTGACTGAATTTATTTATCTCATCATCAGAAAATAAATTCAAAGTAAGAATTTGAACAGCAGGGCCTGAAATCTTTATAGTAACTTTGACTTCTTTTAAGAAAGATTTTATTTTCAGAACAAAGGACATAGGGATCTTATATACATCAGTAGCATGCAGTGTAGGAGGATTCCAATTTGCAGGAGTTTCAACTACTTCATGATTTTCAGTATTATCTATTTCAGATTCATGAGAGCGAGAAGAGACTTCAGTGATTACTTTACGATCGATTGTAGAGAAAGAGAGTAAGAGATTCCCCATGTTTTACAAACTATACCAGAGATGGACTAAAGAAAGTGTTTATCTACTCAGCAGATGTAGAACAAAAGCTTTTTGAAGGCTGCTTGGCTTTCTTTACGCTCTGTCTGTAGTTACAGAATCCTAATGAGTTGGATCAAACTTACCAGATTGGTAACTATCTGACCACATGGTGTTCACATGCTGAAGATGTGCTTGATGATTTAGGTTGCCAGAGTGAATTAATCCTTGCCAATCTCAAATTACTGCAAGATGAAAACCAAGCTGACAAACAAAAAAGAGAGGCTAAAGAAATAAGAAGGAGAGAAAAGAAGAAAAAAGAATCTCAGCCTCCAAAATTTTCCAAAAGCATGGATATTCCTCAAAGTTGGGATACGAGTGAATCTCAAGATGAAAATACCACTGAATCAACTAGTCAAGTCGGACACAAATTAGAAATGCCTAAACCAGTTCAAATCCACAAAAATAAGAGTGAATTAGCCACTTTTGAAAATGCTACGACTTTGTTTCCATCTTTTATCATGCCATCTCTCCAAAAAGCAAATATGTTTAACGAAGCCAAGTTCCCAAGGGTAGAAGAAGATTTATTTCCTACCAACTCATCTGGTTATGTTCTAGATTTGGATAAATCTAAAAATCCAGCAGAACCTATTCGAGTCTAGATTAGTGCCCTCTACCAGATGCAAGTTGTTTCAAAACTAGATAATTTTTCTATCTTCCTTCTAGTTGAAAAAAGAATGGCCAGTATTGTGTATGATTGGTGGATGGGTGGAACAGATGAAGAAAGGAGAAATGTTGCAATGTCAGGTTTAGTGACATTAGAAGTTTTATTGCTGACACAATTTGTTCCTGAACCTGTTCATGAGAAAAAGCAACTTATTACTTATTTAACAAGAATGGAATTAAAAGATTTAAAGGATCTGAATCATTTTGGTAATGACTATATGTCAAATTTATACAAATCAAATCTTGGAAATGATTCTACTCAAAAGATTTCCTTCTTGTCTAAGTTGCCAGGAAATTTAGGTGATATGATAATGAAAGATCTTGAAGTCCAGGGCAAAAAGATAGAACAAACCTATTGGATAGATCTTTTATTCAGATGTCAGGAGAAGGTTAAATATTTATGTTGGCAAAAACAAATTCATGATGTTTCTCCAAATCTGAATGTATGTTGTTCTGTACTTCCATGGACACCTTTTAAGAAGAGAAGGTACAAAAAGTATGGAAAACACAGACCAAAGCGTGTTGCAAATCCAAGGCGACCATTCAGAAAATTCAAATATCTGAAAAAGCGAAGGCAGCCCAAAAGAGACAATGCTTGATTTATCTGTAAGCAAGAAGGTCATTTTGCTCGTAAGTGTCCAAAGAGTTCATCCAATAAGTTAAAATCTTGTATAGAATTTGAAGGATTTGTAGATAATTGGTCAGTCGTTGATTCTCAAGATGAAGTGTCAGATGTATATATTTTGACAGATGCTTCTTTGTCCGATAATGAATCCCTTCCTCAAGTCAGTCAAAAGATGAATATTTGTTATAATACATGGGAAAGTGAACCAAGTGATCAAGAGCTTCATTATAGTGATGAATATGATTCAGAAATTTATACAGAAGAATACTCAGATGACTCCCCAGTCGACACTCTGACCACAACAGACTCGAAGAATTCAACTCCCGTTTTAGATTCTTTGCCTCCACAACCCATGGTGAATTCTTTCTATCCATATCAAAAAATAGTCGCGTCATCTTCCTCATCACTACCTATACATACTACTGCTCTTGTTGAAGAAAATGCTTTTCTTAAGAAGATTGTGAAGTCTAACAATCTCCTGTACATTCCAGTTGAAGTCCAGGTAAAAGGAGAATGGATATCTGTAGATGCTTTCATAGACACTCGTGGTTCTAACAATCTTGCTCGTCCATATTTATTTAAAGGTTTATGGAAACCTTTACAGCATATTCTGGTATCTGAAACCATTGGTGGATCCGTAAATCTCACCCATTATGTAGATAACGTGTCTTTAAAAATTCGAGGGAGTATTATCAAAATGTCTGCAATACAACATTATGATGCCTCTGCAAGTTTGTTCTTCGGAATGCCATTTATTAATTCATTATTGCCTGTTAGTATCAGTGAAGATAAATTATCTATAATATTAAGAAAAAGGCAATAGAAGTCACAAGACTAGTTATGGCAAACTCCGAATCAAGAAAAGAAAAGAGTCAAAAGAAAATAGGTATCCAAAAATCAAAAAATGAATCTCATGACTAGAAAGAAGTTTTGTAGATATATGAGGAAAAACACCAGCCCACGCAGAAAGCCAATAGAAATCCTGATTGGTCCCAAGAACAATTGAGTTTATATGAAGAATTGCTAAGATGTTGTTCTGAGAATCCTAAAGCGTTTTGGAGTGTCGAGAGCCCTAAACAAGAAATTATTACTTTGCGTGAAAATGGGGTAACTGGAAAGTTAATACCCTGCACTCCAGCTGAAGAAAAAGAAATGCGAAAGCAGATTGAAGAATTGCTTGATCTTCAACTCATAGAACGTAGTGGTTCTCACTACTCTTGTTCTGCATTGTTGGTTCGAAATCATTCCGAAACAGTCAGAGGAAAAGATAGAATGGTTATTAATTAGAAACCATTGAATGCGATCACTAAAAGTTTTAATTATCCTCTGCCCCGTCAAGAAACCATAATGCAAAAGATCCAGAACAGCAAAATCTTTAGCAAGTTTGATATGAAATCTGGTTATTATTAGATTCATATCAACGAAGAGGATCATCATAAAACTGCTTTCACTTGTCCTGCCGGTTTTTATCAGTGGAGAGTTGTTCCATTTGGATTAAAGAATGCCCCCGCGTTCTTTCAGAGAAGAATGGATCATATCTTTGGTAAATATGATTTTATTGTTGTATATATTGATGATATTCTTGTACATAGCCAAGATCTTGAAACACACTTAAAACATCTACAAGTGTTTCTTGATGAAGCCAAAAAACATGGTCTTGTTCTGTCCGAAAAAAAGATGTGTCTCTTTCAAGACAGCATTGATTTTCTTGGTATTCATGTTAGTCAAGGAAAAATTCAGATGCAACCACATGTGTTAACTAAACTCTCTGAATTTCCTGATCAATTGAAAGATGTGAAGACGATTCAAAGGTTTCTAGGAATCCTGAATTATGTACACAAGTATATTCCTAGACTTTTTGAAAAAACTGCTCCTATTCGTCAACATATTCATTCTGGTTGGTCATCTGCAGCTACTAAAGAAGTTCGGTTACTTAAAAATGAATGTCAGCATCTCCCAGAACTCAAACCCCCAGGAAATGGTTTTCTTATATTGCAGACTAATGCCTCTGACAATTTTTGGGCAGCAGTCCTTTTTGAAAGAAAGGGAGAAGGAGAAAAATTTGAAGAAGTTTTGTGTGCTTATGCTTCTGGTGAATTCTTGAAACACCAGAAAAACTATTTTCCTGCAGAAAAGGAAACCCTCACCATCTTTAATGGTATTAAAAAATTTGAAATCTATTTAGCCCCTACCAAGTTTTTAATCATAACTAATTCAATGAATTTCAAATATTTTTTGACAGTAAAGATCTCAAAGCAACTGGCGCATGGAAGACTTTTAGCATGGCAAATGTGGTTTCAGATGTATGACTTTGAGGTTGAATGGGTTCCCGGTAATTCTAATGTTCTAGCTGATGCACTTACTAGAGAGATGAATAAAGTTCATGTTCACAGAAATAATATTTTCCATCTTCTTGGTAAGACTCCTACTGATGACAATTTTGAAACTTTTGTTCAAAGATTTTGCCTTCTTGATTTTATTTTAGGCGATGTGGTTAAAGAAATTAAAAAGATTGCTGGTTTAAGATTAAGAAGAAATCAGTGGATCCAAAGGTGCCAAGCATGGTGTTATAGACATTTTTGTGCCTTACAGCATTGAGCATGAAATGTCCATAATCCAAGGGATCCAAAGTCCCTAAATGAGTTGTTCCTACCCCTAAAGGAACAAGGTCAACCAAAGACAGCTTCTCCCAGAAGTTCTCCACCAAAAACCACTCAGAAACAGTCAATTCAGGATCAATTCAGAGGCTCCACTAGTTGTCTGCGCTGAAATGCAGAGATTACACTGGCTAGGTGCACTACAACGCAGGTAGAAGCACTACCAGGGTGTGCTGAGTGGGAAATGACAAATGGCAAGCTCATTCAACGAGGTGGAAAGACCCTGGAAGCTTCCAGAATCTTCTCCAATGACACTTGCCTCAATGAATTCGACTAGTGATGAGTAAGAGGTTCTCAACCTCCAAGTGGAAGCAAGAACTGACAGAGAGAAGCCACAAGTCAAAACATAAGCTGACGCATCCTCTCTGCTTACATCTATATATGGATCTCTCACCGAGAGGTTAAGGAGGCTGGAATTTTGTACTTTGCAAAGAATTGTTGTTGGTTTGAGATTGAGTTTAGCACATTGGGTGATTTATGCTTTGTTGGAGGAGAGGAAGGGATTCCTTTGCTGGGAGGTAGATGCTGGATCGGAACTCACTTGGTTGTATCTCCTCTTGGACTTTATTATCATATCAATAGACTATTTGAGTTTCTCCTACATGTTGTATACCAATGATGTTTTGTTATGCTTACATGTTTAGCTTAATCTGATCTTGAGCTTTTTATGAATGTATATCTGTATCTTTATGTAGTTTCTCTTTCTTGTGACCTTGCAGGAATTCGGTGAAGCTGGGCCGGTGAAGGAGCAAGAAGCTGGGAGCTACTGAAGAGAGGAGTGAATTGGATCGAAAAACTAGCGGAAGATACAGGTTAGTTAGATCCTTCTTCCTCACTTACATTTCATAAAGAAGAATACTCAAATAAGTTTACCTGTTTGTTGCTAAGGCACTATCACCTCTTAGAGTGGGATAGGGGCATTCCGTATTGGATACTTTTTCCAACAACAAATTGGAAACTCCCCTAGGGAAAGTATCTTGTTAGTTTATTTGTGTTTCTATTGTTTTTCTTCTCATAAACTCAGGAGTGCTGAATCGAAATGCACTTGCCATTTTCAAGTGCAAAGTAGAGATCTGTCACTCTAGCCCACTCACTGGGCATGTTTTTATGATCTGAACAAACTGATCCACAAGTGCTCTAACAGCCCTTTGTGATAGATCTTAGTCCTCCTTTAAATCATCCTCCTAATTGTACCTAATTGATAGCTTTTATCCGGCCAAAAACTGTTGATTTAACTGCAAACCGTAACCCAGAACCCAGAAACAACTCTCGTTTATGCTTCAGCGCAGACTCTATGAAGAGGTTTTGCATTTCAATGCAGGTCCTGTGAAGGCTACCTACGCTGAATGTCAAAACCTCTGTGTTGGGGGTGCGCTGATCAGTCTTTGCCTTGTGCAGCTGTGGTTCCCTGCTTCCTTTTGCTCAGTTTTATCTCTGTTTTTTGTAGCCCGTTATCAGTCAGTGTACCTATCCGAAACCCCTTTTTTTTGCCTCAATTCCACCTCAGTTGTATAAAGAAACTGTATTTGTTCTTTGTATAAGTAAACTAGTCATACTGTCGCCCTTAGATCTAGACCTGTCGTAAGTGTCGTTTTGATCTTAGGAGTGAGTTTGTTTGCTGTTCACAGTTGATTGAGCTTTTACTTTTGTTGTTTGGTTTGAATTTATGCATTTCTAGTGTCGAAACAAGTAAATCATAAGGTGTCATAATCGTCTTTTTGATTTTGGAAAAGGAACTTGTTTATGTTTTCACTTGAAATCGAATTCAAATTTGTACAACAGCTTTCTTTTTAGGCATCAATATTAAGAAAGCGAAAACAAATACATGCATTTATGCATTTGCATTTTGATAGTTTGCATGTGTTGATTTAGGGAAAAGTGCATTACAGTGTGCTCTATGCTCTTTGAGAAAAGTTTGTATCTTCCTTTTCCCCTTGTAGCTAGGATTTTCATTGTTGAAAAGATATAAAAGCTTGCTTATCATCTTTAGACTGCATTTAGGAATTGTATCATACATCTCGTGGTGATCCAAAAAGGCAAACTTCTAAGAAAGATCAACCTAAAATAAATTGAATGAACTTAACAACGCTTTGTAACTTAACGCACAACATAGAGGTCTAGGCTAGAGACGTGTTCCGGCGTCGTAAAACCTGGTGACTGTCGATCTCGCTGATGGTTGGGTGATTCCTCCTGAGGGACGATAGCGCCAGTACGGATTGTGCTCCCACGTACCGTCGCGTATATATTGGGAGACCCCTATAGGCATAAAACCTTTATCCTTAGGAAGCTGTGTCGGCCGCCCTACTGATCGCAATGCACTGAACACAGCATTCGGGAAGATTGACCGCCCGTACCTTAAAAAATATTCTGTGGTTTTGCGAAAAGTTTGGCACACCCTCTACCTAGAACTCCATAGCAGTTACTTTTGGCCTTTTTTAGACTCTATAACAGAAAAATTCCATCCGAGCATTTGTCACTTCGGGCTCGTTAAAACATCGAACGAGACTAGAGTCATCTTTAACTTTTTCTCGACTCTTTAAAATTGAAAAAGCAATTTGTGTCTAAAGTGTCGTTAAAATTTATTTTAAATGGAACAATCACCCCTTTTTCCTGCATTGATCTTTAGGTTGAGAAAATGGAACCCACCAACCAAGGAATTCCCCTTGGAGGAAATCCTAGTCCCTTCTCCTCTTGGGGAGATGTTGGTGCGCCCCATATGGCCACATTGTCACTTCCAGGACTGACAATTGGTTTGCTGGTCTGACTCTTCTCAACCAGTGTCGTTTAGAACACCACTATTCCTGAACAATCGAATCAACAGTTAGACCAGTCCAGAGTTGCCCACCAGCCTTCTACTTCCTCGAATTCTTCCTCTCCTCCTTCCTCTTCGCTTGACAGAACTGGTAAAACAAAAAACCAAGTTCCTAAGGAGAAGAAGGAAAATAAGAAGAAAGAGAGGAAGAAGAAGGAGCCAAAAGCGACTGGGGGCAAACAAGTGTCATCTAACAAAAATCCACACACAACACTGACTAGGCCTAAATCGCCATGTGTCATATGCAAGGGAGACCACTTCCACAGAGATTGTCCCTGCATCCCTCGGATACTAAGGGACTGGTCTCCCCGTTTGCACAATCTGGTGGCATCAACCTCTGATAGCCATGTTGAATGCATACCATCAACTAGCGAAAGTGAAGTCCTTGGACAAAAAGGGAGAGCTAGATCTCCATGTAGACTCTGTGAAGGCGACCATGCCATCCACCGTTGTCCCTTCTTAGATGAAGCGAAAAGAGTTTTGGATGATCGTCCGGTTTCACCGTTACGACTCCCTCCTGGATATAAAAAACTCTTGTCGAGTCCTTCATTAGTTGAAAATCCAGCTGGCCCGCTCAAGTGGTCAGCTGAAGCGCCGGTCATTGAAGATGAACCAGCTAAATCCATACCTGATGAAAGTCAAAAGGTCGAGGCGGAAGTTGACCCGGTCTTGCCTTCAGAGGATTTATCTTCGAATGATACAGTCACTGAAGAGAATAAAGATGACACCATCCAAATTCTCTTCATTAACACAGACTCCGACGAGCACGGGGGCACTCCCCCCATTCCTTTATCGCAGGAAGGAAGTTCGTCAGAGCGATACCCGGCCATTTATTCGGTCCCACCACCAAGCAACCTAGTTGTCTCCTTCGACTGGAACCAACTAGGTAGACCCCGTTTGCCAGCAAGCATACCATTCAGAATTATCGTCCAAATATACAGAATGGTCATGGCTGGCACCATCATTGATGAAGGGGAATCTGTGAGTATCCTTTCCTCCACTGCTTGGAAAGCGCTTGGTTCGCCAGCGCTTTTTCCTGAAATGAGAAATCTGACAGGCTTTGATAAAGGAACCAGTCGACCTTTAGGGATCCTCCCCAATGTGCCTATCACATTGAAAGGGAAGACCGTTCAAATGAACGTGATGGTCGTTCAAGGACCCTTGGATTATAACCTACTCCTTGGACGAGACTATATATATTGCATGGGAGCCATCGTCTCCTCACTCTTTAGAGTAATGTGTTTTCCGCACGAGGGAAGAGTGGTCAAGCTCGTGGACTAGCTTTCATTTCCCGGATCACGCATCGCAAATAGTCACATACCTTCCCTAAATGGTCTCTTCACGCAAGAAATGTCTCAACCCATGGTCCGTCCTCCCGATGAGCGTGAGTGATTCAGAAGGATATGACTGGAACCCAG
The DNA here is from genome assembly GCA_031772625.1 of Pinus tabuliformis. NCBI lineage: Eukaryota > Viridiplantae > Streptophyta > Pinopsida > Pinales > Pinaceae > Pinus > Pinus tabuliformis. The sequence goes on along the minus strand of CM062819.1, from coordinate 1,015,045,551 downwards.
GGGGCATGCGTCCTGGTTTGCTTCGGCAGGAAAACTTTGGGTATAGGGTAGGTTTCTGCAGGAGAATATGACTAGTCTATACCCCGTCCGTCTTGGAAGAGGGGTTATTCTAGAATAAGATTCTTTTGTCAACGTTATGTGTTTGGCGCTCGTTGTCATTCACCTTTGTCTATCTCGGTAGACATCGCCGAAGAAGTGTTTTGTTCGCTGCATTGATGCAACAATCTTTGGGTAACCTGAAAGAGGTAGGCCTCTCCCGATAAAACAAATGTTTTATTGGACTAAGAAGGGGTAACCTTGAAACCATACTTTATACCTGGGGGCATGCAAACCTTTTGGAGTGCAAGCAAGGGGCGGCTATTTATTTTTTAAATTTTTAGGTCCTCCCTTTAAACCTGTAGGTCTAACCCTTTAAACTCGTAGGATTAGTCATTTCCGAACTTGCATAACGAAAGGATGCGGGGCATAGATTTGGTAAGGCGCAAGTTCCATAAAAAATGGCATCTTACATGAGACATTCTTATCATATGACTGGATTATCGAGCAGTTTTAACACATAGTTCATGCTCGTTAAAAAATAAACATAAGATCGAGTAGTTTTAGCACATAGTTCATGCTCGTTAAAAAATAAACATAAGATTGAGCAGTGTTTTTCCATGTTTAAGCTCGTTAAAAAATGAACTACCCTCTGGTAAATAACCACCATGAATGTAACATTATCAGCCATTAAAGCCTTGTTCGTGTTTGCACCGTCACCTCCACTTTTCCATTGGCCGATCGTTCACCTCCATATGATTGTTTACCCATTTTGAGGAACAGCTGCAAAGAGTGATTTCACTAGCCATCCTTGTGACGCTGCCGTGCTTGGAAAATTCCAACCCTTACCTGGAATCAGCTGCTAACCCGTTTCATCACTCGTTCCTCAAAAGACGAGTCTTCTTTAAGCTCTTTTCATCTGACTCATAAAATATGAAAAGATTGCCGAGTTTTGGCCTTCCAGCTCGTTAAAGCGACCGGAAGTGCTATCCCTCCTCTAGATTTTAATATTTTTGGACCTGAGGGATTATTGCACAAAAAGATCAAGCGCTTGTTTTGTTCAGCTCGTTAAAACTATCGAAAACTCATCCCTCCTGTATTGTTTTATACTTTTTCGGACTTAAGGGATTAGATGACGAAAAAGGACTTTCGGAGTTGAATTTACGTACCTTTTTAGACTCTCTAAAAATTAAAAGGACCGAGTTATCTTTGTCGTTAGACTCGTTAAAAGCATTAAATAGTGACAAACTTGTCTTTAGACGAGAACGAGTTTCACTATCGCTAGGCTCGTTAAAACATAGCGATGGGTTTGCCCGAAGGGCAAATTATAGAACAAGCATATGCTATCCTCCTCAAGCTTGACAAAAATAAAGAGGTACTGGTCAGCAATGACTGGGGAAAAATTGGGAAGAAACTCAAAGAACTTTATTGGTAGCAAGTCGCTCTTGAACATGACACTTCCGCTCCATGCCTGAGTCGGGTTGGGTTGTTTCATTCACCGGTCACATCGCCATGGTCTCACCATACCATCCACCTTTGGGGTAAATGCTACCAATCCATCACACAAGTGTCGCCGATATGTTCAAGAGAAGTCATCCAGAGAAGTCAACCGTGTCCCATCCACTACCATACATTATCCTTCATTCTTTCATAACCGCCACCCTGAATCATATATCATCAGATCATTTTCACCTCCATCAAAATCATTTGCTCCATTCCATGTCACTGATGTGGGATACATTAAGGCCCTCCTTTGACGGATCGCTTCTTGTCGAAATCAGCTCATTATCCAAGAAGTTGATCTAGGAACAACCCCTTCAGTACTTTGAAGCTTGCATGCCTCAATGGCAAGTTTCTCACTTCCGGCGACAGGTATACGTCAATGACCTTCGACCGAAAGATTTTGCGTGGTGTTCGATGCCAAGTCCTTTATTCACACCACGTGAATTGTACTGCAGTACCTTGAGGGTCATTATCATTATTGGTGATTCCTCTCGCGCTTGTTAACGGTTTACGTCATTGACCGGTAATCAAGCGATGTCTTTCCATGTTCGACTTCAGAACATTCCTCACATGGATCGACATGTACTTAGAGTGAAGATCGGACGAGATTGAAGACCCCGGATCTAGTTTCATCCATCCGGGCTGCGATATATATTCAGGAAAGATAAAGACATTGAAATGTACATCATTGCAGCAGATAATCATCCTACCAAAAGGATGATGATTTCATCAAAATTATCAGTCTACCATCAGACGATTGTCTGTTCTATGTACAGAAAAATGAATTTATAAAGCTGAGCATGGGAATGCCCGCCTCAGCTAGATCATGAAAGCAGTATGAAAAATAATGTATTGTATTGTATCTTATTACAGGTCTCCTCCCAGCATTGGAAGAACTTCGGATCCTCCTAATAAAGCATTTCACCCGATATACGACCTCATACTTTAGGGGGCAACTGTTATAGACATTTTTGTGCCTTACAGCATTGAGCATGAAATGTCCATAATCCAAGGGATCCAAAGTCCCTAAATGAGTTGTTCCTACCCCTAAAGGAACAAGGTCAACCAAAGACAGCTTCTCCCAGAAGTTCTCCACCAAAAACCACCCAGAAACAGTCAATTTAGGACCAATTCAGAGGCTCCACTAACTGTCTGCGCTGAAATGCAGAGATTACACTGGCTAGGTGCACTGCAACGCAGGTAGAAGCACTACCAGGGTGCGCTGAGCGGGAAATGACAAATGGAAAGCTCATTCAACGAGGTGAAAAGACCCTGGAAGCTTCCAGAATCTTCTCCAATGACACTTGCCTCAATGAATTCGACTAGTGATGAGTAAGAGGTTCTCAACCTCAAAGTGGAAGCAAGAACTGACAGAGAGAAGCCACAAGTCAAAACATAAGCTGACTCATCCTCTCTGCTTACATCTATATATGGATCTCTCACCCAGAGGTTCAGGAGGCTGGAATTTTGTACTTTGCAAAGAATTGCTGTTGGTTTGAGATTGAGTTTAGCACATTGGGTGATTTATGCTTTGTTGGAGGAGAGGAAGGGATTCCTTTGCTGGGAGGTAGATGCTGGATCAGAACTCACTTGGTTGTATCTCCTCTTGGACTTTATTATCATATCAATAAACTATTTGAGTTTCTCCTACATGTTGTATAGCAATGATGTTTTGTTATGCTTACATGTTTAGCTTAATCTGATCTTGAGCTTTTTATGAATGTATATCTGTATCTTTGTGTAGTTTCTCTTTCTTTTGACCTTGCAGGAATTCGGTGAAGCTGGGCCGGTGAAGGAGCAAGAATCATGGAGCTACTGAAGAGAGGAGTGAATTGGATCGACAAACTAGCGGAAGATACAGGTTAGTTAGATCCTTCTTCCTCACTTACATTTCATAAAGAAGAATACTGAAATAAGTTTACCTGTTTGTTGCTAAGGCACTATCACCTCTTAGAGTGGGATAGGGGCATTCTGTATTGGATACTATTCCCAACAACACATGGAAACATAAAAATGTTGGAGTTTTTCTGAATTTGGATGAAGAATTTGTAAAGGTTTACCCTCTACCAAACATGAAGGTAAAACTGTATTTTAAAACTTTGGATGATTCTTGGACCAGGCACTATACAGATGAAATGATCAGAATTTTGAAAATTTTGAATTACTATCAAATTATTGGTGGAGTTGATTTTTCTGTTGTTGTATATGTTACTGCAAAGATGCTAGATTTGGAAGAAATAAATATGCATGAACAAGTTGAAAGATTCTTAAAGTCTTTAAGAATCCCTGATTTATTTGAAGAATTGGAAGCTGCATTTCTGCAATGAAATGATGAGAATTTGTAGGTATTGATTCCTTCTCACAATATGAATTGTTTGCACCTTTTGCTGATTGGGAATTCAAGGATGGTCGATGTCAGAAGAAGGTTCAAGTTCAAGCCTCTCAGTGTATTGAGAGAACACTTCAATATTTAAGAACCTTTTCATCACCCTCGGATTATCAAAGTATGGAATTTAGAAATCTTATAATTCCTAATCCTTTCTCACAAGTCTATGGATCTGATAGTATGAGCGAAGCTACTCTAGCTACTAATGCAGAAGAAATCAAGAAAGTATCAAGCTGGCTCAAAGAATTCTCAAAGAATTTCATACTTTAAAATTATCAGAAAAAGTTTCTTTGATAAAAACCATAGAGCCAATGCAAGGAAGATGTGGAGTAATGAGGCTAATTATAAATCAAAAGGCACTAATCATGATTAGTATATCTTCAGGAGCTTGGTATGATGATGTGGTATGCCTTATCAATCTGCTGTTATCCAATAGGGTATGCTCATATATGATGTTTGAAGTAAATTGGCAAGAACGTGGAAATATCAGTCATCATTGTAAATTATGGGTACAAGCAGCCATCGAGCAATCAGTCAATATGTTCTAGATCTTCAAGAGAGAACTTTTGGATGGATTGGAGTTGTCAGTTCAGTCCTTGCCCGACTTTCGGAAAAGTAAAAAAGATTCTTTCCTTAATATTGAAGTTGATCCATTTTCTTATGTTAACAGATGGAACAAAGATGATTATTTGTTTCCTTAAAAGAATATAAGAGTCACGAAAGATACGGTAAAGTTCGACACAGGACAATCATCACGCGCACCACTCAAAGAAGAATCTTCAATAGTCCTAACCAACTCAAAAGGTAAAGAGAAAGTATCCGAGGATAAAGAAACTGTGTTCGTAGACATGTACCAAGATGCTCAGGAACAAAATGACCCCACTTGGGAAAAAGATTACTTATCGTGGCTTACATCATCTTCGGAAAGACAAAGGACTCCACCAAATTCCGAATTCGCATCAGATTATGATAGTGACTGAAGTCCGAAAGGACCTTGGTAGTGCGTCTTCTTTTTATGAGTGCGTTTGCTTTTATTTTACTCGAGAATGTTGAGTAGACACCGTCATGACTAAGTAATGTCAGACAAGGACCCTCAGTTTTACTCATATGTCTTATAAATAAGTGTGTTTTAGATAGTCTAAGCATCGAGTGTTGTGAGTGTGAGTGTGTGTTTTTATTTTGAGCTCTCAGACCAGAGACTAGAAAGCTCTAATCTTGAGGTTTAATCTGGTATGTAATATTTTGGTTGAATTAATATTGAAGCCTGCTGGGCCGCCTGTCTGAGGACAGTTCTGTTCCAAGATCATCTCAAGGAGTGAGATTGTAAGACGCGTTGGACAAGCGAAAGGGTCGCATAAGTCTGTGCATATCTCAGGTTGATGTGAGGAAGTTTTTGCTCTAGCGTCCACTTCAAAGGTTCAAGTAAGTTACTGAGTCCATCATCTAAATATTGGTATCAGAGCCCTGTTCTAGTCCTGAGTTTATAAACTACAGACAGAGCCTAAAGAAAGCCAGGCCGCCTTCGAAAAGCTTTTGTTCTACATCTGCTGAGTAGATAAATTCTTTCTTTAGTCCATCTCCGGTATAGTTTGTAAAACATGGCGAATATTTTACACTCTTTCTCTACAATCGATTGTAAAGTAATCACTGAAGTCTCTTCTCGCTCTCATGAATCTGAAATAGATAATACTGAAAATCATGAAGTAGTTGAAACTCCTGCAAATTGGAATCCTCCTGCATTGCATGCTACTAATGTATATAAGCTCCCTATTTCCTTTGTTCTGAAAAGAAAATCTTTCTTAAAAGAAGTCGAGGTTACTATAAATATTTCAGGCCCTGCTGTTCAGATTCTTGCTTTGAATTTATTTTCTGATGATGAGATAAAGAAATTCCATCAGTATGTCAAGGAGAAGAAGTATTCTTATCTGCACTTTGGGGGAATAAGAATAGGTCTTGCACCTCTGTTTCGTCATGGTATAAACACCCCTTGTATTACTGAATTGTTTCACACCCGTCATCAAACATATGATAGTGCAAGAATAGGAACTATTATGGGAAATATGTCCACTGGATGCCAATATGGAACCATATTTCCTGATTACTCTATAAGTTTGAATGATGCACATTTAAAAGATTGCTGGAAACTATTGACTGGAGTCCAAGGTCTTGATATGGCTGAAGATATTGAATACCTTTCTGCAATTGTCCAAGCCTCGTTTTAGTTAACCAACACCGCACATCCCAAACTAAAACAACCTGTTTTGAAAGACTGTGTTACGGTTGGCCTATCAAATGCACAAGTTGAAGGAGTACTATATGAACCTTCTGAATTACCAAATAATTGGTATTTCCAATACAAATCAATTGCTGATGAAAGAAAGCCTGATTCTAAGCTTAAAAGGGTCTCAATAGACAATGGTCAAGTAAAGTTGATTCCTGCCAAACCAAAGGTACCTAGACCAGTAGCCAGACCTCGTCGATATGTTTTTCTGATTGCTCCAAATGATGTCCCTTCCAGTAGTTCTAATTTATCCACAGTCGAAGAAGACAGTCCTTCTGAACCTCAGTTGTCATCTACTTAGTTGTATATACCTGAGTCGAAACCTTTTCTCCCTGTAAATAAAATGCATCGTATAGGTTATTTTCCTGCTGTTGAAGAATGGAAATATGCCAATCGTTGTTTTGTAAAAGGTGGTAAGTGGCCTCCTCGAACCAAGTTCTGTACAATCTCTTCATCATCTAGGAAACCATCAACAAGAGCTGACTGTGCTCCTCTTATAGAACACAATGCACAGAATCCTAATGAGTTGGATCAGACTTACCAGATTGGTAACTATCTGACCACATGGTGTGCACATGCTGAAGATGTGCTTGATGATTTAGGTTGCCAGAGTGAATTAATCCTCACCAATCTCAAATTACTGCAAGATGAACAACAAGCTGACAAACAAAAAAGAGAGGCTAAAGAAAGAAGAAGGAGAGAAAAGAAGAAAAAAGAATCCCAGCCTCTGATACCAATATTTAGATATTTAGATGATGGACTCAGTAACTTACTTGAACCTTTGAAGTGGACGCTAGAGCGAAAACTTCCTCACATCAACCTGAGATATGCGCGGACTTACACGACCCTTTTGCTTCTCCAACCCGCTTTACAATCTCACTCCTTGAGATGATCTTGGAACAGAACTGTCCTCAGATAGGCGGCCCATCAGGCTTCAATATTAATTCAAGCAAAATATTACATACTAGATTAAACCTCGAGATTAGAGCTTTCTAGTCTCTGGTCTGAGAGCTCAAAATACAAACACACACTCACACTCACAACACTCGATGCTTAAAATATCTACAACACACTTATTTATAAGACATATGAGAATAGTTGAGGGTCCTTGTCTGACATTACTTAGTCATGACGGTGTCTACTCAATATTCTCGAGTACAATAAAAGCAAACACACTCATAAAAATAAGACGCACTACCAAAGTCCTTTCGGACTTCGGTCAATATCATAATATGATACGAATTCGGAATCTGGCGGAGTCCTTTGTCTTTCCCAAGATGATGTAAGCCACGATAAGTAATCTTTTTCCCAAGTGGGGTCTTTCTATTCCTGAGCATCTTGGTACATGTCTACGAACACGGTTTCTTTTTCCTCATATACTTTCTCTTTACCTTTTGAGCTGGTTAGGACTATTGAAGATTCTTCTTTGAGTGGTGCGCGTGATGATTGTCCTGTGTCGAACTTTACTGTATCTGTCGCGACTCTTAGATTCTTCTGAGGAAACAAATAATCATCTTTATTCTATCTATTAACATAAGCAAATGGATCAACTTCAATGTTAAGGAAAGAATCTTTTTTACTTTTCCGAGAGTCAGGCAAGGACTGAACTGACAACTCCACTCCATCCAACAGTTCCCACTTGAATATCTGGTACATACTGACTGATTGCTCGATGGTTTCCTGTACCCATAATTTACAATGATGACTGATATTTCCGCGTTCTTGCTAATTTACTTGAAACATCATAGATGAGCATACCCTATTGGATAACAACAGATTGATAAGGCATACCACATCATCAGACCAAGCTCCTGAAGATATACTAATCGTGATTAGTGCCTTTTGATTTATAATTAGCCTCATTACTCCACATCTTCCTTGCATTGGCTCTATGGTATTTATCAAAGAAACATTTTCTGATAATTTTAAAGTATGAAATTCTTTGAGCCAACTTGATACTTTCTTGATTTCTTCTGCATTAGTAGCTAGAGTAGCTTCGCTCATACTATCAGATCCATAGACTTGTGAGAAAGGATTAGGAATTATAGGATTTCTAAATTCTATACTTTGATAATCCCAGGGTGATGAAAAGTTTCTTAAATACTGAAGTGTTCTCTCAATACACTGAGCGGCTCGAACTTGAACCTTCTTCTAACATTGGCCATCCTTGAATTCCCAATCAGCAAAAGGTGCAAACAATTCATATTGTGGGAAGGGATTAGTACCTACAAAATTCTCATCATTTTGTTGCAGAAATGCAGCTTCCAATTCTTCAAATAAATCAGGGATTCTTAAAGACTTTAAGAATCTTTCAACTTTTTCATGCATATTTATTTCTTCCAAATCTAGCATATTTGCAGTAAAATATACAACAACAGAAAAATTAACTCCATCGATAATTTGATAGTAATTCAAAATTTTCAAAATTCTGATCATTTCATCTATATAGTGCCTGGTCCAAGAATCATCCAAAGTTTTAAAATACAGTTTTACCTTCATGTTTGTTAGAGGGTAAGCCTTTACCAATTCTTCATCCAAATTCGGAAAAACTCCAACATTTTTATGTTGCCATGCTTGGCACCTTTGGATCCACTGATTTCTTCTTAATCTTAAACCAACAGTCTTTTTAATTTCTTGAACCACAACGCCTAAAATAAAATCTGGAAGGCGAAATCTTTGAACAAAAGTTTCAAAACTGTCATCAGCAGGAGTCTTACCAGGAAGATGGAAAATATTATTTCTGTGAACATGAACTTTATTCATCTCTCTAGTAAGTGCATCAGCTAGAACATTAGAATTACCGAGAACCCATTCAACCTCAAAATCATACATATGAAACCACATTTGCCATGCTAAAATTATTCCACGCGCCAGTTGCTTTGAGATCTTTGCTCTCAAAAAATATTTGAAATTCATTGAATCAGTTCTAATTAAAAACATGGCGGGGGCTAAATAGATTTCAAATTTTTGAATACCATTAAAGATGGCAAGGGTTTCCTTTTCTGCAGGAAAATAGTTTTTTTGGTGTTTCAAGAATTCACCAGAAGCATAAGCACACAAAACTTCTTCAAATTTTTTTCCTTCTCCCTTTCTTTCAAAAAGGATTGCTGCCCAAAAATTGTCAGAGGCATCAGTCTGCAACATAGGAAAACCATTTCCTAGGGGTTTGAGTTCTGGGAGATGCTGACATTCAGTTTTAAGTAACTGAACTACTTTAGTAGCTGCAGATGACTAACCAGAATGAAGATGTTGACGAATAGGAGCAGTTTTTTCAGAAAGTCTAGGAATATACTTGTGTACATAATTTAGGATTCCTAGAAACCTTTGAATCATCTTCACATCTTTCAATTGATTAGGAAATTCAGAGAGTTTAGTTAACACATGTGTTGCATCTGAATTTTTCCTTGACTAACATGAATACCAAGAAAATCAATGCTGTCTTGAAAGAGACACATCTTTTTTTCGGACAAAACAAGACCATGTTTTTTGGCTTCATCAAGAAACACTTGTAGATGTTTTAATTGTGTTTCAAGATCTTGGCTATGTACAAGAATATCATCAATATATACAAAAATAAAATCATATTTACCAAAGACACGATCCATTCTTCTCTGAAAGAACGCAGGGGCATTCTTTAATCTAAATGGAACAACTCTCCACTGATAAAAACCAACAGAACAAGTGAAAGCAGTTTTATGGCGATCCTCTTCGTTGATCTGAATCTAATAATAATCAGATTTCATATCAAACTTGCTAAAGATTTTGTTGTTCTGGATCTTTTGAATTATGGTTTCTTGACGGGGCAAAGGATAATTAAAACTTTTAGTGATCGCATTCAATGGTTTATAATTAATAACCATTCTATCTTTTCCTTTGACTATTTCAGAATGATTTCGAACCAGGAATGCAGAACAAGAGTAGTGAGAACCACTACATTCTATGAGTTGAAGATCAAGCAATTCTTCAATCTACTTTCACATTTCTTTTTCTTCAGCTGGAGTGCAGGGTATTAACTTTCCAGTTACCCCATTGTCATGCAAAGTAATAATTTCTTGTTTAGGGCTCTCGACACTCCAAAAGGCTTTAGGATTCTCAGAACAACATTTTAGCAATTCTTCATATAAACTCAGTTGTTCTTGGGACCAATCAGGATTTCTATTGGCTTTCTACGTGGGCTGGTGTTTTTCCTCATATATATGCAAAACTTGTTTCCAGTCATGAGATTCATTTTTTGATTTTTTGACACCTATTTTCTTTTGACTCTGTTCTTTTCTTGCTTCGGAGTTTGCCATAACTAGTCTTGGGACTGCTATTGCCTTTTCCTTAATATTACAGATAATTTTATCTTCACTGATAGTAACAGGCAATACTGAATTAATAAATGGCATTCCTAAGAACAGGCTTGCAGAGGCATCATAATGTTGTATTGCAGACATTTTGATAATACTCCCCCCAATTTTTAAAGACACATTATCTACATAATGGGTGAGATTTACGGATCCACCGATGGTTTCAAATACCAGAATATGATGTAAAGGTTTCCATAAACCTTTAAATAAAGATGGACGAGCAAGATTTTTCGAACCACCAGTGTCTATGAAAGCATCAACAGATATCCATTCTCCTTTTACCTGGACTTCAACTGGAATGTACAGGAGATTGTTAGACTTCACAATCTTCTTAAGAAAAGCATTTTCTTCAACAAGAGCAGTAATATGTACAGGTAGTGATGAGGAAGATGACACACCTATTTTTGGATATGGACAGAAAGAATTCACCATGGGCTGTGGAGGTAAAGAATCTAAAACAGGAGTTGAATTCTTAGAGTCTGGTGTGGTCAAAGTGTCGACTGAGGAGTCATCTGAGTATTCTTCTGTATAACTTTCTGAATGATATTTATCACTATAATGAAGATCTTGATCACTAGGTTCACTTTCCCATGCATTATAACAAAGATTCATCTTTTGACTGACTTCAGGAAGGGATTCATTATCAGACAAAGAAGCATCTGTCAAAATATATACATCTGACACTTCATCTTGAGAATCAACGATTGACCAATTATCTACAAAATCTTCAAATTCTATACAATCTTTTAACTTATTGGATGAACTCTTTGGACACTTACGAGCAAAATGGCCTTCTTGCTTACAGATAAAGCAAGCATTGTCTCTTTTGGGCTGCCTTCGCTTTTTCAGATATTTGAATTTTTTGAATGGTCGCCTTGGATTTGCAACACGCTTTGGTCTGTATTTTCCATACCTTTTGGACCTTATCTTCTTAAAAGGTGTCCATGGAAGTACAGAACGACATACATTCAGATTTGGAGAAACATCATGAATTTGTTTTTGCCAACATAAATATTTAACCTTTTCCTGACATCTGAATAAAAGATCTATCCAATAGGTTTGTTCTATCTTTTTTCCCTGGACTTCAAGATCTTTCATTATCATATCACCTAAATTTCCTGGCAACTTAGACAAGAAGGAAATCTTTTGAGTAGAATCATTTGCAAGATTTTCTTTGTATACCTTTGACATATAGTCATTACCAAAATGATTCAGATCCTTTAAATCTTTTAATTCCATTCTTGTTAAATCAGTAATAAGTTGCTTTTTCTCATCAACAGGTTCAGGAACAAATTGTGTCAGCAATAAAACTTCTAATGTGGCTAAACCTAGCATTACAACATTTCTGCTTTCCTCATCTGTTCCACCCATCCACCAATCATACACAATACTGGCCATTCCTTTTTCGGCTAGAAGGAAAATAGAAAAATTATCTAGTTTTGAAACAACTTGCATCTGGTAGAGGGCACCAATCCAGACTCGAATAGATTCTACTAGATTTTTAGATTTATCCAAATCTAGAACATAACCAGGTGAATTGGTAGGAAATAAATCTTCTTCTACCCTTGGGAACTTGGCTTCGTTAAACATATTTTCTTTTTGGAGAGATGGCATGATAAAAGATGGAAACAAAGTAGCAGCATTTTCAAAAGTGGCTAATTCATTTTTATTTTTGTTGATTTGAACTGGTTTAGGCATTTCTAATTTGTGTTCGACTTGACTACTTGATTCAGTGGTATTTTTGTCTTGAGATTCACTCGTATCCCAACTTTCAGGAATATCCATGCTTTTAGAAAATTTTGGAGGCTGGGATTCTTTTTTCTTCTTTTCTCTCCTTCTTCTTTCTTTAGCCTTTCTTTTTTGTATGTCAGCTTGTTGTTCATCTTGCAGTAATTTGATATTGGCAAGGATTAATTCACTTTGGCAACCTAAATCATCAAGCACATCTTCAACATGTGCACACCATGTGGTCAGATAGTTACCAATCTGGTAAGTCTGATCCAACTCATTAGAATTCTGTGCATTGTGTTCTATAAGAGGAGCACAGTCAGCTCTTGTTGATGGTTGCTTAGATGATGAAGAGGTTGTACAGAACTTGGTTCGAGGAGGCCACTTGCCACCTTTTACAAAACGACGATTGGCATATTGCCATTCTTCGACAGTAGTAAAATGACCTATACGATGCATTTTATTTACAGGGAGAAAAGGTTTCGACTTAGGTATATACAACTCAGTAGAAGAAAATTGAGGTTCAGAAGGACTGTCTTCTTCGACTGTGGATAAATTAGAACTACTGGAAGGGACATCATTTGGAGCAATCGGAAAAACATATCGACGACGTCTAGCTGCTGGTCTGGGTTTTTCCGATTGCTCCAAATGATGTCCCTTCCAATAGTTCTAATTTATCCATAGTCGAAGAAGATAGTCCTTCTGAACCTCAGTTGTCTTCTAATGAGTTGTATATACCTCAGTCAAAACCTTTTCTCCCTGTAAATAAAATGCATCGTATAGGTCATTTTACTGCTGTTGAAGAATGGCAATAGTCAATCTTCGTTTTGTAAAAGGTGGCAAGTGGCCTCCTCGAACCAAGTTCTACACAACCTCTTCATCATCTAAGCAACCATCAAAAAGAGCTGACTGTGCTCCTCTTATAGAACACAATGCATAGAATCCTAATGAGTTGGATCAGACTTACCAGATTGGTAACTATCTGACCACATGGTGTGCACATGTTGAAGATGTTCTTGATGATTTAGGTTGCCAGAGTGAATTAATCCTTGCCAATCTCAAATTACTGCAAGATGAACAACAAGCTGACAAACAAAAAAGAGAGGCTAAAGAAAGAAGAAGGAGAGAAAAGAAGAAAAAAGAAACCCATCCTCCAAATTTTTCTAAAAGCATGGATATTCCTCAAAGTTGGGATACGAGTGAATCTCAAGATGAAAATACCACTGAATCAAGTATTCAAGTCAGACACATATTATAAATGCCTAAACCAGTTCAAATCCACAAAAATAAGAGTGAATTAGCCACTTTTGAAAATGCTGCTACTTTTTTTCCATCTTTTATCATGCCATCTCTCCAAAAAGCAAATATGTTTAACGAAGCCAGGTTCCCAAGGGTAGAAGAAGATTTATTTCCTACCAATTCATCTGGTTATGTTCTAGATTTAGATAAATCTAAAAATCCAGCAGAATCTATTCGAGTCTGGATTGGTGCTCTCTACCAGATGCAAGTTGTTTCAAAATTAGATAATTTTTCTATCTTCCTTCTAGCCGAAAAAAGAATGGCCGGTATTGTGTATGATTGGTGGATGGGTGGAACAGATGAAGAAAGGAGAAATGTTGCAATGTCAGGTTTAGCCACATTAGAAGTTTTATTGCTGACACAATTTGTTCCTGAACCTGTTGATGAGAAAAAGCAACTTATTACTGATTTAACAAGAATGGAATTAAAAGATTTAAAGGATCTGAATCATTTTGGTAATGACTATATGTCAAAGGTATACAAAGAAAATCTTGCAAATGATTCTACTCAAAAGATTTCCTTCTTGTCTAAGTTGCCAGGAAATTTAGGTGATATGATAATGAAAGATCTTGAAGTCAAGGGCAAAAAGATAGAACAAACCTATTGGATAGATATTTTATTCAGATGTCAGGAAAAGGTTAAATATTTATGTTGGCAAAAACAAATTCATGATGTTTCTCCAAATCTGAATGTATGTCATTCTGTACTTCTATGGACACATTTTAAGAAGAGAAGGTCCAAAAGGTATGGAAAATATAGACCAAAGCATGTTGCAAATCCAAGGTGACCATTTAGAAAATTAAAATATCTCAAAAAGCGAAGGTAGCCCAAAAGAGACAATGCTTTCTAATATCTGTAAGCAAGAATGTCATTTTGCTCGTAATTGTCCAAAGAGTTCATCCAATAAGTTAAAATCTTGTATAGAATTTGAAGATTTTGTAGATAATTGGTTAGTCGTTGATTATAAAGATGAAGTGTCAGATGTATATATTTTGATAGATGCTTCTTTGTCCGATAATGAATCCCTTCCTGAAGTCAGTCAAAAGATGAATCTTTGTTATAATGCATGGGAAACTGAACCGAGTGATCAAAAGCTTCATTATAGTGATGAATATGATTCAGAAAGTTATACATAAGAATACTTAGATGACTCCTCAGTCGACACTTTGACCACAACAGACTCTAAGAATTCAACTCCCGTTTTAGATTCTTTGCCTCCACAGCCCATGGTGAATTCTTTCTGTCCATATCCAAAAACAGTCGCGTCATATTCCTAATCACTACTTGTACATACTACTGCTCTTGCTGAAGAAAATGCTTTTCTTAAGAAGATTGTGAAGTCTAACAATCTCCTGTACATTCCAGTTGAAGTCCAAGTAAAAGGAGAATGGATATCTGTTGATGCTTTCATAGACACTGGTGGTTCTAACAATCTTGCTCGTCCATCTTTATTTAAAGGTTTATGGAAACCTTTATAGCATATTCTAGTATCTAAAACCATTGGTGGATCCGTAAATCTCACCCATTATGTAGATAATGTGTCCTTAAAAATTGGGGGGAGTATTATCAAAATGTCTGCAATACAACATTATGATGCCTCTGCAAGCCTGTTCTTAGGAATTCCATTTATTAATTTAGTATTTCCTGTTACTATCAATGAAGATAAAATTATCTGTAATATTAAGAAAAAGGCAATAGCAGTCCCAAGACTAGTTATGGCAAACTCCGAAGCAAGAAAAGAACAGAGTCAAAAGAAAATAGGTGTCAAAAAATCAAAAAATGAATCTCATGACTGGAAAGAAGTTTTGCAGATATATGAGGAAAAACACCAGCCCACACAGAAAGCCAATAGAAATCCTAATTGGTCCCAAGAACAATTGAGTTTATATGAAGAATTGCTAAGATGTTGTTCTAAGAATCCTAAAGCCTTTTGCAGTGTCGAGAGCCCTAAACAAGAAATTATTACTTTGCGTGACAATGGGGTAACTAGAAAGTTAATACCCTGCACTCCAGCTGAAGAAAAAGAAATGCGAAAGCAGATTGAAGAATTGCTTGATCTTCAACTCATAGAACGTAGTGGTTCTCACTACTCTTGTTCTGCATTGTTGGTTCGAAATCATTCCGAAACAGTCAGAGGAAAAGATAGAATGGTTATTAATTATAAACCATTGAATGCGATCACTAAAAGTTTTAATTATCCTCTGCCCCGTCAAGAAACCATAACGCAAAAGATCCAAAACAGAAAAATCTTTAGCAAGTTTGATATGAAATCTGGTTATTATTAGATTCAGATCAATGAAGAGGATCGTCATAAAACTACTTTCACTTGTCCTACCGTTTTTTATCAGTGGAGAGTTGTTCCATTTGGATTAAAGAATGCCCCCCCGTTCTTTCAGAGAAGAATGGATCATATCTTTGGTAAATATGATTTTATTGTTGTATATATTGACGATATTCTTGTACATAGCCAAGATCTTGAAACACACTTAAAACATCTACAAGTGTTTCTTGATGAAGCCAAAAAACATGGTCTTGTTCTGTCCGAAAAAAAGATGTGTCTCTTTCAAGACAACATTGATTTTCTTGGTATTCATGTTAGTCAAGGAAAAATTCAGATGCAACCACATGTGTTAACTAAACTCTCTGAATTTCCTGAAAAATTGAAAGATGTGAAGATGATTCAAAGGTTTCTAGGAATCCTGAATTATGTACACAAGTATATTCCTAGACTTTCTGAAAAAACTACTCCTATTCGTCAACAATCTGGTTGGTCATTTGCAGCTACTAAAGAAGTTCAGTTACTTAAAACTGAATGTCAGCATCTCCCAGAACTCAAACCCCCAGGAAATGGTTTTCTTATATTGCAGATTGATGCCTCTAACAATTTTTGGGTAGCAATCCTTTTTGAAAGAAAGGGAGAAGGAGAAAAATTTGAAGAAGTTTTGTGTGCTTATGCTTTTGGTGAATTCTTGAAACACTAGAAAAACTATTTTCCTGCAGAAAAGGAAACCCATGCCATATTTAATGGTATTCAAAATTTGAAATCTATTTAGCCCCCACCAAGTTTTTAATCAAAACTGATTCAATGAATTTCAAATATTTTTTTACAGCAAAGATCTCAAAGCAACTGACACATGGAATAATTTTAGCATGGAAAATGTGGTTTCAGATGTATGATTTTGAGGTTGAATGGGTTCTCGGTAATTCTAATGTTCTACCCGATGCACTTACTAGAGAGATGAATAAAGTTCATGTTCACAGAAATAATATTTTCCATCTTCCTGGTAAGACTCCTGCTGATGACAGTTTTGAAACTTTTGTTCAAAGATTTCGCCTTCTTGATTTTAATTTAGGGTATGTGGTTCAAGAAATTAAAAAGATTGTTGGTTTAGGATTAAGAAGAAATCAGTGGATCCAAAGGTGCCAAGCATGGCAACATAAAAATGTTGGAGTTTTTCTAAATTTGGATGAAGAATTGGTAAAGGTTTACCCTCTACCAAACATGAAGGTAAAACTGTATTTTAAAACTTTGGATGATTCTTGGACCAGGGACTATACAGATGAAATGATCAGAATTTTGAAAGTTTTGAATAACTATCAAATTATTGGTGGAGTTGATTTTTCTGTTGCTGTATGTGTTACTACAAAGATGCTAGATTTGGAAGAAATAAATATGCATGAACAAGTTGAAAGATTCTTAAAGTCTTTAAGAATCCCTGATTTATTTGAAGAATTGGAAGCTGCATTTCTGCAACGAAATGATGAGAATTTTGTAGGTACTGATTCCTTCCCACAATATGAATTGTTTGCACCTTTTGCTGATTGGGAATTCAAGGACGGTCGATGTCAGAAGAAGGTTCAAGTTCGAGCCTCTCAGTGTATTGAGAGAACACTTCAGTATTTAAGAACCTTTTCATCACCCTGGGATTATCAAAGTATGGAATTTAGAAATCCTATAATTCCTAATCCTTTCTCACAAGTCTATGGATCTGATAGTATGAGCGAAGCTACTCTAGCTACTAATGCAGAAGAAATCAAGAAAGTATCAAGCTGGCTCAAAGAATTTCATACTTTAAAATTATCAGAAAAAGTTTCTTTGATAAAAACCATAGAGCCAATGCAAGGAAGATGTGGAGTAATGAGGCTAATTATAAATCAAAAGGCACTAATCACGATTAGTATATCTTTAGGAGCTTGGTTTGATGATGTGGTATGCCTTATCAATCTGCTGTTATCCAATAGGGTATGCTCATCTATGATGTTTGAATTAAATTGGCAAGAATGCGGAAATATCAGTCATCATTGTAAATTATGGGTACAAGCAGCCATCGAGCAATCAGTCAATATGTTCCAGATCTTCAAGTGGAAACTGTTGGATGGAGTGGAGTTGTTAGGTCAGTCCTTGCCCGACTTTCGGAAAAGTAAAAAAGACTCAAAACGGATCCAGAAGTTCAGGACCCAAAAAAATGCTAAAAATAGTAAACTATGCTACAATTAAGGAAACTGAAAAGCTGAAAGAAACAATGGTGGGGATCCAAGTGGACTTGGTAGGTGGCCACCAATATCCACCTGGACCATTCGTCCCCCCTTAGGAAGAAATTGTCTCCATTACATTGAGTTCCTCCATGAGATGGGGAAACTTCTGTTGAACTTGGTCCTTGGTGAGCCACTTGCCCTAGTGAAGGAGTTGACCTGCTTTGACAACTCGATATAGTTGTATATTCTGCTGGCGAGTGTGCTTCATCTATGTTTCCATGATTCGATCAGTTACAGCTTGTTCCATGTAATCTGGATTTAACTCTGTGGGTGTGAGTTGTTTTGCAATGTTGGATGTGTCGAGTAATGGTGGAAAGTATGGCCGAGGGTGGTCCACATTGAACACTAGGTGTAGGCCAAGGAATGGGGGAATGCTAAGCTCAAATGCATTATCTCCCATAGCCTTGGTAAGGGTGTAAGCACCATATTAGAGTGGCCTGAGTTTCCGATAGGCTCTAGTAAGTCGTTCCTTTTGCAAATGCAACCAAACTTTGTCGCCCCTCTGAAACTTGTGTGGCACTTGATGTTGATCATGTTACTGCTTGTACTTGGCATTTGATTTCTCTGGAATGTCAAGGACCTGCTAGCAAATATGTTGGATGTGCTCAATGAAGTTGTTTGCCTTATCTTTCTCGGATTGGACATGAGCCGAATCTGTGTGAGTAGCTACAAATGGCATGGCCACATCAATGGGACATAGTGGATGGAATCCCAAGCCGACCTGAAAAGGGTTGTGTGCAGTCGAGCTGTGGAGAGCCCAGTTTTAGTTGTGCTGAACGTAGGGGAGCCTCTCGTCCCATGTGCGTGTATGCTTTGAGTTGTACATGCGCAGAATGTGTATGATAATCTTGTTGACAACCTCTGTCTGGCCATCAATTTGAGGATGGAAGGCTATGGACTTAGTGAGTTTGGTGTCCAACATCGACCAGAGACTGGACCAACATGTACTAAGGAACCTGTTGTCCTGATCTCAGATGATTGACAGTGGGATCCCAAAGTGTACCCACACTCATTCAAAGAAGAGTTTAGCATTGACTTCTGCTGTGATATTCTTCTTGCGGGTTGCCATAATGGCCATCTTTGAGAACCTATCGACGACCACAAAAACACAGTCGTTTCCATTCTTAGTTGAAGGAAGGCCTGACATGTAATCCATGGAGATAGATTCCCAAGGTCAACTAGGGGTAGGCAGCGAGGTATAAAGGCCTTATTTCTTGATGTTTAGCTGGATAATGACGCAGGCAGTGCATGATCTAATGTACTTCTAGACATCCTGTCGAAGATTCAGCCAATAGAAATACTTCTGCAGGACTGCTACCATCTCGCGACCTGAAAATGGCCAACAGCCCAACTGTAGTGTGCTTCCCAAATTGTCTTGGCACACTCGCTTGAAGGAACACAAAGGTGACCCAGGTGGCATAACAGGTCATCCTGGAGGTGAAAATCTGGAACATGCTAACCCTCCAAGAGTGTCTGGTATGTGTGGCCAAGTTCTAGGTTGCTTTTGTAAATAAGTGGCCAATCAGAAGTCTCATGCCCACAAGAGTTGAGAACGGTGGTTAACACCATGATCGGTGGTCGACTGAGGCAATCCACAACATTATTGGTGCTGCCATTCTTATACTTGATATTCAAATGGAACTGTTGCAGGTATGTGGACCACTTCTGATGGCGATCATTCTGCAATTTCCCTTGGGTCTGTATGAACTGTAGGGGTCGGTGATCTATGTGGATGATCGTTTCCTTCCACAAAATGTAATGCTTCCATTGTCGGTAGGACTGCACAATGGAATACATCTCTTTTTCATAAGTGCGATACTTTCAGATTGCGTCTGAAAATGTCTCACTGTGATATGCCACTAGATGCTCGTGTTGAGTAACGACTGCCCCAATAGCATAGTCAGAGGAATTTGTCTAGACCTCAAATGGTTGTTGCAAGTCTGGCAATGCGAGCACTAGTGCCATGCAGAGGTGATATTTCAACTCTGTGAATGCCTTTTGTTGAGATTCAGACCAAAATAATTTTTCTTTCACTCCTCCCTTGGTGACTTGACTCAAGGGCCAAGTGATATGAGAAAATCCCAACATGAACTTGCGGTAGAAGTTGGCAAGACCTAGAAAGCTGCAGAGCTCTGTGAGAGTGGTTGGATATGGCCAATCTTGAATGACTTGGATCTTGGTTGGATCCACATGCACCCTCTACTCATCAATAATGTATCCAAGATACTGAACCTGGGTCATGCCAAAAGTGAAATCTCCAAATTGGCACATAACTTGTGTTGCTGCAGTGTTTGGAGATCCTGCCAGATGTGGTAGAGGTGGTCTTCCCAACTCTGGCTGAAGATCAGGATGTCATCCAAGTATACCACTACAAATGAGTTGGTGAATGGCCGCAAGATGTCATCCATTAGCCTCATGAAGGTTTTAGTAGCATTTGTCAATTAGAAAGGCATAACCAACCATTTGAAAAGGCCCTTCTTGGCTTTGAAGGCAGTCTTCCACATATCGAAGGGTTCGATTGGCACTTGGTGATATCCTAACTTCAAATGGATCTTGCTGAAATACTTTCCCCCCTTCAATTGGTCCAGGAGGTCATCAATCTGTGGGATCGAGTATCTATTATGGACAGTGATCTCGTTCAGCACCCAATAGTCAATACAGAGTCTCCAAGTCCCATCCTTCTTCTGTACCAACACAATAGGGCTCCCACAAGGTGATGAAATCAAACGGATGTGACCTTTCTGCAACAACTCCTGAATCTACCTCTTGATTTCATCATTCTACAGAATGGAGCACTGATAGATTGGTCCATTGGGAAGCAGTGCACCTAGGGTCAGATTGATGGAGTGCTTGACCTAATAGTGTAGAGGAACCCCTGCGGGGGAGGTGAAGATGTCCTCTTACTCCACGACCTTTTCCACCTAGAGTTGTCATGTGGAGGGACCCTGTCTAGAGGTCGTGGCCACCGTCTTCTTCTTTCCTTGAGGGTGTATCATCAGCAAAACAAATTTCCTGGTTTTGGAAATGAGCTTACTGCATTGTTTTGTAGTAACCAAAGAGATTGTGGTAGGTAGTGCTACCTCTGGTATCCTATACAACTTATTTCCCAAAGTAACAATAACAACATAGGGCCTCGATTCATACACAACATGTCACTTCCACAAGTATGGTTGTCCTAATAATACATCACAAACTTCAAGGGGAGCAATGCCATACAATACCTCATCCATGAAGGGCTTGATGTTGTATGGAAGGTGACAATGCTGGCTCACGTGAAGATCCCATCCTTGGTGAAGCCACCTAATGGTTTATGGTTGTGGATGTGTTGTGGTTGGTAAGCCCATCCGTTTCACGACCTTTGTTGAAATGAGGTTCTTTTGGCTCTTGCTGTTGACAATGAACTATAGCGGGGAGCTCTTTACTCACATCTGGGAGTGGAAGAGACACTCCTCCTCCTCTGGATCTTTGGGTTCCTCCTTCTCGATCTTCGTGGTGGCAACGGTGGTGTTGGGCTCCGCATCAACAATCTGCTTCCCTTTGTCATTCCCCTTTTTGGGTTCTAACTCAGAGTCGGAACATGCATATGATTTTGAAACCTTTAGCTCGGCCACCAATGACTGCTTGGCGCAACACTCACTTGTGTTGTGAGTGGAGCTCTTATGCAACTCACACCACTTTCCCATGTACTTTTTTGGCTTCACAACACTGTTCTTTGCTTGTAGCTTTGGTGGGTTGTCTTGGGCTACCCCGCCTTAGCTTTGTCCTTTGTTATGCAGTTTGGGGGC
This sequence comes from Pinus tabuliformis, assembly GCA_031772625.1. Classification (NCBI taxonomy): domain Eukaryota; kingdom Viridiplantae; phylum Streptophyta; class Pinopsida; order Pinales; family Pinaceae; genus Pinus; species Pinus tabuliformis. The sequence goes on along the minus strand of CM062819.1, from coordinate 1,015,023,648 downwards.
ACCTTTCCCTTGCTCCGGCTTCGCAAATCCAAAGTCTCCCTTCTTCTGTTTAAACTTTTATGGTATGTCGTGCCGAGCGAGGGGATGTTCAAGAATTCTATTTCTTCCTGGATGTACTTGTGTAGGAATCCGCAATATTTGAGTACCAAATTCTGATTTAAATCCTTGATACCCAACTTTGTGCGAAGGGTATGGAAAATATTGGTAAACTCTGGCATTTCATTGTCCCTTGCGTGCTGCAGCATGGTCCACTTTATTTATTGATCCTCATAGCTTCCGATAGGGTAGTATTGCTCCTTAATGGCATCCCAGAATGAATCCCAAGTGGGTGCGGCTAAAAATAGTGAACCTGTACTTTCATCCTTTTGCTCACAGTAGGTTTCCCAGCAGTCCTTGATGTGGGAGGCTACTTTGAGAAGAGTGAAAATAATCTTTTCTGGACTGGAAAAATCATGAACATAAAAATAACCCTCTAGCAGATTTAACCATTTATCGATGGCATCTGCATCTATCTGACCCTCGAATATGGGGATTTCAAAATTAACTTGTACCTTAAATGGTGTGGCGTTTCTAGAGTAGTTGTTGGAAGCCGATGCGTCGCCCCCGGGGAGCCGCTGAAGGATCTGGGCAAAGTTGTCCATCATCGCATTCCCTTGTTGCTCTAGGGCTTCTTCGAGCAATATTTTGATGGGATCTCATGCCCCATCATCTTTCTTTTCATCCGCCATCGGAAGCAGTCAGGATTTGCGAGGCTGGTCTTCCAAAGGTTCGACCAGTTCAAGCCCTAAGTCCTTATATCCCGACCTCGTTGGGGACATGCAAAGAAAAACAGAGAAAAAGCAGACCCCTTTGATACCACTGATCTGGATTTAAACAAGAATGCAACAAATTATAGAGATAACCATAAACACAGAGATGCAGTGGAAATAATACTTCATTTCATTAATGTAAAATACTGAAATATGCTTACAAACAACAACGGAAATAAACCATCTAGGGCGATGGTAGCGTATCTCTGAGAAGAGATGTGGTGGGTACATGCCTCTGAACTGTGTTACAATGAGGCTCAAAAGCCTATTTATTGTTGAGAAACAATGGAAAAGCCTAACATCCAAAAACCTAACCTTAGAAGATGAAATGCTAAACTGTGGGACCCATTTGGGTAAATTGGTACATCAACTTCCTGGGGTCATAACTTTGGCATACGATCTCTATTTGATGCTCACAATATCTCATTAGAAAGATCTATCCGAGAAATACAACTTGAAGAAGAGAAGAATTAGTCCATGGACCCCATGATGCTCTGAGTTTTCGCAAAAAACATCATTTAGGGCCTCATAACGTCTCCGGAAGTTGAGGACCTGAAAAAATAATAAAAATAGTAAACTGTGCTACAATTAAGGAAACTGAAAGACTGAAAGAAGCAATGGTGGGGGTTCAAGTGGACTTGGCAGGTGGCCACCAATATCCACCTAGATTAGAGCTATGTTTTGGAAACAATAGTAAGTAGCCCGCATCCTGCATCTCACAGAAACGATAAGGAAAGCATACAAACATAATGCGATGATGCGATTTGCAATATTGCTTTGCAAATCACAAAATCAACATTTTCACAATTTAAAGGCTCGCCACCCTAGAAGCTTTCTTCTCGAATTATGATGCAAACATTAATGAGCATTAAAACTAAGAGATAATGAACCATTAGTGGGCATTTAGTAAAGGTTAATGGAATTTATGTGTGAAAAGCCATCCAACATGATACGATATGTTCTCACTTGCGTTCAAATAAAACTCCTTCGTTATCACCTTTTCAAGTCATTTGTATTATTCCATTTTACGTTCATTCTTATCTTTGTATATCCAATAGCTGTTGTTTTTCTCCATTTTCAGGAAAAATCCACAGAAGGAGTCTTTGGGAGAAATGGAAAAGAAGGGCAAGGCAATCACGTCCAAGAAATTAGAAATGACTCCTTTATTCACAGATACCACATGCAGTAGAGAAGGAGGGACCTCTACATGGGAAAACATGTATGATTTATTAGAAGAGGAGGAACCAAGACCTCTGGAAACAAAGGTCATAGCTGACAGTCGTGCTTCCTCAGATGCCACCATCTTTGAGACGGCATGCTCATTTCTACATTGCATACTTGCGCACCCAAAGATAATCCCTTATACAGGTATGGTCAAGTGGATTATTGATCAGACTGATATCTTAGATAGAGAATTTAAGAATAGAAGCCAAGAGGTTAAGGGATCTTTTCCTTCAGACAACCTACGGCTTATGTACCACCTACCAGAGCCACAAGCCATCTACAAAAAATAGTTCCTTGAGAAGTTTTCCAAAGAGAATGAGGACTCAGTAGATGTCACACTGACCTGGTCAAATAGTGAGGGCAAGATCAAAAAGGACCAAGAGGGTACATACTATACTGCATCTATCTCTCCTCCCCACAGTTTTGTAGCAACCATGCTATGTAGGATGTTTGGCAAGCCTGATAGCACTAAATTTTCCCTAGAATGGTTGCCATTAATAGATGCAGTCATAAACCAACCATAATGAATTGGGCCTAAATTTTGTCTGATAATTTAGTAAAGGCAATAATCGATTATAGGAGGAAAAAGAGTATCTCTTCGAGGGTTTACCCTCCATTTTTTATGAGTGCCTATGTCATGGATGAAATTTATTTTCGTTCAAAATTTCCTATCATGGGATGGAAGTGGACTATGAAAGATCTACTTCCCATTAATATATATCATAAGGACATGTGGGAGTCTCAATTTCACTCGCATTTTTACAAAATTTGTCATGGATTCATGCTGCCTATCCACAAATAGGTTTACAACTGAGATGCCCCTAAGTTTTCTAAGGAAGCTGGGGTAGATATCCTCCTAGTGGCCAGATGGTTTGGGGAGGAAAAATTCACATATATCAGGGTTTTTCAAAGCATTACCTCACCTCATGTCCTCCCATACTATGTTCCAGACAAATTTATGCCTAGAGAAATAGCTTATCAAACAGCTAGTGAGGGTGGGTTGAGCAAGGGATTAAAGGAAGTGAAAAAGGCCATTTGGCCCACATTTCTGTTATAGTGTGGAGCATTTGCACTGCACGATCTGGGGCATGCATTCAATTAAGCAGAGATCATGCAATCTCTAAAATTACCTAAATTCCCAGGAAGGTAGTATGACCCAAATGGAGCCAAAAGACTTCACTACCATGGTGAAAATGAAGGTATTCAGTCATGAGGAAGATGCATTTGATGACATCTTCCTACAGAAAGAAAAATTCACAGAGGTGAAGAACATGTCATCACTACTTTTTGACCCAGAAGAGCTTGAAGCCTTTCATGAATACAGAGAAAAGAGATTGTTAAAAGTCCCATTCGACCAATTACTGATTGAACCAATAAGGGAGCCAACTCCTAGTGTAAGCCTAGAAGGAAGCTCTAGAGAAAATTCTAAATATGATTCTGAAGCAGAGTCCCAAGAGAAGTCTACTAGGGAGTCAGAGAAATCAAAACAATAGTCACAGAATGGGGGAATCAAAAGTAAGGAGTCAGAAAAGGATATAGCTGAATCTACAAAAAAGACAGTTGAGCACCAATTCACTCCACCTCCACCCAGTCAACAAAAACCCAGTGATTCAGCTAGAGAAAGAATGGGAGAATTTTAATAAAAATCTCCATACAAAAGGACAATCACCTAAGCCACAAAATCCACAACACAAAGCAACTCAAGAAATTATAGTAGAGAAAATTGTAAGTACTCAAGAGGTAGAGCACATTCCTACCACTCCTACCTCTGAAATTGTTTTGAGAATTGATGATATTCCTCCTTTAAATGTGTTCTATACCCCAACCCACAAAGCTATCGTCAAAAGTTATAGAAAGAAGAGGAAGTTGTATGCTACAACTACTACTTCTCCCAATAATGAACCAATGGATATTGTCTAGAAAGACTCACCCATTGACCCATATCAGAACCTTACTAGACTATCTCTGTTTGTAGGAGCCTATGCTACAATGACTATTGATAAAGAAATAGAGGTACAAATGTTTCTCAGAGAAAAGGAAAATAAAATTCTGCTATTGGAACAATAGTTAGAGCAAGAAAAATCTAACCAACAAGCGGAATTGCAAATAGCCAAGCTCCAGCGAGAATTCGAGTAAATGCAAATAAAACATCAAGCCAATTTAGCAGAAAAGGAAGTGCAGATACAAGCATTAATACCTAAGTATAAGAAAAATTCAAATATTGATCAGTTTATAAATTTAAGCGCTTAGCCTTAACTCCCAGCTAATGCACCAAAAGGAAATTCTATGCTAGAAGGTCTCACAATTGAGTCCTTATTGCGAGACTAGTGACAAGTTAACGAGTCAAGTCGTTGACATGAGACTCGAATATGATGATGTATTGAAAAGAATTTCTGACTTCATCTCCTGGCAGAATTCAGAGGATGGAAGGAAGGCGGATTTTCCTATACTGGAGGAGTCACATAAAGAAATTTTATTTGTAAACTGGGATTCTCAGCATAGAAAAGCGGAAAGGGAAACATCGGTCGCAACAACAACAACAAACACTACTATTGAGAACATAAATGAAAATTTACGCAGCGCGAACCTGGTGACAGATTCTGTACCAGGTTTTCCTCTGAATATCAAACAACTCAAGCAACAGTGGAGGTAGGCAATAAGAGAAAAAGAGGAAGCAATTAGGCAAATGACCAAGTTAAACTAGGAAGCATACTGACAATATTTAGTTAAACCTTATAGCTAGTGGATGACCCTGCAATGCCTAACCTCTTCCACACAGAAAATGGTGCCAGCACTGATGGATGCCATGTTCACTGGGCAATTGAAATCTACGATTAGCCAACCGACATAGATCAAACTCCTGACTGACATCTGTGATATCAAAGATAAAATGCAAAGGAGTTAGTCACCATGTTTTAATTTCTATTTTTTTTTGTTTTGCACAATTTGAGGAAGGTCATTTAAACCTCCTCAACTATTTTTGTAATAATCAATTATTAGCCCACGGGGCTTTGGATTGATGGTGAATGGGTGCGCTGTTAAGGCACTCCTTGTGATAGGTCACTGGTTCAATTCCCCGTGGGTACTTAGTTTAGTCTTAACCTAGAAAAAAAAATAAAATAATCAATTATTAGGATTTATAGTTTAGTATTTAAACCCTTCTCATGCATTTAGAGAGGGGTCCAGAAATTTTATTAGAAACAATCTTCAAAACATGCACCTTTTTCGAATTCAATTTCACTTCCAAAGTATGATAAAGCAGACACTTCCGCATCAGCATCCAAAGAAACATCCGCAAAAGCATCAGCTGAAGCAGAAGAGGAGAAGTAGGACTTTCAAAGTTCTAGTGAAATGAATAAAACAAGATTTATTTTTATCTTATCTGGCATCTTCTACTGAAATTGTACTTTTGTACTCTTAGACAATGTTGGATTCATTGGAAGTAGGTCGATATTGTTGAAACACATGAGCAAAACTTATTACAAATGGTACTTTTATCTCGTGATTTTGTTTTGTTTATATATTAAGCAATAATTTTTCTTCAAATTGTTTATGTATGAAAGTTTAAAAGCTTGGTTAGAATTATTTCACTTTTGTATGGTGATGGCCTAAATTTTATGCTGAATATATGAATAATTTCTTATGTGATATATCTTTCAAAATCGTTTTGGCTAACTATTTATCCGAAATGATTATTTTTAAAACGATTTCACTTCTTATTGCAGTTGAATGATCTTTATTACCAATTTATTTAGGACATTATTGTAGATCACATGTTTCAATTTTATTCCCGGGTATAGTCATAGCTAGATAGTGTTTAAATTAGGATATATGCATGCGATTATTAGTTTAGATTAGATTACTTTTAGATTAAACATTCCTTTGAAATATCATATATCACCCCATCAGCACTATCATAATTTATATTGGGAAACTGGTCCCATTAACCCCAGTTGGAGCCACTACACCAAACGGAAAAGAAGCTGCCAACCAAGGTCCGGACCAGGTCGTTTTCCCCCAATGTCGTAAGCAACAATTTTCGAGGCTTCAACAATGCCCTACCACTCTAACTCCTACTATAGGCAGGGCACCCGATGGTCCCCCTAGCCCTGATGTGGCACCCACACCCCTTAGCATCAAGCACTCTGTAGCAACGTGACCTCCACTAGGTAGTTGGTACACCACACATTCAATCTCATTGGGCTAGGTGGCTATAGATCTTTCAGCTTCTCTATTAATATTGCAACTTAGTGTTGGAGACCTAAGATATAGGGGTTATGTGAAGTAGCAATATTTGTGCAGATACCATGCCATAGCCACTATTAGGGTTGCTTTCTCTATGGCATCCTGTAGTGCCTTGATTTTCCGTTGTGTTAGTGGCATCTAGTTGAGGCGTAACGGGGCTTTGATGAACCAATCCATTTAGTGATCTAGGTCTATTGTATATATGAGCTTACCAATTACATCTTTAAGCCTTTGCATTAGTTCCCAGAAGGTTTTTTCCTCCCATTCCTTGATTTCCCACAGCTCCGATAACCCTTGTTGATCCTTCTAGAGAAATTTGAATTCCTATACAAAATTTTTCTTAATCTCATCCATCGTTGGGTTCTGATGTAACTCCGCCCATTTTATGAACCACCTTAGGGCCCTTTCCCTGAGAGTGATATGGAACTCTATTCACTTCACATTGTCAGGCATCTGACGAGCCCTCCATATAAACTCATATAAGTTCCAGTGTTTCTCTACGTCCTCATTTCCTCTACCAGAGAATTCTGGATATCTTGTAAATGACCCTACCATTGTGGATTGTATTTGTGCTAAAAGCACAAAGCCTTATAATCCCTTCTTTTGAGATCCTTGTAATCCCAAATTACTATTATTACTATTTCTAATACTATTAGCAGTACCAGTCTTATAGTTAACTTGCACATTATGAACTCTTATCGTCTTAAGCAACTTAGAAAGAAATTTACCAGGGTTGTTGTAGAGTACCAGGGGAAGGTTGGGGGGAACACTACTTGAGCCTTAGGGGATTAGATATTTGATTATTATGGACACATCATCCTCCACAAATAGTCTTCTCATCATAAATCACATCTCATCCTCCATGTATTCCTCTGAGTCAACGTGACCAATTCCATTGGACCCGTCCTACGCAACTAGTGAGGGAGGGCTCCTATCACGCTCTAGATAGATAGAAGACCTTTCTATCTCTATCCATTTCACTGAGTTCTCATCCATTCTATCTTCCTCTTTTGGGCTCCTCAACATTGCTCCTTCTTCGTGTAGTTCCTCTGTCCTCCTTTTAATTGCCTGCATGGACCTTTCCTGCCATTTCTCTGTTATTTGTACCCTATTCTATGCTCCCTTTCCCCAGACCTTCATGAATCCTTTGCATCCATCCTTCTAATGGCCTCATGATCCTCCACTTGGTAAAATCTCTCCCCTTAGATCCTTCCACCAGTACTAGGGGTTTACACTACCATGCTTAAAACTTGGAATATAAGTTGGCCTTATTCCACCATTAAGACTTTAATCCAAAGAGGTACTTATTTAAACAACTTCCCTCTTAACCCCACTTGAAACACGATGTCAACCTTTGAAAAGGACTGGTATCTTTCTGTTGTGAACTTGACAACGTGTCCCTCCAGTGTATATTGTACCCAAACATCTACTTCTCTAGTCAGATTTGTGTCAAGACGATATAGCACCGCGATATCCACAAGAGTCCAGTCACAAAGAGGTAATATTTTTCCTCCCGATGTACCATTCACTTGCAATCTCTGAAACCAGTTGTACAGTTCCTTTGGGAACTTAAACCAGAAGATATTTTACTGGTCACTCGTAATCTCTAAGTTTATAAATTCATCTTTCAATTTAGAAACAACTCGGTTGCAAAGTAGAGCTTACTGAGATACAAACCAATCCACTTGGTCATCCCACCAGTTTCGTATTTACTTCACGAAAATACTCGATACCATATTCTGAACCCTCCTTTTTTATTTCAAGTCTCGTTAATGGAACAATTTAATGGTGAGAAAACGATAGTAGCATTGAAACCCTATGTTTGAGCATAAGGGTTGAACAAGGATTTGTTGTAGTCTAGAGCAATGCCGACATTTTCACCTTACCCAAAGAGGGTAAGGAGTCTCACCCAAGGCGTGGCGCGACTAAAGTTAGATGAGGGTGGAATTAGAAACCAAAGGAGTCATAGAAAATAGAAGAGACCAAAGTATAATATCTTAGCATCTATATTAACCTAATCACAATGATCTACTCATGCTATCTTAGGAAGCTATACAACCAGATGCATTCATTAATTTTTTTAAAGAGTTAACATAGAGCTTAAGAAAACAATGCAGATCTGAACCATCTCTTCCATTAACATAACATAAAGCGATACATGAGGCTCACGGCTTGATCATCAATAAGATGAATAACATAACTAGTATAAACAGACATAGATGGGACCATGGATTTGTTCACATTCCTCTGCAATATAGGAAGGCTCCAACTATCACTGGCTCACTCGACTGACCAACAACAACCCTCCTTCACCCTTTCTTCTGCTCTTTATCCTCTTCCATGTGCTTGGATTTTCAGTTCTACCTTCCTTCTTCTTGTTTGTCTTCATTCTTGGCTTCCTTCTTTCTTTCCTTGCTTAGTTGTCCCTGCTCCTTTCCACCACCTTTCCATGATTGCCAGTTCTCTTCCAGTTTCTATTCCTCCCTCAGTTGTCAACTCTGCAACTCCAATGATAATCCCTGCCACTTTTGCTCGACTTGTTTCTCCACAAAATCTCAAAATGAAGGCCCCAACAATTAATTCCTTGAGAAATATCAGCTACATTCCTATAATATGGCTCGTAGGTGACAACTATGAGTAGTTTTGCTGAAACTTTTCTTTGTTGGGTGGAAGGTTGTAGTCCCAAACTCAGTTTCCCACCTTCAATACAAATCCAAGTTCTTCTTATGCATAATCCTGTATGGAATTTATGTTAAAGTGTGGATGAATGATATTTTGATAGGTTGCATGAGAAGTATTGGTTCACTTATGTATATATGTTGAATTTATTGTTGTAATCCTTATGAAAATGTGTTGATGAGAATGAAATATTTTATGGGATGAATGGCCTTATACTAACATGTTGTTGTAGAGATGTATTTACCTATGATAGTGTTGGACTACACTGGTGAAATAGTTGTATAGTGAATTCAATGGTCATCATGTAGTGTTTGTCATCTTATGATGACTAGACGTTGAAAGGCTAACTCTCATCATGGGTTTTTGTAAACCTATTTTTGTCAATCCTTATGGTGGCACTTTTTCTACTCAGATATGGGTATAGGCAGGCAAAGTTGAAGGCTTGATTTAGCTAGTGAGGTTGAAAGAGTCAAGGATAGTAAGTTTCTTGTTGGTTAGAGAATTTTTCCTGCTCTCTTTCCTTAGGAAATAATTATACCTATAAGTGTTGTTTTTTTGAATTAATGCTAAGGAGTATTATTGGCCAAGATATGTATCAGTATTCCTTGAAGGTTATTGTCATCTAAGCATTGGAACCAACACTTGAAAAGATTAAGGGAAACCAGAAAAATCATGAGGGAAAAAAGCTTATGCGACTCTATTAAAAATATTGAAAATGGTAAAAATAAAATTAAAACTATCACCCTACAGGTTATAGGTCACGAGGTCGACCAGGCAGGCAAAACCTTGATGAGTCTCCGCCTTGACCTAAGGTGGGCCAACTATGTAATTGGTGAGATTTGGGTTGTAATTGAATTCAAGTGGCCAGATAGGTCGTGGGTCAAGGCAAACCTCGTCCCAATGCTCATCGTGTCGAGGAGGAGGTCTAACCCCAACTTAGGTCAGAGTTCTAGGGTTGGGCCCAAAAATGGAAATGAAAAATGTGTGCTAGTGGATATGGCCAAATTTTAACTGGACACTTATTCCACCCACCATATTTTTTTATCCATGGTGGCAATGCTTCCCAATCACCTGCCATGTGGTCCATTGAGAGTTTGCCACATGAACCCTAAGGTGATGGGCAAGGTGAGCAAGGCTTGTCTTTAAGAGAGAATAACTCTGAATCCATAAGCTGAATTCAGGAGAGGTTTATATTTTGGTACTTGCCTCGATGGGAAGGACACAATGATGGTGTCTAATTGAACTTTCAAGAAAGTTAGAAAAATTAAAAATTTTATGAAATCTTGTTCTCATAACTATACCTTAGGATTTGGATCCGTGTAGTGACTACCTTCTATTAACTGTGGTTGGGTTTTGGGTTAATGTGGGGTGTTACAGTATGGTATCAAATAAACCAATTTCAATGCTTGGACTAGATGGGCTCTATCATGAAAAGGCTAGCAGTAGAGTTCTTGGATGAGATTTCAGAATGATTTAGAGAAAATTAACTATATTGATATTCAAGTGTTCAAAGCTAGTCTAGAATTAAAAGATTGTGATTTCATGTGCAAAATAACACTAATTATTAACGTGATTTTAATGTTGATTGATGAGCTAACCAATTATGCTAGTTGATATATACATATTTAGTAACTGTGCATGCAGATGGAATAATGCTCGTGGCTTGATTTTGATTAGTATTGGTGTGCTAATATGGCTTGTTTTGTTACATATAGACTAATATGGAAGCTTCCTGAAAGAAAGTTCAAGGTCAAGATTACATTTATTTGATTATCATATTATGCACCTAACAATTGTGTGAATGACAACATGTCACCAGAAACAAAGAATTAAAGGATGAGGACAAGATTGGTCTAGTACAACTCCAATAGGTCATAGGATGGACATGAAGGGGAAAGCATGAATGAGGAGAAAATATCACTCGGAAATAGGGGAGGATCCAACTCTCTTCATTGGTTGGATACCTTGAGAAGCTTGAAGGCTAAGATAAGAAGATTCAAGACATATAATGAAAGGTTGGCTAAGGCTCGAGAGAGGAAAGTGGAGGTGAATGCAATCATATTGTAGAGCCTCTCAGCCTTGCAGGGATAGAAAAAGAATGAACTGGGTGCTAGTAACAGAGCCAAGCTAAGCCTTTTTCATTCATAGGAGAGAAAAAATAGGGTAGATGGTAGCAGATCTAGGAAGAGGCGCATAAGGGAAGGTGAAGATACTATGAAGGGAAATGCACCATTAAGTATCCCAAAAGGAAGAACCAAAACTCATAGGCATCATTCTGGTAGGAATTATAGCTTCTCTTCTAGGCGACATCATTCTTATCATTATCTCCCTCATTTCCATCAATTTCATCATCATTATCAGAGGAAGAGGGGAAGAGGATATATGCTCGAAGAATTTAAAATTGCCAAACCACCTATATTTGATGGGAAAGTGAAGAAATATGAAGATGTAGAATCTTGGCTACTTAGGATAAAGAATTTATTTAGAGTTCATGATTATTCTGAGAAAACGAATGCAATGGTAGCCACCTACAACCTAAAAGAAAAAGTTGTTAGAAAATTATATACTATAGGAAAATGGAACACATAAAATACTGCAGAAGTAAAAAAAAAACACATAAAATGAGAGAGACACGGATATACGTGGTTCACCTAATTTTGGCTATGTCCAATGAGAAACAACCAATCATTCCTTTTATATTATCCAACAAAATGAAGAGATAAAACTGATAACTGATCCACTGTAATTTCCTCTATGCTCTCACACAGCCTGCTCTCTCTCTCTCTCAATAATCGTCCACAACCACAATACAATTCCATCATATAAACTGAGCGTTTCCTTCTAGGTAAAAAACCCTAAAATAACATAACTTCTACCATTAGATCATTCACTTAATGAATGACCCAGACTCACTAGGAAATTACAAATATTTTACAAGGAAATTTTTTATCTTTTTTTTTTAGCTTTAGGGGTGCTGGCCCTGAACCCCCACTAGGGGGTCTCCTTAAAAGTATTAGTTCCCCCCCATTGAGCCCCCTAGAAGCTATCATACAAATGATGTTTCTTCGCCATTTATGAACAAGGGTCCAACGCCACTCAGACCTTTGAATCAAGAAGATAATAAGGCTCCACACCCAATAAGAGAAAAGATATGGTGGGAAGATTTGAAATTTTTTAAAGGAATAACAAAATAATTACTAACTTGGAATGAGTTTGAAAAGATCTTCAGAGAGAAATATCTATCAGACGATTATTATGGTAGCAAGGCAAAGACGTTTTATAAGCTGAAGTTAGGATAATTGTCAAATGAAGAGTATATTAACATATTTCTTGAGCTACTGAGGTATGTACGATATCTGAAGTATGAGAAGGCCAAGGTTGAATTATTCATTAATGGGTTAACTATGTCATTTAGAGACCACATCAAGTTCTATGAACCATAGACTTTGGACGATGCCATCAAGAAATTCAAATATTTCTATGAGCAATAAAAAAGGAGGCACAACTTTAAAATCAATTGGAAATCAAAGGGTAGCATCAAAGACAAGAAGAAATGGCCCAAAAAGAAAACTAATAAGAAATAAGGTGTGACCTTAGCTTTTGAAGGCTGATTTTAATAGAAAATTGGTCAAAGGGAGAAAGGTCGTGTGCAACCACCTATAGGATATCAAAAACAACCACTAAGATGTTGGATGTGTATTGAGAACCACCATAAAAGAGATTTCCTCCATCAGGAAATCACAAGACCTCATATCTACAGTGCACAAGAAGCTCAAACAATGAGTGACATAGTGAAAAACATGCTCGAAATTTATGTAGTGGTGGATAATTACCAAGCAGACCATGAGGCATCCATCATTGAGATGGAAGGTAATTTGTCCACTAAATTTATTGTTGGAAATAACACTGAGAGGGGGCTGAATCAATATTATCTCATCAATATTTTTCTTTTCTCAAACATATTTATATACGCTACTTCTGTAAAGTGAACTAGTGTATACACACAACTATGATTAGAGAAACTAGCGTACACCCATATAACTTGTGAATTAGTAAATTTATCATGTGTTGATATTTAACTAGTGCATTAGTAACTGATTAAACAGAGCAATAAAAATAGAATAAACCATCGCACATAAGCAACACACATGAACACCAAAATTTAAGGTGGAAACCCAATGTGGATGAAAACCACCTACTATTGTCATCTCTGTCTTCTTTTAATAATAATAAAATATGTTTACAATCTTGTACTAGTGCAGACTCATACCAGTATGTAGGCACCCACCTACAAAAGGCTACAACCTTCTCTCATTTTCCAGCTTCTACTAGAAGGGAGCTACAACCCCTTAGCTCTTGTACTAGCCAATGTGATTACTAGTATGTAGGTATCGGCCTACAGAAGGCTACAACCTTCTCTCTTCCTCCAGGGACCACATTTCATAAATTTTCAGATTGGATGCTCCTGGTACACAACAATACACATGAAGGCCTTGTTTCATCAAATTTTCATATTGGACCCATCAGGAACTTTGAAACTCAAACTACATCAACCAACAATCAGTTAATCTAAACAATCAAATCATTGTCACCAGAACATTGTGCTGAACCTAGAAACCTGCATCATCATTTAGAACTAGCTGCAACCTCAAAAATCATGCATTAGAATGTATACACTACTTTACTGAACCCAACCTGCATGTATACGCTACTTCCTGTAATCAAACCTGCATATACCTTCAAGACTACTAAAACATAAAATATATGAATCATGTATGTACGAACTAGCAGTATGCTAACCATCTACTGTCTATTTATAGAGATTTACACAGGCAGTAGTAGAGATTACCCTTCTCACTTATTCAATCAATCAATCAGATACCAAACTCCTTACGCATTCAGTTTTACATTCAAATCTAAGAAGACTTCGTTGACAGATAGCAGTAAAACAACAAAATTGATCAAATAGATCAGTTATATCTAAAGAAGAGGCTTTTCTTTTGTATACGATATTTTGAAGAGTACAACTAGCATGTACAAGCACTTTTGTAGAGACGAACCAGCATACAGATCTACAAATATTAAGTCATAACTTCACTGCACTTCTGGACTTTAGACAAACCCATCTCATGACATTTAAAGAATAAAACAGGTGTACATAATAAGATCTAGCCCAACCAATATCAGATCATTCAATAATAAGTCATTTAAGGTCTCATGATCCTAATCCAACATTGAATTCAAGGTGCACAATGTATTTCAGATCAAATCACAAACATAGCCCCTGCAACATAAAGTATACTTCAGATAGAAGTATTCCTTAGAAACCCATACACTTGCAGACTTGGCCTTATGATATTCTCCTCCTTATATAGCTTTAGGCCCTTTCTTAATACCTTGGACCAAAACCACTTAGGACCAATACCTTGGACCAAACACCTAGGGTCAATACCCTGGACCAAATAAGTCGGACCAAATACCTTGGACCAACACCTTGGACCCAAAATACCTTGGACCAAATACCTCAGCCCAAAACCTTGGCTTTCCAGCATGTACACTCTTTTCCTCCCGTGGGATTTTGTGTATACGTATACACTCTTTTTGTTCTATGGATCAACGTGTATACAATGTTTTGACTAAGTGGACCTATGTATACTTCTTAAACTACCTTTCACCAGCCTTTTCCTTTACCTTCTTTATTTTGATCAGTAGACCTTAGCTCCTTCTTCCTGTTCTTTTGTAACACTACCTTATTACCTCTAACTATACTTGTTGTATTGTGAGTTGGCTTTTACCAAAACTAAATTGACCTGTGAGTGAGTTTCCATCAAGAACAACACTTGTATCATAATGCCAACAATTTGCCCCTTTGGAGTTGATGGCAACCCTGAAGGTGTTGATTACTGCAAGCTGTAGAAATTGTTAGAGATAACATGTAACACCAAAATACTCTCCCCCTTTGACATCAAGGGAAAAGGGCGGACCAAGCAACTTTCCTCCTTTGATATACATTATGTTGTCCATGCTCCCCCTGAGTACATGCCGAGTCTACAGTGATATGATTCAAAATAATAACATGACTCTATAACTCAACTAAGTGAGTATGACCTCCTTATGACCAATGAATCATACATACATCAATCACCCAACCAATTGGGGATATACCAAATGATTATACATGATAGAAATACAACAAATATTACATCATCCATCCCATGCAAAGTGGGGGTACAAATTACATCATTTATCCAATAGGACTCATTCAAATATATAACAAGTCATACCACACCCTAGACCAAAAAATGATATAAATATCTGAAGCCATAGCTAGACTCAACAACCATAATGCCAACAATGCAGAATGGGTGTGAAGGCTAATGCTCCCCTTGAACCTATGCTACTTGGGCATTGTCAACAATTCATTCATCAAGGAATCTTTGTCAGTCAGATAAAAATCGATGAGAAAATCATATCATCAGATTGTAATCATCAAAATCAGAGAAAGCACCCATATCAGAGTTTGAGCCACTGTTTTTCTGCCAGAAAAACATATACGCTCCTTCAGCCACAGAAACCCGCATGTATAAGCGACTAAACTTCATGAAACCCATGTATAATAACCTTTCTTTGAAAAACTAGATTTAACAGTAGGATGATGCAGCAAATACTCCCAGCTGTTGTCTCAAATATTCAAATGTTTCTCTGGGTAGTGGTTTAGTGAATATATCAACAACCTATTCTTTGGAAGGAACATACTCCAATTTGACCTTTTGTTCAAGCACTTGTTCTCATAGAAAATGGTACTTGATGGGTATGTGCTTGGTCTTGGAGTGCATGACTAGATTTTTTGAAATACCGATGGCACTTGTATTATCACATAGAATGGAGATGGGTGGAGTACATGTGATCTGAATTTTTTTCAATGTTTGTATCATCCAAAGTAGTTGTGTGCAACAATATGCAGCAACCACATATTCTGCTTCAGCTGTAGATAAGGCAATCGAACTTTGTTTCTTACTAAACCATGACACTAGCCAAGAACCCATATAGAATGCATCTCCACTAGTGCTCTTTCGATCATCAACACTTCCTACCCAATCTACATTTGTATATGCATGAAGAGTAAGGTCTGTATCTTTAGGATACCATAGTCCAAAGTCCTGAGTTCCTTGAAGATATTTGAAGATTCTTTTGATTGCTTGGAGATGTGATTCCTTTGGATTTTCTTGGAAACTTCCAACAATTCCTCATGCATGCATGATGTCAGGTCCAGTACTTGTTAGATAAATCAGACTTCCAATAATAGATTTGTAAGTTGGTTGGTTTGCTGCTGGTCATTCATTGTTAGAGCTGAGATTGCATCTTGTTAACATTGGAGTACATACTGGTTTAGAATCTTCCATTCCATAATTCTTCCAGATCTACTTGAGATATTTGGTTTGTGAAAGAAAGATACAATCTTTTGTTTGCTGAACTAGCAGACCAAGAAAATAAGTAAGTTCACCAAGTAAGGACATTTCAAATTCTTGTTGCATCATTGAAGCAAAATTATGACTCATGGATTCTTCATTGCTACCAAAAATGATATCATCAACATAAACAACAATAATTAGCAATTTATCATTTTCAATCTTTGTGTATAAACTTCTATCTACAGAACCTTTTGTAAAACCTGGTTGTTGTAGATATTTGTGAAGGTGGCAATACCAAGCCCTTGGAGCCTGTTTCAGACTATATAGAGCCTTTTTGAGATTACATACGAGTTTTTCATCATTTCCAGGAATGAATCCTTCTGGCTGTTCAATATAAACTTCTTCTTCTAAATCTCCATTAAGGAAGGCTAATTTTACATCCATTTGATATACTTTGAATTTTCGAAAACTAGAAAGAGAAAGAAACATTCTTATGGATTCAAGCCTGGCAATAGGTGCGAAATTTTCTTCAAAATCTATACCTTCTTGTTGAGCATACCCTTTACAAACAAGTTTGGCCTTGTTTCTAATAACTTCTCCATTTTCATTCAGCTTGTTCTTAAATATCCATTTTTTTCCTATAATATTTTTATCATGAGGTCTAGGAACTAATTCTGAAGTATCATTTTTTCAATTTGGTCAAGTTCTTCATCCATGGCCTTGAGCCAACATTCATCTTTGCAGGCTTCATTTACATTTTGAGGTTTGGTGGATGATAGTAATTCTAGATAACTTGAGGTCCCTATAAGAGTTCTTCTTATCTGTATTCTAGCTCCCTTTTCTCCTAGAATTTGAGATTTTGGATGATTCTTCTGAACATACCTGGATGGAGTCTTTTCCTTGTCTATTGTATCTTCTTCTTCTGGTGCTTTGTTTGTTTCTTCTTCTATATCAATTTGATTTGATGCGGGAAAGAATTCCCCAACTTCCTCATTGTCATATTTCTCATTGATTTCATCTATTCCGGATTTCTCCATGCTTCATCAACTACAACATCAATGCTTTCAAAAAAAATTCGAAGTCTTTTATTATAACATTTGTATCCTTTACTTTTGGAAGAATAACCAAGAAGAATACCTTCATCTGCTCTAGGTTCAAACTTACCAAGCTTTTCATCACTCCTTTTAATAAAACATTTTCTTCCAAAAACTCTAAAGTGTTTTATGCTAGGAGGCTTACCATACCAAAGTTCATGTGGAGTTTGATTTCTATTTACCCGAACATTCGCTTTGTTGAGAATAGTCATGGTAGCAAATGCAGCTTCACCCTAGAAGGTTGCAGGAGTTCCAGATTCATCTAGCATAGCTTGAGTAATTTGTTGAATTGTTCTATTCATCCTGTCTACCACACCATTTTGCTGAGGAGTTCTTGCTATGGAGAATTTCCTTTTTATTCCATGTTGTTCTCAAAAGTCAAAGAATTCATCTGATATGAATTCTCCCCCTCGATTAGATCTAAGACATTTGATTTTTTGATATGATTCATTTTAAAATAAAGCTTTGAAGGCTTTAAAATTTTCAAATGCTTCATCTTTATGTTTTAGAAGACCTATCCAACACATCCTAGAAAAATCATCAATAAACAAAATAAATTATTCTTCTCCATGAGGTGAATTTTTCCTTGTTGGTCCACATAAATCATTATGGATGAGTTCAAGAGGCCTACTTGCTAACCCTTCCTTTTCAATGAAGTGAGCTCTAGTTTTCTTACCGATTTGACATGGTTTGCATATGGTATTTTCTGTGATGTTGATATCTAGAAGATCATGAACTGTCTTGAGCCTGCATCATTTTCTTTTTTGAGAAAATCTTAGATGTCCCAATCTTCTATGCCACAATCAATTTTCATTTTTTTTTCTTAGATAGCATTTTTCTTGTCCTCCTTTGAGTATGTATAAGTTGTTTAGACTTCTTGTACCTTTGACCATGGTATTTCCTGTATCAAGTTCACGAATGACACATCCTTTTGATCGAAACACCAATTCATTTTCTTGATCACACATTTGATTGGCACTCAACGGGTTATGCTTTAAACCATCTACATAAATGACATTTCTAGCTTTAACCTTTTCTTTCAAGAAAATAAAGCCTTTACCTTTGATGATAGCTAGAGTGTCATTTCCAAATGAGACATTCTTTTCCTTTTCTAAAGCATTATATGAATGAAGTTTCTCTTTATCACCTGTCATGTGTTTGAAGCATCCATTGTCGATATACCTATTAAACACACACATGGAAATAAGATAATATGAAAGATAAAACATGAGAGTGCCTTTTTCATTAACAAATGATATACATTTATAGTACATGATTTGATCGTTGGGTTCCACATCCCAAGGTCTCTTGGACTTCCTTAGTCTATTCTTCTTCCACACTAATCCATAGAGGATTAGGTGTCCAACATTCCCCCCCTTAATCTGAAGGTTTACGTATGTGTCCAAGAAGAGAGCTGTAGTACAAAACACACAAAAATTCATGGCAGCACTAGGCTGAATGTGCTCTCTGAAATGTTGGTATAAAGGGCGGTGGTTTAAAGATGACCACCAACATTGGAATGCTTAGTGAAGTTCCTGAAACTCTTCCAAGTCTGGCATGAATCTCAAGTCTTCTACTAGAGGAATTGCTCCTGATGTTTTGAAGAGGGAAACCTTCAACCAATAAAGGGATGTCTCACCCCGCATAAAAGGGAGAACTTCAACTTGAAAAGGGAAGTCTCAACCTATGATGGTTTAAGGATTACCAACAACTCTAGAATGCTTAATGCAATTCCTGGAACTCTTTCAAAACTGGCAAGAAACTGAAGTTTTCTGCTAGAGGAAGTGTCCCCAATTTTGTTCCTAGAATTCTTCCAAAACTGGAAAGAAGCTGAAGTCTTCTACTAGAGGAAGTGTCCCAGATTCTTCGAAGAGGCATTACCAAATGAAGGCATGCTTAGGGGCATCATTGTCTCTAGCTACAACTCTGAAATTATTATGACAGGTTGTGGCTCAGGCTCGCTTGATGTGGCTTTGAAGCTTGTAGATGACCATTATTTCCCCCCCGTCAGATACACGGTGAGATAATGGAGAAAACTCAACTGTAAGACTATTCAATATTCTAGAACAAGTTCTGACATGTGACTGAAATATCTTCTTGGCTATCGATGCCTATTGCCAAGAAGCAATCCATCCAAGATGAATCTTTGTTCTCGTAAGAGGTTTGTTTTTGAAGAATCTGTTTGAATAATGGGTGGTTTTATGACCATTCTTACATGGATGAAGATCAAAACAATGATCTTTGAGATGGCCAACTCGGTCACAGTGTCGGCATTTCAAAATCTATTGTTGTGGAAGGGGGTCAGAATCTAGAATAGATGGAGGTGAACTGTCATGAGGAGGAGCTGAAGATGAATTGTCCTGAAGAAATCCAACACTTTGAAATTAGATTGGTTTGTAGTAGTCTGGAATATGGAAGGACAAGTCCTTGTCATATCCAAGACTAGTTCTGTGCCTATTGTGGACAAACTCTTCCCAAGGTCTGATAATGGGCTTGGGAAGTGGAATCTAATCATCTGCATCTGCATGTAATCTTGTTGCTTTATTGGGTACTAAATCTGAATGAACTGTAACATTATTGACTTGTTGTTGATGGGTTGTTGTCTCAATGTTCTGAACAGAAAAAGGTTCAAAATGATGATTCCTTTGTTTTAATTCTTCTTGCTAAAGCTGAGATTCAAGTTGTAAAAAGTCAATCTTTTCATGTACATCTTGTAAACAACTATGAATATCGGTGAGAAAATCCTTGCTGATTTTGAGTGTATTATCCATAGTAGAGAGTATTAGATTGTCCAGTGACTCTAATATTGCACCAATTGAAGCCATTTTAACCTCAAAAAATAATTAAAAAATGAGAAAAATATGGACACGAATTTCTCTTTTATATAAAATTATGGCAACAACTTCATATAAATCTCTGATATGAACAACCTTTAAGAAAATACACCAGTTCGATCTACAAAGGATAGTCTTGGCCTAAAACAATTTCCACTGAACTCATAAATAATGCCAAATTGGTGCAACTTTAAACAATATAAATAGTCCCCAATTTTTCACATAAAAGGTAGCTTACAAACATGTACATAATCTCATAAAATACAAAGCTAAAAGCACATAAGAAGCACCTTACATTTTCCAATTTTGAAACAGTAGATGATGAAGTTCTTACCTCCGAAACCCTGGGGTGAAACTTTGTTACAAGTTTAAGTGCTTACAATATCATCAATTTCTTCATATAAAATAAGAAAGACTGTAGTGAATGGCAGCACTCAAAAAAAACTCATCCTAAGTACAAAAACTTAGCACATTCAGGAGACCATCACTGATAAGTGCCTCTTGTGGTGCCTCTCTCACCCCACCACAAAGAGCATTTTATATACCTCATTTTTTCTAGAAATATGAGTTTAGAACGGCATAAGTTGTTCCAATTGTTAACATATTCATGATGTTGATACCTTCTAAAATTGCTTGTAACCGTATATCGGGATCTGATTTGAGCTTCCTTTATTCAATTAATCAAAGTAGAAGCCAAAACTAACCAACAAAATATGCACTGCCATTGTAAGATAAATCTCACTAGCAAACATTATGCGTGGATGTGTGGATTATTGCTACCAAGCCCAACACAATGATATGCCAAAAATACCCATTTGTACCATTTAAAAAATTGTAAACTATGCAACCAGCTTAACTAGCTTCACTAGTAAGTAAACTTCTCAATGGAATAGGAAAGTTCTAGAAGCTGCTTTGGATCAACTCTTGATGGTGTTTTTGTCAGAGAACATTGTGTTGTAGTTGTCTTTGGAAATGCAATAACATCTCTGATAGAGATTTTACCAACCAAAAGCATAACCAACCAATCAAGCCCATAGGCAATACCTCCGTGAGGTGGAGTACCAAAATCAAGAGCTTCAAGTAAATAGCCAAACTTTAACACACTGAGCTATTAACACCAACACATGAATCAATACACAATACTAAGGGTCTGACTGCTTTGACTCAATGCATATATGACCAGCGTATAATTATCAAAAGTAACTCAACAGACAACATATAGTTTCAGAGAATTCCCAGGTTCGGCAACGAACACAAAGAATAAGCATGAGGCAAGGCAAAAATTTGCAAATACCAAGTCAATGTCATCTCCACAATTCTTAGAATACAATCCATATAGAAACTCATGTCTACTTCCAGAAGTTTTCTGGGTCATTGGGCATATCAAGCAATGAGTTTTTTGGACATGATGAGTATGATTCTCCTCTGGACATGACAGTAAGTGAAATTATTACAAGGATTTCATTACAAGCATCTCAGGACTTATCGACCCTAAAGAACATTCCTGGTGAAATTGGGGGTACTCTGTGGGCTTCCGAGAATTTCCTGGAGGATCATTTCTTGATCGAGCTATGGACCTCGACTGATTCACTAGTCAATGGGAGCCTAAATGATGATGAGCTCACAGCCACCATGAAGGATGCTAAATTCTATGCTGCGTGATACAAATACATTTCACATGCAAATTTGGCAGAAGAAAAGATTATAAATTTGACCAAGCTCCTTTGCTATTTGGCATCCCTTCATGTTTGCAGTTGGAATCAATTGCAACGACTTTCTGCCATGGACTTTCCATCCACTATTCTCTTTTGAAAAGAAATTTGAAGGGATCACAAGGTAAGCTTTTTGTTTATATTTTGTCTCTAGCTCCCTGGGGATTGGAGAGAAAGCCTGAGACTACAAAAGGAATTATGATGAGCAATGGCATAGAGGAGTGGTGAGCAGTATTGAACATAAAAAATCAGTGAATACATTATATAGTGGAGGTATTAAACAGTGAACCAAATAGAAAAATTGCTGTGCCAAAGCTGGAATACCAAGCAATGGTTATAATGAAATACCATAAACAATTCGACAGACCAACAATATCCAATCACACTCAACACACCATCTTATAGGGGCTCGCATCCCAGCCGCCATAGTCTTGGGAATAATTTGATTTACCTCAACATTCTCAACCATACAAATACTTTTGCATACACTACAAAAAAGAAAATCCACTGAGAAATTTAGTTGCTTCAAATGTAGTTTCATCTCCCTCAATACCACACCATGGCGGTGGAGAATGATGGTGATTTAGCTCAATTTCTTGTCCACCCGTCCGTCTCACAAGCGACCTTCACAAGCGTTTAGACAGTGGTAAGAGCGGCAACATATCAGCATCAATATTCAATAGAGCCATTCATTCATGTGCAGAGAATCACCATCCTTCAGAGTCAGGAATTTGTGCTGGCAGAAGGCAAATGTGTCAGGCTACAGAAATGCAGAACATGGGCAGAATAGGCAGGAGTGCAGGTGCATTTTTTTTATGTGAGACAGTGGATAGAGAACCCAACACAAATCTAGCTGAGAGAGGTTAGTGAGATAGTGTGTAGCATGAAATAGGCATGCACACAATAATGACAGTTCTATCCGCTGGAATGCAGAAGTGACATTCACAGAGAGACCACAACTAGTGGCTCAAATTTTAGCAGGGAAAAAATCCTCTTGCAGCTCTAATACCATGTTAAACATAGCAAGATAATATGAAAGATAAAACATGATAGTTCCTTTTTTATTAACAAATGATATACATTTATAGTACATGGTTTGACCGTTGGGTTCCACATCCCAATGTCTCTTGGACTTCCTTAGTCTATTCCGCTTCCACACTAACCCATAGAGGATTAGGTGTCCAACAGTACCACTGATTTTCTTGTCCTTCTGCATATAAATTTATACCACATATTTCTGACTGAGATTCCTTCCTTCTCCATATCTTGGGATTTAATGACATTTGCTCCTTTTGAAATGTTGTCTGAAATTTTCTCTTGCATTAAGATTCTTCATGACCAAAGTTGTTACAAATCGAGCATTCTATTTCATTTTCAAGAGGAGAAAATTTATTATAGGAACTTTTCTTGATTCCTATTGCACTTCCTTGATTTCGTGCTTCTCTAGTCATGATGGTTTTGTAAGAAACACATTGAGTAGCCTTATGTCCAAAGTTATGATATGAAAAACATTTCCCATTAAAGAAGTTTCTATGCTCATAGAATCTTTTGACATTGTTTACCTGTTGGTTGTGGCTTCTACTGATATTCATCCTTGGAGTAATTTGAGTATGATTTACCTGATGAGTAGTTTTAGGCCTTTTCTGACGATTGGCATATTGTTCGCTCATATTTGTTGCATCAGGATAGCTTCTGGTGGAGGTTGACATCTTCTCTGATTGAGATTATTCTTAGGTATATCCAAGACATATCTTTATCAGAGGAGAACACTGAACTTTGATAATTTCATTTAAAGTTTATGCTCCTTTTGCAAATCTAAGATTGAGAGATTTTGTCTTCTCAAGATCTTTTCTAAGACCCACAATTTCACATTCTAGATTTTCATTATGTTTTTCTCTTTCAGCAAGCTGGTGTGTCAAAGTATCTATGATCATATTCTTTTCTTCTAAATATATTTTGAGTTTACTGATTTCTTCAAGAAAATCTTCCTCTTCTAATGCATCCAAAAAATCATCATTGTCATAGGCCATGAGAAGTCTATAATCTTGTCCAGTTTCATCTTCATCACTATTAGATAAACCATCACTACCTTCATGTGTATAGTAACACCTTCTATTCACAACCTATTTTCTATTGCCTTTTCCATATTCCTTCCCTTTTTCATATTTATCTTTATGAGGACATTTGGCATCATAGTGACCAACTCTACCACAAGCAAAGCATTTGAAAGGTATCTTACCTATGAATCTTCTGGAACCCCATTGAAGCTTCTTGACAAAATTTACCCCATCTTCTTCTTCTGAAATGTGTTCTAATTCATGGTGCTCTTCCTTTTATTTTCCCTTTGCTGATGCTTTAAATGCAGCTTCGCTCATATCTAATGGACCTCCTTTTCTCATTTCAAAGGCAATTAGGATTCCATGGAGTTGAGTCACTGTAATAGTTTGAAGATCCTATTTTTCTTCTATGGAAGACACTTTTGACTCAAATTTAGAAGACAAAGATCTCAAAATTTTCTCCACTAATGTAACTTTATCTCTTCACCCAGATTCTTCATAGAATTAACAATCTCATATATACATAAGAAGTAACTAGAAACACTCTCATGACTATGCATCTTAAGAGTTTCATACAGAATTCTGAGAGTTTGAAGCTTAGCATGTTTTACCTGAGAGTCTCCTTCGTAGCTTTGAATGATTTTGTCCCATATTTCTTTAGTTGTCTTGAGTTGAATGACATTGAAAAATTCTGATCCTGACAGACTTCCCAATAATGTATTGACAACTTTGGCATTGGTTTCATATAACTTCTTACATGTAGAGTCTATAGGAAATGTTGTTGGAAATTGATATCTTCCTTCTACAATTTCCCAAACATCTGCTCCAAGCGATTGTAGATAAGCTTTGGTTCTTATTTTCCAATATAGTAAGTTTCTCCCATTGAAGATTAGTGGTCTGATGAATGCCATGCCTTTGTGATTATTCATCTTGAAAGATCTTCATTCAAGCGATCAAGATTCTTCAGAAGGACCCGCTCTAATACCAATTGTTAGAAATAATACTGAGAGGGGGGTGAATCAATATTATCTGATCATTATTTTTTCTTTTCTCAAATAGATTTATATATGCTACTTCTGTAAAGTGAACTAGCATGTACACACAACTATGATTAGAGAAACCAACGTACACCCAAAAAACTTTTGATTTAGAAAATTTATCATGTGTTGATCTTTAACTAGTGCATCAGTAATTGATTAAACAGAGTAGTAAAAATAGAGTAAACCATCACACATAGGCGGCACACATGAAAACCAAGATTTAAGGTGGAAACCCAATATGGGTGAAAACCACCTGCTGTTGTCGTCTCTGTCTTCTTTTAATAATAAGAAAATATGTTTACAATCTTGCACTGGGGCAGACTCATACCAATACGTAGGCACCCACCTGCAGAATGCTACAACCTTCTCTCATTTTCCAGCTTCTATTGGAAGGTAGATGTAATCCCCTAGCTCTTGTACTAGCCAATGTGATTACTAGTATGTAGGCGTCGACCTACAGAAGGCTATGACCTTCTCTCTTCCTCTATGGACCACGTTTCATAAATTTTCAGACTTGATGCTCCTGGTACACAACAATACACATGAAGGCCTCGTTTCATCAAATTTTCATACTGGACCCATCAAGAACTTTGAAACTCAAAGTGCATCAACCAACAATCACTTAATCTAAAAAATCATATAACTGTCCCCCTAACACTGTGTTGAACCCAAAAAACTCCATCATCATTCAGAACCAGATGCAACCTCAAAAATCATGCTTCAGAATGTATACGCTACTTTACTGAACCCCAACCTGCATGTATACGCTACATCTTGTAAACAAACCTACGTATACCTTCAAGAATACTGAAACATAAAATCTATGAATCAAGTATGTACCAACTAGTCGTTTGTTGACCATCTACTATCTATTTATAGAGCTTTACATAGGAAGTAGCAGAGATCACGATTCTCACTTATTCAATCAATCAATCAAATACCAAATTCCTTATGCATTCAGTTTTACATTCAGATCTAAGAATACTTCATTGATAGACAATAGTAAAACAAAAGAATTGATCATATAGATCAGTCAGATCTGAAGAAGAGGATTTTCTTTTGTATACACTATTTTTAAGAGTAGAACCTGCGTGTACACGCCATTTTGTAGAGACAAACCAGTGTAAAAATTTGCAAATATTAACTCATAACTTCGTTGCACTTCTAGACTTCAGAGAAACCCGGGTCACAACATTTAAAGAATAAAATAGGTGTACATAATTAGATCTAGCCCAACCAATATCAGATCATTCAATAATAAGTCATTTCAGGTCTCATGATCCTAATCCAACATTGAATTCAAGGTGCAAAAAGTATTTCAGATCAAATCACAAACATAGCCCCTGCAACATAAAATATACTTCAGATAGAAGTATTCCTTAGAAACCCATACACTTGCACACTTGGCTTTATGATCTTCTCCTCCTTATATAGCTTTAAGCCCTTTGTCAATACCTTGGACTAAAACTACTTAGGACCAATACCTTGGACCAAATACCTATGGTCAATACCTCGGACCAAATACCTTGAACCAAATACCTTGGACCAATACCTTGGACCTAAAATACCTTGGACCAAATACCTCAGACCAAAAAGTTGGTTTTCTAGCATGTACACTCTTTTCCTCCTGTGGGAGTGTGTGTATATGTATACACTCCTTTTTTTTTCTGTGGACCAATGTGTATACATTGTTTTGACTAAGTGGACCTGCGTATACTTCTTAAACTTCTTTTCATCAACCTTTTCCTTTACCTTCTTTATTCTAATCAGTAGACCTTAGTTCCATCTTTCTATTATTTTGTA
Source organism: Pinus tabuliformis (assembly GCA_031772625.1). Taxonomy (NCBI): domain Eukaryota; kingdom Viridiplantae; phylum Streptophyta; class Pinopsida; order Pinales; family Pinaceae; genus Pinus; species Pinus tabuliformis. The sequence continues at coordinate 1,014,996,739 of CM062819.1, read as the reverse complement.
CCACTACCCTGTTACCTCTGAATATACCTGTTGTATTGTGAGTTTCCTTTTACCAAAACTAAATTGACCTATGAGTGAGTTGCCATCAAGAAGAAAACTTTTATCATAATGCCAACATTTATTTCAATTATAATTGATTTTGGATCTAACTATATTTATGTCAGTCTAGAGCTCATAGAAGATTGTTGGTTGGCTAAGGAAATGAATTTAGACCCTTGGTCAGTTCAACTAGCAATAGGTACCAAGAAAAATATTAATTATTGGGTGAAGTCATGTGCTTTCGAGCTAAATCGCATGTCAACATTTGCAGCATCTAATCTTGCTACCATTGGGAGCGTACAACATGCTATTGGGCATGGATTGGTTGTATAAACACCGCACTAAAGTGGACTACTTTGGAAAAGGAATTTAATGCTTAGATGAGTAGTGAGAAAGAAGAGTTTTGTAGGGCACAAGAAATCCTACTTCAGTGAAGTCAATCAAGGCTATGCAATCCAAGCGCAATAGTAAGAATGGATGCATGTTTTTTGCAGTGAAAATCTCTAGTGATGAGAAATATGGCAGCGACACTAAGAATGAGGAGAGAGAGCTACTAAGAAGATATCTAGTTAAGCAATAGTACATAGAGATTTTTCTTGCAGAGGTCCCTATATTACCTCCTCATAGGGAGAGATATTTCTCTATTAAGTTGGTACCTGGATAAATGCCAGAATCTAAGGCACCATATAGGATGAGCACTCCTAAGTTGGTTGAGTTAAAATTGTAGCTAAAGGAGATGTTGGACAAGGGCTACATAAGTTCGAGTGTGTATCCTTGGGGATAACCCATGTTGTTTGTAAAGAAGAAGGATGACACCCTTAGATTATGAATTGACTATAGGAAATTTAATAAGGAAACCATAAAGAACATGTTTCCATTGCCACAGATTGATGACCTCTTTAATAAGTTATAAGGAGAAACAATCTTCTCCAATATTTACTTGAGGTCAAGGAATCATCAAGTGAGGATAATGGAGGAAAAAATTCATAAGACCAAATTCCAGACAAGATATGAGTATTCTCAATTTGTGGTGTCATTTGGGTTTACTATTGCCCCAACCACTTTCATGTGCTTAATGAATCATGTGCTTCATCCCTATATGTACAAGTTTTTCATTGTATTTGTTGATGACATATTGGTGTATTCAAGGACTGAGGAAGAGGATGAGAAGCACTTAGCTACATTGCTACAATTATTGAGGGAGCACAAAATTTACGCAAAGCTTAGAAACTGTGAATTCCTTTAGTCATAGATACATTTTTTGGGGCACATTGTCCGCAAATAGGTGATATCAGTTGATTTGGATAATTTCAAGGCCACCATGGAGTTTCCAACACCGAAAAATGTAAATGAGGTCAAATCATTCATGGGGTTGGCGAGCTAGTATAGGAGGTTCATAAAAAACTTCTCTAAGATAGGCGAACATATTACATCCTTGCAGAGGAAAGGAAATAAATTTGAGTGGATAGCTTAGTGTGCAATCAATTTTGGGCAATTAAAGAAGTTGCTAACTAATGCACCAATGTTGAGGATTGTGGATCTAGGCAAGGATTTTGTGATTCATAAAAATGTCTGCAAGGAGGGGCTCGATGGAGTCTTGATGAAGGAAGGACATGTAGTGTGTTATGAGTCTCAAAAGTTGAATGAGGACAAGGAAAACTGTGCCTCATGATTTGGAGTTAGATTCCATTATTCATGCATTAAGGAAGTGGGGGCATTACGTCCTCAGCAAAATATTCATGCTCATGATAAATCATGGAGGAATAAAGTACCTTTTTGATCAACCTAAGTTGAATTTCAGACAAGCTAGGTGGCTTGCTACACTTAGTGAATTTGATATGGAAATCAAGTACATTAAACAAAAGGAAAATAGAGTTGTTGATGCACTCAGTAGAAGGATTCAGTTGAATCCCTTGGTGGCCATAATTTTTTATGAAGTGGACCTAGTAGAGTGGGTCAAACATGCAGGGAAGCATGATGAGAAGTATTAGTGGACCAATGAAAATTTATAGCAAGATAGTGAGAATGGAGGAGATGAGGAATATCATCTCACAGTTGTTGGATTTATTAGATTCAAGAACAGAATCTATGTGCCAAACAATGTTGATTCAAAAATCCTCATCACGAGGTAGTTTCATAAGAAGACATATTTCGGTCGCCTAGGATACAAAAAGACTCTCATGACCATTAAGAAATTTTATTTTTGGCTTAATATGAAAAAGGAAGTGGATGATTTTGTTGCTAAATGCATATAGTGCTAACACATGAAGGTTCAATTCAAGGATCCAACTAGTTTATTACATCTCATTCCCATTTCATAATTGAAATGGGACGTGATCTCTATGGATTTCATCCCAAGTTTGCCGAGAATATCCAAGAAACATGATGCAGTTATGGTGGTTGTTGACAGATTGAGAAAGGTATCTCATTTTGTAGTAGTCAAGTCCACCAAATTAGTTAGTGAGGTGGCATAAATATTCATAAAGGAGATTGAGAGACTTCGTGAAGTTCCCAAGAAGATTATTTCAGATAGAGATGCCAAATTCACTTCAAAGTTTTGGAACGAACTATTTGCAGGACTGGGGACTAAACTAGCATTCAATACAATATATCATCCACAGATGGATGGGAAAGCAAATAGGGTAAATAAAATCCTCGAGGACATGTTGAGGATGTATGTAATGCACCAAAAAATGAAGTGTGGAAAGTATTTTCCACTTGTACAATTTGCATATAATAATGGGTACCAAGATTCTTTAAAAATGATCCCATTTGAGGCATTGCATGGAACGAGTTGTAACACACTTATCACCTAGAGTGATCCAGTTAGCAATGTCCTTATTAGAACTGGAATGTTAAAAGAGATGGAGTAGTAGATGCAAGTTATTAGGAAGAATTTAAATGTAGCACAGCAAAAGAAAAAAAAATATGTAGATTAACATATGGTGCATAAAGAACTCCACATTAGGGAACATGTATATTTGAGAGTTAGACCCAAGAAAATTTCCATGAAGATGGGTTATGTACCAAGTTGGAAACATAGTTTTGTGTGCATTTTGAGATCCTGGAAAGGTTTGGACCAGTGACCTATAGGATAGACATAGCTCCATTAGTTAAAACCCGTGATGTTTTCCATGTTACTTTGCTTAAAAAATATGTACGGGATTCTAGTCATGTGATTGATTAGTTTGTGCTGTAGGTGGAACCATAGGGACATTTTCAACTAGAGCCATTATGCCTTCCACGTAATTAACTCATATATTTTGAATTTTGGAAACTAAAATGGGTTGAGTAAGGGAAACAAATTCCAAGGGATTGAGGGAGGTCAATTTCTTGGGAATTCCATCTTAATTGTGGAAGGAAGAGAATGGATTGTTTTGAACATCCATTAAAGGATGCTTGTTGAACATGAATGAACTGGTATGGGGTTTTGATGAGGGGATTGGTGTGGTAAGCTTATGGGTGCAAGAAAGGGAAATAACCCATGTTGGCTTGGGAATTTCCCAGGACATTAAAAGGACAAAGAAATTAATGCATGACAACTAGGTGGCCAATGGGAAAACACACCTAGGAGGTCAACATAGGAGAGATGGCATGGGGAGGATGGCCATAGGGAGAAAAAGAGAAATTAAATATGCACACACATAGGAACTAGAAGTGTTATGTGAGTATTTCAAGAATAGTGCAGAGAGGAAGACACAACAATAATTGAAGTGTTTTGAGAAAGGACTCTCTACACCATGCACAAAATAGGAGAACACACAAGAGTTGTTGGGAACAATTGTAAAGAATTTACCATGTGTCCTGAGGAAAAAATTAGGTTATCATTATGGATAGTAGAGGCATGGAGAATTTCTGATTAGCAAGAATTGGTGACACCTACAACAAAGTGGAGGATATTTCCTTCTTTAACCACTCCCAAAAACCATCATACTTTTGGTTGAGAAATAAGAGTATAGGAGGAATTCTCCTTCATGTGAGGGTAAATATCAGAATACCTCAGGGGGATGGAAGGTTCAAATGGAATTCTCTAGATTCCCTTTATAGCCTCGGGTATGTTATCACTCAAAATTTACATGGTTGTTTAAAGGAAAACCCAATGTAACCTCAAACCAATGTTTAAGATCGGGAGTTGGTCCTTCCAATCCAGAGAGGGTCTCTCCTTGACTCAATTACTCAATGTCACTGTAGTAAAGGGTAATTTATACACTTAGTGGCCAGATCTAGTATAATAGGTCTAGCACGTTTGGTTCGAAAACAAGGAAAAGAGCCATTGGACATGGAGTAAGAGGTTGATTTCAATCAATATTTTAAGATCTAGTGGGGAAAAAATAGATCTCAAAGGAAATATAGATAAAAAATATTTATACCTTTGATTATTATGTTGGTAGGTGGGAAAATAAAAAAACCATTACAAGAAAGCATCAAGATGAATTACGTGTAACTTTAGAAGAAATATTGATAATATTGAATCTGATAAATGATAGAGCATCTCAATAAAGATAGATTTATTAACTTATATAACTCTCATCAAAATATGAGGACTTGAACATTCATGGAATTTAAACATCACTGAGAGATATACTGATAAACATCACATAAGAATCTCTGATATGCAAAGTCAAATATGTATGGCTTGAAAAACTTTATTAATCTCAAATATTCAAACACACAATACAAGTATTTTTCTCAAAAAACCAACAATCAATCCTTATTATTTTATAGGAAAGTGATACAATATTCAAATCCACAATTTCTAGAAATATTTGATTAAAAAAATACAAAAAAATACAATATCTAAACTTTAATATAAATCTAATTAGATTACTACAACAAATTAGTTGCTTCTCATCCATAATTTTGAACTTGGACTACAAGTTATAAAATTGTTGAAAGAGTGCATTTGGAACTACTTCAGATATCCAGGAGATAAATATAGAAATGCTCAAAAATAGGAACTCCGAGCTAATATTTTTGAGGGAGATCTAGAACTGATGAACAAAATCAGGGACTACCAGTTGAAACATTTGACTTGTTTTCTCAACAAAATAGATAAGTCATCTTATCTCTTCAAAATTAATATTTCTTCACTGATCTTCAACTTATCTAATCCCATCAACATTACTCAATTGTAGAGAAAATTATTCCAAAATGATATATGTTAATGCTACCAAAATTTATGGGTAATTCATTATCAAAACAAAATTCTAACAAAATGGATTTTTGCACTTTTCCATTTCATTCAGTAGAGCTACTTCACCTCACTTATTTTAAAGCTTCTATTTCCTCTACTAAGAGATCAATGTGTCTAGGCTTAACTCTTTCTATTTTGTTACTTCTAGGCTCTCCTTCTGCTAACGTGTGTTTTTTCTGCTTCTTCTAGTGTGTATTCATCCATATTAATGACATGATCTTTAAGAGTAATATTTAATCTAAGCCTTCACCTAATATCATCTTGTCAACAAGCCTTGTATGATGTTTTCTTGTTTCATGTACATTATTTCTTGTGAATTGTTTTCTCTTTTCTTTCTTTGTAGATTTTAATGATTTTTCTTTGTCTTTTGAGACTTATGATTTATTGAGTTTTAAAGTTATGTTCCTAACCAAAAATGATAACGGCACATCATCATCAACTTCAAATTTTTCTGAAAAACTAGGATTTAGGACTTCTGGCATTTGCTCTTGAATTTTTGAGGTTTTGAGAGTCTGTGGTTGAGAGGCCTCTAATTGCTCTTTCTTTGCAGGCCGCTTATTTTTCCTTGTATAAACCCTTTCCATTGGAGGCAATGACATAGGTTTTTCTTCTTGTTGATATAATGAAACCCTTCTCGTGCATTGGATTGGCATGGAAGGACTGGTTTTTGTTACTTTAGAGGTTTGCACAAGGTTTTGTTTTTTCTTTTGTTTCTTACCCTTTCTTCCTTTATATTTCGTAGCATTTTCTTCAAAAAAAACCTCCCCAAATCATAAAATTATCCCATGTCCTTCCCATTTTTCTAATATGGTTGACAATTAACATTTTTATGTGACCTTTGTATAGTGAGGAGGTGTTTGTGGTTTTTCCCTAACCTTAGCCAACATCTTAATTAGGATTTCTAATAGAATATATGACATGTTCATATGAATTTGCCTAGATAAATGTGCAAGAAATTTAAAATGGTACATACCCATTCTGTCAGACCTACCCTCATAGGTGAAATACAACTACATGACCATGCGAATTTTGTTCCATGAAGGTTTCAACCATGATCTTTATACCCCCTATCACCAATCTTCATGCTTTTGCTAATCCTTGTAAAATAATGGGATGGCAATGCTGAATAAGGTGTGATTTGTGAATGATCGATCATCGTCAACATTCAACCTTGTTGCCTCAAGAATTATCTCCTCTATGACCGGGAAAGAAAGTTCTGCGATAGTGATAATTTCCCAATTAAATTCCTCTATAAAAGCTCTAGCAACATCATAGTTAAACCCCTGACATCTAAAATAGAATTCAGGCCATCCCACTTGAGTGAATAGGTTACGAAGCTCCAGATTAGCTTTTACTAACTCTGGGCCCTCGGGTTCATTTATGGAAAGATGCCCACCTTTTCCCATGTCTACAAGAAATCTAGTACAGATGAGCAACATGTGGAACAATTGAGTGAAATATGGGATATGAAAATCTACAACACCAACAAAAACATAGATAATAAAAAAAATTAACTAAACCCTTGGTCACTTTTGATAAATGTTGTAAGAAAATGGTATTGGCTTATGACTAGTTAACTTCCACCACTAGTGATAATTTCTCTCATAAGATGTACAAGTATGCACTCCTTTGATCAAAATACCCCACTAGAAATTGATTTTTGTAGATCGATTTTTCATTTTACCACATGGTCAATTGATTTGACAACACTCCCTTTTGGAATGATATGTGTTATGTGTTGTATTTTTAAATGGAAACGCCTATGTCTTTTCTAGACTTGCCATTCGTTTCCTTTTAATTTGGAAACACTTTTTAATTATATCTTTAAAATGATTGTTGCCAAATTAAAAGGTAGCACGAATTAAAACTTACTAAAATTTAGATTTTAGGATTCCAAGAGAGTTTTTTTCCAAGAAATATAGCATCTTATAACAATTGGTTATAATGGGGATGGTGTCATCCCTGTGAGGCAACAAATAACCCATAGACCAAGTGCTTGGTCCATTGTGTTGAATTTTTTTTTCTTGTGAACTGCTCCAAAGCACTGAGTACTATGGTTGATTTATTTGTAAACAAACTAAAATCTTTACAAAACCCAATCCTTTTTAAACTTATTTATGTACATGTTGAACTAAAATTTTCTAATAAAAAACCCAAACTTATGAAATCAATGAAAATCACTTATACAAATCTTATGTCCTTCTTCTCAAGCTTCAAATTCTTCAAAGTTTCATCCACACCTGCAAGATTTTAAAAGAAAATGACGATATATACAATGAAGTCTGCAATCTGTTTTTTAAGAGTAATAATTTTTTAGAAATCTTCTTTTTACTAGACCTCCACTTATAAGATCTCCATTTATTTTATGGAGAATGAAAGTATTTTTTCCATGAAATGCAGTAATTTTATAAGGTCCCTTTTGGAGATGATCAAATTGTCCATTCTTTCTTCTTTCTTCAATTCTAGCATCCCATTTCAGCACTAAATCATGAATCTAGAAATCATCCTTAATTCTTGAACTTCACTGAGCTGATTATTTCTTCTTTGAATATGATTAGACTCTTCTTCCTTTCTTGTGAAAAATTCATCACTGGTATACCTAAATAAATACGAGTTATTGCAGCTATGCCATACACCAATTGAAAAGGTGAAGTGCCAATTGACCTCTTAGTGCTAATCTTGTCTTAACACAGTGCAAACTTCAACTTTGTGTGCCAATATTTCTTGTTGTATTCCAAGAATTTGTTGATAATCCTAACCAAACTCTTATTAGATGATTGTGCTAGTCCATTACCCTAAGGGTAACAAGTTGTGGAATGGCTGAGATTTATATGATAATCATTACAAAATTTAACCATTTTCTTATATTTGAATACTTGGGCATTATCAATTATCATCCTTCTTAGACAACCAAATATATAAAAAGTATTCTCTAAGAATTGAATAATAACAGTATATGTAGCTTGTCTGGCAGGTATAGCTTCAATCAACTCTCTAAAATAATATGTTGCATTCAATATCTAGTTATTTTGTCTTGAAGACAATGGATGGTGGTGAGCCTTGGTATTGAACCAAGAATGTTGCAACTCCCAACGATTCCTCAACTCAAATTATCAACCCAGGGTTCGTACATACTTAAATGTGACAATACTATATGCACAATAGATTGGATTCTACTCATGCCACCCTCAGTCATGGCATTATATCAATGTGCTAAGATACCATTCCTCCTATTGAACTATAGTGAAAGCTTGCTGATGAAAGTACAATTGAAAGCTAATTCTAGCTATGAAAGTGGAAATGTCATTTGCTCAACTTATGGATGCTAATTAATCATTTCATTAAAGGATAAGGGCTAATATACTTGCAGAAACAAAGCTACTTTATCTTGCATAATTCATTAAAATAGCAACATAATTGCATGTATCATCTACCTATTTCACACTTGCTTGAAAATCAAAAACCTAACTTGCATCATACTTGTGATTAAAAAAAACTAATTAAACTATGCTTTGTAGTGAGGAAAAGGAATTATTGGAGTGGCCTAGGAGATTCCTCTAATCATCAAATCACAAATTTGGTTCATTATTCATATTTATTGAGCTAAAGTTGAAGTGGGGATCAAAATTGGTGAAGAAAAGTGTTACCACAAGACAACCTGTAATGTTATAGGAGGGGTTCCAAGAGGATTTTTAGGGTGAAAATGATGTCTTGAGGGTATGGAGAGGTGGGTGGAGGTTAGATAGAGTGAAGGAAGGTTGGTTTGAGCCCGAGACCTCTCAGAGGTATGTCTTGCACTAGGATGAGTACTCACGGCATCCTAAGTTTACTTGGCAAAGTGACTATGGAAATAGGGTTTTAGGATAGAATTGAGAGGTAGAAAGAGAAGATGGAGGTGGAAGAGGTTCCCTCCCCTAAAAATTAACACAACCCTGCAACCATCGATATGCATACATCCATTGATCATTAACAAAGTGATATAACCTATGATGGAAAATATTAGTTGAATTGAAATTACATCTATTTTATGCCATAACACTACTCTAATCAGTAAACTGACTTCTAAGCTACATAAAGAAAATGTGAAGCAAAAAAACTAACATTCATCTATTTCAAAGAAATCATAAACACAATATTTTTGGACTGAGATTGTGAATCCTTGCACTCATTCTCCCATAAGAGAGGCGATGTAGAAGCTTGAAACCACAAGTTTTTATATCTTAACCTCTACTAAGCTATAATGCTTAGTTTTTAATGCTTGGAATTAAGAACAAAACACAAGTACAAAAGAGGGACCAAATCCTCTAGGTTAGGCCCAAACCCAAGGGTCACAACCCTCTAAAACTAACTTAGATGCAACTCAATAACCAACTTCTCATTATCAGAAAGTAAAGGTTTCATACATCACATAAAAGTTCAAAATGACAATGTCAAGTTCTAAGCTCAATAGCTACACCTAGATGAATAAAAAATTCGAATCCTAATGAGATTTTCATCTTTTTTATTTATACGAAAGGGTAGATGATAACAAATCCCTTTAAAGTACGAGTAACTCCCTCCTTGATCTCGGAATGTTAATTTTTCATAGGGTTATATTATTCTTTTATTTGATAATTGTGTTTCTTCATTAACATATTAAGTTCACTCCATAACATTAAGCTAAGAAGACCCATGCAGAAGCAATCAAAGGACACCAACACCTTCAATATCATCATATTATGAAGTCTAGCTCCATCATGAAAGCCTCTCCAGCAACCATCAAGTAGGTACATGTATGTAATATTCTTCACCTCTTCTCTTGAGCATGTTATGGTTAGAAATTTATTGTCAATTCATAAGATATGAGTTTTTATAAGCTAAGGATGGGTCAACAGCCTTGACCATCCTCAACAAGTTAAGTGAAATTAACTCTCTCAATCATGAAACATGGAAAAGACAAATTAAGAAGGGTGATAATTACGAGGAATGAGGACCAGATCACCAAGCACACTGACCTCACTATCACATAAAGAAATAAAAGAACAAGGCTCAAATTCAGTTGTATCGATACTCATTCCCAAAACAGTCAGACAAGATCATTAATGCATCGAAGGTTGAGTTAGAAGATTCCAGGCGCTACCTAGGATGCTACAGAAGAGATACAAAGTTGATTTATAGGTGCTACAAGATCAGGCATGGTTGCTAAATAAGGTTGCGATAGGAGAGACAGACTATGTACTATAAAAGACTGAGTAGGTGTTATAGGACACAATATGCCTATGACATGATTATCCCAAGAGGAAAAAAGGGGCCCTGTCTTGAGCATTATTAGCCAAAAAGCCCTAGAATTTTAAAGGAGTCTATAAGGAAGGGGGCTCACTTGCAAAAGCCTTGAGAAAACATTCAACACCCTGTGGCATGAAAAAATTTTGTTGACATGGATAGAGGATATTTTCTAGAATCACAAGGTAAAATCCTATTGGAACTTGAGGAGGAAAATAGGGATGGTTCTATAGAAGAAGAAGAGGAAGAAGGGGGTGGCAGAGAGAGAAAAAGGAGGTTAAAACATAAAAAATTTCCAAAGGAGAAATCAAAGTAGGAGATAAAAGGAGCAGAAAAAGGGTAACAAGGAGCCTCTATGATCATTGAAGAAACCTCTAAGCCTTAAAAAAAAGGAGGCAAGAGAAACAAGCCAATGTTTCAGAGGAAAACATCGAGAAAGAAGTGGCTACCACTCTAGTAGCCTTGGGCACACTAACCAAGCCTAAGGAAAGGAAGCCAAAGAAATTTCATTTGTATTTCAAAAGAAGGAGAAGCACTAGACTCAAGCAAGCGAAGCCTCAATATCCCTCAACAACCGCAATCACAATTTAGGAATCAAATAGTTGGAAAAAGGAAGAATTAGTAGGAAATAAGCAGCAGATTGAAGGAGTAACCTCCCTCCAAGCTAGGGGGAAGTAGCCCCAAGCCTCATAGAGAAAACCAGATACCTGAGGATCTAAGACTAACCAACTCCAAGAGGATTCTGACTTAGTATAGGAGAAAATAGAGCTACTACAGGAGAAACAAAGTTGCTACAATAAGGGACAGATTTTCTACAGGAGAATAGAAAGTGCTACAAGAAAGTCCAGTGAGCTACAAAAGACCCTGGTTTTGAGAAATTTCACCCCCAAAGCCTAAGATTCCAAGGAAAACATCCAAACGAAGGTTAAATACATTTTTCTCCTTGCTATATGTGAACAAGAAGCCTACAAAATTTCATTCTTTTTATTAATATAGCCTATGGGAAACTTGTTATAAAAGTTTAAGTATAAAATATGAAATGTGAATGTTTTCTTTGAATTGAGCCTCATAAGAAAAGGAATTTCAACTATTTCTAGAAACGGAGAATTTCCTTGCCCACAACCAAAAAAAAGAAGCAGAAGAATAAGTTGGGGAAGAAGAGGAAGAGGATGGAGCAAGCGAAGATGTGACAAAATTCCTTCTGAGGTAGCTTGATATGATAAGGAGACCACCAGGGCCATGAATGAGGCACAATTAGGTCACTAAGTTGCTCAGAGGATGAGCAACACTTTCAGCAAGGGGGTACGTGTTATAGACATTTTTGGGCATTGCAACCCCAATCATAAATGTCCATAAACCAAGGGCTCTTAATTCCCTAAAAGTGTTGTTCCAACCTCTAAGAGAACAAGGTCAATTGATTACATCTTCTCCCAGAAGTTCTCCATGAAAAACTACTTAGAACTGGTCAAAACTGGACCATCTCACCTGCTCCATGGTCAAAGTGCGTTGCATCCCACATAAATACACTCGAGAGGTGTGATGCATCTTGAAAAGCCCTTCTATGGGGTGCGATGGGCGAGAGTGGACAAATGGCAGGGTCAATCTGCAAGGTGGAGGATCATGGAATCTTCTAGAAACTTCTCCTGTGACACTTGCCTCTCTGCATTCGCCCAGGGATGAGTAAGAGATCATCAATATCCAAGTGGAATCAAGAACTGCCAGAGAGAGGACACTAATCAAATCTCAAAATCTGACTCACCCCCCTTGCAAACATCTATATATGGATCCCTCATCCCAAAGATCTAGAGGCTGGAATTTTGTATCTTGTAAGGAAGTGCTGCTGGTTTCTTGGTGAAATATCATAATGTTGGGGGATCTAAGCTTTTCATGAGGTGAAGAAGGGATTTCTTGTTGAGAGGATGATGCTGGGTCAGAACAATTGGTTGTAATCCTCTTTGCTCTTTCTTGATTATCAATAAAGCTATTCAAGTTTTCCTCCACATTCTTGTATAATTGATGATATATGCATTTGTGTGGTCAATATATATCTAGTCCTATATTGTTTATGATAATAGATCTATGTTATTGGATTGTGTTATTCTGCTTTGATTCTATAGGTGCTCTCTGAAGTTGGGTAAACGAAGAAGCGAGTAGCAAAGATCTATCAGAAGGGAGAGGAATCAAGCAAGGAACCAAGCGCAAGATAGAGGTTGGTCTCCTTTATTCCCCTATTATCTATTTCTCATAAAGGAAAATGAAAGTAGTTTTAGTTAGTTTGTTTCTAAGGTAGCTACTAGCCTTAGTGGGACTAGCAGCTCTGCATAGAAACTAGTTTTCCCGATAACAAAACGGCGACTCCACTGGGGAGCAAATAGATTGCTTGTTTATCTTCATTTGTTTGCTTTAGAAACTTACAGACGGAGCCTGAAGTCAAGCCAGCTAGCCTTCGAACTGCATTTGCTATGAAAGTACAAAGTAGATCAACGCTGCTTCAGTCTATCTCCGAGTTTTGTTTATGAACTGAACAATTGATTTACAAGCTCTCTAATTGCCCTTGTGGTGGCTCTAGTAACCTCTTTAGATCTACCCCTGTGATTGATTTACTGATTACCACTTGCTCAGCCTGAATCCCTGAACTGAGCTGCAAACTGTGACCTGGAACCTAGTTAAAGTTACCACTTGCTCGGCCTAAATCCCTGAACTGAGCTGCAAACTGTGACCTGGAACCTAGTTAAAGTTACCACTTGCTCGGACTAAATCCCTGAACTGAGCTGCAAACTGTGACCTGGAACCTAGTTAAAGTCTCCTCCCTGGTCCAGTGCATTGTCTCTTCTGTGAATTCTAGATGCATCACACTTCCCGAGTGTAGTAGGTGTACTGCATCTCTTTTTCACTGTGTTATAGGTGCGCTGATTAGACAAGGCCTTTCTTGCTTCTAGATTTTGGTTTCTGTGTTCACTCTTTTCAGCTCTATTCAAGAGTTTTGCTGCCTGTAGTCAGTACACCTCTGTTGAAACCCCCTTCCTTGCCATTATTCTGCCTCCATTGTGCAAAGAACTGTAGATGTTCTTATGTATTTTGAGCCATTTTCAGTTCTCTTTTACAAAGAAGTAGCATAATTTTACTGTCGTTTCTTGATTTGAAAGTGTCGCAAGTGTCGTTTTCAGTCATAGAAGAGAATCCGATTGTTCTTGATAGTCGATTACACTGTTACTCTTGTATTTGATTTGAATTAGTAGTTTTTCAAGTGTCGAAAGAAAGTTTTCAATTCCAAATCGCAAAGTGTCATCATTGTCCTCATTTTGCCTTGAAAAGAAACTTGCTAGTAATGTCGCTTTGAAAAATAATTCAAATTTGCGCTTATCTTTCTTTTTATCATTCACACATTACGAAGGCTGAAAACAAATACATGCACGTGCATTTGCATTTAGATTGTTTGTTGGTTTGATTTAGGACAATGCATATAATGTGTGCTCTCTACTCTATGTTGAAAGAACGTCATCTCTCTTTCCTTAGTAGCTAGGATTTTCATTGCAAAAAGAAGATTAAACGACTGTTCATCATCTTAGATTGCATTTTAGGAATTGTACATCTACATCACGCGGTGAACTTGAAAGGCAAATTTCTTAAGGAAGATAAACTATAAAATAAATTTAATGAATCTAAAAACACTTTGGAACCTAACGCACAACATCTAGAAGTCTAGGCTAGAGACGTATTCCAGTGTCGTAAAGCCTGGTAACTATTGTTTTCATTGTTGGTTGGGTGATTCCTCCACTTTGAGACAATAAGTGCCAGTACGGACTTGTGCTCCCACGTACCGTCGAGTATATATTGGGAGACCACAATAGGCTTTATCCTTTATCCATAGGAAGCCGTGTTTGCCGCCCTATCGATCGCAATGCACTGAACACAACATTCGGGAAGATTGACTACCATACCGTAAAAAGTATTCTGCAGTTTTGTGATTGGTTTGGTAATCCCTCTGTCTAGATTTCTAGAGCAGTCTCTTTCATTCCTTTTTAGACTCCTTAAAGGAAAAGGTCCATTTGAGCACTTGTCACTTCAAGCTCATTAAAAATTGAAGGCGACTAGAGTCATCTTCTGTTTTTTCTCGACTCTTAAAAATTGAAAAATCAAGTTGTGTCAAAGCGTCTAAAATTCATCTAATTCGGAAACATACTTCCCCTTGATTTTTAGTTGATCAAGGAATCCGCAATCGTGGAAGAAAGTCAATTGAAACCCCGTCGTTCGTGGAGGCTTACGAGTCAACTGTCTTTGTCTCCAGAATCGAAGTTGTTACGGACAAAGAAAACTCGTTTAACCGGTTCCAAATCCCCTAGTAAAGTTAGAGCAAGTGTTCCAACACTATCGGAGACTCCGGTTACTCCAAACACTTCTGGTATCCCTGCCTTTACAGAAGAAGTTCAGCATCCACCAAAGGATAGTAGAACTGATCCTAGTGTGAAGGTAAACACTTGTATTACTGAACCAGCTCCATCTACAGCTGATTCGGAAGGTGTTATCCCCAAACATCTGTTGTTGCAGATTCTATACCTTCTTCGGCACCAGAAATATTTTACGGACCTGACGATCTACCTCTTCCACCTGGTCTGATTGCTATAGAAGAGATTGTGGAGGATCCTCCATCTAGTACTCCATCGCGATTTGGAGTCAGAATCACTCTATATCCTTCTTCATCAGAAATTAGTCTACCATCATCGGAAGCTCCTGTAGAATCGCTAGGCAATCTTTTGGATAGACTAGAAATGTCTGAACAACTGTCAACATCTAGGACTGTGTCATCCGACATAGCGATGGTAGAACTTTCTGTTGTCACTCCAACAATGTTCGCTGGCATACCATCTGTCCCAACTAGCTCTCAATCGCTAGAAGGGGCCCACTTGGGGGCTATTTTGACAGTATGGTCCATTCCTGTTTGTTCATTCGGAATAGTATCCGGGAACTCTTATGTTGAGTCTCAGCAAATTGATCCTTCAGGGTGTCAATTTGGGCAGTCCGGTTCTCAAGGACAAACAATTCCTTTGAGTACCGGATTACTATTGTATGTGGGGTAGTATACCCTTTCATTGTCTCCTCTGGGAAGACAACCATACGAGAGTTCACAACAAAATTCAGGTTATGCTGGAATTACATCTAGCGGTTGGGTGCCAATACTACCTCAACAACCAAGAGTTTTATATTCGATGCAACAATGTTTACCTATGTCAAATATACCAACTACGCCGGCTATTGTGACGGTGTCGCAAGTACAAGTGTTGCCTGTTGTATGATAGCCTCAGGTTTCTCAGGTTGTAATGCAACAACCTATTGTCCCTGCAACTCAACCACAATCACCAACTAGTGGAATGACACAGGTCCAAACGGGTACAATTACCGCTCATCTTGGTCAAATGGCCAGTATTGGACAATAGCACATGGCTTCACATCCATGGCTGTTGCAATACCAACAACTGAAATTCCAACAAGTATACCAAGGATCTGAGCAACAAATCTTTGCAAATAGTGGGCAGTCGTATATTCAAAACGGTCAAAATCAACCATTATACAATGGTTATGCCCATCAACCTTACCAAAGTTACCAGCATCAAATGCATTATGCTGGTATGCAAAGACCAACTGCTCAGGCCATTCCGTCCTATCCTGGGTATGCTTCGCCAAATCTGAATCAACAGTTACCCTTCGTGGCAACTTTAGAGTTACCAGATCTAAATCGTCTAATGAATGATCCAATTTCTTACGCCCCTTGGTGGCCAACAATTCCGCATAAACTTCCGTCATATATTCCTAAATTTAATGGAAATCCGGGTGAAGACCCATCGAATCATGTGATGAAATTTCATCTGTGGTGTTCATCAAACACCCTAAACGATGATTCAATTAGGCTTCGCCTTTTTCAGAGGATGTTAACTGGTCTGGAAGCAAAGTGGTATATCGAGTTACCCAGAGCTTTGTTTGACAACTTCAGTACCCTAGCCACAACCTTTTTAACCCATTTTCAGCTACCGATAAGGTAAGAAATGGGAACAGAACTTCTTACCAATTTCAAGCAAACAACGGCCACTCACATATCCGACCATATTCATGAGTGGCGACGTCATCGTAGAATGTATGTTCCTGATCAGCTTTTAGCTGAATGGTTTATTAAGTCGTTATTACCTTCCATCACAGAGGATGTGGCAAAAGGAGGTGTCGTCACTGAAGAGCAAGTTATTGCTCGTGCACAATATTTAGACTTGATTTATACTCAGTCTGGCACACTCTATGATAAAATCCCTGACGCTCCCAGACCAGAATTTTCTGTCCCTCCTCCTCCTAAATCGAACAATGACTCTTGTTACACAACATTTTTTCGTCGTTTTTCACCGTCCCTCTTACCCCTCGCCTGTACACTGGAGGACTCATTTTTGGACCTGTGAGAAGTGACATGACCTGAAACCACTTGCATCATATTCCTCTAAGTATGAGCTTCATTTTCCCTGAAGACATCTCCTGTAAAATCTCCATGAAAACAACTCTTTTTGCATTAGCGTGGGTCCTCAGTTCACTGCCCGCGCCAATGAGGGAAATCCTCTAAAAAGGGCGCGCTATTGGAATTCTGTCTCAGAGTCGCACTCGCGCCAACCGAATGGAGTAAAGTTTTCAACTAACAAACTCTCGAAGGTTCTCTTCAACCCATTCACCAACTGAATCTATGTTGAGCTAGGATGGTTTGGCTTCGAATCTCCATAGAAGGGAAAGTGGTTTGCCACCTTTCATGGAAGTTTCCAAGTGATAAAGCCAATCCCATGAATAATGTGGTTGATCCTATCTCTTTCTTCTCTATCTATAAAATCTTTCCTTTATGCCTTGAGCAAGCTAGTCATAGTCATAGTTTCAATAGCTCCAGTTCTAGCATAGAGAGTTTGAAGCTGCAAGAGCCTTCTTTGCACCCATAAGGCTAAATCTAGGTAAGGAGATTCTTGTCACCCAAAGAGAGGGAGGCTTGTTCCTCATCCCAACAAGCTTTGCAAGACTTGTGTAGCTGACTACCTAGCCAAAGGAGGATTTGATGTCAGAACAATGGTTGTATTCTTCTTTGTTATTTATTAATAATAGATGACTATCATTATGGTTCCACTCTCATTTCCCTATGATTGATGTTGAGTTATATCTTTTCTGACTGATATATAATTGCATCTACTAGATTTTATGCTTGTTTTCATGTTGTTCTTTGTATGTGCAGGTGTCCAATCATGGAGATCATGGGGATCGTGACCGGCCAAAGCAAAGGAACGAGGGCGACATCTCTTCTACGAACACTAGCGTTGGAATTCAAGTAGGTTCTCACCATCTACTTTGTATTTGCAATTAGGAACTTGCGTGATAGCATTGTGTGATTGTTGCTAGACCCGGTCTGGGCTAGTAGGGATCGTCTCTATCTGTAGAGAGGATATACCTCCACAACAATTTGGCGACTCCGTTGGGGAGATCTTGTTGTTTGATTTGTAAACTTTAGACAGAGCCTGAAGTATGGCCAGGTAGCCTTCGAAACGCTATTGCTTTGCATTAGCGAAGTAGATCAATGCCACTTCAGTCAATCTTCGGTTTGGTTTATGGACTAAACAACTTGTAGTTTGTCTTGTCTCTTTGGTTTTTCTTGCTTTGATTGCTTAGATAGCTTTCTGGGTTGGATTTCTTGTTGTTTCTTGCTTCCTGGTTTGCCTAGATACTGTCTTCAAGCCCTGAGTTGCTTGCTTTTGTTTTTGACTTAGCCAACTTGATTAGCGTGCTTTTTAGCCTTACAGTCGCTCCAATTGGCGCAAGTTGCTCAAAAACAACCCGCACCAATCCCATAAAAGCGCGAGTTGCAACCTGACAGTCGCGCCAGGCCTGTCAACTTTCCCAGTTCACTTGTCTTCAAGCCCTATGAGCTTGGATTTGTATTTTGCTGCGTGTTTTTCAATTACTGGAGTGTGTTTGATCCTTGTTTGACTGGTTTTATACCTTCATCCTTTGGGTGTTTGCCTCTTTCTATCGATTACACTTTTTGGCCCTAGGGCATCTAGTGGCTTTGTGCATCGAGCCTTCCGTAGGAGTCTTGGGTTCTTTGATCATCCAGTCGACTTTGTGATTACCTTTTGCATTTGCTCAGTAGTTGTCAAAGCTTTTTTTTCAAGTGATTTGTTTCTCTTTCGCTTGGGTTTCACTTGGCTTCGTTTGGGCTTAGATTACATAGCTCATATAGGTCTTTGTGCTTGGTTTGAAGGATTGTTTTGGTGTTTTGGGGATTCGACTTTGTTCTCATTGAGTGAAATTTATCTTTTGCTCGGTGTTACTATCTCTCAAAATTTGTTTAGTGCACTTTGCCATTGAAAAGAAAAACAAATAATCTCTCTTGCGTTGCATTAGTTAATTGAAATTAGAAGCTTTTCATTGATTAAGTGATTTAAAACAAAGAAAAGTTTCGTTTACTTGTCATTAGCTGCATTAGAGTGCTTCTTTATTGTGGTCGTTTTGTTTGAAAAATTCTCAACTCTCTCGTAGTTAGTATTCATCGAACGAAATGATATTCTTTGGCATATAGCTTGCATTTAGGGAATTGTGAGAGATTACATACGGTAGGACCTGGAAATTGAAACTTAACTAAAGATCAACCATAAAATGAACTGAATGAACTTAAAAAATGCATTGGAACATAACGCTCACTAATTAGAGGTCTAGGCTAGAGATGTGCTCCGGTGTCGTTAAACCTAGTCATTGTTGTTTCACACTACGGTTGGGTGATTCCTCCTTTTGTGACTTGATAGTGGTCTAGCACGGACTTGAGCTCCGATGTACCGTCGCGTATATAGGGGAGACCCCACTAGGTTATCATCCTTTATCCATAGGAAGGTGTGTCTGTCGCCTTACAAGCCGTAACGCACCGAACACAGCATTCGGGAAGATTGACTGCCGTACGAGAAGTCCTTGGTTTTCATATGATCGCCAAGGTGTATATGCAGTTTTACGGATTTGTTTGGTAAACCCTTTGCCTAGTCTCTCCAGGGTAGTCACTTTTGATCCTTTTCGGACTCCTTAAAAGAAAAGGATAACTTGAGTAGTTTGTCACTTCGGGCTCATAAAACATTCGAAGGCGACTAGAGTCACCTTTTTGTCCTTTTCTCGACTCTTAAAACATGAAAAGGTCAACTTGTGTCCTTGCATCTTAAAATTTATTTGGCCACGATAAACATTACCTGGTTAGATCTTGTGTGCGTTAGTTTGATTAGGGTCCTTTATCATTAGAATCCCTTAGGTCTCGTTTGAAGTTTGTCATCCTGGCTGAACCATCGACTCCCGTTCCAAGTGATCAAGGGTCTCCATCTTCTGTTGCTCCTGAGGTACCGGTTGTAAGTGATACTCTTCCTGTTATCCCGAGTATCCAACCAATCAACTCTCGTGCTCCAGACAACGAAGGTTACGAAATTCATTGGAACCCCATCTGGGAGCCTGACGAGGACGATATTCCTTTTACCCCCCCTGGTGTTTCGTCTCCAATGTCTACCTCTCACATGGATGAGACATCTCCTAGAGTGAGTGAGACACCTGTGTTGTCGAATATCGACACTCCCATCCTAGCTACTTCTCTGCTCCCCCACGCTATCAATCGTTGAGGGATAGGGTAAGTGCCAGGACCCCCGCTTCGACTATGTGGGATCCCCATATCAGTCCCACCGCGAGATCTTTTGTTTCACAAGTCCACACTACACCTGTCACTTCAGTTCCGACGAATCCAACTGTTTGTGTAGCACATTCAACTCCGGTTGTTAGTGCCGTAACAACATCTTCAGCCTTGAACACTGGTGCTGGTCCCCCTCACGGTCAAGTGAGTAATGGCCAGCCGACAATCTCGCCTAGAGTCGTCCACCCTGCACAAAGTGCTCCACCCTCTTCTGGTCCCGTTCCAGGAGGGGGGCCATATGATGCCTATGGACAAGCTGTTCAGGATCTGAATGCGCAAGGTCCACTATTTTATTACAATTCTACTGGTCAATACCTTCAACTTTCTCAACCCTTGCCTACTCAACCTTTTGTTGAGGTTTCGGTATCGTTATCCATTGCTTGGAACCCTGGTACCAACTCTTTCCATGGAGGCCAAGCAATGCCTGCACAACTTCAAGGACTGCCTAACCAAGGCCAGCCATCTTATGTGCAAACCCCCCAAGGGCAGCAATATTATGGCCAGCCTTACCCAGGACAATCTGGGGGCCCACAAGGACAACCCTATCAGAGACAAACTTCAGCCGCTGGTGGTCCATCGTTTACTTATCTGAGTCAACCTTCTAGTTATCCGGGGCAACCTGGTACCCAGAAAGGTTACCCGTCTGGGCAACCAGGACAACCTTATATCCAACAAGGCCAACCTGGTATCCGGCAGGGATATCCCTCTGGACAAGCTGGACAAACCCATGTTCCACAAGGTCAACCGACAGTCCAATAGGGGTAACCCTCTGGGCAAGGGGGGCAGCCTTACTGTTGTGGGGAAAAATGCCTATGCAGGACGATCCTATCCACCTAAGGTGTGACAGTGCCTTAGCAACAAACGAGTACAGCTATACTAGTTCCTTCCTTTATGAAATGTGAAAGAAGAGAGATCAATAGACTTACCGGTGTCTTCCGTTTGTCCCTTGATCCAATCTCCCTTCTCTTTGTGTATTCACAGCTACTTGCCTCCTTGCTTATCCAGCTACAACTTCCTGCAAGATCACAAGAGAACAGCTACTTGCGACAAGAGAAGAATACTACACAGATGTTCACATTCATAACTAGTTTAGGATTAGAAATAAACCAAATACACTAATACATTTATACATCAAAATACATCAGCATATAGGAGAAACCAAGATAGCTTTATTGATGAATAACAAGGTTCAGGAAGAGATACAACCCAGAGGGCTCCAATCCAGCATCTCCTTCCCAGCAAATGGAATTCCTATCTTCAGCCCCTTCAAAGCATTAAGCACCCAATGGTTCCAGTCTCAAACCAACAGCAATTCTTTGCAATAACAAAATTCTAGCCCCTAGATCTCATGGAGGAGAGATCCATATATAGATGTTTGGAGAGAGGATGAGTCAGCTTGAGATCTGACTAGTGTCCTCTCCCTCTATCAGTTCTTGAGTCCACTTAGAGGTTCTTGCTTCCACTTGGAGATTTGGAACCTCTTACTCATCACCAGTCGAATTCCCTGAGGCAAGTGTCATTTTGGAAGCTTCTTGGGTCTTGACACCTTGAGGAATGAGTCTACCACTTGTCCAATCTCGCTCAGCGCAGGTAGCCAGTGGAGCCATTGACATTCAGCGCAGATGGTCAGTGGAGCAGTTGACATGATCCTGAATTGACTTGTTTTTGAGCAGTTTCAGGTGGAGAACTTTTGTGAATTGCTGTGGTTTGTTAGCCTTGTTCCTCTAGGGGTAGTGTTACACTAAAAAATGTCACCTTGACTACTCACAGTTAGTATGGCTCAAATCAACAGTCATGCTACCCTCTTAGGCAAGTCTCATGCCTCTGTTATCCATCTCAAACTCAAAGAAGAGAGAAAGTCTTGTAAAAACTATGTTTATCTCTGGGGTCGCAGGTTCTCTCTAACCTTACCTGCGGGGACGCTGACCATGTTCACAAAATCTGCGTCCATGGACGCTCTGTATGTTAAGGGACAGGTGCGTCCCTCTGTAAAAGGCAAAATGCGCGAGTTTTATCTTGAAAAAGTTACTTGTGGTTACTTCTAGAACATTCTAGAAGTCGGTTTGATGAAATGGATGCGCCTCCAGTTGGTTCATGTATCTCTATTAAGAGGGAACTTATCCCATCAATAAGGGAGCTATCCCACCCAAAGAGGGGGATGATCCCATTGATAGTGGACCTGAATAACCTCTTTACAGCACTATAAATAAAGGCATTGAGCCAGAAGGAGAGGAGGTTGGAGCTATACATTTTCTTTGGGTAAATGCTGCAGGATTTAGGTCTTCCATTAGAGCCTTTGTGAGGAGAGATTGTCTTCACTTGATTCTACTTGGGAGAGGGTGAGCTTTGTCAAAGTAGAGGAAAACCCTTGATGGACCCTGGGAGGAACTTGCACAACACCAAGGCCAGGTTGTAAGAGTTTCTTTGTTTCGTTATTAATACAAACTGGTTTATTTTTCTCAATAGCTTGTGTTAATGAGTTATTTCATGTGTTCCTTGGTCTGCATGTTGAATATATGTTTTATTATATGAAATGCAAGTGCTTGGTAATTGTTTGATTGTTTGTGGTTGCAGGAATTGACTTGAAGGAGGAGCTCATCCGGATCGTCAAGAACGGACTTCAACAACAGCGTTTTGGAATAAGGTAAGCCTAAACACTTGTAGTTTTCATGTTGTAAAAGGTGTATTTAGAGAAAGATCACTCCATTTTGTCTTTTTTGTCATTAGAACGTCTTAGACTTCTAGGAAGGTCAGTCGTGTCCGCACCCTTGACAAATTCCGTGTGACAAATTAGCGACTCCGCTGGGGAATCCATTAATGAGAGAGTCTTTTCCTTTATATGAACTTTGCTTTGAGAAAATCATTTTTATTTTCTGGTTTTTGACTGTGAGAATTAGTATTTGGGTGGCTTAGCTTTAGATTTAGTTAGATTTGGTTTTTCTTCATTTTTCCAGAAGGACGCACCCTCTGAGTACTGCACAGTGCGTCTTTGGACGCGCTGTTGCCGTCTGCACAGAGCGGGGCCGCACCTGTGACAACGGGTTGCCTGCGTCTTCTTGTAAACTTT
The DNA here is from genome assembly GCA_031772625.1 of Pinus tabuliformis. Lineage (NCBI taxonomy): Eukaryota > Viridiplantae > Streptophyta > Pinopsida > Pinales > Pinaceae > Pinus > Pinus tabuliformis. The sequence continues at coordinate 1,014,973,453 of CM062819.1, read as the reverse complement.
AAGAAAATTCCATTTTTGCTTTAAATTGCTTTTAAATTTTGTTTTTCCTTAGTGTTTTCTGCCCAGATCCTTTAGTACCCTGTCAAGAATTTTCACCTGAACTTGTTTTGTGAGCTTTGAGTGTTTTAGTGGTTTTCAACGAAGTTTAGACCTAGGGTTTGATTTTTGGAAAGGCTTTGTAGTGACTTTGATAGTAGAAAGTTGTCCAGCCTTAGATCTCTCTGGTTAGTCAACCTTCTTAGAAGTCGGGCCTGTCATAAAGTTTCCTTGTGTGAGCAACTTGCCATTTGAGTTGTTTTGGGTCAAATTTCGAATTGCTTGTTTATAAAGTATTGATTTCCATTTTACAAAAAGAACAAAAAGATTAGAGTTTTGTTTTGGCTAGTTTTTGATTCTGCAATAAGCTAGTCCTTGATTTGATTGTGATCAAGTAAAACACCTTAGAAATAATCATTGTTAGTTTCGGCCTCGTTAAGATTGCTTAGAATAAATTTGCCCTTAGTTTGCTTATGAGTGCATTTTCATAGATTTTAAGAGTTGTTAAGATTGATTTTTGGTTATATTAGATTTATTTGCTTTATTAAAAGAAAAATACAAAAACATCTTCTTTAAAAGTCTTGTTTCAAGTAGCTTTTTGTTTTTGAGAGAAGAAAAGAGTTTTTTCGTGCATGTAAAGAGAGGTTATGTTTTTATGCTTGGAAAAGAAAAACGAATTGTTTCTTTGATTGTCTTCAATTAAGAAGTTGCTTTTATAAAGATTGCATTCTCTCAACTTTTTAGTTAAGCAATTCATCGAAAAAGTAAAGTAGTGGATAAATCATTCTAGGTGCATTTTGTAGTGGTTTCGAGTCGAGTCAACACACCACTGGTTTCACTTCCATCACCTTTTGACTTAAGAAACAACCTTAAAAGTAACGCTTAAATTAAAATCAATCTAGTAATCTTTATTTTTCTAGGGCTCTGAAGCACCAACATAGCTTAGGCTAGGGTCTTGGAGTAGGTGAGTACTTAACTCTCCAAGACTACAAAACCAAACAGATAGTCTATCTTGAGTAGAACAAATCCAATTGTTTCAGTTACATTCTGGGAAAGCTCCTCTTAAAGGAGAAGCACGAGCTCGTGTCCGAACCAGTGAGGGGATCATTCCTCCCTCGTTGGGAACGACGCCAGGCAGTACGTATTACAAACGGTAAACCTCGGATTAACCATTGTCGAGGAGCCAGGGGTCACTTATCGGTAAACCTTGGATTGTTGTCAAGGAGCCGGTAAGGGGATTGGAGCTTGCTACTCTGCCCTTGCGTGCTGTCGGAGTTTAGACTGTTCCCCCAGGTGTAATTGTTGTGATTGGTAACCTTAGTGGCCATAATATCTAGGATTCTACCCAAGGTGACGGTGGAGGGAAGGTCCCACTGTACCTGGAGCAGACGTCGGTTATACTCACTTGGATTTTCTGGGGGGTTCGCTTCACTTCGAGACGGTTAAAGTGGAGGAACTTGGTCCAGTCTATTCATTAAGCAGGTTGCCGGGGTAACTGTTCCACCCACCATTTCTGTACTGAATCCTGCGAGGTTGGGCCTAATCACCAACTAGCGCTTTTGGTCCGGAAGACTACTGTTTGTGTGTGGTTTGACGCTCTAGATTATTTAGGCGTGTGCTTCAAATTTGTTTGGTTCTTTAGAAGACTTTAGGTGGTTTGATTTGAAATTTTTTACTTTGTTTTCGTGTGTTGTAGTTAAAATCTTTAATTGTGGCGGAATTACCGAGACAGTCCCGTAGACTTCGGGGCAAGTCTCCTGAGATTGTTACCGGAATAGATTTGTTAAGAAAACTCCGTAAGTCGTGGGGTGAATCTCCTGAAGACATTCCGGGTCATTTAGAAGGGTTAAAGGTCCTTGTAACTCCTCCTAGTGGCAGTAGAGTAGGATCACCTGAAGAAGGAGAGTTTTCCTTGGTAGTCCATCCAGATTACCAAAGTTTAGAAACAGGTTACAATCTCGAAGCAGTTACAGTTTCCGAGCTTGCTGGTAGTTTTTCATCTGCCAGTGAAACAGGCGAAGAACCTGAAATTTCCGAACCTGTTACTCCAACTCCTAGTGTTCCTGATTCACCAAGAATAGAAAGAATTATCACCGAAAATCTTCCTGTTGGATTAATTGCTATAGAAGAACTTGTTCCAGAGGAAGAAATAGGCGTTTCTGATTCTGAAGATCTAATTACCCTTGATCTAAGGGAGCGTGAATCCATCTTTTACAGTCCTCCTAGAAGTGAATCTTGGTACCTTGCATTAACCAATTTTTTAGACAACTCAGTAGGTTTTTCTACACCTCGTACTCCTATTCCACCTAGAGGAATTCATTCTCCTGTAAATATGTCTGGTCAGTCATCTGTGTTTTCACAAAGTCCTGAATCATTTTTACATGGCGGTCCTTCTGTTCCTACTGGGTATCAATCACTTTCTGGTACCTTTGCGGGAGCATCTCCTCAACCCATTGATCATGGGTTATTAGTTGGGAACAGTGGTAATGTACCATTGAGTATAGGTGACGTTTATATGATGTCAGGTTCAACTCCCATTAACCAACCTCAAGGTGGCCAATTACCGCCTGGGGGGCAACCTTCGTTAATGCCTGGGGGGCAACCTCAAGGTACTTCATTCGTGACTGGGGGGCAACCTCAGGGGTATCAACCCCAAGGGTATCAACCCCAGCCTCAATATGTACCCCAAAGTCAACCTCAGTATCAATATCAACCTCAAGGATGGCAACCTCAAGGATGGCAACCCCAAGGGTATCAACCCCAAGGGTATCAACCTCAAGGATACCAACCTCAAGGTCAAGGTCAACCCCAGTATTCGTATTTACCTCAAGGTTATCAACCTACGGGTCAATACCCTGGTCAAGGTTATCAACCACCTCAAGGGCAATCATATGGGACTGCACCTTACAGTTATCAACCCTATCCTCAATACGGCTATGGATCTCAGTATCCTCAACCTGTTACGAGTCAATACCCTGGAATGTTAACATGGGATCCGTCACAGGGTCAACAGATGTCGCAACCAAGTATACAGTCGGTACCTCAAGCAGGACAACCTGCAGTTCCTGGTCCACCCCAGCAACCGCAACCTGTCCAGTCAAGTGTTCAGACCCCTGTAACTTTCGTAGTTACTCAGCCGCCAATTGCACCTGGTACTCCACCTCACACGGCTGCAGCAACTACCGCTTCATCTACCATGCTTACTTCTGGAGTATCGGCAGCTCCGGTTTCTACTGTCCCTGTAACCACTCCTCAGACATCTGTACCGTTGTCTGGACCCACGGTTCAAACCACAGTCCAGATGCCTGCAGGCCAACCTGGTACAAGTACGGTTGTTACTACTCAACCTCAATTTGTTCAACCTCCGTACCAGGGACAGTATCAACCTGGGCAAGCTGCCCAACAACCGGTTTACCAGTATCAACCGTATCCTGGGTACACTTATCAACAACCTCAGCAACCCCAGTACGGTCCGGTTAATCCTGGTTTTCCAGGAGGATATAATATCCCAAATGCGACTCCTGTTCCTAGTTATCCTGGATATCCTCCTCCTGGGGCTGGTATTGTGACTCAGAGTTTTAGAGATCCTAACCGGCAGTTACCGTTTATTGCGACTTTAGATTTACCCGACTTGACGCGCCTAACGAACGATCCAATTCAATATCTTCAGTTTTGGCCGCCAATGCCAAATAAGTTGCCCAGCGATATACCCAAGTTCGAAGGTAAGTCTGGAGAGGATCCGTCTAATCACGTGATGACTTACCACCTCTGGTGTGCATCAAATTCCATCTCAGATGATTCCATCCGCTTACGTCTTTTCCAGCGTACACTCATTGGTCTCGCAGCCAAGTGGTACATTGAGTTACCACGGGCCTCTTTTTACAACTTTAGCCAGTTAGCTACCTCGTTCTTAACTCATTTTCAGTTACCAGTCAGATACGATAATGGTACAGAATTATTAACTTCGCTAAAACAATCGACGTCCACGTACATTTCTGATCACATCCATGAGTGGAGACGTCGAAGAAGATTAGTGAAAGTTTTTATCCCGGACCAAATCTTAGCTGAATGGTTTGTCAAATCATTATTACCAAGAATTACTGAAGATGTAGCTAAGGCCGGAGTAGTTACTGAGGAGCAAGTCATTGCTCAGGCACAATACCTTGACTTAGTTTACACTCAGTCGGGTACGTTACATGAGAAAATTCCGGATCTTCCAAAGTCAAACCAAATCGCTGCTGCTCCTTCGGGATCTCATGCCGCTGATGGTATGATTGGTATCGTGACTACGAAGAGTAAGAAGAAGTCTTCCAAGGCCTCCAATACTCCAATTATCACTTTGCCTGATTCTCCGACAGGAGAGTCTTCTCCTCCTGAACTTACCGCCGACATTCACGCTGTAGAGTCATCTACGGCCAAATCAAAAAACGGTGGAAAGAAGAAAGGAAAGAAGAAGGCCAAAGCAGACAAGGCTCCAAAGGAGAAAACGGAAAAGTCGGAAACCAATGACGAAAAACGCAAACCTCGATATCCTTGTCTCATTTGTGAAGAAGATCATTTTACGAGAGACTGCCCTCATCGGGCCGAGGTAGTGAAAATAGTCAAAGGTTCTCCCACTCCTGCTGTGTTAAAAAATCCATTTCCAGAGCAGGAGAATAAGATGATAGGTTCTTCTTCGAATGCCAGTGAAGAACCCATTTTGATGATGTCTCATGTCAGGATTGCGACTCGATCGCAAGATTATGGTAGTAAGGCTCCTGTTGATGGTAAGGAAGCAGAATCTTCTCACTCTAACCCATCAACCTCAGCTCCTGGTTCCGATCCACTACAGATCGAAAAACCTAACCCAGACTTAGTGATTAAGCCGCCCGCCAAGGGTGTACTTCGAAGGTCTGCTTTCAATCCACATGCGAGAGCAGCCCAGAATTACAACATTGTTGAAGACTTAGCTGTTTCACCTTCAGCAATGTCGGCACTCGAAGTGCTGCAATCATGTCCAGCGCAACGAAAATTGCTTTTGTCGGCTATTGGAGCTGTCGATGTTCAGGACCCGAACCTAATGATCTTTGATCTAGAAAGTAGTACACCGCGTCTCCCCCATCAAATGGCTTTCCAAATCCAGTGATAGTCAAAAACAGGCCTATTCATCGGACTGTGATTGATGAGGGAGCTTCTACGTGTATTATGTCGATTCAATGTTGGAGATCGCTTGGTTCTCCTTCGTTGAACCAATCCCCCACCATCCTTAAGGCCTTTGATGGCCGTGGGTTCCGTCCGTTTGGTATTCTACAAGAATTGCCTATAGGGGTCGAAGGTAAAACCGTTAGTCTGGATGTGGAAGTGGTTGATGCCCCTCTAGACTACAACCTTCTTTTGGGTCGAAGTTGGTCATATGCTATGACAGCGGTCGTTTCATCGGTCTTCAGAGTCATTAAGTTTCCACATAACGGTAAGATCGTGACTATTGATCAGCTGACATACTTTTCATCCGACCCAACCTCTTCAGAAACTATCCAGCATGTTGGTAAAACGACAATCCCTTATAGGGACATTGGTGTAGGTTTAGTTAAGGATTCCGGTTTACTGGGAACTTTTCCTCTCCCTCCACTCAATGCAGACCCTTCGTTTGCAACAATTCATATGATCACGTCAGAAAACATTATTTATGATGATCCTTGGTATGTTCCATCTGACTCTGAGCTAGACTCACTCGGTGATGTTATGCCGTTGAGTCCGTATGAGATTGCTTATGAAGCTCTTATGTCTTTTACCGATTTTCATTCAACCGAAACCAACCAAATGAATGTGGTCAGTGAAGAGTCACTTTTCACCTCACCCTTAGAACGGATAACGTTTCCCGAAGAAGTGTCATCTGACGAACAACTTCGCGAAATCCTAAGTGTAGATGATCTACCATGGGAAGATCTACATCACAGATCTTCGTTTTTACCTAAGGGCGATGCATTTGAAAATGATTTTTCATCTATCTTTACCGCTGAATATGTCAAAGACGCTCAGGATCCAACGAAACATTCTGATTCAGAGCTGAATTTAGGGAATATTTCTCGTACTATTCCCATTGATATTTCAGTGAAGCCCAGAATCGAGGAGAACATTCATATAGGTGCTGCATGTACTGAAGAAGAAATCCAAACTTACAAGGCCCTATTCCAAGAATTCCGCGACGTGTTTGCCTGGTCTTACGAGGAAATGCCGGGAATTGATCTTGCCATTGTTGTTCATGAAATCAAAACCTACCCGGATGCTAAACCCATTTGGCAACGGTTGCGTCAGATTCACCCTTGAAAAGCGGCTGCGATTAAAGCAGAAGTCGAAAAGCTGTTGAAAGCAGGTTTCATTTATCCAATCCCGTTAATGGATTGGGTATCGAATATTGTTCCCGTCAATAAAAAACAAGGAACAATAAGAATCTGTATCGACTATAGGGATATCAATCGAGCTTGTCCAAAAGACAACTATCCTACACCTTATATCGATCAAATTATTGATGATTGTGCCGGAAGTGAGATGTTTTCCTTCATGGATGGTTTCTCAGGCTATAATCAAATCAATATTCTACCTGCCGACCAACCAAAAACGGCATTCATTTGTCCATGGGGGACTGTCACACGGAAACTGTCAAGGGTGCGGACACGACTGACCTTCCTAGAAGTCTAAGACATTCTAATGACAAACAAGACAAAAAGGAGTGATCTTTCTCTAAATACACCTTTTATAACATGAAAACTACAAGTGTTTAGGCTTACCTTATTCCGAAACGCTATTGTTGAAGTCCGTTCTTGACGATCCGGATGAGCTCCTCCTTCAAGTCAATTCCTGCAACCACAAACAATCAAACAATTACCAAGCACTTGCATTTCATATAATAAAACATATATCCAACATGCAGACCAAGGAACACATGAAATAACTCATTAACATAAGCTATTGAGAAAAATAAACCAGTTTGTATTAATAACGAAACAAAGAAACTCTTACAACCTGGCCTTGGTGTTGTGCAAGTTCCTCCCAGGGTCCATCAAGGGTTTTCCTCTTCTTTGACAAAGCTCACCCTCTCCCAAGTAGAATCAAGTGAAGACAATCTCTCCTCACAAAGGCTCTAATGGAAGACCTAAATCCTGCAGCATTTACCCAAAGAAAATGTATAGCTCCAACCTCCTTTCCTCCTGGCTCAATGCCTTTATTTATAGTGCTGTAAAGAGGTTATTCTGGTCCACCATCAATGGGATCATCCCCCTCTTTGGGTGGGATAGCTCCCTTATTGATGGGATAAGACTCCCCTTAATAGAGATACATGAACCAACTGGAGGCGCATCCATTTCATCAAACCGACCTCTAGAATGTTCTAGAAGTAACCACAAGTAACTTTTTCAAGATAAAACTCGCGCATTTTGTATTTTACAGAGGGACGCACCTGTCCCTTTACATACAGAGCGTCCATGGACGCAGTTTTTGTGAACAAGGTCCGCGTCCCCGCAGGTAAGACTAGAGAGAACCTGCGACCACAGAGATAAACATGATTTTTACAAGACTTTCTCTCTATTTTGAGTTTGAGATGGATAACAGAGGCATAGACTTGCCTAAGAGGGTAGCATGACTGTTGATTTGAGCCATACTAACTGTAAGTAGTCAAGGTGACATTTTTTAGTGTAACAGATTGCCCCCTAAAGTGCGAAGCCTGAAATAGAATAGGGTTTTGTAATTCTAGGAAGGGTGAAGCGCTTTATCATTTCAAGAATTACCTTGTGGATGGCCTGGTTGGAACCTGCAATTTTCAACACAAAATACATGGATAAGAATATATCATCACTGAGGTAGGCATTCCCATACTCAGATTCAAAACTTTAACTAATGGACTAACTACTCTGATACAGGAATGATCTTGCAGTACATCATTTTATAGACTTTTGTAGACACAGTATGGACGCAGCCATCTGTTTATGATGAGCCTACATAGATAATGAATACAAAACTCCTCGCAGCCTGGATGGTAGAAACTAGATCCAGGGTCTTCACTTCTACTTCTCGAATTGGTACGATTCTAGCCATGTGATTAAATGATTCGATGTCGAACATGGTAGAAACCACTTGATTACCAGTCAATGATGTAAACTGTTAACAAGTGTGAGAGAAACCACCAGTAATGTCAATGGTCCTCAAAGTACCAAGCACAACCCGCGAAATGTGAATAGATGTTTTGATGTCGAACACTTCACGGAATCCTCTGATCGAAAGTCAATGATGTAAACTGACGTCAAAGGCGAGAAACCTGCCATTGATGCATGCATACTTCAAGGTACTGTCGATTCCTAAGTCATCTTTCTAGATAATGTGTCGATGTCGATAGAAAGCGACCCGTTGCAGGCAAGCCCGCAACACGAAATCATTGTTCAAGTTGAAGAAATGTTGCTGTAAGGACCGACTCAGGGATGGTCAAATGGATGACAAGTATTTTGCAGATGAAAGTTTGTTGTTTGCAGACCTCTTGAACACATAACGACACAACAGATGGCTTGGTGATGAATAACTCAAAGTTAATCCCCGAAACCCAGTTAAAGACTTTCAAAGTGACGTGGTCAACTGTGAGGTGAAAGATTTCCCAACCCAGGTGAATAACAAGTGTCGTGTTCAAGAGCGGTAATAAAGTTTCTCTGAGACAAAAAGTGACAAATAGGTTCATTCTTCTCTTTTTCCCCCACCATTTCTGGCAAGTACCTCTTTATTTTTAACAAGCTTGAGGAGGATAACATATGCTTGATTGTAAGCTCATCCTTCGGACGAGTCCAACCTAGTTTAAATTCGAACCCTAGGAAGGAGTGGTTCGTTCCTGTTTGTAATTGAACAGGTCCTCTACTGTAAAAATTTAACGAGCCCAGTATAGGAGAAACTCGGCGTTTTTCATTTTTAGAGAGTCTGAAAAAACTAAAGGAGACTCCACGTTGAACTTTTTCGTATATTTGTGTCCCTCAAGCCCGAAAAAGTATAAAATAATACCTGGGGGAACCGCTTGATCTTGCGACCAAGGAGTACTTTCATATTAGTGTCGTTAATCTGAAAAGTAAAAAGCGATCAAGGACACGTCGTTTTATTTCCTTATCGAGTTCGAAACGACAAAAACCCGGCAATCTTTTCCTGATTTTGCGGTCAGAAAAGAGCTAAAAGGGGACCGTCTTTTAATTCCGTTTTAACGAGTGAAAAAGAAACACTCGGCGATCTTTTCATTTTTTAGGAGTCAGAAAAGGGCTTAAAAGATGACTCTGCAATTTTGTTTGTGAAAAATTTACAATTTCCCTCGAAATCCCTTTGTCCTGCACAAAAGCGACCCATTACTCATACCTGTTTAAAATAGGTAAAAATACATTTGAAAATATCTTTTCATGGTAAAAAATGAACTAATTCATCCAAAAAACCTATAAAAAGACCTTTTACCATGTCATTTTTACCGTTTCACTGTTGAGGTTGAAAAAAGGGCTTTTGACAAGAAAACTTCCCGTGGTTGCTGCGGAAAATCTGACCGCTGGAATCGAACGCCGTCTCATCCAGGTATTTTACACATCCTACTCTGCATTTCAATCCGTTTAGAATCAATTTTTAGGTTTTGGTTTTATTTTTTGGGGGGGTTTTGGTTTTGGAATGCGCCTCTCGGCGGACGCAGGTGCCCTTCGGGTGACCTGCGTCCCCCGACTTTTTCTCTTACGGGAAAACGGTCGGAAGACGCAGCCCGCCTTCAGGCCAGCTGCGTCCGGGCGCCCTGTGCCACAAAGCCGGGGTGCGTCTTCCGAGAAACGCGCATTTCAAAACCCCAACTCTCTCAAAAAACCACCAAAAATTCCCAAATTAATTTCTAATGCTATTTTTTGATATGCAGGCACTAATCATGTTAGACTGGAGAGAAAGAGAGCACGTAGAGGAAGATGAAGTTGCAATAAATCATCAACCTTCTCTGGATGCCCTAAGAGCATGCGGTTTATACAAATATTGGACCATACCGGGCATGAGGGGCCAGGTAAGATTCTTGGAATGGCTGGTTGAGCGATGGAACGTACAGGAACAATGCTTTTACATAGGAGGGCACCAGCTCGAGATAGAGCCCTCGGATGTATACTTTCTCACTGGCTTGCCAAACAGAGGTGAGCAACTTAACCTTGCGGGGACTAGGCCGGGTGGCCAATCCCTTGATAGTCTCCGCGAGACTTGGTGCACACCTGGAGCTCACCATTCAAAAGGCATAGAGATAAAACACATCACTCTGCCGGAACTCAAAGTCATAGCGTTCACGGTTACTAGAATTTGCGGCGCGGCCGCTTTACACATTGCTTCCGGATCCCAAATGCGGATGGCAATTGACTGTTACCAAGGCACCATTTTCAACTGGTGTGAAGCTGTGTCGGCTCATATGAAGAGCCAACTGACCAAGGCAAGGAACGGACGACTAAAGACTTTTGGATATGGGCCTATAGTCGTGAGCTTTTCCTTGGAGAGAATTCCATTGCTGATCCCTCAGCAACTCACTGTTGATATTTTGGGTCCTCAGCAGCCAAAGCTGATACGATGGGTTGCGGTAATGGCCCGGCATCCTGACGAGGGCGCGACAGTAGTTCGATTTTCAGATAGTTATTTTGACTGGTTAGAGAGCCAGCTTTTTGTGATACAGGATTTCCCGTATGCCGGAACAGATTTCAGAGGTGATCCGGACATGGTTCTTCCACAGGGAGAACAATGGGATGACAGAGGTACTTTTTATTTTCACAAGTTTTCTAGTTATGTATTTTTATTTTTTTTATATATATCGTCTCAAAACTAATAGTAAATTTCTCAAAATGCAGATGTTGGCCCACAGCGTCCAGCCAACCTCCGGCCTTATGATAGACTACATCCAGCTGCACCGGCACCGGCCCCACAGGATGCGACAGCAGAAGTACTAGCCGACTTGGAGCATGATCTAGAGCGTCTCACGGCAGATATACCTGAGACTACTATGGATGATATTCCAATGAGGCTTCAGCGCTTCGTAGTCGCGGTCCCTGGACCATTTAGAGGTTTTTTACGTAAGGTAGCCCGCGCAGTGGTGTCGTACAGAGAGCACCACCAGTGATTGACTAGTCACTTTGTAGTCACATGTGACATTTTGATTTTTTGTACTATCATTTTGCCGATCATAAGGTGTTTTAAACCTATGATCGAAGACGATGTATATATTTTTTGACACACTCCTATCTATATATATCACTATTTTACCGGCTTATCTTGTTTAACATATGTGATGAAATGTTTTTAAATTTACTTGCATGATTATCGTAAATGTCTGTCTAACATTCGAGAAGCAATTGCATCTGCTAATGTATTCAAAGACCTTGGAATATGTTGATATTCAATGTAATCAAATTCACGTTCCAAGAGACGCACTCTCAAAAACAACCTTAACAACACAGGATTTCTAATGGCATAAACTCTATTAAGCTGTAATACAACAAGTTCAGAATCTAACCTCACTATCAAACGTCGAATTCCAAATGAAATAGATTCGGATAATAATTCAACCACTGCACTGTATTCTGCAATGTTATTCGTTGTTTGACCGAGGCTTACCCCATGCATAGAAACTAACTCGTCAGAGGGCGAATAGATAACCCAAGCTGCGGAAGAGATATTCCGTGTACTACGACAAGCACCATCAGCAAATCCAATGTATGTTTGGAGAGGCGTCGACATCTACAATATCAAGAGTAAAACCAAGATGAGCCAAAATAATGACGAAAAACCACACTTAGCTAAACTAAGCACACTGACTAAACTAACACACTTGCTAGCTAGAAAGAAAATCTAACCTATCTAAAAATTTCTCCATACCCATCATTTTAAGCATAATACCTCTTTAGGTAAAGTCCATTTCTGGGTTTACCCAAAGAGTCCCCATCAAAATCAACTAACTCATAAGCCCCTTTTGCTAGCTTGCGCTTTACAATGTAGGGCCCATGCCACATAGGAACGAACTTTCCGGCACCTAGCTTATCGTTAGCTTGATCATATAATAATACTAGGTCTCCTTCTGAAAAACTTCGAGGGGTCACATTTTTATCGTACTGAGCTTTCATTCGTTTCGCGTGAGTCTCGATAGCTAAAGTAGCGTCACGTCGAGTCTCATCTAATTTAGCTAAGTATAATAACCGTTTCTCCTCTGCGGAAGTAGCTGGAAGTAATTCGACAGCCATTTGAAGTGATGGGATTTCGCATTCAATAGGTAACACAGCTTCCAAGCCATAAACTAGCTGAAAAGGGGTGAAACCTGTTGAATTTTTCACTGAAGTTCGATATGCCCATAGCGCCGAAAATAACATGTTATGCCAATTCGTTCGATGGATACCAATGATCCGCCGAATCATGACGACTAGAACTTTGTTGATTGACTCAACCAAACCGTTGGCTTGCGGATAATAAGGAGTAGAGCTATCGTGGCGCAAACCAAGCTGGCTTGTAAGCTCGGTCATCATGACATTTCGAAAATGGCTCCCATGATCAGTAATGATTGCTTGTGGGACACCAAACCTAGTTATGATATGATTGAATACGAAAACTGCAGCTGTCTTGCCGCTTGCGTCGAATGTAGGCATCGCCTCGGCCCATTTTGTAAAATAATCAACCGCGAGGATGATATACGCATGCCCCCCGGCCGAGTGAGGGTTACAAGTAATAAAGTCAATGCCCCATTTGGCGAATGGACCAGCGGCAATTATAGGGTGGAGAGGAGCAGGTGGAGCGCGCATCTTTCGATCAAAAACTTGACAGTTGTGGCACGTTCTGACAGCAAGGATACAATCTTTAAACATAGACGGCCAGAAATAGCCAGCGCGCAACACCTTCTGAGCTGTGGCATACCCAGACATATGACCGCCACATGCTCCAGAGTGACAGTCATTCAAAACTCTCTCAGCCTCTTCGTGAGTTAAACAACGTCGAAAAACTAAGTCTGCCCCCCGGCGATAAAGTGTATCTCCAATAATTCTGTATTGCTGGGATCGAAACCGAATTTTTCGACGGTCTTCCTTGGAAGCTTCAGGCCGAAAGGTTTGGGTTTGGAGATAGATGATTATATCCCCATACCACGGATCTAAAGTGCTAATAAGAAACAAAGATTCGTCCACGATGGACTCCTCTGCCACAGTCTCTGTGTCAGCACTCGGGAAATCACACATTAATTCCGCAAAAACTAAAGATTTCTTAGACTTGGACTTCTCGAACTCCAAGTCGAACTCTTGCAGGATAACAATCCATTTAGAGTACTTGCCCCCTAGCAGTTGTTTTGTCAAAATATAAATCATAGGGTTGCAATCCGAAATAACGGTAGTCTTGCGGAGAAGAATGTAATGACGAAAACGCTGGACAGCTTGAACGGCTGCCAGGGCCAATTTCTCCACATGTGAATATTTTAACTCAGTTGGGTTTAAGGTTCTGCTAAGATAATATATCACATGCTCTATTTTGAATTCATCTTCTTGAACTAACACCATTCCAATGGTGGAATGCGAAGCTGCGAGGTATAAGAAGTAGTCCTGGTTGTAGTTGGGAGGATGCAATAACGGTGCATGGGTCAACGCGTGTTTCAGTGCATCAAAAGATTGTTGGGCAATCTCGTCCCAAAAGAACTGTGCGTTCTGTTTCAACAACCGTGTAAAACCCTTAGTGACCTCGGCGTAGTTGGGATGAATCGTCGTAAAAAGTTCGCTTTCCCTTGCAAACTTTGGAGTTGGCGCAAACTCGAAGGAGGAGGCAATTTGATGATAGCCTCGACTTTCGAGGGATCGACGCGAATGCCGGTTTTTGAAACAACAAATCCCAGCAATCGACCTGTTTCTATACAGAAAACACATTTGTGGGGATTCAACCGAATCGATAATGCCTACACCTCATAAAGATTGCTCGTAAGTGGACAAGGTGATCAGCTCGTTGTAAAGAATGAGCAGGCAAATCATCGAGATAGGGTTGCACAATGTGCTTGATGTCATGAAATGCATAAGACATCGCCCGTTGAAAAGTGGCCCCGGCATTCTTAAGTCCAAAAGGTAATTTGCAATAAGCAAATGTCCCCCATGGACAAATGAATGCCGTTTTTGGTTGATCGGCAGGTAGAATATTGATTTGATTATAGCCTGAGAAACCATCCATGAAGGAAAACATCTCACTTCCGGCACAATCATCAATGATTTGATCGATATAAGGCGTAGGATAGTTGTCTTTTGGACAAGCCGATTGATATCCCTATAATCGATACAGATTCTTATTGTTCCTTGTTTTTTATTGACGGGAACAATATTCGATACCCAATCCGTTAACGGGATCGGATAAATGAAACCTGCTTTCAACAGCTTTTCGACTTCTGCTTTGATTGCAGCCGCTTTTCGAGGGTGGATCTGACGCAACCGTTGCCGAATGGGTTTAGCATCCGGGTAGGTTTTGATTTCATGAACAACAATGGCAGGATCAATTCCCGGCATTTCCTCGTAAGACCAGGCAAACACGTCGCGGAATTCTTGGAATAGGGCCTTGTAAGTTTGGATTTCCGTTTCAGTACATGCGGCACCTATATGAATGTTCTCCTCGATTCCGGGCTTCACTGAAATGTCAATGGGAATTGTACGAGAAATATTCCCTAAATTCAGCTCTGAATCAGAATGTTTCGTTGGATCCTGAGCGTCTTTGACATATTCAGCGGTAAAGATAGATGAAAAATCATTTTCAAATGCATCATCCTTAGGTAAAAACGAAGATCTGTGATGGAGATCTTCCCATGGTAGATCATCTACACTTAGGATTTCCCGAAGTTGTTCGTCAGATGACACTTCTTCGGGAAACGTTATCCGTTCTAAGGGTGAGGTGAAACGTGACTCTTCACTGACCACATTCATTTGGTCGGTTGAATGAAAATCGGTAAAAGACATAAGAGCTTCATAAGCAATCTCATACGGACTCAACGGCATAACATCACCGAGTGAGTCTAGCTCAGAGTCAGAGGGAACATACCAAGGATCATCGTGAATAATGTTTTCTGACGTGATCATATGAATTGTTGCGAACGAAGGGTCTACATTGAGTGGAGGGAGAGGAAAAGTTCCCAGTAAACCGGAATCCTTAACTAAACCTACACCAATGTCCCTATAAGGGATTGTCGTTTTTCCGACATGCTGGATAGTTTCTAAAGAGGTTGGGTCGGATGAAAAGTATGTCAGCTGATCAATAGTCACGATCTTACCGTTATGTGGAAATTTAATGACTCTGAAGACCGATGAAACGATCGCTGTCATAGCATATGACCAACTTCGACCCAAAAGAAGGTTGTAGTCTAGAGGGGCATCAACCACTTCCACATCCAGACTAACGGTTTTACCTTCGACCCCTATAGGTAATTCTTGTAGAATACCAAACGGACGGAACCCACGGCCATCAAAGGCCTTAAGGATGGTGGGGGATTGGTTCAATGAAGGAGAACCAAGCGATCTCCAACATTGAATCGACATAATACACGTAGAAGCTCCCTCATCAATCACAGTCCGATGAATAGGCCTGTTTTTGACTATCACTGGGATTTGGAAAGCCATTTGATGGGGGAGACGTGGTGTACTATTTTCTAGATCAAAGATCATTAGGTTCGGGTCCTGAACATCGACAGCTCCAATAGCCGACAAAAGCAATTTTCGTTGCGCTGGACATGATTGCAGCACTTCGAGTGCCGACATTGCTGAAGGTGAAACAGCTAAGTCTTCAACAATGTTGTAATTCTGGGCTGCTCTCGCATGTGGATTGAAAGCAGACCTTCGAAGTACACCCTTGGCGGGCGGCTTTATCACTAAGTCTGGGTTAGGTTTCTCGATCTGTAGTGGATCGGAACCAGGAGCTGAGGTTGATGGGTTAGAGTGAGAAGATTCTGCTTCCTTACCATCAACAGGAGCCTTACTACCATAATCTTGCGATCGAGTCGCAATCCTGACATGAGACATCATCAAAATGGGTTCTTCACTGGCATTCGAAGAAGAACCTATCATCTTATTTTCCTGCTCTGGAAATGGATTCTTTAACACAGCAGGAGTCGGAGAACCTTTGACTATTTTTACTACCTCGGCCCGATGAGGGCAGTCTCTCGTAAAATGATCTTCTTCACAAATAAGACAAGGATAGCGAGGTTTACGTTTCTCGTCATTGGCTTCCGACTTTTCCGTTTTCTCCTTTGGAGCCTTGTCTGCTTTAGCCTTCTTCTTTCCTTTCTTCTTTCCACCGTTTTTGGATTTGGCCGTAGATGACTCTACAGCGTGAATGTCGGCGGTAAGTTCAGGAGGAGAAGACTCTCCTGTCGGAGAATCAGGCAAAGTGATAATTGGAGTATTGGAGGCCTTGGAAGACTTCTTCTTACTCTTCGTAGTCACGATACCGATCATGCCATCAGCGGCATGAGATCCCGAAGGAGCAGCAGCGATTTGGTTTGACTTGGGAAGATCCGGAATTTTTTCATGTAACGTACCCGACTGAGTATAAACCAAGTCAAGGTACTGTGCCTGAGCAATGACTTGCTCCTCAGTAACTACTCCGGCCTTAGCGACATCTTCAGTAATTCTTGGTAATAACGATTTGACAAACCATTCAGCTAAGATTTGGTCTGGGATAAAAACTTTCACTAATCTCCTTCGACGTCTCCACTCATGGATGTGATCAGAAATGTACGTGGACGTCGATTGTTTTAGCGAAGTTAATAACTCAGTACCATTGTCGTATCTGACTGGTAACTGAAAATGAGTTAAGAACGAGGTAGCTAACTGACTAAAGTTGTAAAAAGAGGCCCGTGGTAACTCAATGTACCACTTGGCCGCGAGACCAATGAGTGTACGCTGGAAAAGACGTAAGCGGATAGAATCATCTATGATGGAATTTGATGCACACCAGAGGTGGTAAGTCATCACGTGATTAGACGGATCCTCTCCAGACTTCCCCTCGAACTTGGGTATATCGCTGGGCAACTTATTTGGCATTGGCGGCCAAAACGGAAGATATTGAATTGGATCGTTCGTTAGGCGCGTCAAGTCGGGTAAATCTAAAGTTGCAATAAATGGTAACTGCCGGTTAGGATCTCTGAAACTCTGAGTCACAATACCAGCCCCAGGAGGAGGATATCCAGGATAACTAGGAACAGGATTCGCATTGGGGATATTGTATCCTCCTGGAAAACCAGGATTAACCGGACCGTACTGGGGTTGTTGAGGTGGTTGATAATTGTACCCAGGATACGGTTGATACTGGTAAACCGGTTGTTGGGCAGCTTGCCCAGGTTGATACTGTCCCTGGTACGGAGGTTGAACAAATTGAGGTTGAGTAGTAACAACCGTACTAGTACCAGGTTGGCCTACAGGCATCTGGACTGTGGTCTGAACCGTGGGTCCAGGCAACGGTACAGATATCTGAGGGGTGGTAACAGGGACAGTAGGAACTGGAGCTGCCGATACTCCGGAGGTAAACATGGTAGATGAAGCGGTAGTTGCTCCAGCCGTGTGAGGTGGAGTACCTGGTGCAATTGGCGGCTGAGTAACTACCGAAGTTACAGGGGTCTGAACACTTGACTGGACAGGTTGCGGTTGCTGGGATGGACCAGGAACTGCAGGTTGTCCTGCTTGAGGTACCGACTGCATACTTGGTTGCAACATCTGTTGACCCTGTGACGGATCCCATGTTAACATTCCAGGGTATTGACTCGTAACAGGTTGAGGATACTGAGAGCCATAGCCGTATTGAGGATAGGGTTGATAACTGTAAGGTGCAGTCCCATATGATTGCCCTTGAGGTGGTTGATAACCTTGACTAGGGTATTGACCCGTAGGTTGATAACCTTGAGGTAAATACGAATACTGGGGTTGACCTTGACCTTGAGGTTGGTAACCTTGAGGTTGATACCCTTGGGGTTGATACCCTTGGGGTTGCCATCCTTGAGGTTGCCATCCTTGAGGTGGATACTGATACTGAGGTTGACTTTGGGGTACAAATTGAGGCTGGGGTTGATACCCTTGGGGTTGCCCCCCAGTCGCAAATGAAGTACCTTGAGGTTGCCCCCCAGGTATAAACGAAGGTTGCCCCCCAGGCGGTAATTGGCCACCTTGAGGTTGGTTAATGGGAGTTGAACCTGACATCATATAAACGTCACCTATACTCAATGGTACATTACCACTGTTTCCAAGTAATAACCCATGATCAACAGGTTTAGGAGATGCTCCCACAAAGGTACCAGAAAGTGATTGATACCCAGTAGGAACAGAAGGACCGCCATGTAAAAATGATTCAGGACTTTGTGAAAACACAGATGACTGACCAGACATATTTACAGGAGAATGGATACCTCTAGGTGGAACCGGAGTACGAGGTGTAGAAAAACCTACTGAGTTGTCTAAAAAATTGGTTAATGCAAGGTACCAAGGTTCAGTTCTAGGAGGACTGTAAAATATGGATTCACGCTCCCTTAAATCAAGGGTAATTAGATCTTCAGAATTAGAAACGCCTATTTCTTCCTCTGGAACAAGTTCTTCTATAGCAATTAATCCAACAGGAAGATTTTCGGTGATAATTCTTTCTATTCTTGGTGAATCAGGAACACTAGGAGTTGGAGTAACAGGTTCTGAAATTTCAGGTTCTTCGCCTGTTTCACTGGCAGATGAAAAACTACCAGCAAGCTCGGAAACTGTAACAGCTTCGGGATTGTAACCTGTTTCTAAACTTTGGTAATACGGATGGACTACCAAGGAAGATTCTCCTTCTTCAGGTGATCCTACTCTACTGCCACTAGGAGGAGTTACAAGGACCTTTAACCCTTCTAAATGACCTGGGTCGTCTCGAGGAGGGGATCCCCTAAGTCTACGGGATCTTCTCAACAATTCGGCCACAGACACAACTTCAGGAGACTGGCCCGCAATTCGACGGGACCTTCTCGGTGATTCCGCCACAATTAAAGATTTTAACTACAACACACGAAAACAAAATAAAAAAAGTTCAAATCAAACCACCTAAAGTCTTCTAAAGAACCAATCAATTTTGAAGCATACGCCTAAATAATCTAGAGCGTCAAACCATACACAAACAGTAGTCTTCCGGACCAAAAACGCTAGTTGGTGATTAAGCCCAACATCGCAGGATTCAGTACAGAAATAGTGGGTGGAACAGTTACCCCGGCAACCTGCTTAATGAATAGACTGGACCAAGTTCCTCCACTTTAACCGTCTCGAAGTGAAGCGAACCCCCCAGAAAATCCAAGTGAGTATAACCGACGTCTGCTCCAGGTACAGTGGGACCTTCCCTCCACCGTCACCTTGGGTAGAATCCTAGATATTATAGCCACTAAGGTTACCAATCACAACAATTACACCTGGGGGAACAGTCTAGGCTCCAACAGCACGCAAGGGCAGAGTAGCAAGCTCCAATCCCCTTACCGGCTCCTTGATAACAATCCAAGGTTTACCGATAAGTGACCCCTGGCTCCTCGACAATGGTTAATCCGAGGTTTACCGTTTGTAATACGTACTGTCTGGCGTCGTTCCCAACGAGGGAGGAATGATCCCCTCACTGGTTCGGACACGAGCTCGTGCTTCTCCTTTAAGAGGAGCTTTCCCAGAATGTAACTGAAACAATTGGATTTGTTCTACTCAAGATAGACTATCTGTTTGGTTTTGTAGTCTTGGAGAGTTAAGTACTCACCTACTCCAAGACCCTAGCCTAAGCTATGTTGGTGCTTCAGAGCCCTAGAAAAATAAAGATTACTAGATTGATTTTAATTTAAGCGTTACTTTTAAGGTTGTTTCTTAAGTCAAAAGGTGATGGAAGTGAAACTAGTGGTGTGTTGACTCGACTCGAAACCACTACAAAATGCACCTAGAATGATTTATCCACTACTTTACTTTTCGATGAATTGCTTTAACTAAAAAGTTGAGAGAATGCAATCTTTATAAAAGCAACCTTTTAATTGAAAACAATCAAAGAAACAATTCGTTTGTCTTTTCCAAGCATAAAAACATAACTTCTCTTTACATGCACGAAAAAAACTCTTTTATTCTTTTGAAAACAAAAAGCTACTTGAAACAAGACTTTTAAGAAGATGTTTTTGTATTTTTCTTTTAATAAAGCAAGTAAATCTAATTTAAACAAAAAATCAATCTTAACAACTCTTAAAATCTATGAAAATGCACTCATAAGCAAACTAAAAGTAAATTTACCCTAAGCAATCTTTAATGAGGCCAAAACTAACAATGATTATTTCTAAGGTGTTTTACTTGATTACAATCAAATCAAGGGCTAGCTTATTGCAGAATCAACAACTAGCCAAAACAAAATTCTAATCTTTTTGTTCTTTTTAAAAAATGGAAATCAATACTTTATAAACAAGTAATTCGAAATTTGACCCAACACAACTCAAATGGCAAGTTGCACACAAAAGGAGACTTTACGACAGGCCAGACTTCTAAGAAGGTTGACTAACCAGAGATATCTAAGGCTGGACAACTTTCTAATAGCAAAGTCACTACAAAGCCTTTCCAAAAATCAAACCCTAGGTCAAAACTTCGTTGAAAACCACTAAAACACTCAAAGCTCACAAAACTAGTTTAGGTGAAAATTCTTGACAGGGTACTAAAGGATCTGGGCGGAAAACACTAAGGAAAAACAAAATCTAAAAGCAATTTGAAGCAAAAATGGAATTTTCTCAAGTTTTACAGGAAGACGCAGGCAACCTGTTGTCACAGGTGCGGCCCCGCTCTGTGCAGACGGCAACAGCGCGTCCAAAGACGCACTGTGCAGTACTAAGAGGGTGCGTCCGTCTGGAAAAATAAAGAAAAACCAAATCTAACTAAATCTAAATCTAAGCCACCCAAATACTAATTTGCACAGTCAAAAACCAGAAAACAAAAATGATTTTCTCAAAGTCAAGTTCATATAAAGGAAAAGACTTTCTCATTAATGGCTCCCCAGCGGAGTCGCCAATTTGTCACACGGAAACTGTCAAGGGTGCGGACACGACTGACCTTCCTAGAAGTCTAAGACATTCTAATGACAAACAAGACAAAAAGGAGTGATCTTTCTCTAAATACACCTTTTATAACATGAAAACTACAAGTGTTTAGGCTTACCTTATTCCGAAACGCTATTGTTGAAGTCCGTTCTTGACGATCCGGATGAGCTCCTCCTTCAAGTCAATTCCTGCAACCACAAACAATCAAACAATTACCAAGCACTTGCATTTCATATAATAAAACATATATCCAACATGCAGACCAAGGAACACATGAAATAACTCATTAACATAAGCTATTGAGAAAAATAAACCAGTTTGTATTAATAACGAAACAAAGAAACTCTTACAACCTGGCCTTGGTGTTGTGCAAGTTCCTCCCAGGGTCCATCAAGGGTTTTCCTCTTCTTTGACAAAGCTCACCCTCTCCCAAGTAGAATCAAGTGAAGACAATCTCTCCTCACAAAGGCTCTAATGGAAGACCTAAATCCTGCAGCATTTACCCAAAGAAAATGTATAGCTCCAACCTCCTTTCCTCCTGGCTCAATGCCTTTATTTATAGTGCTGTAAAGAGGTTATTCTGGTCCACCATCAATGGGATCATCCCCCTCTTTGGGTGGGATAGCTCCCTTATTGATGGGATAAGACTCCCCTTAATAGAGATACATGAACCAACTGGAGGCGCATCCATTTCATCAAACCGACCTCTAGAATGTTCTAGAAGTAACCACAAGTAACTTTTTCAAGATAAAACTCGCGCATTTTGTCTTTTACAGAGGGACGCACCTGTCCCTTTACATACAGAGCGTCCATGGACGCAGTTTTTGTGAACAAGGTCCGCGTCCCCGCAGGTAAGACTAGAGAGAACCTGCGACCCCAGAGATAAACATGATTTTTACAAGACTTTCTCTCTATTTTGAGTTTGATATGGATAACAGAGGAATAGACTTGCCTAAGAGGGTAGCATGACTGTTGATTTGAGCCATACTAACTGTAAGTAGTCAAGGTGACATTTTTTAGTGTAACAGGGACATTTGCTTATTGCAAGTTACCTTTTGGACTTAAGAATGCCGGGGCCACTTTTCAACGGGCGATGTCTTATGCATTTCATGACATCAAGCACATTGTGCAACCCTATCTCGATGATTTGCCTGCTCATTCTTTACATCGAGCTGATCACCTTGTCCACCTACGAGCAATCTTTATGAGGTGTAGGCATTATCGGATTCAGTTGAATCCCCACAAGTGTGTTTTCTGTATAGAAACAGGTCGATTGCTGGGATTTGTTGTTTCAAAAGCCGGCATTCGCGTCGATCCCTCGAAAGTCGAGGCTATCATCAAATTGCCTCCTCCTTCGAGTTTGCGCCAACTCCAAAGTTTGCAAGGGAAAGCGAACTTTTTACGCCGATTCATCCCAAACTACGCCGAGGTCACTAAAGGTTTTACACGGTTGTTGAAACAGAACGCACAATTCTTTTGGGACGAGATTGCCCAACAATCTTTTGATGCACTGAAACACGCGTTGACCCATGCACCGTTATTGCATCCTCCCAACTACAACCAGGACTACTTCTTATACCTCGCAGCTTCGCATTCCACCATTGGAATGGTGTTAGTTCAAGAAGATGAATTCAAAGCAGAGAATGTGATATATTATCTTAGTAGAACCTTAAATCCCACTGAGTTAAAATATTCGCATGTGGAGAAATTGGCCCTGGCAGCCGTTCAAGCTGTCCAGCGTTTTCGTCACTACATTCTTCTCCGCAAGACTACAGTTATTTCGGATTGCAACCCTATGATTTATATTTTGACAAAACAACTGCTAGGGGGCAAGTACTCTAAATGGATTGTTATCCTGCAAGAGTTCGACTTGGAGTTCGAGAAGTCCAAGTCTAAGAAATCTTTAGTTTTTGCGGAATTGATGTGTGATTTCCCGAGTGCTGACACAGAGACTGTGGCAGAGGAGTCCATTGCGGACGAATCTTTGTTTCTTATTAGCACTTTAGATCCGTGGTATGGGGATATAATCATCTATCTCCAAACCCAAACCTTTCGGCCTGAAGCTTCCAAGGAAGACCGTCGAAAAATTCGGTTTCGATCCCAGCAATACAGAATTATTGGAGATACACTTTATCGCCAGGGGGCAGACTTAGTTTTTCGACGTTGTTTAACTCACGAAGAGGCTGAGAGAGTTTTGAATGATTGTCACTCTGGAGCATGTGGCGGTCATATGTCTGGGTATGCCACAGCTCAGAAGGTGTTGCGCGCTGGCTATTTCTGGCCGTCTATGTTTAAAGATTGTATCCCTGCTGTCAGAACTTGCCACAACTGTCAAGTGTTTGATCGAAAGATGCGCGCTCCACCTGCTCCTCTCCACCCTATAATTGCCGCTGGTCCATTCGCCAAATGGGGCATGGACTTTATTACTTGTAACCCTCACTCGGCCGGGGGGCATGCGTATATCATCCTCGCGGTTGATTATTTTACAAAATGGGCCGAGGCGATGCCTACATTCGACGCAAGCGGCAAGACAGCTGCAGTTTTCGTATTCAATCATATCATAACTAGGTTTGGTGTCCCACAAGCAATCATTACTGACCATGGGAGCCATTTTCGAAACGTCATGATGACTGAGCTTACAAGCCAGCTTGGTTTGCGCCACGATAGCTCTACTCCTTATTATCCGCAAGCCAACGGTTTGGTTGAGTCAATCAACAAAGTTCTAGTCATCATGATTCGATGGATCATTGGTATCCATCGAACGAATTGGCATAACATGTTATTTTCGGCGCTATGGGCATATCGAACTTCAGTGAAAAATTCAACAGGTTTCACCCCTTTCCAGCTAGTTTATGGCTTAGAAGCTGTGTTACCTATTGAATGCGAAATCCCATCACTTCAAATGGCTGTCGAATTACTTCCAGCTACTTCCGAAGAGGAGAAACGGTTATTATACTTGGCTAAATTAGATGAGACTCGACGTGACGCTACTTTAGCTATCGAGACTCACGCGAAACGAATGAAAGCTCAGTACGATAAAAATGTAACCCCTCGAAGTTTTTCGGAAGGAGACCTAGTACTATTATATGATCAAGCTAACGATAAGCTAGGTGCCGGAAAATTCGTTCCCATGTGGCATGGGCCCTACATTGTAAAGCGAAAGCTAGCAAAAGGGGCTTATGAGTTAGTTGATTTTGATGGGGACTCTTTGGGTAAACCCAGAAATGGACTTTACCTAAAGAGGTATTATGCTTAAAATGATGGGTATGGAGAAATTTTTAGATAGGTTAGATTTCCTTTCTAGCTAGCAAGTGTGTTAGTTTAGTCAGTGTGCTTAGCTTAGCGAGTGTGGTTTTTCGTCATTATTCTGGCTTATTTTGGTTTTACTCTTGATATTGTAGATGTCGACGCCTCTCCAAACATACATTGGATTTGCTGATGGTGCTTGTCATAATACACGGAATATCTCTTCCGCAGCTTGGGTTATCTATTCGCCCTCTGACGAGTTAGTTTCTATGCATGGGGTAAGCCTCGGTCAAACAACGAATAACATTGCAGAATACAGTGCAGTGGTTGAATTATTATCCGAATCTATTTCATTTGGAATTCGACGTTTGATAGTGAGGTTAGATTCTGAACTTGTTGTATTACAGCTTAATAGAGTTTATGCCATTAGAAATCCTGTGTTATTAAGGTTGTTTTTGAGAGTGCGTCTCTTGGAACGTGAATTTGATTACATTGAATATCAACATATTCCAAGGTCTTTGAATACATTAGCAGATGCAATTGCTTCTCGAATGTTGGACAGACATTTACGATAATCATGCAAGTAAATTTAAAAAACATTTCATCACATATGTTAAACAAGATAAGCCGGTAATAGTGATATATATATAGATAGAAGTGTGTCAAAAAATATATACATCGTCTTCGATCATAGGTTTAAAACACCTTATGATCGGCAAAATGATAGTACAAAAAGTCAAAAATGTCACATGTGACTACAAAAGTGACTAGTCAATCACTGGTGGTGCTCTCTGTATGACACCACTGCGCGGGCTACCTTACGCAAAAATCTCCTAAACGGTCCAGGGACCGCGACTACGAAGCGCTGAAGCCTGATAGGAATGTCGTCCATAGTAGTCTCAGGTATATCTGCCGTGAGACGCTCTAGATCATGCTCCAGCTCAGCTAGTACTTCTGCTGTCGCGTCCTGTGGGACCGGTACCGGTGCAGCTGGATGTAGTCTATCATAAGGCCGGAGGTTGGCTGGACGCTGTGGACCAACATCTGCATTTTGAAAAAGTTTTACTATTAATTTTGAGACGATATATAAAAAAAAAATACAAAAAATACATAACTAGAAAACTTGTGAAAATAAAAGTACCTCTGTCGTCCCATTGTTCTCCCTGTGGAAGAACCATGTCCGGATCACCTCTGAAATCCATTCCGGCATACGGAAAGTCCTGTATCACAAAAAGCTGGCCCTCTAACCAGTCAAAATAACTATCTGAGAATCGAACTACTGTCGCGCCCTCGTCAGGATGCCGGGCCATCACCGCAACCCATCGTATCAGCTTTGGCTGCCGAGGACCCAAGATATCAACAGTGAGTTGCTGAGGGATCAGCATTGGAATTCTCTCCAAGGCAAAGCTCATGACTATAGGCCCATATCCAAAAGTCTTTAGTCGTTCGTTCTTTGCCTTGGTCAGTTGGCTCTTCATATGAGCCGACACAGCTTCACACCAGTTGAAAATGGTGCCTTGGTAACAGTCAATTGCCATCCGCATTTGGGATCCGGAAGCAATGTGTAAAGCGGCCGCGCCGCAAATTCTGGTAACCGTGAATGCTATGACTTTGAGTTCCGGTAGAGTGATGTGTTTTATCTCTATGCCTTTTGAATGGTGAGCCCCACATGTGCACCAATCCTCGCGGAGACTATCAAGGGATTGGCCACCCGGCCTAGTCCCCGCAAGACTGAGTTGCTCACCTCTGTTTGGCAAGCCAGTGAGAAAGTATACATCCGAGGGCTCTATCTCGAGCTGGTGCCCTCCTATGTAAAAGCATTGTTCTTGTACGTTCCATCGCTCAACCAGCCATTCCAAGAATCTTACCTGGCCCCTCATGCCCGGTATGGTCCAATATTTGTATAATCTGCATGCTCTTAGGGCATCCAGGGAAGGTTGATGATTTATTGCAGCTTCGTCTTCCTCTACATGCTCTCTTTCTCTCCAGTCTAACATGATTAATGCCCAGCATATCAAAAATAGCAATTAGAAATTGATTTGGGAATTTTTGGTGGTTTTTTGAGAGAGTTGGGGTTTTGAAATGCGCGTTTCTCGGAGGACGCACCCCGGCTTTGTAGCACAGGGCGCCCGGACGCAGCTGGCCTGAAGGCGGGCTGCGTCTTCCGACCGTTTTCCCGTATGAGAAAAAGTCGGGGGACGCAGGTCACCCGAAGGGCACTTGCGTCCGCCGAGAGGCGCATTCCAAAACCAAAACCCTCCCAAAAAATGAAACTAAGACCTAAAAATTAATTCTAAACGGATAGAAATGCAGAGTAGGATGTGTAAAATACCTGGATGAGACGGCGTTCGATTCCGACGGTCAGATTTTCCGCAGCGACCACGGGAAGTTTCTTGTCAAAAGCTCCTTTTTCAACCTCAACAGTGAAACGGTAAAAATGACATGGTAAAAGGTCTTTTTATAGGTTTTTTGGATGAATTAGTTCATTTTTTACCATGAAAAGATGTTTTTGAATGTATTTTTGCCTATTTTAAACAGGTATGAGTAATGTGTTGCTTTTGTGCAGGACAAAGGGATTTCGAGGGAAATTGTAATTTTTCACAAACAAAAATATCAGAGTCATCTTTTAAGCCCTTTTCTGACTCCTAAAACATGAAAAGATCGCCGAGTGTTTCTTTTTCACTCGTTAAAACGGAATTAAAAGACGGTCCCCTTTTAGCTCTTTTCTAACCGCAAAATCAGGAAAAGATTGCCGGGTTTTTGTC
Organism: Pinus tabuliformis; assembly: GCA_031772625.1. NCBI lineage: Eukaryota > Viridiplantae > Streptophyta > Pinopsida > Pinales > Pinaceae > Pinus > Pinus tabuliformis. The sequence continues at coordinate 1,014,946,360 of CM062819.1, read as the reverse complement.
GTTTCGAACTCGATAAGGGAATAAAACGACGTGTCCTTGATCGCTTTTTACTTTTCAGGTCAACGACACTATTATGAAAGTACTCCTTGGTCGCAAGATCAAGCGGTTCCCCCAGGTATTGTTTTATACTTTTTCGGGCTTGAGGGACACAAATATACGAAAAAGTTCAACGTGGAGTCTCCTTTAGTTTTTTCAGACTCTCTAAAAATTGAAAAACGCCGAGTTTCTCCTATACTGGGCTCGTTAAAACTTTTACAGTAGAGGACCTGTTCAATTACAAACAGGAACGAACCACTCCTTCCTAGGGTTCGAATTTAAACTAGGTTGGACTCATCCGAAGGATGAGCTTATAATCAAGCATATGTTATCCTCCTCAAGCTTGTTAAAAATAAAGAGGTACTTGCCAGAAATGGTGGGGGAAAAGAGAGAAGAATGAACCTGTTTGTCACCTTTTGTCTCAGAAGAAACTTTATTACCACTCTTGAACACGACACTTTTCATTCACCTGGGTTGGGAAATCTTTTACCTCACAGTTGACCAAATCACTTTGAAAGTCTTTAACTGGATTTCGGGGATTAACTTTGAGTTATTCGTCACCAAGCCATCTGTTGTGTCGTTATGTGTTCAAGAGGTCTGCAAGCAAAACTTTCATCTGCAAAATACTTGTCATCCATTTGACCATCCCTGAGTCAGTCCTTACAGCAACATTTCTTCAACTTGAACAATGATTTCGTGTTGCGGGCTTGCCTGCAACGGGTCGCTTTCTATCGACATCGACACATTATCTAGAAAGATGACTTAGGAATCGACAGTACCTTGAAGTCTGCATGCATCAATGGCAGGTTTCTCGCCTTTGACGTCAGTTTACATCATTGACTTTCGATCAAAGGATTCCGTGAAGTGTTCGACATCAAAACATCTATTCACATTTCACGGGTTGTGTTTGGTACTTTGAGAACCATTGACATTACTGGTGGTTTCTCTCACGCTTGTTAACAGTTTACATCATTGACTGGTAATCAAGTGGTTTCTACCATGTTCGACATCGAATCATTTAATCACATGGCTAGAATCGTACCAATTCGGGAAGTAGAAGTGAAGACCCTGGATCTAGTTTCTACCATCCAGGCTGCGAGGAGTTTTGTATTCATTATCTATGTAGACTAATCATAAACAGATGGCTGCGTCCATACTGTGTCTACAAAAGTCTATTAAAATGATGTACTGTAAGATCATTCATGTATCAGAATAGTTAGTCCATTAGTTAAAGTTTTGAATCTGAGTATGGGAATGCCTACCTCAGTGATGATATAATCTTATCCATGTATTTTGTGTTGAAAATTGCAGGTTCCAACCAGGCCATCCACAAGACAATCCTTGAAATGATAAAGCGCTTCACCCTTCCTAGAATTACAAAACCCTATTCTATTCCAGGCTTTGCACTTTAGGGGGCAATCTGTTACACTAAAAAATGTCACCTTGACTACTCACAGTTAGTATGGCTCAAATCAACAGTCATGCTACCCTCTTAGGCAAGTCTCATGCCTCTGTTATCCATCTCAAACTCAAAGAAGAGAGAAAGTCTTGTAAAAACTATGTTTATCTCTGGGGTCGCAGGTTCTCTCTAGCCTTACCTGCGGGGACGCTGACCATGTTCACAAAATCTGCGTCCATGGACGCTCTGTATGTTAAGGGACAGGTGCGTCCCTCTGTAAAAGGCAAAATGCGCGAGTTTTATCTTGAAAAAGTTACTTGTGGTTACTTCTAGAACATTCTAGAAGTCGGTTTGATGAAATGGATGCGCCTCCAGTTGGTTCATGTATCTCTATTAAGAGGGAACTTATCCCATCAATAAGGGAGCTATCCCACCCAAAGAGGGGGATGATCCCATTGATAGTGGACCTGAATAACCTCTTTACAGCACTATAAATAAAGGCATTGAGCTAGAAGGAGAGGAGGTTGGAGCTATACATTTTCTTTGGGTAAATGCTGCAGGATTTAGGTCTTCCATTAGAGCCTTTGTGAGGAGAGATTGTCTTCACTTGATTCTACTTGGGAGAGGGTGAGCTTTGTCAAAGTAGAGGAAAACCCTTGATGGACCCTGGGAGGAACTTGCACAACACCAAGGCCAGGTTGTAAGAGTTTCTTTGTTTCGTTATTAATACAAACTGGTTTATTTTTCTCAATAGCTTGTGTTAATGAGTTATTTCATGTGTTCCTTGGTCTGCATGTTGAATATATGTTTTATTATATGAAATGCAAGTGCTTGGTAATTGTTTGATTGTTTGTGGTTGCAGGAATTGACTTGAAGGAGGAGCTCATCCGGATCGTCAAGAACGGACTTCAACAACAACGTTTTGGAATAAGGTAAGCCTAAACACTTGTAGTTTTCATGTTGTAAAAGGTGTATTTAGAGAAATATCACTCCATTTTGTCTTGTTTGTCATTAGAATGTCTTAGACTTCTAGGAAGGTTAGTCGTGTCCGCACCCTTGACAAATTCCGTGTGACAGGTAGGAACAACATGTTTAGGGACTTTGGATCCCTTAGATTATGGACATTTCATGCTCAATGCTGTAAGGTACAAAAATTTCTATAACAGTTGCCCCCTAAAGTATGAGGTTGTTTATCGGGCGAAATGCTTTATCAGGGGGATCCGAAGTTCATCCAATGCTGGGAGGAGACCTGTAATACAATACAATACAATACATTATTTTTCATATGCTTTCATGATCTAGCTGAGGTGGGCATTACTATGCTCATCTTTATAAATGCATTTTTCTGTACACAGAACAGACAATCGTCTGATGATAGACTGATAATTTTGATGAAATTATCATCCTTTGAGTAGGATGATTATCTGCTGCAATGATGTACATGTCAATGTCTTTATCTTTCCTGAATATATATCGCAGCCTAGATGGATGAAACTAGATCCGGGGTCTTCAAACTCGTTCGATCTTCACTCTAAGTACAAGTCGATCCATGTGAGAATTGTTCTGAAGTCGAACATGGAAAGACATCGCTTGATTACCGGTCAATGATGTAAACCGTTAACAAGCGCGAGAGGAATCACTGATAATGATAATGAACCTCAAGGTACTGCAGTAAAATTTACGTGGTGTGAATAAAGGACTTGGCGTCGAACACCACGCAAAATCTTTCGGTCGAAGGTCATTGATGTATACCTGTCGCCGGAAGTGAGAAACTTGCCATTGTGGCATGTAAGCTTCAAAGTACTGAAGGGGTTGTTCCTAGATCAACTTCTTGGATAATGAGTTGATGTCGACAAGAAGCGATCCGTCACAGGAGGGCCTTAATGAATCCCACATCAATGACACGGAACGGAGCTAATGATTTTAATGGAGGTGAAAATGATCTGTGACATATGATTCAGGGTGGCGGTCATGAATGGATGAAGGATAATGTATGGCAGTGGATGGGACACGATTGACTCTTTCTGAACGACTTCTCTTGAACATATGGCGACACTGATACGATGGATCGGTAGCATTACCCCAAATATGGATGGTATGGCGAGACCATGGTGATGTGACCGGTGAATGAAACAACCCAACCCGATTGTGGTACGGAGGAAAAGTGTCATGTTCAAGAGCGACTTGCTACCATCAAAGTTTTCTTTAGTTTCTCCCAATTTTTCCCCAGTCATTGCTGACCAGTAGCTCTTTATTTTTGTCAAGATTGAGGAGGATAACATATGCTTGTTCTATAACCTGCCCTTCGGGCAAGCCCATCGCTATGTTTTAACGAGCCTAGCGATAGTGAAACTCGTTCTCGTCTAAAGACAAGTTTGTCGCTATTTAATGATTTTAACGAGTCTAACGACAAGGATAACTTGGTCCTTTTCGTTTTTAGAGAGTGTGAAAAGGTACATAAAGTTAACTCCAAAATTCATTTTTCGTCATCTAATCCCTTCAGTCCAAAAAAGTATAAAACAATACAGAAGGGATGAGTTTTCGATAGTTTTAACGAGCCGAATAAAACAAGTGCTCGATCTTTTTGTGCAATAATCCCTCAGGTCCAAAAAGATTAAAATCTAGAGGAGGGATAGCTCTTCCTGTCCTTTAACGAGCTGGAAGGCCAAAACTCGGCAATCTTTTCATATTTTACGAGTCAGTTGAAAAGAGCTTAAAGAAGACTTGTCTTTTGAGGAACGAGTGATAAACAGGGTTAGCAGCTGATTCCAGGTACAGGTTGGAATTTTCCAATCACGGCAGTGTCACAAGGATGGCTAGGTGAAATCACTCTTCGCAGCTGTTCCTCAAAATGGGTAAACAAACATATGGAGGTGAACGATCGGCCAAATGAAAAGTGGAGGTGACGGTGCAAACACGACCAAGGCTTTAATGGCTGATGATATTACATTCACAGTGGTTATTTACCAGGTAGGTTCATTTTTTATTTTAAAATGAGCTTAAACGCTGGTGGAAACACTTGCTCATTGCTTATGTTTATTTTTTAACGAGCATGAACTTTGTGCTAAAACTGCTCGATTATACCAGTCATATGATAAGAGTGTCTCATCAAGATTCTATTTTTTATGGAGCTTCATCTCACTAAGCTTTGCTCCGCATCCTTTCTTTATGCAAGTTTGGAAACGACTAATCCTACGAGTTTAAATGGTTAGAGGTCCTAAAAATTTAAAAAATAAATAGCTGCCCCTTGCTTGCACTCCAAAAGGTTTGCATGCCCCCAGGTATAAAACAGAGTTTCAAGGTTACCTCTACTTCTCTTTCGCCAAAACATTTGTTTTAACGAGAGAGGCTTACCTCTTTCAGGTATTGTCTCGTTAATCTTTCAAACAAAACACTTCCTCGGCAATGTCTACCGAAATAGACAAAGGTGAGCGACGTAGCCCGCCAACTCACATAACTTTGACAAAAGAATCTTATTCTAGAATAACCCTCTTCCTAGACGGACGGGGTACAGACTAGTCATATTCTCCTGCGGAAACCTACTCTATACCCAAAGTTTCCCTGCCGAATCAGACTAGGACGCATGCCCCCTGGGTTCCAGTCATATCCTCCCGGATTACTCGTGCTCATCAGGAGGATGGACCGTGGGGTTGAGACACTTCTTGCGTGAATAGACCATTTAGGGATGGTACATGACTATTTGCGATGCGTGATCCGGGAAACGAAAGTTGGTCTACGAGCTTGACCACTCTTCCTTCATGAGGAAAACACATTACTCTAAAGAGTGAGGAGACGATGGCTCCCATGCAATATATATAGTCTCGTCCAAGGAGTAGGTTATAATCCAAGGGTCCTTGAACGACCATCACGTTCATTTGAACGGTCTTCCCTTTCAATGTTATGGGCACATTGGGGAGGATCCCTAAAGGTCGACTGGTTCCTTTATCAAAACCTGATAGATTTCTAATTTCAGGTAAAAGCACTGGCGAACCAAGTGCTTTCCAAGAAATAGAGGAAAGGATACTCACAGATGCCCCCTCATCAATGATAGTGCCAGCCATTACCATTCTGTATATTTGAACGATAATTCTGAATGGTATGCTTGCTGGCAACCGGGGTCTGCCTAGTTGGTTCCAGTCGAACGAGACAATTAGGTTGCTTGGTGGTGGGACCGAATAAACGGCCAGATATCGCTCTGACGAACTTCCTTCCTGCAATAAAGGAATGGGGGCATTGCCCTCTTGTTCATCAGAGTCAGTGTTGATGAAGAGAATTTGGACGGTGTCATCTTTATTCTGCTCTGTGATGGTATCATTCGAAGATAGAGCCTCTGAAGGCAAAACCGGGTCAACCTTTTGACTTTCGTCAGGCATGGATCCAGACGGTTCATCCTCAATGATAGGTGCTTCGGCTGACCACCCAGGTGGGTCAGCCGGGTTCTCAACTAGTGAAGGACTTGGCAGGAGTTTTTGATATCCAGGAGGAAGTTGCGCTCGTAAAATCGGGCGATCTTCCAGAACTCTTTTAGCCTCGTCTAAGAAGGGACAATGGTGGATGGCGTGATCGTCTTCACACAGTTTGCAGGGAAATCTAAGTTTCCCTCTCTGTCCTGTGGCTTCACTTTCACTAGTTGACGGTGAGCAGTCAACATGGCTATCAGAGGTTGATGCTACCGAATTGTGCAAACGGGGAGACCAGTCCCTTAGTATTCGAGGGATACAGGGAAAATCTCTATGGAAGTGGTCTCCCTTGCATATGACGCATGGCGATTTAGGCCTGGTCAGTGCTGTGTGTGGATTTTTGTCAGACGACTCTCGTTTGCCCCCAGTCGCCTTTGGCTCCTTCTTCTTCTTTTCTTTCTTCTTCTTCTCCTTCTTCTCCTTAGGAGCCTGGTTTTTGGTTTTACCAGTTCCGTCAAGCGAAGAGGAAGGAGGAGAGGAAGAATTATATGAAGTCGAGGGCTGGTGGGCAACTCTTGTCTGGTCTAACTGTTGACTCGACTGTTCAGGAACCGTGGTGTTCTGAATGACATTGGTTGAAAAGAGCCAGACTGGTAGGCCAATTGTCAGTCCTGGAAGCGACAATGTGGCCATGTGGGGCGCACCAACATCTCCCCAAGAGGAGAAGGGACTAGGATTTCCACCAAGGGGAATTCCTTGGTTGGTGTGTGTTATGAAACCAGCTCACAAAAAGATAGAAAAGAGAGATCCACGCCTTAGAATTCAGCCTCTTCGAGGGGGCAACCTCCTTTACATTACATAAATGAACAATTCTTGGATGATACAAATGACAAAACCTCCTTTCTATATATAGGAGTCTAAGGAGTCACAATATAATCCAGCCGACCTAACAATAATAATATAAAGCCACAAAAATAACAATAGAGGGATTCTATGGGGCACAGAAATAACAATATGGGGGTAATAGGGGCACAACAATATAAATAAGGGGTATAACTACAATAGTAATGGGGTAATCACTAGTATTATAGGGACCCAACATGCCCCTCTCCTTCAAAAAAGTGTTGTCCTCAACGCTTGAGTAGTTCTGGATACTTCTGCATAAAATTCTCATCCTCCCATGTGGAATCTTCAGCGGATAAGTTCTTCCACTTGATAAGATACTCTGAAATTGATCGATTTCGTAGCTGTCGAGTTCTTGTTTCTGTGACTGCTTCCGGTTCCAATATAATTTTTCCTTCCTCGTCAAGTTCTGGCAATATTGTTTGAATTGGGAGCTTGTCACCTATAACCTTCTTTAAACATGAAACATGGAAAACTGGGTGCAATCGAGAAGCTGCAGGAAGCTCCAATTTGTATGCCATAGTACCAATCTTTTGCAACACCTTGTACGGACCATAATACTTTGGTGATAATTTATTATCCTTCTTAGCTTGCTTTAGGGACATTTGCTTATATGGTTGTAGCCGTAGGAATACCCAATCACCTACATCAAAACTTCTTTCACTGCGATGTTGATCTGCCTGTTGTTTCATTCTATTTTGTGCCAACACGAGGTTATCCTTTAAGAGTTGGAGGACTTGTTGTTGATGTTCGATGTGATGTTCCACTGCCTGAACCTTAGAATTTTCTCTTAAATATGATGTGATGGATGGTGGTTGATACCCATAAAGTGCCATAAATGGGGTCATTTTTGTTGCTGTATGGAAGGAAGTGTTATACCACCATTCAGCCAGAGGCAACCATTTGACCCATTGTGTCTGTTTATCAGATACAAAGCAACGAAGATATCCTTCCAAACATTTGTTTACTATCTCAGTTTGCCCATCAGATTGAGGATGATAAGATGAGCTATGAGCTAACTGAGTACCAAGACAAGAAAATAATTCTGTCCAAAAATTTCCAGTGAAAATGGGATCTCTGTCACTTACAATAATCTTTGGGTTTCCATGTAGCTTTTGAACTGTTTCCATAAATGCAGTAGAAACTGTACTGGCTTTAAATGGATGTGATAATGCACAAAAGTGTGCATACTTGGTAAGTCTGTCAACTACCACCATGATGACACTCTTTCCCTCAGACTTGGGTAAACCTGTGATAAAATCCATTGAAACCTCCTCCCAACGTTGGCTTGGAATGGATAAAGGTTGTAATAGACCCGGTGTCTTAATTGTTTCAACTTTATTTTGCTGGCAAACCAAACATTCCGCCACAAACTTTTGAATATCTGATTTAAGGCCATCCCAAAAAAATTCCTTCTTAACCCTGTGGTAAGTTTTTAAAAATCCTGAGTGCCCTCCTAAGGGAGAAGTGTGCAATTCCATAAGAATCTTTTGTTTTAGCTGGGAATTCTTACAGAGGTATAAGCGATCTTTGTACCATAACGAATCATTTTTCCAGCTAAATGTATCAGAAGTACTGGAATCTTGTTGTAGCTTTCGAATAAGTGCCCACACTTCTTCGTCATTCTTCCATTCCTCCCTTGCTTCGTTTATCCAATCTGGTTGGATAATAGAAATGGCACACAACAATGCTTCCACATCCTCATCCTTTCTTGAGAGTGCATCTGCCACCACATTTTGCTTCCCTTTTTTGTAGATGATTTCAAAGTCATAACCCAACATCTTTGTGACCCACTTTTGTTGCTCTTCAGAGGATAATCTTTGTTCTAAAAAGTATTTAAGGCTATCATGATCCGTTTTTACCTTGAAGTGTCTTCCCATTAGGTAGGGTCGCCATTTCTTAAGTGCATGGAGTATTGCCAACATTTCCTTCTCATAAATAGCTTTGCTTAAAAACTTTCCCTTGATTGGACGACTTTCAAAAGCAATGGGTCTTTCATCTTGCATTAGAACAACACCAATTCCATTTCCTGAAGCATCACATTCCACAATAAAGGTTTTTGTGAAGTCCGGTGTAGCTAAGACCGGTGCTTGGCACATTGCCTCTTTAAGATGTTCAAAGGCCTTTGTTGCTTCCGGAGTCCATGAAAATGAATCTTTCTTCAATAATGTTGTTAGAGGTGCTGCTATTCTCCCATAATTCTTAACAAACTTGCGATAATACCCTGTCAACCCAAGAAATCCTCGCAGATGCTTTATGGATGTGGGGATTTTCCATTCCTTAATGGCTTTAATTTTGCTAGGGTCTACCTTAACTCCTTCATGAGATACAATATGACCCAAATATTCCACCTCCTGGACTCCAAAGAAACATTTGGATCTTTTTGCATATAATTGTTTCTCCTCCAATAGTTGTAGCACCCTGTCAACATGTTCAACATGATCCTTCCAAGACTTGCTGTAGATTAGTATATCATCAAAAAATACTAACACAAATTTTCTAAGGAATGGTTTGAAAATTGAATTCATCAAACCTTGAAATGTTGAAGGTGCATTGGTAAGGCCAAAAGGCATGACCAAAAATTCATAATGACCCTCATGAGTTCTAAATGTCGTTTTCGGAATGTCTTCAATCTTCATTCTGATTTGATGATATCCCGAACGAAGATCCAACTTGGTGAAGTAAATTGATCCATGCAATTCATCCAGTAATTCATCAATAACAGGAATGGGGAACTTATCTTTAATAGTGAGCTTGTTGAGCTCCCTATAATCCGGACACATGCGCCATGATCCATCCTTCTTGTGCACCAATACTACTGGAGCTGAGAAAGAACTTTGACTCGGTTGAATTATACCAGCCTCTAGCATTTCTGCAACCATACGTTCAATTTCACTTTTTTGGACATAGGGATATCTGTACGGCCTGATGTTTGGAGGAACACTTCCTGGAATCAGATGAATAGCATGATCATGATCACGCATAGGTGGGAGACCTTTGGGAGTCTCAAATACCTTGGAATGATTGTCCAGGACTTTTTGGAGATCTGGAGAAATAGATGATTCCAATGTGGAAACATCTAGCGAACATAATTGTGCAATTACACCTCTTTGCTCCTTTTTTAGAAGCTTTGTCATGCCATTAGAGCTGATTATCTTTCCTGGTTTCCCTGCAATACCCCTTAATTCAACTTCCTTTCCTTCCACAGAAAATTTCATGAAAAGTTCTTGAAAATTAAAAGCTATTGTACCCAAGGATTGTAGCCATTGGACTCCTAGTACAACATCAGCACCTCCCATTGGAATGGAAAGCATTGGGCTAGTCAATACATATTCTCCCATGGATAGCTTGATATTATGGCACTTTCCAGAACAATTTATTGTTCCTCCATTTGCAATCATCACTTGACACTCTGGTGCTGGATATAGGAAGCAATTCAATTCTTTTGCTACCCTACAATGAATAAAATTGTGGGTGCTTCCTGAATCAATCAACACTATTACCTTTTTCTTCTTGATTTGTCCTTCTATCTTGATGGTTTGAGGAGTGGTAATTCCCGCCAATGCATTACAAGATATGGTCGGATTTATTTGTTCTTCATCTAGGCTTTGTTCCTGGAATATATCCTCTTCTTTTGACCTTTCTTGCTCCTTTTCTTCTTCCTCTTCACAATCTATGTAGAATAATTTCTTCTCAGCACACTTATGACCTTTTGTGTATTTGCTATCACAATTGTAACAAAGCCCTTTTGCTCTTTTTTCTTCCAATTGTTGTGGTGTCAACCTTGTAGGTTGTGGAAGACTATGGGCAACAACACTTCCGTCTTTATAGTTGTGAATGGTATGCTTCCTAGTTGCCATAATTTTGCTTTCCATTTTTCTTGCTAACCTGAATGCCTTCTCTAATGAATCAGGTTCCCAAAGGCGCACATCATGTTGGATATTATCCTTTAAAGACCCTATGAACACATCAATCCTATGCTCCTCTGGAATATCTTTTACCCTTATGTTCAATTTTTGGAACTCCTCAATGTGCTCCATTATTGAACCCTTTTGTTTGAGACTTATCAATTGGCTAAAAAAAGTGTTGCTTTTTGTATCCTCATAATGTGCTATCAATTCTTCCGTAAAAATTGCCCAAGTGATAAATTGTTTACGAGAACAAAGCCATTGATACCATACAAACTGATTTGGTTCCAAATATAAAGTTGCCATACGTACCTTTTGTGTGTTTTGCACATTATTGAGATCGAAGAATTGCTCCATCTGTAATATCCATGTGGCGGGATCCTTGCCATCAAACTTCCTCATATCGATTTTTGGAACATGGTGAGTCTTCGATCCAACATTAGAGTCTATGGAATCATGATTAACATTTCTTTTGTTCTCATCATGAGTTTCCTTTACTACCTTTTCACCATTAGTGACCCTTTCTTGTAGCAACTTCTTCAATTCATCCATCTTATCATCCATGCCATCAAATTTAGCGTCAATCTTAGCTTCCATGCCATCCATCTTAGCTTCCATTCCCTTTATCTTAGATTCCACGCCATTTACCTTAGATTCCACGCCACTTATCTTAGCTTATGTTAGCTTTTGTGAGCGTGACATTTGTTGCACTTGTTCTTGTAATTTTGATATATCATGTAGCATTTCTTCCTCTTCTTCATGAGTCATGCTAGAGCTTTCAGGTTCCTTACTAGGTGTTTGCATTTTCTTTCCTCGGGGCATCAGTTACCGATAATAATGTTTTACTATGCCCTTTGAATTCCGTTAAACCAAGCTTACACAAAAATTAAAAAAAAAACTACACACCTTTTTTCACTTTATAGAAGCCTGATATTGAATCTGATGTATCTCTGTAATTTCAGATCATCTGATTCTAAAATTGCTACCTGTAGTAGCCTTCTGCATCCTCTTTCCAATGCCACAAGTCTGAGCCAAATTGGATTCTCCAAGGAAGAGTTATGTGAAATCTCCCACAGTGACTTGCTTTTAGACTGGTTCAGTAGAGCGAACTTGTACGACGTGCCACGAGTCACTGTTTCAACCTTTGAATCTGAAACACACACACAAGAAACTAAAGTCCGTCCTCTTTCTGTACCTTTTTACGAAATTTCAATCTGATCCTCAGAGAGAGAGTTATGACGATTTTCCCCAGGTCACCTGTTTTGAATGTAATTCAGGAGTCTGCAAAAAGACCAACTTCCTCAGATCATATCTCCGCAAATATCGCGCGAAAATCTCTGAAATTCGGACCCAAGGTTCAGCGCCAATTCTTCTCAAATGGGTTTTTTTTGCGACTTCTGAAACGTCACAAAAAAAAGTTATAGCGAAAATGCCACGATGACCTGTTTGGAGCAGCGAAACCCTAGAATCCAAAGCTCTGATACCAAATGTTATGAAACCAGCTCACAAAAAGATAGAAAAGAGAGATCCACGCCTTAGAATTCAGCCTCTTCGAGGGGGCAACCTCCTTTACATTACATAAATGAACAATTCTTGGATGATACAAATGACAAAACCTCCTTTCTATATATAGGAGTCTAAGGAGTCACAATATAATCCAGCCGACCTAACAATAATAATATAAAGCCACAAAAATAACAATAGAGGGATTCTATGGGGCACAGAAATAACAATATGGGGGTAATAGGGGCACAACAATATAAATAAGGGGTATAACTACAATAGTAATGGGGTAATCACTAGTATTATAGGGACCCAATAGTGTGCTCCATCTTTTCAACCTAAAGATCAACGCGGGAATAAAGGGTGATTGTTCCGTTTAAAATAAATTGTTAACGACGCTTTAGACACAACTTGCTTTTTCACTTTTAAAGAGTCGAGAAAAAACTAAAGATGACTCTAGTCTCCTTCGATGTTTTAACGAGCCCGAAGTGACAAATTCTCGGATGGACTTTTTCTATTATAGAGTCTGAAAAAGGCCAAAAGAAACTGCTCTAGAGTTCTAGGCAGAGGGTGTGCCAAACTTTTCGCAAAACCGCAGAATACTTTTTAAGGTACGGGTGGTCGATCTTCGTGAATGCTGTGTTCACTGCATTGCGATCAGTAGGGCGGCCGACACAGCTTCCTAAGGATAAAGGATATATGCCTATAGGGGTCTCCCAATATATATGCGACGGTACGTGGGAGCACAATCCGTACTAGCGCTATCGTCCCTCAGGAGGAATCACCCACCTTCCACGAGATCGACAGTCACTAGGCTTAACGACGCCGGAACACGTCTCTAGCCTAGACCTCTATGTTGTGCGTTATGTTACAAAGTGTTTTTAGGTTCATTCAGTTTATTTTAGGTTGATATTTTTAAAGTTTGCCTTTCAAGGTTCACCACGAGATGTATGATACAAATTCCTAAATGTAGTCTAAAGATGATAAGCAAGCTTTACATCTTTTCAACTTTGAAAATCCTAGCTACTAAGGGAAAAGAAAGACACCATCTTTTCTCAAAGAGCAATCAGCACACTCTAATGCACTTCTCCTAAATCCAACATGCAAACTATCAAATGCAAAATGCACAATGCAGGTGTTTGTTTTCCGCTTTCTTAGTATTGATGCCTACAAAGAAAGCTTTTTGTACAACTTTGAATTTGATTTTAAATGATCAATACAAACAAGTTCACTTTTTCGAAATCAGAGAAGATAGAAGAGATTACACTACTTAACGATTTTTGAAATAAAGACTTGTTTTGGAACTTAAAAGAGACAAATTCAAACCAAGAAGCAAAAGTAAATGTATAATCAATCTGCAAACAACCAATGAACTCTCTTCTAAGATCACAATCAATCAGATCTGAATCAAAGGCTACAGGATGACTATTTTACTCATGCAAAGGAAAACTGTAAATGACGCCACAAACACATAAAAACACTCACAGTCTTTTTGTACAAAAGGAGGCGGAATCTAAGCAAAGAAAAGGAGTTATCTGACTGGTACCTATGCTGGTTAAAGGCTGCAAAAAACAGAGATCAAAACAGGGCAACAGAGAGTAGAGAACCCCAGCTGCATAAAGCCAAACTTGTTCAGCGCAACCTCAACACTGAGGACTTGACATTCAGCGCAGGTAGCCTTCACGGGACATGCGTTGAAATGCAGACTGCCTTCACAGCAGTTGCGCTGAAGGAGAAACTCTCGTTTCTCCTGGGTTCTGGGTCACAAATTGCTCAAAAATCAACAGTTTCAGGCCAAATCAGAAACACAAGCAAGGTATAATCAAAGGGATGCTTTGAAAGCTACTAAGATCTATCACAAGGATCATCAAATCATTTGTGAACCCATTGTTCAGATCATAGACAAGTCTAGCAACTGGATCAAAGCAGCAACTTTCTACTTTGCATCCAGGAAAGATGCAGTTCGATTGTTGCTGTCAAGTCTATGAAGTAAACAAATGATAGAAACACAAATGAAATTAATAAACAAATGTCCCCAGCGGAGTCGCCAATTTGTTGTGGGGAAAAATGCCTGTGCAGGACGATCCTATCCACCTAAGGTGTGACAGTGCCTTAGCAACAAACGAGTACAGCTATACTGGTTCCTTTCTTTATGAAATGTGAAAGAAGAGAGATCAATAGACTTACCAGTGTCTTCCGTTTGTCCCTCGATCCAATCTCCCTTCTCTTTGGGTATTCACAACTACTTGCCTCCTTGCTTATCCAGCTACAACTTCCTGCAAGATCACAAGAGAACAGCTACTTGCGACAAGAGAACAGCTACTTGAGACAAGAGAAGAATACTACACAGATGTTCACATTCATAACTAGTTTAGGATTAGAAATAAACCAAATACACTAATACATTTATACATCAAAATACATCAGCATATAGGAGAAACCAAGATAGCTTTATTGATGAATAACAAGGTTCAAGAAGAGATACAACCCAGAGGGCTCCAATCCAGCATCTCCTTCCCAGCAAATGGAATTCCTATCTTCAGCCCCTTCAAAGCATTAAGCACCCAATGATTCCAGTCTCAAACCAACAACAATTCTTTGCAATAACAAAATTCCAGCCCCTAGATCTCATGGAGGAGAGATCCATATATAGATGTTTGGAGAGAGGATGAGTCAGCTTGAGATCTGACTAGTGTCCTCTCCCTCTATCAGTTCTTGAGTCCACTTGGAGGTTCTTGCTTCCACTTGGAGATTTGGAACCTCTTACTCATCACCAGTCGAATTCCCTGAGGCAAGTGTCATTTTGGAAGCTTCCTGGGTCTTGACACCTTGAGGAATGAGTCTGCCACTTGTCCAATCTCGCTCAACGCAGGTAGCCAGTGTTGGAGTTGACATTCAGCGCAGGTAGCCAGTGGAGCCATTGACATTCAGCGCAGATGGTTAGTGGAGCAGTTGACATGATCCTGAATTGACTTGTTTTTGAGCAGTTTCAGGTGGAGAACTTTTGTGAATTGCTGTGGTTTGTTAGCCTTGTTCCTCTAGGGGTAGGAACAACATGTTTAGGGACTTTGGATCCCTTAGATTATGGACATTTCATGCTCAATGCTGTAAGGCACAAAAATGTCTATAACACTTACATCCAGCAGGGCCAACCCACTGCTCAACCTAGTCATCCTTCTGGGCAAGCGGGTCAGCTCTCTACACAGCAAGGCCAACCCACTGCCCAGCTTAGTCATCCTTCTGGACAGGCTGGCCAACCTCAAGGTCAACCAGCCGTCCAGCTCGCTTAACCATCTGTCCCGCAAGGAAAACCCTCGGTTGCTCAAGGACAACCTGGTACCCAGCAAGCACATCCTTCTGGGCAAACAGGTTCGTCCCAAACCCAACTAGGCCAACCTTTTGGCTAGATGGTCCAAGCTCAACCTATTCAAGGACATCCTTCTGGGCCCCAGACTCAAATTGGTTATCAAATGCAAGGTGGGCCGCGACCCCAACCTTCTTACCAAGCGCAACCTTCTTATTAGGCTCAGTATGGAGCTCAGCAAACGTATGGCTACTAGCAACCCCAGGGGCAAACTCAATTTACCCCTTATCAAAATTATCAACAAATGCAGGTCACTCCTTACCAGAATTATCAGCAGCAGTACGTTGCACCTGCAGGTCAAGTTTCTAATCCATGGGGTGTTGGGGGGCAGACCCAGGGTCAACTGTCTCCATATGGACAGAATCCTTATGGACAGAATCCATATGGACAAAACCCCTATGGACAAAATCCCTATGGGCAGAACCCTTATGGGCCAGGCCCATCCGGACAAAGTCCATGGGGGAAACCACCACCTAGTTGGAACCCTGGTACTACCTCTCTTCCACAGCCACAAATGTCCTTTAATCCTCAGTTGCCTTTCTTAGCGACGTTGGAACTTCCAGATGTGTCCAAGTTGACGAATGATCCCATTCTCCATAATCCATATTGGCCACCAGTTCCAACTAAGATACTCGGTGATTGCCCGAAATTCGATGGCAAAGCTGGTGAGGACCCTCAAGCCCATGTCATGACCTATCACCTTTGGTGCTCATCCAACTCATGGCTTGATGACTCCATCCGGCTCTGCCTCTTCCAAAGGACTCTCACTGGCTCGGTCGCTAAGTGGTATATTGAGTTGAATCGCGGAACATTTCAAGATTTCAACTCGCTGGCTATGGCATTCCTAACTCATTTTCAGTTACCCATTCGGTACGAGACAGGGACACATCTCCTTATGTCTCTCAAACAGGACACGGCCACGCATATATCTGATCATATACATGAATGGAGACGGCGTCATCGCTTGATCAAATTTTGGATTCCTGATCAACTCCTGACCGATTGGTTCACGACTTCCTTTGTCCCTGCAATTGCACGAGACATCGCCATGGGAGCTTGTGTAACTGAAGAGCAAGCTATCGCGCGTGCTTAGTACCTTGACTTGGTATATTCTCAGTCAGGTACTTTATATGATTATTTTCCAGACGCCCCGAGACCCGGAACATCCAAAGCTCCGCCAAAACCATCTCTTGACGGTGTTATTGGCTCTGTAAATGCGTCTTCAAAGAAATCATCCACGAACCCTGGGAAGCAAAAATAGAATGCTTCTAATGGAAACACTTCTCAGGGTCAATCTAATTATGGAAGTACCTCCGAGGTAAATGCCGTTTAGTCCACCACGGCGGATAAATCCTCAAAAGGGAAAAAGAAAGGGAAAGCCAAGAATAAATCCGAACAGCCCAAACATGACTCCCCTAAACCTCCACCCGAGGAAGGAGTCAAACGTAAACCTAAGTATCCTTGTCTTATCTGTGATGAGGATCACTACAATAAAGACTGCCCCAGGCGGTCTGAAGTTAGTCGATTATTGAAAGGTGCTCCTGGGACTCCCGCTGTGCTTAAAGAACCTTTCCCTTCTCAGCAAACTCAAATGGTGGCAGATCCATCGCAACCCTCTTCTTCATTCGGCTCTCAAGTCTTCATGGCTGGGACGATTCCCATCCATGTCACTACTCGAGTGAAAGAATATCCATATCATGGCGGGAAAGAGCTGGAGGTCCCCTCCAGCACTCCTCCGTCCAGTTATGGTCCACTCCACATCGAATGACCCAGCACTGAGACGACGATCCGACCCCCTCCAAAAGGTGTACTACGGAAGTCTTCTTACAACCCAAATGCTCGTGTTGCTCAACACTACAACATTGTTGAGGACTTAGCCCAGGCTCCGTCTGCTATGTCTGCTCTAGAAGTCCTCCAGAGCTGCCCCTCCTAGAGGAAGTCCTTGCTATCGGCCATCGGTGGCATAGACCCGGTTGACTCGGATCTGATTTCTTTTGATCTCGAGGGCTATACACCGAGACTGCCTCACCAAATCACTTTCCTTATACAGGTCATCATCAATGGTAAAACGATTCATCGTACAGTCATTTACAAAGGTGCCTCAACTTGCATCATGTCTGTTTCTTGCTGGAAAGCTATTGGTTCTCCAACATTGAGCCAGTCTCCTATGACGTTAGAAGCCTTTGATGGAAGAGAGTCTTGTCCTTACGGTATCCTCCAACGCTTGCCCATCTCCTTGGAAGGGAAGATGGTAGAAGTGGAGGTCGAAGTTGTCGACGCTAATCTTACCTACAACCTCCTCCTCGGACGTAGTTGGACATACGCCATGCAAGCTGTGGCTTCCTCCCTTTTCCGTGTCATTCGTTTCCCTCATCAAGGGAAGATTGTCACGGTGGAACAGCTCTCCTTCTTCGCCTCTTCTTCCGAAGGTAATGTGCCGTTCGTGGAGCATACCTCTAAACCATTCGAGAGTGTGGGAGCTAGGCTCTTTAAGGATCCTGCCCTAATGGGTGTCTTTCCCCCTTCCACCTCCGAATCTCGCCCCTGTTAAAATGATTTCTGTCCATCAGATAGAATCTCGGGGTGATATGATGCCATTCAAGCGCAATAACAGTGATGTCAACCTTCACTCCATTTTCAATGGACTGAATCTTGGGGGGCATGTACCTCGAATTGAGACACCATGCTGGGGGGCATGCCCGTCCCTTTATTCTTAAGTTTAGTACGCTTCGATTTGTACATGCGTGTCTGTGTGTGTGTGTGTGAGTTTTCATGTTTTCGGTTTGGTGTGAAAGCATGATTGCCCCTTATTGTGTCTTTTTGCTTCTTGTGCAGATGTCGGGTGCACCTTACATTGGTTTCGCTGATGGTGCCTGCCACAGCACTCGTAATTTGTCCTCTGCGGCGTGGGTGATCTACGATCCTCACGGTGAGTTGATAGATCTTCAAGGTGTCTGTTTAGGCTGTACTACAAATAATGTTGCTGAATATAGCGTTGTTATTGAGTTATTAGCCGAGGCAATTAATCTCGGTATTCATACATTGCTTGTTAACCTAGACTCTCAAGTTGTCATCCATCAGCTCAATGGGCGATATTCCGTCAGAGACCGTCACATTTTAAGGTTGTACTTACGTGTTAAATTGTTAGAAAGGAATTTTGACTTTATCACATATCAGCATATTCCACGACAATTAAACACATTATCTGATGCATTAGCCAATCATGTATTAGATAGACATTTACGTAATTTATAATCAAAACATTATACAAGCAAGCACATAAAAGCACAATAATAAACCATAGGCATATATATATATATATATATATATATATATATATATATATATATATATATATATATATATATATATATATATATATCTGTGTGTGTGTGTGTGTCATAATGTTTGCACCGCATGCATTACAAAACCCAAAAAATAATACATGTTCATCCTGATACATCCTCGGACAACATGTCCCTCAAAAATATGCATGAAAGAAGCCTAGGAGTCTATTCATGGTGGTGTTCATGATAGCACGTCACCGCGCGCACCAAGCGTCTCATCAGACGATCGATGCGGGTCGGCACCCCCACTGTGTGCCTCTGGTATGCAAAGGGCACGTCGGCCAATCTAGCATAGCCTGGAATCCCTTGGGTAAGTCCCTCGAGATTCTGCACCAGATCTTCCCCCACGGCTCCCCTTGCTTGAGGGTCAGCTGCACGTTGGTCCCTACGCGCTATAGGAGACAAGACGGCTGGTCACTCTTGGCCCACATCTAGATATACATACAATTGTCATTAGAACATGCATGTATTGACAAAAAAATGAAAATACATAAAACACCAAAAAGAGAACATCATACCTAACTCCTCTTCCCACTCCTCCCCCTTTGGCAGTGGGAGGTCTGGATCCCCCATGAAGTTGGTTCCTGCATATGGCCAATCCTCTACCACGATCATTTGACGGCGAAGCCATATGAAGAACTCGGGCCTCCATGACATCTGTTGGCCCCCTCCTCCTCTGGGCATCAATGCTACCTAGCGAGCCATCCTAGGCTCTCGTGGCAATGGGTCCGCCACTACAACTCCCTGGTACTGAAAAAGTGGCAATCGTTCCAAGAAGAACGACACCACAATCGAGCCATACCCGAACTGTTTCACTCCCCCGCACTTACACTTTGTAAGCTGCCTTTTGATATTTGTAGTCACCGCTGTAGCCTAGTCAAAAATGGTGGGGCTAAGGCATTCTGTCGCTAGTAACAGATGATTCTTGCTTTCCTCATGGGGCGCCTGTACCCCAGCTGCACGCGTGATAGTGAACAGTATCACCCTAAGAGCCAAGTCATGGATGGTGGTGATATCCACCTTAGCACTGTTTTTCCCAAATTGTGCCTCTGGGCACACACGAGCCTTCACTTCACCTATCTTCTCCCTGGAAGGCCTGCTTCCGGTCAAAATAGGGCTCGCCCCTCTCCGTGACAGCCCAGTAATGAAGTACACATCAGATACATCCAGCTCTAAGGTCTGATCCCGTAAGCGGAATACTTGGTCATCAACATCCCAAGCATCCACTATGAACTGTAATAGCTCCGGTTGAGCTCGCAGATAAGAAGTGAGGAAGAACTTTTTGAGACCACAATCTCTCAAAGCATTCATACATCCCTCATTTGCTATGGCCAAGGCATCTACGGCATCATGCTCCCTTTCTTTCCATTCCACCACCATTTTTGCTTGTTTCCTGCACCCACAAGGATGAATACATCATTAATGAAACCCTGGTAGGCTTACAAACCAGACGAATTTCAAAAATGATGGGTAAATTCAAGTAAAAAGTTAGGTCGTGCGGTTGGCGCGACTGTTTCTAAAACAGTCGCGCCAATAGTGCGGCACCTTTGGGTAAATCACCCCATTGGCGCGGACCCGTGTCAGATACCCGCGCCAATGGGGCGCAACCCTAAATTTTAAATCCCCCTTGCGGAGGCTCAATTAAGGAATAAAATGCATAAAACAAGTATGGAAATGGAGCTAAATGAAGCGCCTCTTACCTGGAACTGGCGGAATTTCAAATGGTTGCCCGGATTGGCGGTAATCGCTGCTCGAAGTTTGCTCCCCAAATGGACCACCACCACTATGCAAGAGGTAAAAAGTAAAAGTAATTCTATTTTTTACATTTTCACCATATTTATAGACTTTTTGACTTGTAATTAGGGTTAAAGAGTTATTTTTTGAATATTTTAATATATTTTTGGTCGAAAATGGATTTTATGCTTGCTTTTGGTGCTATGACAGGTCCTTTTTGCAACTTTGATGGTGAAACGAGTTGTATTTTATACTTTTTCGGACTCGGTAAATACACGAAAAAGTCACTATGGAGTCATCTTTCAGCTCTTTTCTGACTTTCTAAAAATGAAAAGATTGCCGGGTTTCCCCTCTTGACTCGTTAAATGTAAATAAGAGGCGGTCGTCTTTAAACCCTTTTCCGACCGCTTAAAAACGAAAAGATCGTCGGACCCTTGTCGTTTCGGGTTCGTTAATGGTTACAAAACGACATGATGTTGATCGCTTTTTTACTTTTTCAGATCGATATCACTACTCATGAAAAGTACTCCTCGATCGTAATGGTCGGGCGGTTCTTTTAAGCATTGTTTTATACTTTTTCGGGCTCACAACTTTACGAAAAAGGACCCCCGTGGAGTTTACATTTTTGCTGTCTTTTCAGACTCTCTAAACAGGAAAAGACGCCGAGTTCTTCCTTTGTCAGACTCGTTAAAACTTAATGACATCAGATTCCGTCATAATGACGCCCACAAGCATATGCTATCCTCGTCAAGCTTGTTAAAAATAACTGGGGTACTCGCCAGAAATGGTGGGGAAAATGGATCCATAATCATTGTCGTGTCGGCAGTATGTCGCTCTTGAACATGGCACTAGTCTACATTCGTGTCTGGGTGGGAACATCTCATCTTGTTTCACATTAGCTTCTGTGGGTTTGGGTGATCCTATTTGACCTCTCATCTGCTCGTTGCCTTGTCACCATGACCTCTGCTCATTTGATGTCAAATACTGCCAAGTCCACTATCGTGCCACCGATATGTTCAAGAGAAGTTGACCTCTGTAGAATTACAACCTCCCTCTGATACCTCACATAATTCTAATCACCACAACATCTTTCCTCTGTCTCGTGTCAATGATGTGGGAAACATTATGGCCCACCTTTGATCAAGGTCACTTCCTGTCGACTTCAGCCCATTATCCAGGAAGCTGATCTAGAGACTCCCTTCGGTGCCTTGGAGCCTGCATGCCTCAATGGCAGGTTCTTCATGTTCGACGAAAGGTTTTCATCATTGGCCTCCGATCGAATGATTCTACGGGTGTTCGACGCCAGCTCTTGATTCACACGCCGTAGATTGTACCTATAGTACCTTGAGGACCATTGTCATTATTGGTGGTACCTCTCACGTCTATTAACAGGTTTCATTATTGACTGGTAATCAGACGATGTTCATGCATGTTCAACTTCAACTCATGTATTCACATGCTTGAACTTGTACTCTGTTCGGGTCGAGATGGAGCGCGAGACCCTGGATTTTGTCTATTGGAATCCAGGCTGCGATTTGTGGCTTATTATGTTTATTACATGACTCATTCACTGGATGGCTGCGACCATGCCTGAGTCTATTTATCGATCCTCTCTGAATGGCTGCGTCCATACCTTGGATCTAGATCGTTATGCACTCTCTTATGGATGGCTGCGCCCATACCACATGCATCATGTACTTGAGCTATCAGTTGTACTTCTTTACGCAGGTTCTCCAGTGGCTGTGTTTTCAGTCACGCATGTTCTTGTAAAGCATTTCACCCCTCTCTCTCTCGGGCCTCATGCTTTAGGGGGCATCTTTTACACAACAATTTGTCGCTGTTTGTCACCGTCCCTCTTACCCCTCACCCATACACTGGAGGACTCATTCCGGGACCTGTGAGAAGTGACATGACCTGAAACCACTTGCATCATATTCCTCTAAGTATGAGCTTCATTTTCCCTGAAGACATCTCCTATAAAATCTCCATGAAAACAACTCTTTTTGCATTAGCACGGGTCCTCAGTTCATTGCCCACGCCAATGAGGGAAATCCTCTAAAAAGGGCGTGCTATTGGCGCTCTTTCTCAGAGTCGCACTCGCGCCAACCGAATGGAGTAAAGTTTTCAACCAACAAACTCCCAAAGGTTCTCTTCAACCCATTCACCAACTGAATCTATGTTGAGCTAGGATGGTTTGGCTTTGAATCTCCATAGAAGGGAAAGTGGTTTGCCACCTTTCATGGAAGTTTCCAAGTGATAAAGCCAATCCCATGAATAACGTGGTTGATCCTATCTCTTTCTTCTCTATCTATAAAAGATTGCCTTTATGCCTTGAGCAAGCTAGTCATAGTCATAGTTTCAATAGCTCCAGTTCTAGCATAGAGAGTTTGAAGCTGCAAGAGCCTTCTTTGCATCCATAAGGCTAAATCTAAGTAAGGAGATTCTTGTCACCCAAAGAGAGAGAGGCTTGTTCCTCATCCCAACAAGCTTTGCAAGACTTGTGTAGCTGACTACCCAGCCAAAGGAGGATTTGACGTCAGAACAATGGTTGTATTCTTCTTTGTTATTTATTAATAATAGATGAATATCATTATGGTTCCACTCTCATTGCCCTATAATTGATGTTGAGTTATATCTTTTCTGACTGATATATAATTGCATTTACTAGATTTTATGCTTGTTTTTGTGTTGTTATTTGCATGTGCAGGTGTCCAATCACGGAGATCATGGGGATCGTGACCGGCCAAAGCAAAGGAACGAGGGTGACATGTCTTCTACGAACACTAGCGTTGGGATCCAAGTAGGTTCTCACCATATAATTTGTATTTGCAATTAGGAACTTGCGTGATAGCATTGTGTGATTGTTGCTAGACCCGGTCTGGGCTAGTAGGGATCGTCTCTGTCCGCAGAGAGGATTTACCTCCACAACAACTCTCATGCCGACGATGGCGTGATTGGTACGACAGACACGAAATCAACAAATGCTACATCTAAAAATGCCCGTAAGGTTTCTAGTCAAATTGCAAAAGAGGAACTTCTCGCCTCGGAAGTAAATGTCGTCTCGACTGATAAAGGCAAAGAAACCAAGCAACCAGGAGGCAAGAAGAAAAACAAAGGGAAGAAGAAGAAACAGGAGGAATCATCACCTGAAAATTCTTCTGCAAACCCTCCTGGAGATAGGAAGCCAAAAAATCCATGCTCAATATGTGATGAGGATCATTGGACAAGAGATTGTCCATATAAAACTGAGCTTAGAAAATTCTTAAAGAATTCGAAAACCTCGGCGGTATTGACTGATCCGTTTCCAAATCTAGGGACAAATCTGGTTGCTAGTGAAAATGCTTCCCCATCCCAAGTGTTGATGTTGTCGGTTTCGAAACAGCAAAATGATGCTTTGATATCAACAAGGAATAAAGATTACGGGAATCCACAGCTGTCGAATAACAAGGATAAAGATCAACCTAGTAGTTCGACAACAACTTCGATAGAAGTTGCGCCACCCATCATTCCATAGATAACAATAAAACCACCAAAGGGAGTAGTACACAAGTCGACATTTAATCCTCATGCCAGAGCAGCACAACATTATAATATAGTGGAAGATCTGGCCCAATCGCCATCTACTATGTCGACACTTGAAGTACTACAAAATTGCCCATCCCAAAAGCAGGCTTTATTATCAGCTATAGGTGGGATAGACCCAAAGGATTCTAATCTTGTGTCCTTTAATCACAAAGGATATGATCCTCAGTTACCAGCTCAACTAGCTTTCCTCATTCAGGTGAAAGCCCTCAACAAAACTGTTCATCGAACAATTATTGATTAGGGGGCATCTACATGTATTATGTCGATGGGTTGCTGGAAAACTTTAGGATCTCCAACCTTATCCTGATCTTTGACGACATTAAAAGCATTTGACGGATGAACATATACCCCGTATGGTATTTTAAGTAACTTGCAAGTTGAACTAGGGGGGGAAATCAGTAGAAATAGATGTCGAAGTAATCGACGGAAACCTCGATTACAACATCCTACTGGGAAGACCATGGATATATGCTATGGTTGCGGTTGTGTCGACCTACTTTAGGAAGATTGAATTTCCTTTTCAAGGAGGAATTATAATCGTCGACCAACAAACATTTCTCCCCAATGGTTCCCAAGTTACGGGAAGCATTACGATGATCCATGGGAGCCCCCATTCGCTTCAAAATATCGGAGTAGGCCTACTAAAAGACCCTATATTAATGGGGACTTTTTCCCTCCCGCCTCCAATCAACCGGGCAGAAGTGGCGACGGTGGGAACTTGCAATATGATATCTTCAACTCAAAAGATCTCAGAAAACGATATTAACATGGATCATCCGCAGGTATTGCCTCCAAGCCCAATATAAATATTGTAGCAATAAATTTTTTTGGCATGGGAGCCAGACCCGAATCAACGCTCATTAAGGGTTTGGATAGATAGGTCTAAGGAATATGGCACCCATTTAGATCCTTGGTCGCAAGTGCATTACACCGACGAAGGAATTATTCAGTCAATGATAATTGAAGGGGTGCCATGGGAAGATTACCACCATCGTTCCCATCTTCCGGATTGTCAAGAAGATACTCCTGATGACCTTCATCATCCTTCAGTTTTTGATTTCCTATCAAATACTATAAACACGGTGGATTCCGAGCGAAACTTGTCCAATATTGAAGAGACTATCGCTATAAATATCTCGACCAAAACAGATGTTGTAGAAAATATTTATGTTGGCAAATGTTGTTCTCCTTCAGAGTTAGAAATAAATAACGCTCTTTTTCGCGAATTCGGAGATGTCTTTGAAATGCCAGGCATTGACTAGAGTATAGTTGAACACGAAATCAAGATGTATCCAGATGTCAAACCGGTACGACAACGGCTACGATAGGTGCACCCTAAGAAAGCCACTACTATCAAGATAGAAGTTGAAAAACTTCTCCATGTTGGTTTTATTTACCCGGTTCCTCTAACCGATTGGGTATTGAACATTGTTCACGTGATGAAAAAACAAGGAACAATTAGAGTGTGCGTTGATTATAGAGATGTAAATCAAGCTTGTCCAAAAGACAACTACCCTACACTCTTTATTGACCAAATAATTGATGAATGTGCTGGATGTGAAATATTTTCATTTATGGATGGATTCTTCGGGTATAATCAAATAAATATCCGCCCACAGGACCAGTCAAAGACTGCATTTATTTGTCCGTGGGGCACATTTGCATATCACAAATTACGCTTTGGTTTAAAGAACACAAGGGCAAAATTTCAGAGGGAAATGAATTATGCCTTCCATGACATCAAAAACATTGTTCAACCATATCTCGATGACCTTGGGGATCATTCACGAAAGCGGACCGATCATCCGTAGCATTTGAGAGCGATATTTCTACGTTGCCGACACTACGAGATACGACTCAATCCATACAAATGTGTGTTCTGTGTCAGTTCTGGTAGTCTCAAAAGATGGGATTCATCTCGACCCATGTAAGGTTTAGGCAGTCATAAATTTGCCTCCACCTTCAAATTTGCTTCAGATTCAAAAACTCCAAGGGAAAGAAAACTTTCTGAGGAGGTTCATTCCAAATTATGCCGAACTTGCTAAAGGTTATACACATCTTTTGAAAAAGGAGGTACCCTTCGTCTGGGATCAGGTCGCACAAGCTTCTTTTGATGCTTTAAAAGAATCCCTAATGAAAGAATCATTAATGTATGCTCCTGATTATCAAAAAGACTTTAACCTGTATCTAGCTGCAGCGGATACAACCATCGCAATGGTTTTAGTTCAAGAAGACAACGGAATTGAACATCCTATATATTATTTGAGTAGGAACTTAAATGATACAAAAACCAAGTATTCCTATGTTGAAAAATTGGCTCTCACAACTGTTTAAGCGATACAGAGATTTCGACACTATGTCCTCTTTCGAAAAACTACCATTTTGTCAGATTGCAACCCCATGACTTATATATTGTCGCGACATGTGCTGGGGGGAAAATATTCAAAATGGATAGCAATTCTCCAAGAGTTTGATCTGGAATTCGTAAAATCAAAATCAAAGAAATCCCTGGTTTTCGTGGAATTACTATGCGATCTCCCATCGTTGTCCAACGATGAAACATCCGAAGAAACCATCGTGGATGAATCTTTGTTTCTGATATCTTCAAGCAATCCATGGTATGGAGATATAATCATCTATCTCCAAACCCAAAAATATAGGTCTAATACCTCTCGCTCGGAACAAAAACGTATTTGATACCAATCAAAAGACTACATGATCGTCGGTGATACACTTTACTGTCGTGGTGTCGATACAGTTCTGAGGAGGTGCCTCACCCACGAGGAGGGCGAAAAAGTCCTGAATGATTGCCATTTAGGCGCGTGTGGGGGGAATTAATCTGGTTACACTATAGCGCAAAAACTTTTATGAGCAGGATACTTTTGGCCAACAATGTTCAAAGATTGCATAACCACAGTCAGAAGTTGCCATGCATGTCAAATTTTCAATAGCAAAACCAGAAAACCACCCACACCTCTACAACCGATAGTTGCTGTTGGGCCATTCGCCAAATGGGGCATTTATTTCATGACATGTAACCCCACCTCGATCGGGGGGCATGGGTATATTATAGTCGCCATAGACTATTTTACCAAATGGGCCGAGGCGATGCCTACATTAGATAACACTGGTGAAACAATTGCCCTTTTCTTTTTCAATCATGTAGTTGCCAGATTCAGTGTTCCACAAGCTATAGTCACAGATCATGGATCGCATTTTCGTAATCACATGATGGTCAAATTGGCTGCCAAATTAGGGTTGTCCCACAATAGCTCTACTCCATATTTCCCGCAGGCCAATGGACAAGTTGAAGCAATCAAAAAATTCCTGAAGCGGAGGCTGCAAAGGATGATTGGAGTCCACAAAAGGAGTTGGCACCTGATCCTGTACTCAGCTTTGTTGGCATACCAAACATCGGTAAGAAATGCAACCGGGTTTACACCTTTTCAACTGGTGTATGGCCTAGAAGCAATCTTACCAGTTCAATGTGAAATCTCTTCTCTCAAACTCGCAGTCTACCTTCTCCCCAGAACTTCAGAAGAGGAGGCTCGTTTCTTGGAACTAATCCAATTGGATGAAACCCATCGTGATGCCACTTTGGCTAACGAAGCCCATAAGAAATGAGTCAAGGCGCAGTTTGACAAGAATGTCAAACCCCGTGTCTTCTGAGAAGGTGAATTGGTCTTACTTTATGACCAGGAATCCGATGAATTAGGAGCAGGTAAGTTCAAGTCTTTATGGATGGGCCCCTATATTGTTAAGCGAGTGTTAGCAAAAGGAGCCTACGAGTTAATGGATTATGACGAGATTCCACTAGCGCAACCCCGTAACGGGTTGGACCTTAAGCGTTACTACGCATGATTCAGTGTGGTAACCTATATGCTTTTGTTACATTTTTGTTTTTGCTAAGAGTAATTGTTTTGGTCAAGTAATCCACTTTTTACATTTGTCGCAGATGTCGGACCCATTGGAATCTTTCGTTGGATATTCTGACGTAGCAAGTCATAGTTCGCGGAACCTATCTTCTTCGGCCTGGGCCATTTTTGATGAAAGCGGCGAGTTAGTAAGTTTCAGAGGGGTATGTATTGGTCTATCAATAAATAACATCGCTGAATATAGCGCGTTGATATAACTTCTCTCTGATGCCATCACACATGGCATAAGCCGACTTGTCATTAGGCTAGACTCATAGCTCGTCATACTACAACTCACTGGTATCTACTCCGTCCGAAATCCAGCTATCTATCGTATGTTCCTAAGGGTCAAGATTTTGGAAAGACAATTTGATTTTATTCAATATCAGCATATTTCCATAAACTTAAACATGTTAACAGATTCATTGGAAAATTATGTGTTAGATAGACATTTGCAACATTTATAAAAAGAAGCATTTCATCAGTATTTGCATCAGGATCATGTAACTTAACCAAAATAAAACTCCGAAAATCAAAAATATATATATATATATATATAATTGTTTATGGTTTACACATAATGTTCTGTAACCAAGACAAAATTGGTCAAATGACCCAAAACTCAAAATGCTAGGGGGCACCCTAGTCTAATGATGCTGGTGATAACAAGTCACCGCCTGTGCAATCATGCGTAAAAGCCTAGTCCACCAACTCAGCACACCAGTAGTATGTCACTGCAACCTCAGGGGCAGCTCGTTGGTCCTCACATCTGGAATACCAAGAGTAAGGCCCTTGACCTGATCCTGCAGTGGTGAAAGAGTCTCGACCACATCAAGGTCGTGAAGGATAACCCTTCGCGCACCCTCTCCTACTGGAGTGGCAGCTAGAACTCTCAGGCGTACTACTGGTCGAACTGGTCCAACATCTGCATGAGCACATGAGTTTTGATTAGTCCTGATAGAAGAAAGCACAAGAACATTATAAAGAGAAACAATAAATAGAGATATGCTCAGAAAATTTACCGATGACACCCCACTGCTCGCTAGCAGGCAGTACCAAATTCGGATCACCCCGGAAATCCATACCAGCATATGGATACTCAGAAAAAACCATCTCCTGACGGTTGAAGCACTCGAAAAAGGTATTAGAAAAGGAAATATGGGACTGACCAGCATGTCTGGCCATAAGGTCGACCCACCTCTGCATCCGTGGCTCAGTCGGTGGAGGTAAACCAAGTGAAACATACTACGGATGCATCAGCGGGATGTTTTCCAAGGCGAAAGTTGTCAAGATAGAACCATATCCAAAGTGCTTCAATCTTCCATTTTTCACCTTGGTCGGTCGTTCTTTCATCACATAGAGTACTGCATCACACCAGTTGAACACCGTAGACTATTTTACCAAATGGGTTGAGGCGATGCCTACATTAGATAACACTGGTGAAACAGCTGCCCTTTTCTTTTTCAATCATGTAGTCACCAGATTCGAAGTTCCACAAGCTATAGTCACAGATCATGGATCGCATTTTCGCAATCACATGATGGTCGAATTGGCTGCCAAATTAGGGTTGTCCCATGACAACTCTACTCCATATTATCCACAGGCCAATGGACAAGTTGAAGCAATCAAAAAAGTCCTGAAGTGGATGCTGCAAAGGATGATTGGAGTCCACAAAAGGAGTTGGCACCTAATCTTGTACTCAACTTTGTGGGCATACCGAACATCGGTAAGAAATGCAACTGGGTTTACACCTTTTCAACTGGTGTATGGCCTAGAAGCAATCTTACCAGTTCAATGTGAAATCTCGTCTCTCAAACTCACCAGTCGACCTTCTCCCCGGAACTTCAGAAGAGGAGGCTCGTTTCTTGGAACTAATCCAATTGGATGAAACCTGTCGTGATGTGCTTTGGCTAACGAATCCCATAAGAAACGAGTCAAGGCACAGTTCGACAAGAATGTCAAACCCCGTGTCTTCTGAGAAGGTGACTTGGTCTTACTTTATGATCAGGAATCCGATAATTGGGAGCAGGTAAGTTCAAGTCTTTATGGATGGGCCCCTATATTGTTAAGCGAGTGTTAGCAAAAGGAGCCTACGAGTTAATGGATTATGACAGGATTCCACTGGTGCAACCCCGTAATGGGTTGTACCTTAAGCGTTACTATGCATGATTCAGTGTGGTAACCTATATGCTTTTGTTAGATTTTTGTTTTCGCTAAGAGTAATTGTTTTGGTCAAGTAATCGAATTTTTACATTTTTCATAGATGTCGGACCCATTGGAATCTTTCGTTGGATATGCTGACGGAGCGAGTTGTAGTTTGCGGAACCTATCTTCTGTGGCCTGGGCCAATTTTGATCTAAGCGGCGAGTTAGTAAGCTTCATAGGGGTATGTATTGGTCGGTCAACAAATAACATCACTGAATATAGGGTGTTGATAGAACTTCTCTCTGATGCCATCACACATGGCATAAGCCGACTTGTCGTCAGGCTAGACTCACAGCTCATCATACTACAACTCACTGGTATCTACTCCGTCCGAAATCCAACTATCTATCATATGTTCCTAAGGGTCAAGATTTTGGAAAGACAATTTGATTTTATTCAATATCAGCATATTTCCAGAAACTTAAACACATTAACAGATTCATTGGCAAATTATGTGTTAGATAGACATTAGCAACATTTATAAAAAGAAGCATTTCATCAGTATTTGCATTAGGATCATGTAACATAACCAAAATAAAACTTTGAAAATAAAAAATATATATATAATTGTTTATGGTTTACACATAATGTTCTGTAGCCAAGACAAAATTGGTCAAATTACCCAAAAAAACGCTAGGGGGCACCCTAGTCTAATGATGCTGGTGATAACAAGTAACCGCCTATGCAATCATGCGTAAAAGCCTAGTCCTCACGTCTGGAATACCAAGAGTAAGGCCCTCGACCTGATCCTATAGTGTTGAAAGGGTCTCGACCACATCAAGGTTGTGAAGGATAGCCCTTCCTGCACCCTCTCTTGCTGGAGCGACAGCTGGAACTCTCAGGTGTACTACTAGTCAAACTGGTCCAACATCTGCATGAGCACACGAGTTTTGATTAGTCCTGTTAGAAGAAAGCACAAGAACATTATAAAGAGAAACAAAAAATAGAGATATGGTCAGAAACTTTACCGATGACACCCCACTACTCGCCAACAGGCAGTACCAAATCCGGATCACCCCGGAAATCCATACTGGCATATGGATACTCGGAAAAAACCATCTCCTGATGGTTGAACCACTCAAAAAAGGTATTAGAAAAGGAAATATGGGACTGACCAGCATGTCTGGCCATAAGGTCGACCCACCTCTGCATCCGTGGCTCAATCGGTGGAGGTAAACCAAGTGAAACATACTACGACTGCATCAGCGGGATCTTTTCCAAGGCGAAAGCTTTCAAGATAGAACCATATCCAAAGTTCATCAATATTCCATTTTTCACCTTGGTCAATTGTTCTTTCATCATAGAGAGTACTGCATCACACCAGTTGAACACCTTTGGTTCAAGGCATTCCAAGGTGTACTGCATATAAGACCTTTTGGCCACGTGAAGTGCCGCACTACCAGCCAGTCTAGAAAAAGTGAACAGAATGGTCCTCAGGGACCTATCAGTGACATCTCGGATAATGATCTTGCTGTCCTTACTCAGTTGAGATCCCTCTCTGCAATACCTGCGAATGTAATCTCTCACAGATTCACCCCCATGGGCCGAACCTGATAATGAGATAGGGGCACCCTGCCTCGATAAGCCGGTCAAAAAATAGATGTCCACGACAGTCAAGGGGATGGACTTGGCCCTAATCTGGAACACTTGGGTGGTAGGATCCCATGCATCGAGAAAATATTGCAACAGGTTTATTTGTTGCCTTATGCAAGAAATGCGGAAAAACTTGAACAAGCCACAGTTCCGCAGTGCATTTACCGTAACCGGATCATGTAAAGAAAGCATGTCCTCTTCTTCATGCTCATGTTCTCGCCATGTAACAGGCATTTTGCTCGAATGAATCTCTGAAACAGACAAGAGAAGAGTCAAGATCCTGATTTGGTGAAAAACAGGCAAAAATTTCCATGTAAAACTGTGCATAAATTTCCCTCTTTGCGCCCATCGCACCCCCAGCAGTGTTCTAGGTGGGATTCATGCTGATTGGCCAATGGCCAAGCCAGCATGCATCGCACCATTCGATGTAGAGGAGGTGCGATGGAGCCAGGGCGAGTTTTTCAAACCCCAGAGGCTCAGAAAGACTAGAAACATGCTCAGAATGCAAAAAGGAAAGGATGAAATTAAAGAGCTCAGGTTTAGCTCCTACCTAGTCTAGACGGTGCCGAGAATCGTCCACAAAATCTCTCGAAATAAGATAGTGAAAATCAAGGGGGAAAGCACCTCCAAAGCTCCAACAAACCAAAGTTTAAATGAAATGGTAAAACGAGAGGTAAAAAGCAATTTTAAATTACTTTTCACGTAATTCAAGTAAAATATTAGTGTTTTAACTCATTTTTTCAAACATGTATTGTTCGTTTCTAACTAGTTTGATGAAGAAATTGAGCAGGCAGTACAACCTCTGAAAGAACAAAGTTATCAATGGTAAGATCAAGACAATCAATGACCATTATATCGAGCAGTTTTAACGCGAAATTCAAGCTCGTTAAAAAATAAACATAAGCAATGAGCAAATGTTCCCCTAGCGTTTAAGCTCATTACAAAATGAACCAATTTCCGGTAAATAACCATCGTGAATGTATTATCATTAGCCTTTGAAGCCTTGGTCGTGTTCTCATCATCACCTCCACTTTGTATTGGCCGATCATTCACCTCCATCTGATTGTTTACCCATTTTTAGGAACAACTGCGAAGAGTGATCCTGTTAGCCATCCTTGTGACACTGCCATGATTGGAAAATTCCAAACCTTACCTGGAATCAGCTGCTACCCGAATTTATCACTCGTTCCTCAAAAAACGAGTCTCCTTTAAGCTCTTTTCAACTGACTCATAAAATATGAAAAGATTGCCGAGCCATTGGCCTCTCCAGCTCGTTAAAGGGAACGAAAGTGCTATCCCTCCTTTAGATTTTAATATTTTTGGACTTGGGGTATTATTACACAAAAAGATCGAGCGCTTGTCTTGTTCGGCTCGTTAAAAGTACCGAAAATTCATCCCTTTTGTATTGTTTTATACTTTTTCGAACTCAAGGGATTATATGACAAAAAAGAATTATTGGAGTTTTCTTTACGTCCCTTTTTAGACTCTCTAAAATTGAAAAGGACCGAGTTATCCTTGTCATTAAACTCATTAAAACCGAATAGCGACAAACTTGTCCATACAGACAAGAACGAGTTTCACTATCACTAGGCTTGTTAAAACATAGCGATGGGTTTGCCCGAAGGGAAAATTATAGAACAAGCATATGTTATCCTCCTCAAGCTTGACAAAAATAAAGAGGTACTGGTCAGCAATGACTGGGGAAAAATTGGGAAGAAAACTTGAAGAAACTTTATTGGTAGCAAGTCGCTCTTGAACATGATACTTTCACTCCGCATCCGAGTTGGGTTGGGTTGTTCCATTCACTCGTCACATCACTATGGTTCCGTCACACCATCCATATTTGGGGTTAATGCTACTGATCCCTCATGTCAATGTCACCGATATGTTCAAGAGAAGTCACTCAGAGAATTCACCTGTGTCTCACCGCCACCCTGAACCTTATATCACCAGATCGTTTTCACCTCCATTAAAATCATTTTCTCCGTTCCATGTCATTGATGTGGGATTCACTAAGGCCCTCCTATGACGGATCGCTTCTTGTTGACATCAACTCATCATCCAAGAAGTCAATCTAGGAACAACCCTTTCAGTACTTTGAAGCTTGCATGCCTCAATGGCAAGTTTCTCACTTTCGGTGACAGGTTTACATTAGTGGCCTTTGACCGAAAGATTTTGTGTGGTGTTCGACGCCAAGTCCCTTATTCACACCACATGAATTGTACTATAGTACCTTGAGGGTCATCATCATTATCGGTGATTCCTCTCATGCCTGTTAACAGCTTACATCATTGGTTGGTAATCAAGCGATGTCTTTCCATGTTCGACCCCAGAACATCTCTCACATGGATCGACTTGTACTTTGAGTGAAGATCGAGCGAGATTGAAGACCCCAGATCTAGTTTCATCCATCCAGGCTGCGATATATATTCGGGAAAATAAAGACATCAAATGTACATCATTACTGCACAGATAATCATCCAACCTAAGGGATGATGGCTCTACCAGAATCATCAGTCTACACTCAGACGATTGTCTATCTTATGTACATGAAAATGAATTTATAAAGCTAAGCATGGGAATGCCCGCCTCAGCTAGATCATGAAAATATTATGAAGATAATGTATTGTATTGTATCTTATTACAGGTCACCTTCCAGCTTGAAAAAACATCAGATCGTCATGATAAAGCATTTCACCCGACATCAACAGATTAACGACCTCATGCTTTAGGGGGCAACTGTTATAGACATTTTTGGGCACTGCAACCCCAATCATAAATGTCCATAAACCAAGGGCTCTTAAGTCCCTAAAAGTGTTGTTCCAACCTCTAAAAGAACAAGGTCAACTGATTACATCTTCTCCCAGAAGTTCTCCATGAAAAACTGCTCAGAACTGGTCAAAACTGGACCATCTCACCTGCTCCATGGTCAAAGTGCGCTACATCCCACCTAAATACACTCGGGAGGTGCGATGCATCTTGAAAAGCCCTTCTATGGGGTACGATGGGCGAGAGTGGACAAATGGCAGGGTCAATCTGCAAGGTGGAGGATCATGGAATCTTCTAGAAACTTCTCCTCTGATACTTGCCTCTCTGCATTCACCCAGGGATGAGTAAGAGATCATCAATCTCCAAGTGGAATCAAGAACTATCAGAGAGAGGACACTAATCAAATCTCAAAAGCTGACTCACCCCCCTTGCAAACATCTATATATGGATCCCTCATCCCAGAGATCCAGAGGCTGGAATTTTGTATCTTGTAAGGAAGTGCTACTGGTTGCTTGGTGCAATATCATAGTGTTGGGTGATCTAAGCTTTTCATGAGGTGAAGAAGGGCTTTCTTGCTGAGAGGATGATGCTGGGTCAGAACAATTTGTTTTAATCCTCTTTGCTCTTTCTTGATTATCAATAAAGTTATTCAAGTTTTCCTCCACATTCTTGTATAATTGATGATATATGCATTTGTGTGGTCAATATATATCTGGTCCTATATTGTTTATGATAATAGATCTATGTTCTTGGATAGTGTTATGCTGCTTTGATTCTATAGGTGCTCTTTGAAGTTGGGTAAATGAAGAAGCGAGTAGCAAAGATCTATCAGAAGGGAGAGGAATCAAGCAAGGAACCAAGCACAGGACAGAGGTTGGTCTCCTTTATTCCCCGCTTATCTATTTCTCATAAAGGAAAACGAAAGTAGTTTTAGTTTGTTTGTTTCTAAGGTAGCTACCAGCCTTAGTGGGACTAGCAGCTCTCCATAGACACTAGTTTTCCCGATAACAGTACGATGGGCCCTTGAATTAGACATAAATGAAGGCCCATCTAACCATCCTTCAGCACATTAAACCTCTCTTTTTGCATTAGATGACATATTTTTAAATTTAATATGTTCATTAGGAAGTTTTAGAGATAATTGCATATTTGTGCTTAATATTATTTATTTTTGTAGAATATTGTGAGAATATTATTATGAAGATTTGGAGGATGAGATAATTTAGGGACTTTATACCTACTATAGGAGGATAAATATTGGATAATAAATGAATAAAATATCATGAAACCATTGACAAATTCTAGAGCTCCAGTGATTGAGAAAATATAGGAATGTGTTCCTTGTCATTTAATGGAGATTCCTAGTGTTGGGAACCAGATCCACTATTTGAAATACTTTCGAGGGGAAAGCCTCGTCCTTTTAAGGAGAATTCTGATCCACTATTTGAAATACTTTCGAGGGGAAAGCCTCGTCCTTTCAAGGAGAATTCTTCCCCATCATTTTTTATAAGTACCAATTCGAATTTTCCTCTAAGGGGATGTATTCCTTAGTCTTCTTGTGGAGAAAACTTTTATTTTTGCTCCTCCACTTTCATTTCTAGCAGGGATGTACTTAGATTGATTCAAATAATGAATTTTGGTGCCATTTTTAGCTTATAAATACTGTTCTCCTTTATAGGACTCTGAGTATCTTTGGGATTGGCTATCCCAGGAGCCTCAGATCCTTTTGTACAATATTTATTTCTTTTTTTCACTTCTTGTTCACATGCATCTCTTATACTTGTTTTTCCTATTTCTGCATTTAGTATTAATGCTTCTTTTGTTGTAGGATTGGGTTAAATGATTGAAGTGAATTTTTTTGTAGGCTATTTATATAGTAACAAGTATGATGCATTATTATAATATATTTTTAAATTCATATTCATCATTGAGCTACTTGTATTGGTTTACTAGTTCACAAATATAGAATTTCTAGAAGTCCCTTGTAGCAAAATGTAGTAATTTTCTGCTATTTTTTAGAACATGTTAATGAGCTTCAATTGAGTTTATTCCACTTGTATTAAGTGATAAAAACATTCAAGTTAATAAAAAAAATAACCCCAATGAATTTTAACTTTATTAGGTTAGGCATTTGATAGGTTAAATAGCTCATTAGTTCTTAAATTTCTAGTTTTCAGAGTAGTAATTTTTTGCTATTTTTTAGCACGTGCTAGGAGGGGTATTTTGGAGTGATTCCACTTAGAATGGATTCATAAGACATCCTACTGAATAAAAAAACTTTTCCCATCCAATTTTAATTTACTTGATTATTCGGGAAATATCTCCTCTTGTAACAGTTATGTTTCACTTGTAGCAATCATGTTTTGTCTGTAGCAACGTCCTATAGCACATGTAAACTTGACCAGATTTTCTCAAAAAGCTTAGGTTTTGTCTCTTAGGCTTGAATAATGACCCCTAGGTTATAAATCCATGATTGAGGAATTATAAACACCAATTAGGACCTACCTTTTTTTACAAAGTAGATTAGGCCTATTTATTTGAATTCATGCTCTTAGGATTTCAATTACCCAGAGTCGAAGACCCATGCATCCATGAGCACCTCTCTGAGCAGTGCTTCACTTTTTTTATGCATGGGGGCACCTAGTTCAGTCTATTTTTCATAATTTCCCTTCAAGTCGTCAAACGTTATCATCATAAGCCATCAACCTCTCAACCACCACAATGTTGACTTGACAGGAATATTTCCTGTGTGATTGTAATACTTAGTCACCAGTCATCATAATGAGCATGGGACATGCCTGCCTCGTAGAGGAACTTTGTTATCAACTTTTATTCATAGCATGGTTATCTTTTATCCTCATTCAAGTTTTTTCCCTACTCTTCTCTACAACAAGTTATTTTCTCTCTCAAGAAGGTTATCATACTCTTAGTTAGAAAAGGAAAACATAATGTATTTCGGTTATATGTTTTCTCCTAACCTCATATATCAAGGGGAAACTATTAACATGGGAAAATCATACACACATTTTTACAATCCAAATGACACCCAAATTCATCTGACAAATCATACAGATGAAGAAGTTCTAGCTAGAGACATCATGAAAGACAAAAATCAAAACTTCTACAAAGGTTTCAATTATAAAATTTACCCATGCAATCCATCTAAAGGCTAAAATTAGTGGCCATGTGACTCTTCCTTCAATAATCGTGTGGTTGAAAAAAAGTCTGACTCAGCAGTTCGAGACCACTTCCAAGACTTGAAAGAGGGGATTCCTCGACATGTACTAGCCAAGGACAGTCAATTTTGAGTCGACCTGGAGATATGCAGCCCCCAAGGGATCCTTTGGTCCTACTCATAATCCATTTTCTCTTTAATTGACCCAGAGAGGGATGAGGAATTCAATATTCTATATAAACAAGCCATTGGAGAACCAAGAACAAGAAGAAGTAGAGCATTTTTATGTTGGAAAAATTTCTCCTTAAGAATCCCTCATTCTAGTGGAAGAGGATTTCACCATTGAGAGAGTCTTTATACTTCTTTCA
Source organism: Pinus tabuliformis (assembly GCA_031772625.1). NCBI lineage: Eukaryota > Viridiplantae > Streptophyta > Pinopsida > Pinales > Pinaceae > Pinus > Pinus tabuliformis. The sequence continues at coordinate 1,014,908,157 of CM062819.1, read as the reverse complement.
GAGAGAGGAGAAGCTTGTAAATATTTTTAGGAAAGAAAAATCCTTTTTGAGGAATTTTGAGCAACATAGCTCAAAGAATTCACTCCAAGTGTTTGGCATTCATCTTTCTTATTCATCTTCTACATTCAATAGTCTATAAAGGGAGCCCATTTCCATTACTTTGTTGACTTTTTTGCTTCATTAAGCATTTATTATGTGTTTATGTCTTTGTTTTTTTAGTTTTTGTTTATGTATCCATGGTTTTCACTATTTGCAGTGCCTTGTTTACTCATGTTTGTCCACTAAGAAAAACCAAATATATATGTTTTTTTTGCAGGGAACAACCAACTGCGAAGAAGGTGTCTTTTGGTACCCTAAAACTACAAAAACATTACCACAACCATGTAGGATGATTTTTACCATGTTAAACCCCACTTTCACCATAGGAAATAATTTAGTGAACCATTTTCCTAAATTATTTCTCATTAAAATCCAAAAACCCCATGAGAACAAGTAAATAAATCATTATTTATTTAATATTCTCTAGAAATAATTTCTAAATAATTATTTGATGATTTTTTTTACTACTTTTGACTTAATAACCTTCAAATAATTAAATAAATCATTATTTATTTATTATTCCATATTATCTTCTATTTTGTTTATGAGATAATTGTTAAATCATTACTTAATAATTATTTCAAACTCATATTTGTCTTAATCCATACAAAGTGATAAATAAATCATTTTTATTTGTTAATTACTTTAACCACTTTCTAAATAGATATATTTGAACATTTTGAATATATTTTCCCTCTCAAAAAATATAATAAAATATTCATAACAGCTAGATTTTGATTTAGTCAATAATATTTTATTATTTTCTAATTTTCAATTTATCTCAATATTCTTTTATAAATAAAGAGTTTTCTCTCCATTCTTCACCATGAAAATTTTCATCGTCTCCATTATCATATCATAGCATTTTAGCTCCCACTTGAGTTCAAGCTTCTTTTACTTTATTTTCTGCCAATTGCATAGCACATATTGGGAGAGGGAAACACATTGCTAAAGCATAAGGTCAAGAAGGAGCCATCCGACAAAGGGAGATATACAGGTCCAATTCTATAATCACTCCTCCCTATGTGTTATATTTGCATGAGTAATAAAATTGACCTTTCTCATTCTCCATTGCATTATTGCACTTATATTTATGCTATTATATGTTTCCATTTGCATGCCATGTTTTTCTGCAGGGTTTTTCTAACATTTTGTTGCAGATCTGAAGCAAAAACACATCCATATTTTATTGTTAGGGTTATAAGTCACCTATAACTTAAGTGAAATTATTTTTACTCAATTATAAAAATACTTCACACTAACACAAATGAAATAAGTGTTGTTGGTTCCTCTTCCTAGACATTCCTTGAATCTCATCTTCATTATTATTGTGTAGTTGTATCCATTCAACTATCCACTCCTCATTTGGTTTCCCTTGTTTGCTTCATTGAACCTTCTTCTATTTTTGTTCTTATGGGGTTGTTCTAAGACTTGCTTTAATCCTACGATAAAATCCTAAGATGTGCTTGTATTCTCTCTGGATATTTTCCTCATTTCTATATAAGTTGATGGACAACATAACATGAATTAAAAATGCTGAAACCTTCTCCAGATTTCCTACAAACTAATAGGCTAATGCTTCATTTAGGTATGTCTCTTAAAAATAGTATTTCAAGTTTAAGGAAAAATGCTTTCATATGAAATATGCAATCTAGCTTTTGTAGACTTGTCATTGTTGATTTCTTTTGTTAATTGGATTTCAAAGGTAATCATTTTAAGGATTTTCCTTACTTTACCAAGTTGTATAAAATCCATTTTCTTATTTGTTTTCCATAAAAAAAATTAACCAATGGTGCGGCCAAGGAGGAAATAGGAAAAGAGATCAACAATGGAAACATGTTAAATAAAGACCATTTAATAGTTGTGGATCGCTATTAGCAGTTAATGATAATTCTAGTTTTTTTTTTGTATAACCAGATTAATTTGTTTGTAGATCATTGTGTGTTATTAGCTTGTTGTGTGGGTCATGCTACAGCGGTGTGACATTGAGCTAACTCCATTAACTTTCTTCTTATTAAGTTAAAAATAGGGGTTGCATCATTATAGATTTTATAAAGATTATGTTATTATGTATTGAGATTTTTTTTTAAATCAATGCCTATATCATCACATAATTTTCTAAAAGGTAATAGCTCAATGACAGGCACTTGGAGGTTTTTTTTTCGATTCCACTGTGCCCTAACATGAATTAATAAATGATATTGTAGTTTATTTTTAATTAAATACATTTTATATTGATTTATTTCAATGGTGAGATATTTTTCTCGATTCATTGTTTTATATTGTCTCTAAAGGGACAAAAGTGATGTTTTATCATCTTTAAATATTATTTTGTATTTGTCTCTATAAATACAATAGCTAAGATTAAAGACATATTGTCTCTATAAAGAATATATTTATCTAATCCCAACTATTGTCTCCGTAAACACAAAAATGAAATTGTTAATGTGTGTGTTATATCTTTGTCTTTATAGAAATATTTTTTTAAGAAACTCACTTAAAGACAATATTTAAGATAATACACAAGTTTTTTGTTTGTTTCATGTTAAGACAATTTATCCAAAGATTTCCCCAAACATTGTCTAACAACCCTTGTCTATAATAATATTAGCTACTTTTACAAAAAAAAATAACAAATATTTACTCAATTCATAAAGTCTGCACACATTTATTTATAAATATTTATGTACTTTGCCGAAACACAGTACTAATGTAGAATTATATTCTTAAAGTTCCCTGAAATCTCCTTATAATTGACGCCATAAAATTATTATTAGATATATTTGTATTATTAAGACTAAAAAATTATTATTAGATATATTTGAATCATTAAAGCTAAAAATATATCCAAAGTTTAATTGAAATATATTTAATAAACACAATCTTTTAAAATTTAAATTATATAATCTCCTTAAAATTGATGCCGTAAAATTTATTAAATATATTTGTATCATTAAGGCTAAAAATATATCCAAAATTTAGATAAAATATTTTTAATAATCAAAATCTTTTTAAATTTAAATTTTATATATCATTAAATGTAATTTTATATATTCAAAACTTTAATTATTTTAAATAAATTTGTATTTATATATATATATATATATATAGTGTTAAAGGGAGGAATGGTTTTCAACTCTAACAACAAATCATATATATATATATATATTTATTGAGTGTTAAAGGGAGGAATGGTTTTCAACTCTAACAACAAATCATGTATTTACATTAAATAGATTGTTTAATAATTTTGTACCTTTTCTTAATTTCCATTTTTTAATATTTTGTTGTGCTTTAAGAATATATTTCCCTAATTTATACAGGTAACTTTTAATATTCTATTCTAAGAATATTTTAATTTTTCTTACCAATTAATATAAAAAATGAAATATTTAAATTATATGAAAAATGTTGAAAAATTAATCATTTAAATTGAAATTAAATTAAAACAAAATCAAAATAATATTCTTTTATATCAATATTATATTTTTATTTTATTTATATATAATGGTTTTGTTCCTGGAGCTTTTCTGAGAACTACGAGATTAGGGTTCGGGTGATGGCTTTTTCTCAGGTGAACAGGGTATCTGAAGGCCCGGATGCCAGTGCTGCTATCAAAGATCAACACTGTGCAGCAAAGGAGGGGTACCGGGCAGATGGAATTGCGATACATGATTGCTTCAATCGGATTTGGCCCGGACTTACCAACGGAAAGTAGTTACAAGAACTGGATCATAGCAAACAGAAAATGGGTTTTACCCACCCCATCGCGGCTCAGGAGGTTACATACATGACGGATGAGGGTGCTCATCGACACTATACTCGGATTCTTGCATCAAATAGGCCGGATCTCATCCACTATCGAAAGGAGGCGACGGTGAAGGCGATCTACAGGATCACAATAGATCTGGTTTGTGCCGCCTCTAATCACATAGAACAACACGGGGTAGAAACTGATGGGGCCCTAGTAAATGGATGCGCAGAGTACCTCCTCATTCAGGTTTGGTCCGGATCCACCACCGGAAAGCAGCCTCAAGATTGGGAACTATACAAACAGAGATTGGGATTGCTGCTCCGCTTCTTACGCGCCAATCGCATCTGTAAAACCCACGATTTGCCCATAAGCCAACAACTTGGAGCTGCAAGACCAGCACTGGCCATCTTTGCGCCGCCGAGAGCAAGGGTTACATTTTATTTGCAGGAGATAAGGTTCAAACACAGCTCGGAGGCTCGGATCCGGCCGGATCTATTACAGGAGGTGAAAATTGGTGGTAAACCCCCAATTGACACAAATAGATCGGCTATATTGCTGAAATGCACGCGGATCGGAAGGGGGAAAGCTTGCTCGGTGCACGCCGTCTTCATGAGGACTGAGAAGTCGCTGCAGACAACAGAACTGGGTAAAGCGGAAGTGAGGGCAACAACCTGGACCCAGCCAGATCCAGAAAACGAGTATGCAGCAGAAGACCGATACTCAGGTGGAACAACATATAGATCTGTAGCAATTGGTAACAGATCGGGCCATAGGCTTTCAGATCTAGACCTCTGTAGAGCAGATCTACCTCTATGCAGGTCAGATCTGGAAGCACACTCACAAGAAAAGACGAGTAAAGATAAAAAAAAGCTCTCTCTTTATTAAATCTATGGGAGGGAACACAATATGCATCAAAATAGGGACATGGGAGGCAACAGAAATCCTCAAACAGAGGATACATGAAAAGACTGGAATCCCACCATACAAACAACTCCTCATCTACGCAGGGAAGGTAATTCAGGAGGGGTTCAAACTAATGGAATACGGTATAGCAAAAGACTCCACCATCTGTCTCAGCACAAGATTGCGTGGAGGCTGCCCCGACTCAAGCTCAAAAGGACCTGTTTCCTTCAAAGATGCAGTCAAAGGGAAGATGGAACCACAAAAGAAACCAGAACAGCAAGCTACAGCACCAGGGGCATACATTGTTGAGCAGACAACACAGAACCCTGCATTAGCAATCTCCATACCAGAGGTAGATGAAATACAAACTGATTATTTAACTAAAGCAGTGATATGCAGGTTCAATGGATTTTGGCCCAAACCGGAAGCCCTTCGTCAATGGATTTACTCCATATGGACAGAAAACTGTGATATCCATCTCTGTTCAAAAGGATTCTTTATTGTCAAATTTGACACCATAAAAGACAAAGAATATGCTTTGAACGAAGGGTCATGGTTTTGGGGAAACACTAGCCTTTTTGTGAAATCTTGGTTCCCGGATTTCGATCCAAACAGCATGGTGGTCACCAAAATGCCTGTTTGGGTAAAATTGTTTAATCTTCCTATACACTTTTGGCACTACAAAGTGCTGGAAGGAATAGGCAATACCCTGGGATCTTTTTTAAAAGCAGATCAAGAGTGCCTATCCAAGGATATCTACACATTTTCCAGGATATGTGTGGAGGTAGACCTCAGTCAAGGCCTACCAGAGCACATTATCCTAATTCATAATGGAAAACAATGGGAACAACCACTGGATTATGAAAACACCGCCTTTCGCTGCCGCATATGTCGACAAACAGGTCATCTACAGAGTACATGCCCACAATACAAAAAAGATAGGAAAAGGAGACAACCACCAAAACCGAAAGGATCGCAATTTTCAGCCACATGGACAGAGGATGCAGAAGAGGATAAAGAAGAGGAAAGGAATGCGGGAACCAACAACAAAATACAAGAAGATGAAGACGGAAAGATAAACCCAGAAATCAGCAAAGCAAGCTATCCACACCACCTACAGAACAATGAATATCTGATCGAAGGAGCAATAGACACAAATGCAGGTAACCCACAACAGCAATATGAGAACACCAGGCAGGAAATTGGAGGCAGCAAACGAGCATACTCGCCAACAAGCACAAATTCTGAAAAGGATATCATGGCTGCCACAAATGAAACACAAATGATTATTGTAACAGCTCCGCCTAACAATGAAGGTTGGCGGAAAGTGGAAAAAAAGAAGGGTAGGAAAGTCTAGATTGTCTAGTTGATTGATTTATAGCTCCTGATTAGCAGGACAAGTTTTTTTACTATGAACATCACAGCAATGCCAACGACATCTACTATATGTAATTTTCTAATATTAATGAAAATTACTGATTTTTCCAGTGGAAAAAAAATAATGGTTTTGTTCCTTTCCAATTTTCTTATACAACTAGATAATTATTATTATTAATTATTAATATTATTTTATCCATCTATTATTCTATTTATTTTTTAAATTTGATATGTGAGTATTATTCACATATGTCATTATTATCTAGTTTTCCGAAAATTTCCTATTGTATGGACATACTTACATAATTTTATTAATATTATTTCAATTTTTTAATATTGTAAATTATTATTTATCTACTTTAACATTAAATTTCTAAATCTAATCAATATTTATTTCAATTTCTTTATTATTAACTTAAAATATTAGTTTAAATCTATTTAAATTTAAAAAAACTTATGCTCAATAAATAAAAAAATAAAATATAAATTAAGCTCATTTACAAAGCTTATTATACATACATCTACCTTACAACTAAGTATTTCTTTTATATCTTGTTATTATATATGATAATGTTACAAATTCTAGGAATGCTTTTGTAAACGATTTATCAAAAATTTCCATCACAACTTTCAATAGCATTCGAGATTAAAAAGAAATTACAAATTTTACATTCCCTCTAATTCCATAGGAATGGGGAGATATGAAATATTTCACTTGGATGTCTCATCCAAAGTAAAAGTCTAACCTCACTAACTTTATAAGTCAATCCCATAAGTGAACATAAAAGCATTATATATAAAGGGAATATGAGTTCATTTATAAATAATCTAAGAAAGAAGATATATGATGATGTGAGTGGAGATGAGGGATAATAATTTGGGTGATTCTTGGAGTCTAAATGTGGAAAAAAAAATGTGATTAGTGGGGCGAACAAGACATCTTAGAATTTTCACTATAACCTTTGCTCTAGGATGTTTCAAAACACATAACTTGGAGGATACAAATATAAGTTCATCATGTAATTTTGATTAAAATTCCAAACCTTGGTTCAATACAATATCAGAGATGTAGTTGAAGGAAGTTAGGTTTCCCAAGTGCTCATCAAATAGGTCAACCTGATATTTTTTCTATAACTCCTTTTATGGGATGTTTTGGAATGTGAAACATGGAGGATACAAATAAAATATATTTATATACTTGTGGTTCAAATTTAAACTTTTGTTCCTATAATTTCATACACATGGTGTCAAGAATTCAGACTTCTTGACTACTCATAAAATCTACTTCAAACTTTCCAACTTGGTATTTTCACCATAACTTCTTTCTTTCATGTTTCAGAATCTAAAATTTGGAAGAGATAGAAAGGATATCTCAAGGTACAAATAGTATAGATTTCATACCATATTTTTCTATAATTTTGGATATATAATCTGAGTAAGTTAATGTCCTTGAATGCTCCTAAAGCAAGATTCAAATAAGTTATCTTCGTTTTTTTTTTTTATATAACTTTATTTTTAAGATGTTTCAATTTGTGAAATATGGAGGGGAAAAATTAGAGATATCTAGGTGCCATTCATAGAATTTTAGAACAATGTTTGTAAAAATTCATATGTACATGTTGTGAAAATTCATTCTTAGGAAGAATATAAAAGAAAAAGTTTTGGGAGAATCAAACATGAAGAAGAAAGAAGCAATAGGTAGACCTAGGGAAGGCAAAAATAGCGAGCAGACTTGGTGAAAATAGTAGTAAATAGTTATTTTGAAGAGCATATTTAGTGAAGTAGGTTGTTGCATAAAAAATAATTGAGGGAATTGGTGTGCCTTTTAGGTTGGTGCCTACAAATAAGCGGAGAGGATTAGTGTCTCCCATAGGCTAGTGCCTACAAAAAAACTAATAGGAGTAGTGTCTCCTATAAGTTGGTACCTATAAATTAGCAAAGGGGATTGGTGTCTTTTCTAGGTTGATGCCTACAAAGCAATAGAGGTGATTGGTGTCTCTTACAGGTTAGTGTCTACAAATTAGTAAAGGGGATTGGTGTCTCCTATAGGTTGATGTCTACAAAGAAAAAGAGGATATTGGTATCTCCATTAGGTTGATCCATACACATTAATGTAATATTAGGTTGGTTCCTACAAAATATTTTAGATGGAGAATTTTTGTTGCTTTCTCCCATAAGGGTTTCCATGTCTATCTTGAGTTACTTGTTAATTTTATGATATTGGTGTTTTATGATGTTAATATGTTTAGATAAGTAAAATTTATCATTATATTCGTTCATGCCCTCTCTTAGTATCATTCTAAATTCCAACAATCTAGGCGAGGAACAACCATTTCTTGTTTTTGTTGGGTGGGGAGAAAATGTGTTAAGCCAATAAGTTATTTCCAAACAACTAGTTGTGTGAGAAATTGATGAATCTCATCCATCTTTAGGAACTCAAAAGTAAGATGGTCATCTTAACAAATTTTTCAAGTAAACATTATTTTACATAATTGTCCATTTTTTCGCACGACCATGTTGGGTTGGTTTGGTTGTGTCCCTTAAATTGGTTTAGAAGTATTATTTTTCCTTTTTTCTTCCTTTTTCTACTAGGTTGCTAAGAATTATTTGGTTATATGGATTTCGCCATGCGAATCTTGATGGCTTTCTCAGGAGATGTTTCTTTTTGGAAATTAGGTGGAGTTGTACAGGCTTGAAATGTAATAATTAGTTTCCCTAGTAAAGTAGCCAATTAACTCACAACATCAGTAAAGATGGATCCAATCACACTATCAAAATGTGGTCCTACTTAGGTTATTGTGAATTGGTACATGGTTGAGAAGCATTAGAGATTTTTTCATAGAATGTAATTGGCTATGAATAACTCAAGACAAGATGATAGGCCCTTAATATGGTCTTCACCTCTATAGAAACCTTGGACATAACTATATATTTTTCAATATAGGTTAGCAAGGACTAGGCGAACAATTATTTAAGAAGCTAGTCAGGAATCTTGCTCCTAGTTAATAATTTACATCATATTTACTCATGAATATGGTTATAGATGTGGGTAGAGGTATCCTTCTTGAAATTAGATAAGGGATCAACATTGATACCTTTCCAAGAAGTTAACTAGAAGTGTTTCAAGAATGTTTTCACTAAGGATGCATAATCATGATAGGTTATCTTATCGAGCTTATTATACCATTTGGAGACATCCCTAGTTAGGGTTTGTTCAAAGAGTCTCAACTAGATATTATCATCCACCAATGAATTGGAAGAAAGACATAGGCGGTAGTTGGTGTTATGGGTCATTGGGTTCTCTCCTATATTTCCATTGATTTTTGCAATATCAAACAAAATTTTAATAGGCGATGGAGGCCAACAAGGGTTGTGGATTGTGGGGCATTAGTCAACTTATCCATATATGAAAAAGCAAGTGATACTAGAAAAATAAATTGGTGTTGCTTGAATGGGTCTAGAGGTAAATATGAACCCCCAAGCTAACCTTTTAGTCCCCCATAACATTATTTCTAGAAGGAGGATAATGGTCAAAGGGATTATTTGACCATGGTATTGGACCCATATACTATTTGTCATATCGAAAGGATTATTTCCCCAAGGGGGTTTCAACTAGGGACAATGAAACTCCAAAAATCATGGTTTCTAATGGGATTATACCTACCACTAAAAGAATGAACTCCTACTATGAAAGCACCACTGTAAGTGCCCTAAGGGTTAGCTCAGTTGGTCAAAATTAGTTCCTTGATATCAGGAGGTCACAGGGTCCATTCTCCCCGAAGCCCTTGGGGTTAGGCCTTTCTAGTAAGCCGGGGGGCATCAGCCCAGATTTTTTCGTGGACGTAGCATCACCCGTTGACTAGGGTGTCTGTGAACCACAACCAAAAAAAGAAAAAAAAGAAAAAAGAAAGCACCACCGTAAGTAGGAAGACTCATAGGCATAGTGGTACAGACAATGATATTGGCCGCGAATAACTTAGCCCATCCATAGGCATTAAAACCACCAAAGAATGGAATTCCTCCTAGCACATAACTACCCCATGGATTTTATATCCCTTAGAAAACATTATTGATCTCATATTAACTAAAAACAAATATATACCCCACTATAACATTCCCTAGAAAAGGTTGTCCCATGCTAGAGATCATGACTATAGGTATAGAATAACTAGGTGTTGTTAGTGCTCTGTAATTTTCCTAGACTGAAAAGAGAAACTCATAGATAACCACAAACCACTTGGAAGTTGGAATATAACCCTTCCAACATCAGAGAGTGCTCTATCTATCTGAAAATTTCAATCACCTGGATATTAGGCTAGGTATGGCGATTAGTGGGTATGCTTTTTAAAGGTTTGCTAATAGGAAAGAAAATATATCCATTGGGAAATATGGTCATAAAAGTTAATGATTTCCTGTGGGATGATGAAGAGAAAGAGGGATATTCTATAGAGGAAAGGTAGGTATTGTTTTAGGAGTTTTTCTAGAAAAAGTAGTTGTATAATGGTGAGCAGAAGATAAATGGAAAATTACATATAGAGAATTAGATAATAGATTGAATTCTAAATTCCATTTTAGTAGAAAACATAAATGTTTAGCAAACTTAAGCATAGCACTATTTGAAGTGAATTCCAAGTCAATATATTTTTTCAACTAAACAAGAAGACACATTTAAAATCATTATTGATATATAATATAACTTACAACACCGAGAAGCATATCTCCAAAGAAGCTAACACATGAATACCTATAAAATTCGGCAGGCCTTTGTCCTTTCATTCTCTGGAAACTAAAAAAAAAATTGCACACTATGTTCTTCCTTCTCAAACCTGACCAGCCCTTTGCTCAATTATAATTACTTCATAAATAGATGAAAAAAATTAGTTCCCACCTCTAGGAACCAAATTCCATAATAGTATTTTAGTTTCTACCTAATGGAATGAAAATAGAATTATTTTTCATAAAAATAGTAATTGTTTGACAAAAGATATTTTCAAGTATATTTACATTAAATACCAACTCTAATTCGAGCTTATAATTCTTTATATGCCTCATAGCATTTACCATGAGCATAAAAAAAATTACATAAGGTTTTTGCATTTACAATTGACCTTCACGCAGCCCTAACCTGTGGTCTAGGTACTTTCGCGCTGCTATGACAACATATTGTACAGGTTCCCAAGTTATTTTAAGTGTTTTACTTATATTACTAAACAATCACAGTTAGCACCGTATAAACTAAGATTCTCACTTGCATTCAATCAACCAACATAATTACATGCATTCGCGCATCACATAAGCGTTGTAAATGAAATCCATATACAATATGACAAGATGCATTAACAGGAAATAAATAGATAGGAATTGTGGAATACTTCTCTTTATTGATAGCTTTGGATTATTACAGACTCTATCTGCCCTACACACACAGTTGCAAGGGTTCGCGCACTCAGTTGTGGACTTCTACCCTAGGCCTCTCCACACTCAGCTGCAGATCCTCTACCTATGCTAAGACTCGAAACTTAGACTTCTCTACCAAGACTCCAAACCTTTTCTTCAACTCCCAAAAACTTATGACTACTTAGAGCTTACTTACTTGGCTCTTTTTATACAATCCCATGGTCTGCATACCATGGGTAGATATTTACAACCAACTTTACATTTTACAAAATAAGGGCGGACAACCCTTTATGAATCATGGCACCTTCACACTCTACGACCACAAAATGTGGAGACTTTACAACTTTGTTACAAAACTTAACCCAAAACATGGGCTTTTAGCCCCAAAACTATCCTTGGGAAATCCAATTCTGAATAGGCCCCCAACACAAACATCGTAGCTCGTCCTTGAGTCACTCTATGGGCATGGAGATCTTAGTGTGAAGACCTCCCAGCTCAACCTATATGACCATAACCTCGACAATGCATTGTGCGGCTGCTTGCTTTGCTTCTTCAACCATCTGCTTGGTCACTACTCTTGAACTGGCGACTTGAAGCGTTTGTTGAGTTTCTTGCAGAGTCACAAGCTTTCCTTCAATAGAGGTCATAACCGCATAAGCCTCATCTAATTAGGGCTTCATTTGTGCCTTCAACATTGCCTCCTTGTGTTGTGCTGCATCTACCTGTTCTTTCAACTGCTTGACCTCGTGTAGCTTTGCCAGTCTCTATGTGAGTGCGACAGTTCACTCTGTGCCTTTTACCTCGTCATAGCATTGCTGCAGTTCTCGTGCTTATGTCTCCAGCCGTTGTACATTAGGTTCCTCCTACAAGCTCATCAGGACCTCGAATGACTGCTCAGAAAGTTGTGTGCAGTCTGCTACTGCACTGTCGACTGCTGCTGTTACTTCTGTGACAGTGGTTGCACGTTCCTCCTTTAATTTTGGCGGTGTTGAAGGTTAGACCTTCAAATGTAGTTTGGTGATCTGTAGGTTCAAATCTAGTTGAATGCTATCCATCTCTGTACGAGCGTCGTGCACCCCTATAGCCAGCTTATGGATGAGCACCTCGATAGGTTCTTCCTTTGGAATGTCCAACTTTAGGACCATTCGGCATGCCTCCTCCATGACCTAAATTATACGCTTGTTCTGGTCTGTTACTTTGGTCATGGCAGCTATGGAAGAGTCTCTCTATAGGGCCATTTTTTCATTACTAATCCTCTGCTCATTGATCACCTGTAGGGCGCAGTGCTTACGGGTGCTCAACATCGTGATCACTCCATCTTTCAATAGGTGGAGCACCTCTCCATGGAGTGCTGCCAAATTCAACCCCACTCCCTTGAGGGAACTGATAGTGGGCCTGTTAGCTTCATTATGCATGGTTAGTGCTCCATCAAGCAGCACTATCACGCTGGAGACCTTCGCGCACATCATCTTGATAGCTTCTGAAGTGCTGATATCAAGGCTAGTGGAAATTGTACCATCCTGTGATGCGTGAGTCTACAGCTCCTACAGACCTATCGGGATGGCCCTCAATATTAGTTGCTCCTACTGCTCAAACTGATATAGGGCCTTATTATCAGGAAAACTAGTGTCCATTCAGAGCTTCTAGTCCCACTAAGATGAGTAGCTATCCTAGAAACAAACAAACTAAAGTTACTTGTGTTTTCCTTTATGAGAGATAGATGAGAGAGAAGCAGAGAGTACCAACCTCAGTCTTTCACTAGTCTCCTTGCTTATTTCCTCTCTCCTTTGATAGAGCTTTCACCACTCCTTTATCACTTGTCCCACTTCAAAGAACACCTGTAGAGTCAAGGCAGAAAAATACCATCAAAGCATATAGATCTATAACCATAAAAAATGTAGGATCAGATGTACATTAACCATATAAATGCATATACAAATACAAGACTCAAAGATATACAAGCATATGGAGGAAAACTCAAATAGCTTTATTAATAGAAGTAGTAGAAGAGAGGATTACAACCAAGCTGTCTGATCCAGCATCATCCTCCCAGCATGAAATCCCTCTTCACCTCACACAAAGCAAGATCACCCAACAATGTCTTCAAAGAGAAACCCACAACACTTCCTTACAAATTACAAAATTCTAGACTTTGGATCTTTGGGATGAGGGATCCATATATAAACGTTTATAGGAGAGTGAGTCAGCTTCTTCCATTTCACTGATAGTTCTTGGTTCCACTTGGAGATTTCATGATCTCTTACTCATCCCTGGGTGAATTTAGAGAGGCAAGTGTCATATGAGCAGTTTCTAGAAGATTCTTTGGGTTTCCACCTAGAAAATTTCTTCTGCCATTTGTCTCCTCTCACTCATCACACCCTACAGAAGGACTTTTCGGTATGCATCGCACCCTATGCATGGAGCAGTCTGTATGGTCCCGTTTTGACTAGTTCTGAGAAGTTTTTCATGGAGAAATTCTGGGAGATGATGTAATCAGCTGACCTTGTTCCTTTAGGGTATGAAACAACAATTTTAGGTGTTTATAAGCCCTTGGTTTATGGACATATGTGATTGGGGTTGCAGTGCCCAAATATGTTTATAACAGGCCTCCACGGTGACATCTCGCACCATGTCTCCAATGTCGTGCAAGTTGCCCTCCGTGAGGGTGATTGGGTCCAGCGACATCTTAGTGGCCTTGCACTTCTTCATTGACCCTCCTTCCTCTCATTCCCTTAGACACTTGATGCAGGCGGACGTCACCTACAGGTCTGCATCGTGTTGCTTTGTCTTCTCGTCCATCTCTTCCTTTGTCTCGGGTGAAGGTGATAATGTACCGCACTCCCGTCTTTTTACCTTGGGGTTGAATGGGTCCCAAAAAATCTATCGCCCATTTTTCAAAGGGTTGTAATGTCATCTATGGATTCAGAGGTAGCTCATCTCTCCATGATGGCGTGCCTATCCTTTGACACACATCGCACGCCTTGCAGTAGGCTTTTGAATCCTGATGGAGGATTGGCCACCACAACCCTGCGCATAAAATCTTCTGTGCAGTCGCTCTCCCTGCATAATTACCTCCTGCGACACCCCCATGGGTGTCCATGAGGATATTGCCATATTCAAACTATAGTACATATCATCACAATATTTCATCAGACCTCATTTTGTACAAATGCCCAACAATGATAGAAAAGTTTGCCACTCGCACCACTAACTCCTTCTTCTACTGGATGGTGTAACCTTCTGGGGCAGTTCCTGTCGTTAGGAAGTGTATGATGTCTTTGAAATGACCATCCATGACATGCACAAAAATTAGTTGTGTTTCAGGTAATCCCTCCTCCAAATTAGTGGGCTCTTACCCTGTTTTGATGTGCAATATATGGTTTGGTCCCTCGTTTAGTCATCCAGGCTTCACAATAACTTCAAAATCATACTCCTAGAACAATAACAACCACCTGTGGGTTCTCCCCCTCAACATAGGATTATTGACTAGGTATTTTAATGTGGAATGATCTGTATACATCTTAAAATGTCCATCCAGCAAATAGTGTCTAAACTTCTAGAGTGCGTATACCATGGCTAACCTGTCATGCTCGGTGATGGAATAGTTCTCCTCAACCTTGGATAATCTTCTACTTGCGAATGCTATAGGATGGTCCAATTCTCCTCTACCAGCCTATGTCATCACTACTCCCATCGCTATACATGATGCGTTGTCAAGTACATGAAACTC
This sequence comes from Pinus tabuliformis, assembly GCA_031772625.1. Taxonomy (NCBI): domain Eukaryota; kingdom Viridiplantae; phylum Streptophyta; class Pinopsida; order Pinales; family Pinaceae; genus Pinus; species Pinus tabuliformis. The sequence goes on along the minus strand of CM062819.1, from coordinate 1,014,892,897 downwards.
ATTCTTCCAATCCGGGAAGACTAGAATCAGCGCAATGACCATCTTTTCTTTCAATACATCCAAGATTTTCCTACAGTCCTTGCTCCAACAGAACGTCACATCCTTTTTCAACAACTTTTCCATAGGCGCGGTGATCTGGGCATAGCCCTTGATAAATGTCCTATAATACCCAGTATGTCCTAAGGTTGCGCACAACTGCTTCACACTCCTTGGTGCTTCCAAGTTAAGTATCACCACGATCTTCATGGGATCTACCATTAGTCCCTATCTAAAAACCACATGACTCAATAGAGTCCCAAAAGGAACACAAAATAGGCACTTCTTCAGATTGAGCACGATCTAGTACCTTCAACAGGTATCTAGCATCAGGCACAAACTTTCCACATGGCGCTTCACCAGCCCAAACACAGTCCAGTCATCAAAGTACACTTCCACGAATTTATGAATAAATTCCTTGAACGTAGAAATGACTATGCACGAAAAAATCACAGGGCATTCTTCAATCTGAAAGGCATTATAGTGTACTGAAAACATCCCCACTCCATTGTGAAGGTCGTCTTGCTTCTATCCTCCAGCATGATTTTGATCTGATTGTACCTCGAGAACCCATCAGTGAAGGAGTATGCTTCCTAACCACCTACATTATCTAATACCTCATCAGTAAAAGAAGTTGGGAAGGATCATGTACGCAAGCGTCATTCAACTTCTAGAGATCTATGCATATCCTTATCTCATATTTCTACTTCTTTTCTTGTACCACCATTGGGATTACCTAATCAGATTCTTCTACGGGCTCAATGATGCCTGTTGCATCTTTTCTAGCTCTAAGTGGACCTTCTCCTTATACTTTGGATTGAGACGGTAAGGTATTTTCTTAACCAGTTCCACGTCAGTTTTTAATGTGATCTTCATAATGCCCAGGTCTCCTATTATCCCTTTTAGATCCGTAAAATTGGTAGGGAACAAATCTTGGTATTCGTGGAGCAATTCAATGACCTTATCCACCATCGCATCATCCTAGTAATCTCCAATCTTCGCAAATTTTGGTTGCGCCTCCATACCAATATTTACCTATTTTGTTTTCAGTGGCATAGTTATATCAGGATTCTTGATCTGCGATCCTTCGACCTCACTGTGACTCTCTATTTTAGGGATGTTAATCTTTTGTGGATCCTCATATTCTTCTTTAGTGGTTACATTATAGCATTCCAGTGTGTGGCTCAGCTGAGTGGTCCAATCGAGTTGAATCAGGTCCAAAGGATCCTGCAGTATCCTAAAGATTGTTGCCTTCACCTCTTATAGCGCTTCGTCAATATAGTCAAACCCATCTTCAAAGCTGAACGTCATTATGAATCCTTCACACAAAATATCCCATTCACCTATGCCATGACGAAGCTCTGTTTCCAAGTACCAGTTCATCAGGATGACATTCAGGGTATGACAGAACAAGTGCACCCATTCCAGTTACAGCTTCGCTCCATAACCCTGAGCCCATTTGGCCAAGTATGCTTGCAGATCATCCTTCCCGTCATATTTTCTTTCATTCATACCTTTGGCTTCCTAAATCTTGTTCTCATTATCCTCCTACATTCACGCCAACCATCAAAGCTACCCTTGTGCATAGCCCACCATCTTGTGGGCATAGCGCAGAGTGCCCAGTCCAAAGCCTGAAAGCACTGCTTTTCTAGTACCTCCCTCTCAAATGCATCCAGAAAAACATTTACATGATTCAAGACATCATAAGTTGGCATACTTCTCACCTCTGACGACACACAGCACAGCGACTGGGTCATCATGTTACAACTTAGCGTGGTTACTTCATGTAGCCGATTCTTCAAGCACACTAATTCTTCATCAGAGACTAAGGTGTAGGAACTCTTGCAATCCCATGTAATTCATCCATTCACTGATGGATTCACCCAATATTGGTCTCCCGCCGTTATCTTATATATATAGTCCAAATCGTCATCGCTCTCATAATTGCATATTGGTTCAGTATAGCGCGATCCTTCAGTAGGATCTAGGGGTACTATTACGCGAAGTGATTTCTTCTCAAATATCACCTTTCGCTTCTTTAGGTTGATTACCTCGTTCATGTCACTAGCCCAATCAATGCCAAGGAGCGCAGGGTATGGGTTGCTATCATCTACAATTTCTATTACTTCAAAGTCAGCCAACGCGCTCACGCCTTCAATATCTACAATCACCCCTTGTAGCCATCCCATGGGGATGATCTTTTGTTGATTTTCTGTCCTTAATTGAATCAGAGACCACTACAACATGTGTCTTCCCATCCGCTTGCAAGTCTACTTTGGTTAAATGTTCACATCTGACCCGAGATCCAAAATAACCTGATCCATTTTATATTCTCCTATATATGCGGTCAGTCTCATCTCTCGTCCTGTCCTTGCTTTATGCTTACCAATCTTTTGTACCACGAGCGGTTCACCTGGAGTGTTTTGACACATCTATTTATAAGCTCCTATAATCCCTTCACAGCCTTGCTATCGCATAGCAACTTCATGCAAGTTTCTAGAAAGGCCATAAGCAAAGAAGGGTCTATCTCCTGTTCAGGCTTATCCTTGCTCCCTGAAGTGGAGGCCTTAGCAAAGCTCTTCTTTGTTTCCATGAACATTTTTCATGCGTGCTCTAAGTCAAACTCATCCTCCTTCACCGAAGATCTGCGAACCCATGCGTTGTCTTCAGGCTATTACCCCTTATCATCACCCATTGCAATTTCACTTTGGAGCACTATATTCACATTCGGATCCTCTTCGCGAGGCTTAGACCTCATCATCTGTAGGTTTTGAGTCGACTGAGGTGGTAGCACCCCTTTGTCATCTATCCTTGCTATCCGTGTCAGACATTCCTTCATTTCATGATTAAACGGACTGCAATATTTTCACGACGGACGTGTTGGGTTAGTGCAATCGCGGGCATAAGGTCTTGGTCCTCCATAATTGTAGCAGATTATTGTCCTTAACCTCTACCAGGTCCTCCTCTGTGTCAACCTTGTCTGCACCCCTGAAGGCTTGTTCGTGCCATCCCTATGCTTTGGTTAGGGGGCCACATTTCTTCCTAAGCCCTATAGGCAGGAGTTTTGTCCATCATCAACTCATAACTTTTGTAGTTGCGCTCATCATGCTCTACTGACCTATAGAAGTTGCAAAACAATTGACTTGGTGTTTGTACAAACTTCTGTAGCAAATGACAGTTATCCGTCGTATGTTTTCCTGCTACATGACATATAGCACACCATAACACAGGCCCTATGCTTGGTCCTACTTGAGCTTCCGGCCTCAAAGGCATCGATTCTCCTCTTGCAATATAGTTCGCAAAGACCAAGAAGTGGTCTTTGTCATGCCCCTAACCTTTAGATTTCAAGAACCATACCTCTTTGTGTACTTCCAGTCAAACTATTATGTCTTGCTTCAAACTTTGCATTTTAAGGCAAAGGTTTTGCTGTTGCACATAGATCTACTGAACTCCCAAATTTGGATCTTGCATCGATGTTTCATGCAGTCTCATTGCAATCTCCAAGGCCTCTGCATGAGTTGTAATATTTTGTTGTGACAGCGCAACCCTTAGGTGTGGTAGGAGTGAAGCCACAAACCACTCACGATGTTTTTCATCTCTTAAGTTCATATTACATTTTTGGATTTTACACTTCATCTTCTGATCTAATTCCCAAGGGGTCTCACCTAGTTTCATCGTGATTTCCTTGAACCCCACAATCGACTGTGCCTCAGATTTAGGCCTACTAAACTCTTTATTCAACATGGTCTGGATGTTCGCTACTCCAATGTTTGGGTTATCATTAAAGTACTTGATGTACCAGGTTAGCACGCGATCCTGCAAAGCACTAACCAATGTTGCCTTCTTCTGTGATCATCTGTGACACCCTAAGCTTCCCATATAGCTTTTATAGCTAACCAAAACTGGTTCGGGTCCTCATTTCCCAAGCCTTTAAACAAGGAATTTTCACTGAATTTTCCATGCTCCACTGCGATGAAGGTGGTGGTGGTATGGCTGAAGTCATAGGTGATGGTGGTGAAGTTGAAGGTGGTGTGGGCAGAGGTGGCAGTCACAGGAATACTTGTTTTATTAACTGAATTGCACTTCATGGAGAAGCTTGCACTACTCCCTCTTCGTCACTCAGTGGAGGTGAAATCAATGGACTATATTCAGGACCCTTTCCTCCTTCGTTCCTGTAAGTATTTATACTTCGCGTAGCTCCGAACATCAAGGTAGATGCATAACCCATTTTTCACACAATAACATCTTAATCCAGGTAATCAAAGACTTCAAGTACTTACCTCGAGGACCTTTGAAAAAACACTGCTCCACCTTGTTGTAGCTAACTCAGGTATCAACTGCGAATTCAGTCACAAATCCTTCTACGATGTGATCGATCCAATGATCGAAAACACAGGTGATCTTATCCTCAGAGGCTTCCAGTCTCTGTACTAACTCCGGGGTCCATATAATAGGATTGTCAAGTCTCCACCTTCCTTCACTATCCGCTAGCTTTGTGATCCACTAGTATAACTCAAACGGAAAGGAAAATAAAAAGATCTCGTGAATTTCTGTATATATGTACCTGTCTAACCACTATTCCTTTGTTAGTCACAGATTTCTATTCTCCTACTCCGTGAATTCTTGGATCTTCCTATCCAACCAATCTTTGATGTCTTTCTTAGTTGCATTCTAGTGATATGACATCACACATATCTTATGCAGATTCTGGTCCCAGAAACAAAACCATTTGTTGGCTGCATGGGGCCTGACCCAAGTTCAATGTTAATTAGCCAAACAAATCCCTACACTACTGGCCCTTTTGGCATCAGCCCGTAGAGTGTGGACCGAAGTCTCACGCGAAGAAGTATGGGGGGATGATGTAACCAAGTTTCTGCACCTTGAGATGGTCGTCATGTTGGTTTATACCCTCTATTCCTACTTTCGTGTAGGTCGCTAAGCTCTCGGGCTCTGTCAGTCTAGCTCCTTATTCCATTCTTCGCTAGCTCCACGAAGGAGTATGATTGACCTTCGCGCATCCCTAACCTATGGTCTAGGTACTTTTGCGCTGCTATGACAATGTATTGTACAGGTTCCCAAGTTATCTTAATTGTTTTACTTATCTTACTAAACAATCACAGTTAGCGCCACGTAAACTGAGATTCTCACTTGCGTTCAATTAACCAACATAATTACATACATTCATGCATCACATAAGCATTGTAAATGAAATCCATACACAATATGACAAGATGCATTAACAATAAAAAAATACACCGGAATTGTGGAATACTTCTCTTTATTGATATCTTTAGATTATTATAGACTCTATCCTTCAGGGAAAATTTTAAGAACCCCCCCTAAATTTATAAATATAATAAATGGGCGAATCTCCATGGTATATAGGAAAAATGGAAGGCAATTTTATCAATAATATAATATGTATATATAATTTTTTGGCGAATCTCTCACCAGGCATGGCAAATATTTTACTCAATTATAAAATCTTGTAAGATCTTGGCGAGTCTTTCACTAAATAAAAAAACTTTGTAAAGTCCTAGTGAATCTTAGCATAGGCTACATGCTGGTTTAATTCCCCCATTTAAAGGCTACATTCCAGGTGAATACCATGGGTCAATACCATGTGCCATTTTTATTTTTATTAATTCTAATATTAGGGTTAATAATGGTTTTTTGCATGGTATTAATAACAATTTAGTCCATGGTATTTGTCCCATAGTATTTTGGCCATAGGTTTCACCTAAATATAACCCATTTTTTGAGTGTTCGTAAATATAAGGTGACTTATGGAGTAAATATAAAAAAATGTTTTATTTGTTTACCATACCTCTAGTTTATTTATATTTTTATTAATTTACCATACCTCTTTTACAAATAGTCTAGTTTATTTATATTTTTATTTATTTACCATACCTTTTGAGTAAGTATAAAAAGACGTTTTATTTATTTACCATACCTCTTTTATAAATATGGTATTTGGCCCATAGGATTCACTTAAATAAAACCTATTCTTGAAAATGGGCGAATGGATTCACTTAAATAAAACCTATTCTTGAAAATGGGCGAATGGAAGGTTGTAAGTCCTAATTTCAAGGGCTAAATTTACCTTTTTTACCCTCTCCCTTAAAATAAGGTGGGCTATTTGAGGTGATTTGTAAAAATGTACTTTGATACAAAATATTCGCTCACTAAAAATTTAAAACCCCTTAATTTCGCCAAAGGGCGAACATTCGCCCCTAAAATTATCCTTGCTATCCTTCCTACACACATAGCTGCAGGGGTTCATGCACTCAGCTGTGGAATTCTACCCTAGGCCTCTACACACTCAGTTACAAAGCCTCTACCTATGCTAAGTCCCAAAACTTAGACTTCTCTACCAAGACTCCAAGCCTTGCCTTCTATTCTCAAAAACTTATGACTACTTAGAGCTTACTTACTTAGCTCTTTTTATACAATCCCATGGTCTGTGAACCATGGGTAGATCTTTACAACCAACTTTACATTTTACAAAATAAGGCCAGAAAACCCTTTATGACTCATGACACCTTCGCGGTCTGTGACCACAAAATGGAGAGACTTTACAAATGTATTACAAAACTTGACCCAAAACATGGGATTTTAGCCCCAAAATTGTCCTTAGTGGATCATGTTCCCAACACAATGACAACAAAATTCTATCCTCTACAATGTCTGAGGCTGAGGAGGAGATCGAAAGAGGTAACCTCAAACCACTTTCAGTTCAGTAGCTAGCCCAACTAAACCAGAGAGGGATCTCTCTAAGGATTTCTCAATGAATAATTCGAAAAGGTATGGATTTTAGGCTAGATGTATAGGTTATGTCTAAATGTTTGGAAATTTAGGGTTTTTAGGTTGCTGGACCAGGGAATGAGAGTATGTAATTAGGTCAAGGTATCACATTTGCAGTTGCATGCATGAAAATGAGCTAGATAACAATGTGTTCTAGTGAACTTAAGATTTAGTCAATGTAGTATAGGTATGAAAGTCTAAGAAATCATAATGAGCATGTATTAGCATGAATTCATTAACCTAGAATAACAAATACATAAACATGATTTTCCACATAAACAAAGCTTTGAATCTAAGAATTATGCCTATATGACTCTAAGGAAAACCATAAGAAGAAAGAAAAGCATGTTAAAAGATATGAATTCATCAATAAGAAATTGATATGAAAGGAAAACAACACCACAGGCTCACTCAACAGGTATTCCTAAAAAATAGCTGCAACTACTCCTTGATTAGCTATATGGAAACATAAGGCACAAGTCTCTCCAGAAAATTCCAACACTTCTCACTGAATGTGAAATCATACTTATAGACTCAAACCAACCATTTCCCCACTTTCAGGGGTCAAACCCCTAGGTGGTGGAACAGTTCCCAAGAATCTCTCAACCAATAAGAGAGAGTGAGAAGGTCAAACATAAACTCTTCTCTTAGACTTTGATTTTAGTTTTGCTTCATTTATGAGGCTTACTTAAGAACAAAAACAACCTATCATGCTAATTAATTCAATAATTGCATCATCAAGTCTTTAAAACATCAAAATTACATCATAAAACCAAGATCTGGTGAAAATTAAGTGAAAAATATAGCTACAAGTTAAGTGTAGCACATTTAGCTATAAGCGTAGTGCATTTGGCTATAAGCGTAGTGCGTTCAGCTATAAGCATAGAACCATCTTGCAAGTAAATTTTAGAAGCCTTCCAGAAGTAAAATTTTAAACATGAGAGAACATTCAACTATACGTTTCTTTCTAGTTTCTAGAACAACTTGAATGTTTGGAAATGACCCATGGGAAGGCCTTCAAAAATTGATTCCCCTAAGGTGACTCTATAAGTGCAGTGCTCGCTTCAAAATAGTGGTAAGAAGCGACCTTTTCACTTGTTTCTTGGCTTTTTCTCCTAACCAGTTTGTTGACATGATTCAAAAAGTAGATATCTGAGATCCTTAGGGCAATATGTATCCATGGATATAATTTTTTTGGCATTTGGAGCTCTAGGATGAAAGCTTAGTGCCAAGGCGTTGCACTTATAGCTTTCGTCGTGTTTTTAAAACAATAAAAAATCACAAAAGTTTTGAAAATGACAAAAATTTCTCCAAATCTTCTCAAAATTGTTGAGTGAAGGTATAATATGATATGTTATTCCATGAGGGAGGCTTCAGCAAGTAAATCAATCTTCTCCTTGTCCTTTTGACTAGTTATGTTTCCCTAGAGTTTGCTCTTCAAATGCTTGATTCTAACTTGAGATACTTTGTTTCTTGTGTAGTAACACATAGGCATATGCCTTTGCAAATTATTTTCCCTATTTCCTTCTTAAGGAGCTTCTCCAAGTGTCCATTTACCTTATCAAGCCAATATATCCTATCTTCATTGATTTCTCTAGTGATTAGGTCATCTACCATAATCTATTCTTTTGGTGGAAAAACCTCTCTTTGTAGCTCAAGGGCTCTTTTAGATGCTCTAGTTCTTGGTCTCCCTGATGTACTTGTTTTTCTTTACCTTTTGACACTTTCATTTCAGCCATTGATTTTCCCTTTACATCTTCCTTCTTTGAAATAGCTTATTTTTTATCTTGAATCATTTGGTTCACTTTCAATTTCATTCTCTTGTTATAGGAATTCTATTAGAGCATTTGACTCTACCAATTTTCCTTCCAATCTCTTGATCTCAGCCTCCTTATCCCTTATGATCTGATCTTCAATTTTGCCCTCATATCCTTTCTCCATAGCTGACACATTTGTTCCCAGATGAGAGGACTCCTCATGATGTGAGAAGACTATTGTTGGCTTATATGGGCCTGACCTAGGTTCAGAAGAGTTATTTAGCCAAACAAATCCCGTAGTTACCGGCCCTTTCGGCAATAGCCCATGAAGCATGGACTGAGGTCTCACCCAAGGTAGCAGGGGATGGTGCTGGAACCAAGTTTTTGCACCCTTGGGATGTCTTAATGTGGTCTAGAGGGTTCGTGTGCCATTCTGTAGCGTCGCACCACTCCGCTCCGCATAGATCCAGAACAAGGAGATTCCTTAATACTTATTATTAGTGAGTTGTTATAGATCAGATCTACAGTTTACGGTCTTTAAGAAAACATTTACTAGAGATAACCAATTCACGCACCCAGAAAAGTTATAGATTTGCATAAACTCATAATATAAGCATAAGTGCACAGATCAAATAGATATATCAACCATAAATTTACCAGATCCACAATATTTCAGATTCAACACATTATTTCAGAACCAACTTATATTTATTCAATTTTTTCGCTAATACAACCAGATCTACCCTACGCACTCAGCTACAGGGGTCCACACACACAGCTGCAGACTCTACTAGGCCTCTGCGCACATAGCTGCAGAGCCTCTATCTACCCACCAACACCCTCGACTCAGACTTACAGACACTTCAAGATTTCTTTCTTCGAAAACCCATTACATTCCAGATCCAAAAATAGATACCAAACACTAACTCCTAACTCTAGAGCCTTGCTCTATTTATACATTTCCATGGTCTGCAGACCATGGGTAGGCTGAATTATTTTACATTATCTATCCGCGGACAACTATTTGACTTGACTCATTACAATTTGTGCTCCGTGCATCTCGCGGAGCCTTTACGATACCTTTACCCAAAATTGTAGGATTTAAGCCCAAAACCATTATGCAGGGCCTCTGCTACTCAACAGTCCCACAACACAATCATCGTGACTCATCCCGAGTCACTCTGCTAGCAACTTTTGTGCTTCACTTGTACTTGCAACAAACTCTTCCACCATCTGTTGTACCTATTCAATGCATGCCACTGACACATCAGTCTCTATCTCAACTACTTCCCCGAGTGCATATTCTTCCTGCATGTGTGCTACCTTGCGGTTGATGGCAGTGGAAACCACGAATGGCTCATCAATCCATTACTGGAGTCATTCTTTAATTAGTGCCTCCTTTTGTCGAGCAGCATCAGCTTGTATTTTCAAGGCCTGGGCCTCCCTCATCTTGGCCAAGTGCTGCATAATAACAACTGTCTGCGCAGTCCCTCTGATATTATCATATTCTTGCTGGAGCTCCATTACCTTTGTTTCTAGTTGATGTAGGATTGGATCTTCTTGAAGTGAAGTGAGCATAATAAGCAATTGAGCCAAAAAGTCAGTGCATTCCTTCATGGAACGTGTGATCGTTTTCTGCCCAGAGTTAATGATGCTTGTGTGCTGCTCGGCGACCTCTGGTGGCTTCGAAGGCTATACCTACAATTTCAGCTCTGCGATCTACAAGCTGAGCTCCAACTGAATCCTCGTGGCCTCCTCATTTGCTTTATGGAACCCACTAGACAGCTTGTGGATTTGTATGCCAACAGGTAAATCGGTCGCAATCTCTAGCTCAGGGGCACGTGAACATGCTTCCCCTACAAGTTGCTCCACTTGTTAACTCTGTGCGACAGCTTCGTCTCGTTGGAGGCTCAACTATTCTATATTAATTCTCTATTTGCTGAGTACCTATTTTGTGTGCCCTTCCCTAGCATGGAGCTCCATCATGGCATTGTGTTGGAGCTGGTACAAGTTTTCACATGCGAGGTAGACAAATTTAGTCCCAGTCCCGTAACCCATCCTACCACAGCTCTGTCCTTTGCATTTTCTATTATCAATGCTCCGACTGAAATCGCAATAGTATGAGCCATTTGGGCCTTCAATAGTTGCTCAATGGCTGACATACCCATAACCCCATGAATAATAGTGGTTCTTGTCTATGTTGTCTGTGTCCAAAATTCCTGTAGCTATAAACGAAGCTCCCCCTACACAATCTGTTACTTCGACATGGCCTCATCAATTGCGTCTTGAGTGACTTTGCGAACTGTTTCCCCTATGTCACCTAGGTCACTGTCGGTCAAGGTGGTCAATTCTCTATCCCATTTAAATGCCTTGGCCTTCTTTCATTCTATTGGCAACCGTCGTTTTAAGGGCACACCTGTGGTGGTTGATGGTGTTCCTTCCATCCCTATCTCCATGGTTGTCTCTGTGGGCACCTTTTGACTGCTTTTGTTCTTTGTGGTGGCTCATGCTAGTGCTTTTTCTGTCAAAGTCTGCGCCACCTCCAGGGCCGCCCAAGCCTCCATAGCGTGTTGTTCATTCCGCTTTTGTTGTGTTGCATGCTTAGCTTCAGTCTTCTATTTCTTGATAGAAACCTCATTGCACCCCTTCACATCTGGTTTGTGCCATTCTAGTGGCCAGGTATCCAATACTGCATCGATAGCTTCATTGATGGCAAGGAAATGGAGTGTAGTCCACGTCTGGTTGGGGTCCTTGTGTGCATGGATGTAGACAAAGTGCATGTCTACTTTAAACTCGGTGATGTGCTTCACACTGTCATATATTTTATTAGACAGATGGGGTTGCTAGGTGATTCATTGTTGAACATTTTCATCCATCAGTATCCAGAAAATTTTGATGCCCTGGATTCTTGTAGCATCCCTTGTCGCCCAGAGTGACGCATATTTGGTGGCTTCTGGCCAATCCTGGTCCAAGGAGGGAAATTGACTGCCTTCGGGTAATTCAGTGGTAACCAGCACAATGGACAACAATAGCCATGCATAGGGGATGGTCTTTCCCTCCTCTTGGACCTCCCTACAGTTGGTCAGGAATTCTTCACAAAGGAACTATGCCCAACTGAACCATTCTCCAACAGTACATTCCTCAGCTAGCGCAATGACGATCACTGGAACCTTGGCGCCGCAGAATTTCCTTATCACTTTCCCTGCCAGCAACTGGGTTGCAACGTGGACTGCCTTGTTTGAGATACTATCAATAATGTACCCTCGCTAACCTTTCTCTAGCTTATATTTCTTTTTAAGGGTTTCTATCATCATCACATCGCCACTCTTATCGAAAATTTCCTTGGGATTTCTTCCTTCGCAAGGAAGCAGTGAGATCCTATGAATGAGTTCTACGGTGATGTGCATGGGTTTTCCAATCCATAAGTATCCATCATGCACCAAACAGAGAAACTGTCTGATGATCGATATTGTAATAGGGGGCTAGAGAAAGTGAGGAATGGACAGGAGACAGAGCAACCTAGTTTTCTCCACCTTTCGCAGCCATTCCTTTGGCTGAAGTGTCGTAACCGTCCCTTCTGCGCTCTGCTCCATCAGTTCACTGGTCACCAAATGGGGAAATTTTGTTGTATCTGCAAGGTCCCAGTGTTCAAATTTCATCGTCGAAATCCGCCCAGTCACCATGCTTTCAACTAGAACCCCTTTCGGAAGAGATGGAGTGATGAGTATATTGTCAACATCATCCAGATTGGTAGGGACCTTAGCCTTCCATTTTCTTGGAGGAACATACTTGGGATGTCACACTGGCTGGATAGTTTCCTCGTTTAGGTCTATTTCTTCGACATATGTTTGGATCCCTCTTCCTCCTCATCACTTTCAATTATAATAGTTTTTCCCTTTTCTTCCATTGTGATATTCCTAAAGCACAGATTTCACGGTGACCCCCTTACTAGTCCTAGTATCTAGGGGTCCTTTTTGGTCCATGAAATCCTTGGTGATCTAGGGAGTTCGGCTACCTACGGCGTGGGATTTTGTGGAATCTCTGAGGTAGGGTTTATTGACCTGAGGAATGACTATTGGTAATCCTTTGGCAGTGCCTGAAACCACGGGCTTTCCTCCATTACTTTGTCATTCATCTTGCTCCTCTCAGCTTGAACCCAGGGCGTCCTATTCTTTGAATGATCAAACTTTGTGGTGTGCCCATTTTCTTTCTTGCTATATATGATTTCAAATTCAAAATCGGCCGTTTGCCCTCATCATGGCTCATTAATGTGATTTTTGTGGTTATCCTTACACCTTAATTGCCCGTCGCCCACTCCTTCATGTCTTAAATGGGACATCTTATTATGAACAATACCTGCAAGGGTTGCCTTCCATCCCATCTCCGCGGAAGCATAGTCCCTAGTACGTGGATGCATCCTATGCATTTGACCATCCTTGTGCGTCGAGGCCAACCTGCGCAGCTTTCCTACAGCCTGTTTTATAGTACCGTGCCCTCTTCCAACTGCGTGGAGCGCTAGGACTGGGCCTCCTACAAATAGTCAGGTGGTCAGACTTGTCGTATGAGCCTTCTGCTTCCCTGCTAGCCCTGGCTGAGAGCACCATTCACGTTCCTTTGAGTCTGATAGCATATCACGGATTGTGTTCCCTTGTGCCATAGGGTGTAGGCGCAACCATGCTAGTAGGGTTGCGGCTTGTCCTAATAGTGTAGGACAGCCGACCATGTATGGTCCCTTCAATAGCTCTTGCACGCGACCTGTGTGGGTGAATTCTAATTTTATTTTATCAATTTCTTTATCTAGCCTCGCACTTTTCTTTCGTAGTCTGGCCGTCGTTTCCTCTAACTCTTGAAGTCTCATTTTTTCACGCCGAACGGCTTCCCATAACTGCCAAATCCCATCACGCAGGTCTTTGGGTGTAGGTCGGACCGTAGGGGTAATGGCTCGTTCAGCCATGGATAGAGTTCGCTTGGCATACCCTACTTTGTGTATGGTCATATCGGCCCAGCGAACCCTTGCTACTATCATCAACAATTTCTATTACCTCAAAATCAGTCTGCGTACTTACTCCTTCAATGTCCACTATCACCCCTTGCAGTCGTCCCATCGGTAATATCTTTTGTTGATTTTCCATCCATAATTGAATAGGAGACCATTGTAGTGCAGACCTACCCATGCGTTCCCATGTTTGTTTAGGCAATACATTCGCGTCCGAACCTAGATCTAGAATAACCTGGTCCATCTTGTATTCCCTGATTTTCACTGTCAGTCGCATCTCTCGACCAGTGCGCAAAGCATGTTTCCCTATTTTTCAGACTACGCGTCATTCCCCTGATCCCACACATCTAGTAATCAGCTCTTGGAGTCCTTTAACCACCCTATTATCGCATAGAAACTTCATACATGTCTCTGAAAAGGTGGTAAGCATAGAGGGATCCATTCCTGGCTGAATTGGATTGCTATCATCTCGGGTAGAGACCTTCGTGAATCTCTCCTGAGCTTCTTTAGTCATCCCTTTTGCCTGATCAGGTTCCTTTGTCAGAGCACTGCAACCCTTGTCATCTTCCCCAGACTGTTTCCTCGCATCTCCTCTGGTGGTTGTGCCACTTCTTAGTACCATGTTTATGCTGGGGTCTTCTTTGCAAGGTTCTGATCTCATCATCTGGACATTTTGAGTTGGAGTGGGCTGCAATACCCCATTTTCACACATCTGGGCAATAAGCATTGGACAGTCTACCATTTCATGGTCAAATTTCTCATAGTATGGACAAGATATCCTCGTTAGATTCATGTAATCGTGAGCGTAGTGCCCTGGTCCTTCGCAGTTATAATAGATCAGTTGTCCACGCCCTCGCCTGGGCCCCATTCCTCTTCCCCGCTTGCGTCCTTGAAATCCCCCATGTGGCCTGATGGCTTGGTCGAAACCCCACGCTTTAGTCTTCACTCGATAGGTCGGGGTTCTTTTCATCATTAAATCGTAACTTCAACAAGTTCGCTCATCGTGGCCCATAGATCTACAAAATTTGCAATACAACTGTTGCGGGGTCTGGGTATACTTTTGTAATAGGTGATAGTTTTCTATTGCATGCTTTCCTCCCACCTGACAAATTGTGCACCAGAGCATGGGTGCCTCACTTGGCCCTGCTTATACCTCTAGCTTCAATGGCAGCGGGCTCCCTCCAGCTAGATAGTTTGCAAAGACGGGGCAGTGGTCCTTGTCATGTCCTTGTCTCTTGCACTTAATTCACCCTCCCTCAGTACGTGCCTCTAGTCAGGGCGCCCTTTCTTGCTTCAAGATTTGCATTTCTAAGTACAGGTTTTGTAGTTGAGCGTGGACTTGCTAAACTCCCAACCCTAGATCCTGTAGTGGAGTTTCATGCAACCTCATTGCTGTCTCTAGTGCTTTGGCTTGGGTTGAGATCCTTTGCTGTGATAGTGCCATCCTCAGATGTGGTGTCAAAGACGCTACAAACCACGCGCAATGTTGTGCATCTGTCAATGTCATGTTAGCCTCATGGATTGTGATTTTCAATATTTGATCCAAATACCAAGGGGTTTCACCAAGTAACATTGCAATATCTTTGAATCCAATGACCGATCGTGTCTCCGATTTCGGCCAACTAAACTCCCTGGTCAACACATCCTGGATCGTCACAATTCCTGCATTCGGATGATCGCTTGAGTACTTTATATACCATGTCAATGCACGGTCCTGTAGCGTGCTAACCAGAGTCGCCTTTTTGATGTTATCATCTGTTATTCCTTGGGATTCCCATACAACCCTTACAATAAACCAGAACTAACCTAGTTCCTCATTTCCTACACCTCTAAATACTAGAAGCTTGACTGCACTTGCCATCGCAACCTTCAGTGGTGGTAGAGGTGGGGTTGGTGAAGATGGCTTCGATGCAGGAGAAGTAGTTGATGGCATGGACTGTGGTGGTATCAGTGGGATGCGCTGCCCTAACAACCGAACTGCGCTTCTCGGAGAGAACCCTACAATATATTCCTCATTTTCTCATGAAATGGAAATCAGAGGGTTGTTCTCTAATCCTTCAGTTCCTCGATAACCTCTTCCACTCTGCGTTACGCCATACATCAATAAACTTGCATAATCTTTTTTCACACAACAACATCTTAATCCAAGTATTCAACTAATTGATATACTTACCCCGTGGTCCCTGGAGAAAGCGCCTTTTTGCTTCACTATAACTCATAGTTGTGTCTATCATGAACTCAATGATAAACTCTCCTATTACTTGATCCAACCAGTGATCTACTGCGCGTGCGATTTTGTCTTCAGATGCTTCTAGCCTGCGCACCAATTCTGGAGTCCACACAATAGGTTGATCTAGTCTGCACCTTCCCACGCTGTCACCTAACCTTGTGATCCACTCGTACAACTCTATCGAGAATGTCGCGAAGAAGATCTCGTGGATGTTTGTGTATGTGTAACAATCCAACCACTGTTCTTTTGATATCCGCGGATTTCTGTTTTCTTGAACCACGGACACGTGAAGCTTCTGATCTAGCCATTCTTCAAGTTCTTTCTTCATAGGGTTCTAGTGTTCCGACATCATACATCCCTTAGGCAGATCTTGGTCCTAGCAATGGAACCATTTGTTGGCTTATATGGGCCTGACCGAGGTTCGGAAGAGTTATTTAGCCAAACAAATCCCATAGCTACTGGCCCTTTCGGTAACAGCCCGCGGAGTGCGGATTGAGGTCTCACCCGAGGTAGCAGGGGAAGGTGCTGGAACCAGGTTTCCGCACCCTTGGGATGTCTTGATGTGGTCTGGAGAGTTCACGTGACTCCACTCCACATAGATCTAGAACAAGGAAATTCCTTAATACTTATTATTAGTGAGCTGTTATAGATCAGATCTACGGTTTACGGTCTTTAAGAAAACATTTACTAGAGATAACTAGTTCGCGCACCCAAAAAAGTTATAGATTTGCATAAACTCATAATATAAGCATAAGAACACATATCAAATAGATATATCAACCATAAATGATCCAGATCCACAATATTTCAGAAAAAACTTATCTTTATTCAATTCCTTTGCTAACACAACCAGATCTGCCCTGCGCACTCAACTGCAAGGGTCTGCACACATAGCTGTGGACTTTACCAGGCCTCTGTGCACACAGCTGCAGAACCTCTATCTACCCACCAACAACCTCAACTCAGACTTACAAACACTTCAAGAATTCTTTCTTCAAAAACCCATTACATTCCAAATCTAAAAGTACATACCAAAAACTGACTCCTAACTCTAGAGCCCTGCTCTATTTATACATTTCCATGGTCTGCGGACCATGGGTAGGCTGAATTATTTTACATTATATTTGGGCAGACAACCCTTCGACTTGACTCATTACAATTCACGCTCTGCGCTTCTCGCGGAGCTTTTACCATACGTTTCCCCAAAATTGCAGGCTTTAAGCCCCAAAACTATTACGCGGGGCCTCTGCTACCCAACAACTATCTGTTTTCTTGTTGTAGGCTTGGCCCTTTCAACAATCCCTTGGTAAAGCACAAGCCTATCACCTCTAGAATATGTCTAAGACACTTTTTCCCTATCTTTCCTCTTGGTTGTTCTACTTGAAGAAGCAACCTCTTGCTGCAGTGGTGAGCTTGAAGGTGTTGTTTCATCACTAGACTTAGTTGAAGAAGACAGAGGAAAAGTTGAACTTGAAAAGTGGTCGCAAGACAGGTTTTCCTATGCTAATTGATGAAAAACTAGCACTTTCACTAAGCCATGATGAAACAAACTAGTATAGTGATTCTCCCCTGGCGTTTGTACCTTTTCTGCCATTTTAACTAGAAATTTGTATAAGTAATAAGACAAATTGATTTGCTGTACACCAGTGAAATGCATCAAAAGTTTCATGTGGTACTTATATAGCCTTGAATACCTGCCTTCACATTTGAAATGATTCATGATAATTTTCATGAGAGGGGTATACCTTTCCAACAAATGTTTGAATGGAAAAATATATGTTGGAGTTGCCTTGTATTGTGCCTTTAGGTACATCATGTAGTTTTGAAGGTCAAGGTCTTCTCTTCTGAACTAGATTTCTCTAGTTTTTGGAATCCCTATAGTTGCGAACATAATTTTCCTTCAAACAGTGAATTAAACTCCTGCTATGGTCACTTTGTCCTTTTTAAGTTCGGTTGCAAAAGAACTAGGCAATTGGTCATGATACTTCAATTCTTCAACTCTCTGACAAAATTTAAGGAAACCTACATCTTCAAATATTTCCTAATGAAGGGATATGATAAGACCTCATGGGTTGATGTAGGTTCATGTTTGATGACATATCCTCCCCTATGCTTCCTTTGTTCAGAGGTTTCAAATTCCATCTCAACACTAAGCTCTTAAGATATAAACTAGGGTTTTGACTATGGGAAAATAGGGGATTTTCAATAGCTATGAGGGATTTTAGGGAAATGAGGGGGATAGGGATATGAAAAAATGCCAAGAAAATTTGGGGGGATAGTGAGGGATTTCGGGAATCTAGGGAAAGTGGAATTATAGGATTTGGGTGAGGGAAGGTTTCCAAACAAGGAAAACACAGTGTTGTGGTTTAGAGGGTGCAATATGTTAAGGGTTTAGGTGAAATTGATATGTTTTAGGAGTGGGTTTGATGGAGGGTGTTTAGGAGGGTGTATTTGGAACAAATGATGGTGTAGAAGAAAATGGATATAAGTTTTAGTAGCAATTTGACATGAAAAGGATGAAAACCTTGCTAACTGCATTAAAAACCCTAAGAGGTAGACATGAGACATAATAAGCATAGATGAGAGAAATGAGAGAAGATTGAACCTTAAGGTAGACCACCAACCTATCTTAGTGGTAGAAATATGTTAACCTGATGGAGGAAAATGATGTAGGGGGGGCACAACCTTGGAGAGGTGTTGGAGCAGCTGCCTGATATATGCGTAGCAGAAACAAAGTTATTTGCATAGCATAGTTTGAGAACTCGAGTTATGGATGAAAAAAATATCTTGGTATGAAAGAAATGACTTGATTGGATGAGATGGAGTATTGGAAAGTGAAATGGAAAAAATGGGGAGTGAATGAGAGTGAGTGATGACCCTTTATAAGGGGAGAAAATCGATTTTCCCTTTGCAAAATGATAGTGGACCCACCATAATAGTTATACTTGGACTTGACACTTTACTTTTATGATCTTATGATGGTATTTCATTTGAGAAAATGAAATTAAAAAAATGACTTTAAAACCTTGGTTACCAAACTAATCTCTATTATTCCTCATAAAATGAAATTTTATGGTAAAAACACCAACTTTCAAGAATTAAACCTAGTGACCTAATGGTGATCTAACATAGGCTTATTAGGTGAATTATGAACAAAATGACTATGGGATTCTTCTAATAATGATTTGACGTTACTAAGATGATGTTCTTTGACCATGAGACTAAAAGGAATAGTAGAGACTGACCTTCCTAATTGGAGATCAAATTTTTATTGAAATTTTTTTGAAACTAAAATTTTGACCTGAACCCTAAAAATAAAAAACTATGTAAGAGCACATTTGATTGTTGGTGACTGGCATGACTGACAGGCGCTAACAGGGTTGAAGCCATAATGTCGATGGAATACATTATGCCTAGTCTATGCATAGCAGCTTTGACGGATATCGCGGATCGCGAGGCCTTAGAAGAATGGCTCGCGCAGCTCATGGAGCTCGAAGAATACTGATCTTTCGTAGGATTCCATCAACAAGTACAGAAGGAATGCGAAAAATCATGCCATGAGCACCATATCAAGTTTTACATATTCAAGGTAAATAATATTTTCCTGTTATATGATAGTAAGTTCACTAAATTTCCGAGAAAATTCCAGATGCATTGGTTAGGGCCATATATTGTCAAAGAAATTATAGATGGTGGTGCAGTTCAACTCGCGAAGGTGAATGGGGAACCCTTCCCAAGGAGAGTGAAAGGAAGCTGGTTGAAGTTGTATATAGGATATTTTGTGCAATGACTATCGAGTAGCAGGATAGTCTTAGTGCTCCAGGTAGTTACAAGGGAGCACGAGACTATAAACTACATTGCCTAGCTTGGAGGACAAGGCAGCGAGTAGGTTGTGCGAAGAGTGATGAAGATGCAACAAATGAAGCTGCACTCGGGAAGTTGTGCCATGGGGGAAGGTACCTCACATCTCGACAGGAAAATGACCATTGGAGTTATTATTCATGATGGGAAATTAAGGCAAAAATCTTTGTCACCAAAACAACATTTATTATTAGAATTTGGGGGGAATGGTTGGATTTGAATTCAAAACCCCCTATAAATTACCCATGTCGGTCCAATAGATAACACTTTGTGCTCTAAGGCTTGTTGGTGAATTTTGTTGTCTGTTGCATATGAGCCAAGTGTTCTCAGAAGAATTTCTGTCACTATAAAACTTTTCTCTTGTAGCCCGAGAGTTATTTATGGAAAGAATGACTACCACTAACCCCACCAAATCCTTGTATTTAGGAGCAGTTGTGTCTGACGCGTCAAGACTGAAAGTGTCTAGTGTAGAGACTACATCTGTGGTGCCCACCACGTCAAGGTCACCTAGGACAAAACAAGCTATGGCTAAAGAAAAGAAGCCTGCTATGAAAGAAAAGCAACCAGCCACAGAGAAAAAACTGAAGAAGTCGTCTTAATGCCATCGAGGATGCATATCGAGACATAGGTGAAGCAGAAAAAGGATAAGCAGTCAGAAAAAGTAGTGGACCTAGAGAAGGAGAATTTCAGGGAATTTTAGACATTGATGCTAAAGGAGTGGAGCCTATGACGAGACTGCCTGAATATATCCCTCCACGAACGGTAAAAACTAAGGTCACGAAGGATCCTAACATAGGGAAATTTTTAGTGTCAATGTATTTGCTTCCCGAGAAAGTTATGTTCGAGGGTCCTAGGCTGGCACGCATTCCATTCCTTAAAATGGAATATTGGGACCTCACGGACCACACAAAATTTCCGCACTTCGCGACTAACAAGTTCATGCAACAAACCTACTATGATGACACAAGGGTTACAATTTTGGAGCCCATGAAGTGGGTGCGCGGTGTTGAGCAATCAAGGTTGCTCAATCTCTTGTTAGTGCCACATTATCACCGCACCCCCATTAATACAGTTTACGTGCACCAACTCCTCGTGCTGGTGTGTGATGGGTGCCTATGGCTAGGAGAGCCTATCCCTATCATTGACATGCTGATGCATGGGATCACTAAGTTACCTTACAAGGGAGCTAATGCTTCCAAGGAGTTTGGAGTTAAAACCGGAGAGAAAGAATTGGCAGATAAGATGAAGAAGGATTTTGGTATGATAAAAATGTTGCGAGGGTACTCTATCACATCCATATCAAACCCGAATATATATTTGGCTACTCAGATTCTAGCAGGAAGATTAATGAGAAAATTCTATGCGGATGAAGTTCCGACGCTGGTCATATCGCTTGCATCTCAGTGCGCAAAGGGGGTTCAGTATAACTGAGCCAAGTATCTATGTCAGGAGCTCCTCACAAACTATCGTGAGGCCCAGGATGAGAGCAGGCCATTTAATTATTTCTAGTTGCTTTTGTCGATTGTTTTGGTTCCTTTGAGGTTACCAGAGGATAGACAATTTCCTTGGCGCAAAGAAGAATTGCCTGAGGAAGCATGGTTTGCCTCATTATTGGCTTGAAAATATCCAAAGTGTGTTAAGGAGAGAAAGATCATTTGGGTTATGAGGAATATGGACATGCATATGGAGGTTAACTAGCAGCCAAGGTTGTCTCCCACCTTGTACGTGGAACTATCGGATTTTTCAGAATTCAAAGCCAATTTTCATAGGGTCTCGATCAAAGCGCGCAAAGACCCTGAGAAGAAATGGCACATATTCCCTTTTATGGTGATAGATACATATATTGAGGAATTTGTGGGGCTTTGGATGTGGGAATGGTGCACGCCTATAGTGTTAGATGTAAGGACAAGCACATGCGCACAGTGCAAAAGAAGAAGGGCGTCGCTGAGAAATATGCATGCACATTGGCTGAGAAAAAGTGGAAGGAAGCTGATACAGTAGCTATGGAGAAGGCTCATATGGAGAAGGAGCGTGCTAACAAAGCACTGGTAGAGCATGAATATAAGGATGTAGAGGAAAGAGAGAAGTCTACTTCCCACAACACTAATCAAAAAGAGCTGTCAGGGTAAGGAGGAGGTGGCAGTGAGGAGAAAACCACTCCTTTCATCTTGAATAAGCACTTAGGATCAGCAAGGTGGGTAGGGAAAGAGATAGAAATCTGATAAGTAGACACATGTTGATCCCATGGTGCTAACACAGGCTGATCTCGATGAGATCAAAAAGAAAATTTGAGACAAAATGACATAGGTGTTGCAAAAATTTGAGCAAAAATACATGCAGATGCTTGGGAGCGTCTAGAAGAATCTATGCGAGATGCATATCCAGGAAAACAAAATTCAAACAAATGTAGGGAAGGCGAGAAGTGCGTAGGAAAGCCTGACATAGGGAACGAGTGCAGTATCAGAGATTGACTAGCCTCGGGACATCAAATTATTTCCTTTACCTGAAGGGTCAGTCTGCGTGGAGTCGGATGAGCATCACGTAGTGCTTCACACAATGAAAGACATGGGATTGAACCTTTCCATGCTATCTATTGAGTCCCTTCATGCACTACATCAGGGGATCATTTATGAGCTAAAAATAAGAGAACAAGGTGCACTCACTATCGCCAGTGATTTGAAAGTCAACAACCATTGGTTTTTTGTCAAAAAGACTCAGACCCCGAAGGAGAAAGAGGAGTTCTACACTGCTATAGGGATTAATGCATGGGTGTTTTGTGATGTAGAAAACCCTCAAGGCTCTTCCTGGGATCCTCAACAGATAGTCAGATTAGCTGCATTTGTCACAAAGATACATGGATATCTATGTTTAACAAATGAATATCGAAGCGAGAAGGACTTATTACCTCAAGTCTTAGTGTGGTGTTGCTGGAGAGCGCAATGTAGCTAGGTGGAAGACCCTTGAGCCGGCTCCAGATCAAAACCTGCACATAGCAAAGACAAGTGTAATATCACAACATAAAACCTTGATAAACAAACGTATGAACATATAAAAGGTATCTAGTTGCATATAACTAAGCCACTCATGCTAGAAGAGATTAGATAAACATATAAACAAGTTATACTACCAACATCACGGAGTGGAAAACACAACTACAGTTCCATATTGATGTAGAAAGAGTGATTACAACCATCAGTTGCATCATCCTTCCCTTACCCCTCCAGCTCCTCTTTCTCTCTCCCTTCTTAACCTCTTCTGTTGCCTTAGTCTGAGACTCTTCTCGACAGTCAAATAGTTATTCCTTTCAAATGGTTCGACCTCTTTCACAATGGCCCAAGCCTTGCATGTATAGCTTGTAGGGTTAGGGTTTCCAAGTCCTTCATGAGTTCCATTAGGCAAAAGCAGTGATGTTTTTATGCTTTAGTGTTGTTTCCTGTTTGCATACTCCATTAGGAATTAGTATTTCCCCCAAAAAGGTTGAGTTCTGATGTTTCCCTACTTTTATGAGTTGACATAGGAGAGAATCTAGGGAAATTTTCTCAGTTAATTTGCTCCTTTGACCCATAGAAACTGATGTAGGCTCACTAACACTATTCTCGAGGTAGCAAGTAGAGTTACCCTAGCCACTAGTGCACCCTTAAGTTTGCTGAGAAGCTTTATAAAGCAGGTTGATAGTGTCTAGACAACGCTAGCTTGAGAATTGGGCCTGTGAACTTGGTTAGTCCTTCAGTCATCATGTCTTTGTCCTCTGAGTTGATGAGGAGGTCATTTTCCTATATAACAGATGCCCCCTAAAGTGTGAGATCAGAGGCTACGATGATGGCTGAAATACTGTATAGTTAACTGTCCTTTTCTTTAGGAAAAAGAGAGATAGGATTGGAGCTTCGGGCGGTACAAGAAACCTGATACAACACATATATATAAAATAACTAAAATCATGTCTTGAGTCGAGCATTTCCATGCTCAGTAGCTATGTCAGAGTGATTTTCTTAGAAAATAGATATGATGATGCTAGTCACCGATAAGCACAATGTGAAACCTGTGTCATAATAGGATCATTCTGATGAGCTGTCTCCAAAAAACAATAACAAAAACTTGGGAGAGGAAACAAGGTTGAGTGATGCAAGCCTCTACCAAAGGTCTTGATTTCCACTTCATCGAACAACATAGATTGATACATGTGAATATATGCATTGATGTCGAACATGCACGAAATCATCTGATTACCAATCAATAATGGAGACCGTTAATAGATGCCAGGATGGACACCGATATTTGTGATGGTCTCCAATATGCATAGTACAATATAATGAGTGCAAAAAATGCTTTTGTTGTGTAACACTCGTAGAATTGTTTAACTAGGAGCCAATAAGGACAACCCTTGATCAAACACAAGGTGACATGCCACTGATGTCTGCAAGTACCAAGGCACTGATGTGTTTCTAGGTCTTCTTCATAGATAGAGTGTTGAAGTCGATAGGAAGAGACCTGTCAAAAGGTAGGCAATAAGGTGTCCTATATCAATCAACATGAAACAGGACAAGAATGATTATTTTTTGAGGAATTTTTTGAGCATTCGGTCAAAGCAACAAAGGGAATGATGGTAGGATATGCTTGATGGGTTGATGGAGCAAATAGAAGATAAAGGTTTTCCCTTGAACAATAGAAGGCATGACAATGGTTTTAACCATGCAGCACTAGACTCATGAACACCAAATAGTGTTTGGATACGGAGATGCAAGAACATTAAGGTATATAGGCTAAACTCATAGGATGGTAAGATTCATATTGAGAAGCTGTCACAAGGAAGGTTTATCTGAGGGAGTGCCATGTTCAAGAGAGTGAATGTTGCAAAAAAAACTCTTTCAAAATATGGAACATAATGCAGTTGTATTGTCCACTTTCCCCAGTTGACTAGTTTAGTGATTCGAGACAGGTAAACTCATCGATCTTTTCATGTTTTAAGAGTCTGAAAAGTACCGTAAAAAGAGTGACTCTATGGCCTATCTAATTAGTTTAATTGGTCCAGAAACGCAAACTCATCGATCTTTTCATGTTTTAAGAGTCTGAAAAGGATCGTAAAAAGAGTGACTCTATACCTCGTCTGTGTAATTTGATGAGTCCAGATGAGACAGCTCGGTGATATTTTCATATTTAGAGAGTCTAAAAGGATCATAAGGAATGACTCCAGGGTGGTCCCTTTGTCATAGTTTTTAATTGGTACGACAAAAGTTTAATAGTATACCCAAAAGGGTTCATTTTCCTTGAGTTAATCTACTAAGTTTGGATAAAGAGAAACCTATGCTCAATAGATGTTTGCCTCATTTTGTTACGAGTATGAGGAGACGAAATAAAATCAATTTTCGTCGTGAAATTTTAATGAGTCACACAAAAACAAACTCAATACCTTCATTGAATTTTAATGAGTCAAATGAAGAAAACTCAAGCTATCGTTTTAAGTTTAGTGAGTGACGAAAAAGAGGTAAAAGAACTACTCATTCCTTCTTCATAGATTTAACGAGCTCGAAGAAAGGAAAAACTTGGGGATTCTTCGATTTTAAGAGCAAGAAATAGTCCCAAAAACGAAATTTCTCATACATTGTCATAAATGTTTAACAAGCCCAATGATGAAAACTTGGGGTTTTTACAATTTAAAGAGTGAGAAAAGTTCTTGAAAAGAATGCTCAGAGCTTCTTCATAATTTTTTAACAAGCCTAAAGAAGGAACTTGGGGTTTTTTCGATTTTATGAGTGAGAAAAAAGTCCCAAAAAAGAACGCTCAATCAAAATTTTTTAGTTTAATGAGATATAAAAAGGGGGAAAAAGGGTTGCTCGGATCATCTTCATCAGTGTTTAAAGATTCTGACGATGAAAAACTCGAGGATTTTTCGGTTTTAGAGCGAGAAAAAATCCCATAAAGGAAAGTGCTCATAGAGAATTGCACATGGTCATGTTAGCTCTACTATGCAACGCTAACTTTCTAAGGTCAGAAAGAAGCATGGTCTATTTGGTTGTGTCCAAAAGGGGCTTGCATTGGTCACTTTTCCCTTTCTTCCTTCACCCCGCTCACCTTTAAACATTTCCCATTCCCTAAATAAACCTTCCAAAACCCGACAAAGTCCCCTTTGGCCTCAGCTCTAAGTGTAAAGCCAAACCAACCATAAAACCTTACCCATACACCCTCATGCGCTCATAAACCCCTCATCGCTTTCCCATCACTGATCATTCCCCGACAATCTAACAACCCACATCGTAGCCGATAAAGGTGACTCGCTCGACCAATTTCCAATGTCAAATCATCTCCGCCAGATCTGACAGTCTTTGCATACATCGCGCAGGAAACTTGATCGAGTGATAGCACATGATGAGAGCGGCTTTTCTCTCTCATCCTCTACTATGTGTCGATCATTGAGTGGAATCACTTGGCCCCAGGAATTTAACACTTAGTGCTCGAAAGTGGTGCGATGAAAATTGTTACTGCCCGCCCAAACCGCCCTTGCCTGTTAAATGCCCATGCAACTCCATCGCCCGATGGCCGTCCGATCTGTCCACTGATGATCCAATGACACTGATGCACCCTGTTCCCACCTCGATCTATAGCTTTTGTTGAACCATCTCCGCCATTCATTTCCCCGATCTGATGGTCATTCTTCTCACTCACCCAAATTGTCAACTTACCCATGCATTCCACGTCCTATGACCATTCTATTGCCTAAAGAAGGAAATGACCAGCTCTGCCAGGATCGGTTACAGTAAGATCCCCAACAACCATATTTAACATAAAGCATGGCCAAAGGAGAAAAGGACATAGCACGACTTCGTAACTGAAATTATCAGTCATGGACTCCACTGGTATGAGCACTCCAACCACCTAAAGGATAGCACAGCAGTTGTGCAGATCAGATTTACATAGTAAAGCAAGCAACCTCATTCAGAGACTCTATCAGACAACTAAATGCATTTAGTGGTCAATTCTGACTTGTCCATACCTAAACGACCAAGTGCCATTATAACGAAAACTTATAAATATCCAGAGCAAGATGTAATCAAGGTTGGCATTTGATGTAAGGTTCAACTTCTGGAGACTGTAGACATTTTGTCACTTGCAGCGTCTCATCTTCTTTTTCAACAAATACAAGCTTCTTTTGTTGTTAACTGCTCACTGTCTATGTTCCTCTGTTCTAAGCTTGTACCTGATATGTTGTGCTCTTGATCTCTTGATGTTTAGCACTAGATAATTGTCATCTTATCTTTGTATTAGAATCTTGAATGCATCACTGAATAGGTTGCTCAGGTTTCTTTCTATCTAATGGAGGAGAGTTGTCATCTTGTCTTTGCATTAATAGGTTACAACTGCAGGTTTTTGTACTAGTTGCAGCTAACCATCACATGGTCTTGTGTATCTACTAGTGTGGTTAGTATTCTCCATATTCACCTAATATCTAAACTGTGAGCATTGGTGGTTTAAAGCCTTGTAGTCTGAGGTTGTTCATGCATGTCTAGAGTGAAACAGCGTAGAAGTGGTTATTTGGCTTGAACCAAACCATCATTCCTTCCATTAAACCTTGCAACAATAGTTTAATTTATATGTTACCAAGCATCTCCGAGCTACAACCTAGCAGAGTTTCTTGGAATCCTAACATAATTGGCGTCGTTGTCGGGGAGAGGAGATTGAAGCTCAACTTCCTTGGGAGAACGACACAGATCCAACTTTGATGATAGACAAAGTCTGGACACATTTTTGGTTGTAATCATCTATCCGTCGACTCTACTAGAGGCCAAACCTCTTGGGAACTCCACATCATAGTTCTAGCTCAGTTTGTGAGACACACTTGAAGAAATCCTCAGAAATCACCAGCTGACCTAGTGCCTGACCTTGAGAAGATTGTCAAGAAAAGCAAGATTTCATGAAAAGGAGCATCATGATCAGGTAAGCCTAAAAAATCTTATGTATCTCTGCAAGAAAGTCTTGTAACTGAGCATGCACATGTTGAAGATATAGAGCCTAGCACTATCAGTGAAGAAATACTCTCAGAGATTCATAAAGCTCCTTGTTCAATAAGTTCCCCTTTGGATATTAGCCCAAAGAAAACCTCCCTTATAATCCATCAGTTTCCTTTAGCCCTATCATTCATTTCTCAGCTTTCTATCATCCAAACTGCCAGTTCCCTTCCATCTACCTCAGTCATGGCAGGCCCACAAGCACCCACCAAAATGGAAAGAATCTAGCTGCTAGGTATGGACCCCTAGTCTTGCCTATTCCTTTGAATGCTATGCCTACAGGAGAATATCAGAAATACATGCCTAAGTTCACTAGTACAGAGGGAGTAACAGTTGAAGAACACTTTGAGTCTTTTTATAGCTATGTTGATAACCTATATATCAGTGAAGATGATGTGTGGATGAGATTATTTGTCCAAAGCCTTGATGGAGAGGCTAGAAAGTGATTCAAAGAGCTGACCCCTAGGTCTATAGCAGACATTGAGGCATTAGATGATATGTTTTTAAAGCATTGGGGAGATAAGAAAGATATGCTATATTACCATACTGATTTTGGCAACTTGAAAGGGGAAAATGGGGAGTCATTGTCTGACTTTAATAAAAGATTCAATCGTATGTATAGCAAGATACTAGTTGAAGTGAAGCCTACCTAGAAGAAGCGACCGACAGCTGATCCCATCATCCTCAAAACACCGACTCAAGAGGTAAGAGGACCTGACAAGTCCCCTTCCCCTTTTAGTTTTGAATAAAAATTCCAGAAGTTAAAAATATATGTACCTTTGATAGAACTTGTAAAGAGTGAGGTCTTTAAGAAGCCCATCCTTGATGCCCTTGAGCTGAAATCCACACAAACATCCAATGACTACGTGAATTTACAAGAGGATAAACCTAAAGTTGTGCTTAGCCCAATGATTGAACCCGTTGATGACAATTCCTCATCATTTTATGTCTCCTTGACCATTCATGACAAAATCCTCCACAACTATCTGCTGGACATAGGGGCCAGCCATAACTTGATGCCCAAAGCTGTCATGGAAGAGTTAGGCCTGGATATTACTAGACTTTATCATGACTTGTTCTCCTTTGATTCGAGGAAGGTGAAATTTCTAGGGTTAATCAAAGACTTCGTTGTCACCCTAACTTAGCTGCCCATGAAGAGCATGATGATGAATATTATGGTAGCAAATGTCCCCCCTAAGTTTGGTATGCTACTTTCCAGAGGGTGGATTAAGAGGTTGGGTGGGGCATTGCAAAATGACTTGTCTTATGCCATCGTCCTAGTTTTTGGAGGACAAAGCAGAAGACTATATAGGGAAGCTCAACTGGCCTATATCATCAGTGATGAGAAGAATCCCACTAATCATCCCATTTATGTTGTGGACACTGATTTTGGAGTGTGTATTCTTCAAATTGAAGAATCCCAGAGAGCCTCGGTGTAGCTCAAGAAACCAGTATGCCAGGCCATGGAAGAGGAAGGGACACAGGCTTGGGATATGTTCTTTAATGGAGCCTGTTCAAAGGAAACTGCAAGAGTAGGAGTGGTGCTCGTGTCTCCAAAACAAGAAAGCACACATCCATCTTTTAAACTGACTTTTCAGGTCACCAACAATATAGTAGAGTATGAGGCTCTAATATTGGGCTTAAATGCTGCCAAAGACATAAGAATTAGAGACATAAAGGTGTTTGGAGATGCTAATATCATCATTCAACAAGTGAACAAAACGTTCCAAGCAAGGCACCCAAGGCTGAAGGTGTAAAGAGATGAGGTATGGAGAATCAAAGAATCTTTTGATAGCTTTTGTATCTCATATATTCCTAGAGTAAAAAATCAGCTTGCTAATTCCCTTGCTGTGTCTGCAAGCATGTTCATCCCTCCCATGGCCCCTATATTGGCTTATGAAGTCTAGATAAAATATAGAACATCCTCGCTTGATAATGTCCAGCATTGGAAAGTCTTTGACGATGATGATGAAGTAAATAGGTTTTTGCAAGTTATTGATGAATTCTCTAAAATGCAAATTGATCAAGAGAATGAAACCTTGGAGGAATGGTCGCAGCCCCAGCTAAGGAACAAAAATGGCCAAGACAACATTGTACAGTTGTCTAGCAATCATATACCTAAAGAGTTAGTGCCTCTAGAGAAGCTGTTTGACCATAAAGATGTGCCTCATAAGATTTCCAAAAAAGAAAATTAGTCTATAGTCCATAGGCATAACATAGGGAGTCCAAATCATCTAAAGTATATAAATCTGTCCACCCATTTGTCTGCTGCCCAAAGTTCTGAGAACTACACCTTAATGAAGCAATTTGCTGATGTCTTTGCCTGGGAATACAGTGACCTTAAAAATTATGACAAAAATATCATTTAGCATAAGATCCCATTGGAGAAATATACCATTGCTTTCAAATAGAAGCTTAGATCCATTAATCCTTTGCTCCTCCCTCTGATTGAAAAAGAAATCAAGAAGTTGTTGGCTGCCAAAATCATAGTTCCTCTGAGGTATTCAAAGTGGGTAGCCAACTTGGTAGTGGTGAGGAAGAAAAGTGGAGAAATCAGGCTGTGTGTTGATTTTAGGAACCTGAACAAATGTTCCAGAAAGGACAACTATCCCATGCCAAAGATGGAACATTTGCTACAGAAAGTCTCAGGAGCCAAAGTTATGTCTTTCCTGGATGGATTTTTAGGGTATAACCAAGTTGCTGTACATCCAAATGACCAAGAAAAGACTTCTTTCACCATTCCTTGGGGAAATTTCATGTACTCTAAGATGCCCTTTACAGTGATGAATGTTGGGGCTACCCTTCATAGAGCCATGGATATAGCGTTTTTAGGAGAGAAGGATAAATTTGTCCTTGTCTACCTGGATGATATAATAGTATACTCTAGCAACCATCAAGATCATTTGCAGCATTTAAAGAAAGCGTTTCTGAAGTGCTTAAGGTTTGGGATATCAGTGAATCCTAAGAAGTCAAAATTTTCTTTAGAAGAGGGCAAGCTTCTAGGACACATTGTTTCTGCTGCAGGTGTCAAGATTGACCCGGAGAGAGTGAAAGAAATACATACCTTATCTGTCCCAAGATCATAAAAGGACATCCAATCCTTTCTGGGAAAAATAAATTTTGTGAGGTTTATTCCTAATTTTTCCGAATTGGTAAAACACATCACCTCTATGCTGAAAAGGGGATCAGAGATCAAATGGACTAAGGCAGCAAGAAAATATTTTGAAGCCATCAAAAGAGATATTATGGAAGCCCCGACTTTGATCAGCCAAAAATATAGCAAGGAGTTCCATATCTTCTCCTTTGCTTCCGGTGACACCCTTGTAGCAGTACTATTGTTGAAAGATGATGGGATTCAGAGAATCTAGTGGCATTTTCAGCAAAACCTTAAGGGATGCTAAACTAAGGTATGATATTATCGAAAAACAGGCTTATTCTCTTATCAAATCTTTAAAAACTTTCTGGATCTACATTCTGCACTCAAAGGTAATTGCATATGTGCCCTCTACTTCAGTAAAGGATGTCCTAACGCAACCAGATGCTGATGGAAGAAGGGATAAATGGATTGTAAAGATTATTGAATTCAACATAAAATTGAAGCCCACCAAGCTTGTCAAGGGCCAGGGCCTTGCTCAGCTGATGGCTGAAGAAAATTGCAAAATGCTTGACATAAACTGCATGGGTACAAATTTAGAGGATGGACAAACAAAAGAAGCAACAATAGGACATGACCAACTGTTGGCTAAGAATCTAGCTTCTTGTGAATGGTATTCTAGAATAGCTCAATTTTTGCTGAAGGTAGAAGTTCCTCTAGGCCTTAGTTCAAGCTAAGCTAGGACTATTAAGCTTAGAATAGCCACGTTTTGTATTCATGAAAACTTGCTTTATTGGAAGGATCCATCTCGAATCCTTTTAAGATGTCTGGACAAAGAACAATCTGTGGAGGTCATGCATCAGTTTCATTCCAGCATCTGTGGAGGACATCACTATTGGAAAACCACAGGCCACAAGATCCTCAAAGCTAGGTATTATTGGTCCACTCTATTTTCTGATGTCTTTTCATTTGTAATATCTTGTGACAAATGCTAGAGGTTTGAAGGAAAACAGCAGTTGAAGTCCTTACCCTTGAAGCCAATACATGCCAGTGCCCCTTTCGAGCAGTGGGGCTTGGATTTCATAGGGGAAATTAATCCATATTCTAGTGGCCAGCACAGATGGATCTTAGTAGCCACTAACTACTTCACTAAATGGATTGAGGCCATCCCTACTAGGAAATCTGATCACCATGTTGTCATGAAGTTCTTGACAGAAAACATTTTCACCAGGTTTGGCTGTCCACACAAATTGGTTACAGACAATGCAACAACCTTCAGGGTAAAAGAGTTGATAGATATGTGCAACTCAATGGGAATTAAGCTAGTGCATTCCACCTCATATTACCCTCAAGCTAATGGTCTAGCAGAATCATCCAATAAGAGCTTGATAAGGATAATAAAAAAGCTACTGGAAGAAAACAAAAGGAATTGGGATTCCAAACTTAAGTATGCATTGTGGGCTGACAGGGTGACCACCAAGAAATCCATAGGGAATTCTCCGTTCAAGCTGGTATGTGGCACTGAGGCTATATTCTCAATCCAATTGACCCTCCCTATGGCAAAGTTCTTGCAGGAAGAGCAGAATGAGAGAAATGACATGGAAAAGTGGATTGGTGACTTGGCTGAAGTGCATCAAATCAGAGATCAATTGATTGAAAAGTCTACAACACATCAAAAGAGAATCAAGGAAGCCTTTGATAGAAAGGAAAAGATGGACAATTTTCAATTGGAGACTTGGTTCTTAAATGGGATGCACTGAAGGAAAAGAAAGGCAATCATGGGAAGTCTGATGCTCTGTTGACTGGACCTTTTGTCATTGCTCAGGTCCAGGGGAATAACACTTTCATGCTGCAAAGTATGGAAGGAGAAATAGTTTTTGATGACCCAGTCAATGGGAAGTTTTTGAAAGTTTATGTTAATTAAGGCCTTTAGGGCTCAACATTGTAAATATGTTCTTTTTACAAGTTTTAGTGTAGGCTTAATTAGACACCATGCCCAATGGACCACTAGGAAATATTTCTGATCTTGTTTTTGTATGAAAGGTAGTGGTCTACGGTTCTTGAAACCTCACAGGGAGGCTTTCATCCCCAGCAGGAGCCAGTGTTAGCTCTGCTATGCAGTGCTGACTTTCTAAGGTTAGAAAGAAGCATGGTTTGTTTGGTTGTGTCCAAAGGGGGCTCGAATTGGTCACTTTTCCCTTTCTTCCTTCACCTCACTCACCTTTAAAACTTTCCCATTCCCTAAATAAACCTTCTAAAACCTAAGAAAGTCCCCTTTGGCCTCAGCTCTAAGCGCAAAGCCAAACCAACCATAAAACCTTACCCATACACCCTCACATGCTCATAAACCCCTCATTGCTTTCCCATTGTTGATCATTCCCTGACAATCTAATGGCCCACATCGCACCCGATAAAGGTGACCCACTCGACCAATTTCCACCATCAGATCATCTCCACCAGATTTGACGGTCTTCAAATACACCATGCAGGCAACTTGATCGAGTGATAGCACGTGATGAGAGCGGTTTTTCTCTCTCATCCGTTGCTACGTGTCGATCATTGAGTGGAATCACTCGGCCCCGGGCATTTACCACTTAGCGCTCGAAAGTGGTGCGATGAAAACCATTAGCACCTGACCAAACCACCCTTGCCCATTAAATGCCCGTGCAACTCCATCGCCCGACGACTATCCGATTTGTCTACTGAAGATCCAATGACACTCACACATCCCATTCCCACCTCGGTCTACAGCTTTCACCGAACCATCTTTTCCATTCATTTCCCTGATCCAACAGTCATTTTTCTCGCTCACCCAAATTGTCCACTTACCCATGCATTCCACGTCCTAAGACCATTCTGTTGCCCGAAGAAGGAAATGACCAGCTTTGGCAGGATCAGTTACAATATGATCCCCAACAACCATATTTAACATAAAGCATAGCCAAAGGAGAAAAGGACATAACACGACTCTGTAACTGAAATTATCAGTCATGGACTCCACTGGTACGAGCACTCCAACTGCCTAAAGGATAGCACAACAGTTGTGCGGATCAGATTTACACAGTAAAGCAAGCAACCTCATTCAAAGACTCTATCAGACAACTAAATGCAGTCGGTGGTCAATTATGAACCCTCCATACCTAAACGGTCAAGTGCCATTTTAACAAAAACTTATAAATATCCAGGAGAAAGATGTAATCAAGGTTGGAATTTGATGTAAGGTTCAACTTCTGGAGACTATAGAAATTTTGTCACTTGCAGCATCTTATCTTCATTTTCAGCAAATACAAGCTTCTTTTGTTGTTAAATACTCACTATCCATGTTCCTTTGTTCGAATCTTGTACCTGATATGTTGTGTTCTTTATCTCTTGATGTTTAGCACTAGATAATTATCATCTTATCTCTGTGTTAGAATCTTGAATGCATCACTAAATAGGTTGCTCAGGTTTCTTTCTATCTAATGCAGGAGAGTTGTCATCCTATCTTTGCATTAATAGGATACAACTGTAGGTTTCTGTACTAGTTGCAGCTGGCCATCACATGGTCTTGTGTATCTATTGGTGTGGTTAGTATTCTCCATATTCACCTAATATCTAAACTGTGAGCATTGGTGGTCTAAAGCCTTGTAGTTTGAGGGTGTTCATGCATGTCTAGAGTGAAATAGAGTAGAAATGGTTATCAGGCTTGAACCAAACCATCATTCCTTCCATTAAACCTGGCAATAATAGTTTAATTTATATTTTACCAGGCATCTCCGAGCTACAACCTAGGAGAGTTTCTTGGAATCATAACAGGTCATTTCTGTCATTCAATCCTGAAAATTATTTCATCAAAACATGAGTAATTTTTACCGATATGGGGTCATGGCACATGATAGTTATCATTGGAAATGGACTACTTCGACTTTAATGAATTCAATTAAGATAATTTATGTCTCCAAAGTTACTATAAGGGAGTTCTTGAGCCTCCACTTTTACCATTTGCATCATTTGAGAGCTGTGAGAGTGTTTTGGAGCTAAAGAGGAGCAAATTTTCCATGGACGATTGTGGGGGATCTAAGCGACCATTTAACATGTTGTCAGTCCCACGTAGGTGCCAAAACCTTGATCTTGCATTATTCAGCCTT
This sequence comes from Pinus tabuliformis, assembly GCA_031772625.1. Classification (NCBI taxonomy): domain Eukaryota; kingdom Viridiplantae; phylum Streptophyta; class Pinopsida; order Pinales; family Pinaceae; genus Pinus; species Pinus tabuliformis. The sequence goes on along the minus strand of CM062819.1, from coordinate 1,014,857,989 downwards.
TTTTGTCAGCTTTTGGGGTGATTTTTTGGAGAACTGGGGAGCCCTAGTTGTTCAACTGTGCCTAATGCCCCCTAGCAGGCCTGAAGGGAGCGTTAAATGCCCTTTACAACTTGTGGGAGGGCATTAATCCTCCCTATATGTCACTAGGGGGGTGTTAGTACATGAGGTCGCACCTAAAAACCCCAGGTAGTGATTTTACAAGCAATGTTGCCCTATTTTCACTGATTTTTGGGTTGATTTGTGCAGGTTTTGAGCCATTATGACCAGTTTATGGAGAGAACGGGCCCATGACTGACAAGAATTTCTCATGTGATATGATATTGCTTGCATACTTGCATTGTGCCACTGTGGGTTGATGATGTATGCTATTTTGGACTTGATGAAACGTCAAGAGGACCATTTGAGTTGGATTATTCAGTCCTAGGATGAACATGAGAAGGTGTTCAGGATTGGAGATCATGAGTTGGCAATTGATCGAGATGATATATAATTTTTGACTAGTTTATCATGTAGAGGAGCATGAGAAAACCTGACTAGGGGAGGCCTGATCCTCGATACACCCTATAGTTGGTTCAAGCTTACTGTATCCCTTAGAGTGGACTTGTCAAAAATAAATTTCCTATAGAGCAGATTAGGTCCACATCTATGAGGGCCATTTTATGGTTGATTGTGTTTTGCGAGGTCAAAGAGTCCCCACGTTGTGACAAAGTCCTAAATGTTGCTTGCAATTGACTGTGTCTAGCCTCCGATGTTCAACTAGTGTGAAGCAATTCTTCATCAGTTAGAGGTAGAATTGATCGCCTGCAAGACTCAAACCTAACAGAGTTTTGGGTATGGCACTCTCATTGTCTCATTCATACTCGAGAGGGTACCTCTTATGCGCCTACAGATGAGCTTAGGTCCCCTTGATCCAAGGGAGAAAAGATAGGGGCAATGGGCATCAATTGATCCTTTCATAGGAGGAGAACCTATCTGACACTTTTTTGAAGAAGATTTCTTCGAATGGCTCAGTGGCCAGATTGTGATGATTGACAACTATGCCTATGAGGGCATGGACTTCACCGATGACCCTGACTTGATTGTGCATCTTGGGACCAACTGGGGGCCTCAAGGTAAGAATGATTTTGAGAGTACTTAAAGTATTTTTAAGCTTTTGGATATTATGTTATGTTTTTGTTGATTTTATTGGTGAACAAGTACTGCCATGAAGCATTTTTCTTGACACAGATGTGGCACTGGTACAACCTGCATGCAAACCTCACCAAGTGAGGTGAGGAGGCTAAATACATGATGGGTTGGGTGATGCTGACAGTATTTGCAAGGTTCTAAGGAGCCTGGAGGGCTTGAGCATGGGTACGTTCCAATAGTCGTACCCTTAAATAATGATGTAACAAGATTGGATTATGAATGTGATAATGATTTGTCAATTTCATAACAACAAGCTGAGAGTCTAAGTTGACCACCAGATTCGAGATGTCCCTTGATGACGCCTAAGTGTGAAGTGAAATTTTAGACATGTACTCAGCAATATTGTTGGTGGTAGTACCAAGAAAGACTCCCCTGGAACAAAATAGTTCTAACTAAGGTGTGTAAATGACCCAAGCAGCTGATGCAATGTGATGTGTGTGATGAATGGCACCTTCTGTGTATCCTATGTATGCTAAGGGTAATGAAAGCATATGCATTACGAGAAATATGTATGAGACAAATACATCAATAAATACCAAAAATTACAGTCACATCAAAAAATAAGAAAAACTTATAAATACATAAAATTACAAAGCACATGCCTAGTGCAGTATTAGGCATAATACTCTTTAGATAGAGCACATTTCGGGGCTCAGGGAGTGGGATTCCTTCCCAGTCCTAAAGTTCATATGCCCCTTTTGAGAGGGCTTTCTTAACAGCATATGGACAGAGCCATAGGGGTTGAAGTGTTCCTGCCCCCAAGAGGTCATGTTTTTTATCATAAAGTAAAACAAGATTTCCCTCTTGGTAAGAACTAGGCTTGACCTTTTTGTCGTACTAAGATTTGACCCGACGCTTGTGGGCTTAAAGTGCTAATTTGGCATCTTGACGGGTTTCATCCAGTTGATTTAGGTATGGCAAGTGATCTTCTTTAGTAGTAGTCCTAGGAAAGATTTCAACAACTATTTGTAAGGAGGTAATCTAACACTTGATTGGTAAAACTACTTCCAGGCCATAAGCCAGTTGAAAAGGTGTGAAGCCTGTAGCAGTTTTAACTGAAGTTCTGTATGCCCATAGCGTAGGATATAACATTCGATGCCAGTGGGTTTTATAATTCCATACTAACCTATGGATCATGGTTTTTAAGATGCCATTGAGGCCTCTACTTGACCATTAGCTTGGGGGTAGTATGAGGATGATTGATCCTAGCGAAAACCTAGCAGCAATGTTAAGTCAGACATCATGTGATTCTAAAAATGAGACCCATGGTTTGTAACGATCATGCGAGGCACATCGAAGTGACAGATGACCTGATTAAATAGGAATAGTGGCATGGTTTATCCATTGGCCTGAAAGGTGGGAAGGGCTTCTACCCATTTCGTGAAATAGTCCACAACTACAATAATATAGTTGTGTCCAACAGAGGAAACAGGGTTGCAAGTTATGAAGTATATACCTCGTCTAGAAAAGGGGTCGACGGAGATAACTGGGTGCAGTAGGGCCGAAGGAGCACAAATTTTCTTTGTAAACACTTGACAAGCATGGCATTGTCAGATAGCCTCGATACAATCTTTGAACAAGGTCGGCCAGTAGTAGCCTACACGCAAAATTTTCTGAGCAGTAGATATTCTAGAAAGATGATCGCCACATGCCCTAGCATGGCAGTCATTTAAAACATGTTCTTCCTCTTCATGAGTGAGGCAATGTCGAAGAACTATATCCGCACCACAGCAATATAATGTATCATTAAGCACTAAATAGTGTCGAGCTTGGTGGTGGATGCGACAACGATCACCTGACGATAGCTCAGGGTGGAAATGTTTCACTTGGAGGTAGACAAGAATTTCACCATACCAAGGGTAAGTAGTGTCGATAAGATAGACAACTTCATCCAGGAGAGGATTGTGGGCTATCTCGTTAGGATCGACAATGGGAAGATCTGACAAAATTTCGGCAAAGACTAGGGGATTTTTTTCCTTAGCAGTAATGAAAACCAAATCAAATTGTTGGAGGATCACGATTCATTTTGAATATTTACCTCCAATTACTTGACGAGACAAAATGTGTCTCATGGGATTCTCCAAGGCGATGACACTAGTCTGTCGCAGCAGTATGTAATGTCGGAAGTGGTTGATGGCAAAGACAACTGCCAAGGATAGCTTTTCCACATGTGAATATCTGATTTCGGGCCCAGCTAGGCCTTTCGATAGATAATATATTACATGTTCACTCTGGTAATCATGAGCTTGAACCAAGATCATTCTTAGAGAGGATGGTGAGGCTACCAGGTATAGAACAAAGTCACGCACATAATTGGGAGCGATAATAAGTGGGGCTGATATAAGAGCCTTTCTCAAGGCATAAAATGATTTTTGAGCTTGATCATCCCATAGATACAACGCTCCCTTCTTAAGTATGCGCATAAAGCCTTTCATCAACTCAACATAGTCTATGATGAACCGTCGTACAAACTTTTCTTTCCCTTGCAAACGTTGGAGCTGCAGAATGGTTTGTGGTTCAGGTAATTGAATAATTTCTTTTACCTTATAGGATCAACCCTAATCTTTTACTTGGAGACAATGAATCCAGGTAGGTGTCCAAACTTGACAAAGAAAACACATTTATGCAGATTCAAACGTATATTATAAAACCAACACCTAAGAAAGATAGCTCTTAAATGATCTAGGTGTTTCGCTCGCTTGTTACAATGGGCTAGAAGGTCATCCAAGTAAGCTTGAACAATATGTCTGATATTGTGAAATGCGTAGTGCATGGCCCTTTGAAATGTTGCTCCTGCATTCTTTAAACCGAATGGGAGTTTTCAATAGGAAAAGATTTCCCATGGGAAACCGAAGGCAGTTTTGTGTTGGTCTTTGGGTTTTATAGCAATCTGGTTGTAACCTAATAAACCATCCATGAATGAGAATGATTCAAAACCAACGTAGTCATCGATGATTTGGTCAATGAATGGTGTCGGATAATTATGCTTTGAACATGCAGCATTCAAGTCTCGATAGTTGACACATACACAGATGATTCCTTGTTTCTTTTTTGACAGGAACCAGATTGGAAACCAATTATGTTAAGGGAGTGGGGTAGATGAAACCAGAACATAACAACTTTTCCACCTTAGTCTTAATGGCTGCCATTTTGTGGGGGCGAACTGGTTGAAACCTTTGGCCTACAGGTTTAGCATTGTCGTATATCTTGATCTCAAGCTCAACAATAGAAGGATCTATACCGATAATTTCCTTGTAATACCAAGCGAATACATTAAAGAATTCCTTAAAAAGGAAAGTGAAGCTTACAATTTCCTCAGGATTGCAATCTGCTCCAACCTGGATGTTTTCTACGATGCTTGTCGTGACATAAGTATCGATGAGCAATGTCTCTGAATTATTTCCCATGTTTCCTTTAGAGTCCAAAGTTTGGATAGTCGTATATGGTGAGGAAACGATTTTAGGTGTGTTAGATGATAGGATTTTAAGAGGCATCATGTCCAAATTAGATATCAAAACATGATAGTGCGAGTCCTCCCAAGGTTGTTCTTATAAACTCATGATCTCTCTAATAACTTTGTCCATAGGTAGGACTTGATTGAGGGGATCAAAAGAAGGAGCAGTTATGGGAGGGGTAGTGGTACCGTTGCCTTTGACCAAAGTGACTGGAGACTCGGATGTAGAATAAATGGCCTATCAGCTCATGACAATGACATTTGTTCTCCGTAAGTATCAATGTCTGAAGGGGCTGGTAGGATCCAAGGATCAGTTCGTTCCTGAGGAATGGATGAAACCATATTAACTATCTGTGGAACCGCTGGCGGCATAAGAGGGAAACAACCCATTAGGGAAAAGCCCTTCAATAGATCGGTACCGATAGTAACGTAAGAGTTAGGTACACCACCCACTAAGGGTATAGAGCCACTGGGTAATGTGGAATAATCAGGGGTAAAAAAGGATAGCTGGTCCACTATGACTATCTTTCCATCTAATGGAAATAGGTTGATGTGAAAGATAGTAGACACAATGGCAGTCATGGCGTAAGTCCAACTGCGACCCATCAATAGATTATAGTCGATATTTCTATCTACGACTTCGATGTCCACCATTATTGTTTTCCCATACAAGGTGATGGGGTAGCCATCTAGGAAACCTTTTGGGATGAAAGTGTGGCCATCAAAATCTTTAAGGAAATTCAACGATGGGGATAAGGTTGGAGAACCTAAAGCAAGCTAACATGAAGCTGACATTACACAGGTTGAAGCACCTTTGTCAATGACAGTTCTATGTATTCCTTTCCCTTTTGAAAAAATTTGCACCTGAAATGCAAGCTGGTGTGAAAGGGGGGATTTACATTTTCCCGTGGTAAAAATTGCAAGCATGGAATCCTAAGGGTCGATACCACCAAAAACCGAAGAAGAGCTTTCCTTTGTGCTGGACAAGTTTTTAATACTTCGAGTGTCGACATAGCCGACGATGATTGCGTCAAGTCTTCTACAATACTATAGTTTTGGGCAGCACGTGCAGATGTATTGTGTGTTGTGCGATGAAGTGCCCCTTTAAGGGGTTGAATTACAAGGATGGAAGCTGGCATTTCAATATGAGGATCGTTAGGCGATGGTGGGTTTTGACTTGAGGAGGGTTCCTCTACATCAGCGACTAGAGCTCCATAATATTTGGCTTTGGTTTGTAGATCTACTGTTTCAAATGTGTAAATGGTAGATGGTCCTTCACTAGCTGAAGGATGTTGTGAACCACCATTTACCCCTTGTAGGGATTGGGGTTGGTTTGCAATAAGGTGTTGTTTCTGCTAAGCGAGAAAAGGATTATTCAGGACAACAGGGGTCCCACTAGTGTCCTTTTTAGTAATGAAATCTATGCATTCCTGAAGATGCAGACAACGATAGGTCATGTGGTCTTCGACACAAATTTTGCAAGGGAATCTAGTGGGTTTATCCTTTCCATCATCAGAGAGTGAAACAACCTTCTTCTTTGGGTTTTACTGCTTTGTTGACTACTATTTAGAAGGAACTATCCTTTTCTTATTCTTCTTATTCTTACCACCTAGTTTTTGTGTAGACTTCACAGAGCTTATTGCGGTGGTAGGAAGAGCAGTCGATTTGGTAGAGGGGTCCACTGACATCTCAGTAATGTGACCGTTGAGTTTTTTTACAACACCCCTGGAGGTTTCGTCGATAATCCCATCAGCGTGTGCTCCGGGTTGTTGAGTAGCGAGAGCATTGGAGTTGCGAGGGGCATTGTGAATTATGTTGTATAGAGTGCCAAACTGCGAATATATTAGATCTAATTGCTAGCCACGATGAATGGATTGGTCTTCTATCATCGCACCACCTAAGGTGACATCCTTAGTGATTTGGGGTAGTAGAGACTTGCAGAACCAATCTGCTAATAGATAGTCTGGCAGGGGAGCTTTGACTAACCTTCGCCTATGTCTCCATTCATGTATTTGATTAGATATGTGGGCGGCGGTATCCTGATGTAATGAAGTGAGGAGTTTTTTCCTAGTTTCACAGCACATGGGTAGTTGTAAGTGCTTTAAGAATTACATTGCTAGAGCGCCAGAGGTATTGATTGATTCACGTGGTAACTCAATGTACCACTTGGTTGCATTGGTAGTAAGGGTCTGGGGAAAGAGATGTAGTTGGATACTATCATCCGCCATGGAGTTAGAAACACACCATAGATGATAGGTGGTGATGTGTGTACCTGGATCTTCCACTTGTTTCCCTTCGAACTTTAGGATTTCTATCAATATTTCATATGGAATTGGTAGTCAAAGTAAGTTATGATAGATGGGGTCATCTGTAAGTTTGTACAAGTCGGGGATATCAAGTGTTACCAAGAAAGGAAAAGTGTTTGATGTCCCCAAATCAGACCAAGGTGATGACATATGACTTGAGGATCCTTGCGCTCCTCCCATTATGTTGTTTCCAATATTATACAGAGGTTGTGTGGTATATTAAGTGCCTTGGGGTATGGTATTGTACTATGGGTTTCCATAGGGATTGTTAGGCTGGGGGATAGAAGTGCCCCCCTTGAATCATTTGAGATTGTGAGTAGGGTGCCCCTATGGATTGATTGGGACCTTGTTGGGGGTTCCTGCCCAGCACATAACTAACCATAGGTCCTTGACTGACATAAGGAGGGTTCATGTCAATCAATGACTGACCATGCATACCTGAAAATGGAGGGGGAACTGTTATTCTCCAGGTCAGTATATGCATATTGGGAACAGTGCCCCCAAATACTTGAATCTGGGGGTTAGAACTATACAATGGATGCCAACCATATTGTTGGTTGAAGGGACCCGTGCTAACTATGCTATATTGAGCGTTATAAGGAGTGCTATATGTAGCACTTATCGAAGGTCCAAGGGCTGACACAAAATGGGTGGAACTTGGAATGTACTGGGTTCCACTCATGGAGGGTGTCATGATAGGGTTTAAACTTGGGATAGATGGGATAGCTAGATTCACCATCAAAGGTGTGGTACTGATTGTCGACTAGGGAAGTGGTGGTGAACCAAAAGTGTCCAAAAAATACCATGACCCATTAGTCATCGACGGGATGGGTGGAAATGTTCCAACTGAAGACAAACAAGGTATAAATGCAATGAGAACCAAGAGTGGGCCCAACAGATTCATGATCGGAGGATTGTATTGAGGAAGAAATCCTTAAGTAAAGAAATCCTCCAGTAAGCTTGAATTGTGGGATTTCCAAACTAATTCTATGTGAGATATCAGAGACTGATTTCCTGAAGATGGGGAATCCAGTTCATTGGAGCTCAGCAGATCCTCCATAGTGAGTGGGGGAAGTCCTAATAACCATCTATATTGATGACAAGGGCCGGATGTAGCCATGGTGGCTGATAATTTTTATCAGTAAATTTTACAATGATGTTTATTAAAGTCTCAGTGATAACACTGTGGCACTTGAAAAATAAAAAATACGGTAAGGAAATAAATCAACAAGCAGAGGGAAATGACCCTGTTTGATAAGCACCAATCACTAGAGATGAAACCCAGTATCACAATGAATAACAAAGAGAGCTAGCCAAATGTACAGTTAAGATTACTCTTGAAGTTGAGTACCCTTCCAAAAACCGAAGAGAGAGTAGGTTTGCCTGTGTTCGGTACCAGGGTAGCCTACCCCTGTCACCTTATGTTCATCCCTAATAGTATGGCCACTAAGGATACCTCAAATCATAGACACTATTGGGGGGGACATAGTCGTAGATAGTATGTTGTGTGGGAAGGATACCTGAGTCCCCAACTCAGCTCCAATATCTCCGAAGGGACCCCTGATCCACAGAATGCCCAAAGGAGATGTAAGGAAAGGCATGCTACCTTCACTTTAAGTCCAATGTTGTCTTGTATTTAGCTCCGATTTTACTGGAGTGGTCCCAAATAGTATGAGTGCAAAAGGATTTCTCTCTTTAATGACACTAGTTTCCGTGTATGATCTTGGGTAGTTAACTCACAATGCCTATCCCAAGATCCTAGCCTAAAGTAAAGTGTGTTTACTCTAAAAAGAGTTGTTGATTGATTTTATTAGGTAGATTTTAAATGTACTTCATTAGAGTCTTCGGTAGGGGTGTTGATGTATGAAATTATATGGGACTCTGACTCAAATCATGCAAAAACAATGCTTGTAAATTTTCACTTTCAATGAATAAGATGCTTCTACAAAGGGAGAGTCAGTAATATATCAATATTTATTCCATGCATCCCATTCAGTACAAAACTAACATGACCGACAAAACTTCAATGCTCACTAACAACTATGAAACCAAATAATGCAGAACCTAACCAGCTAAGCAGAAAACAGTAAAAAAAATTGTATTTTTTCTTTAATGAAAACAAAAACTTTAAGAAGTAAAGATATTTTCTTAAAAAAAATGTTAAGGACACAGATCAGTCAAACAAGTTCAACTGTAGATCCCTGATCAGTCTACAAGAATATTTCCCAACCCATGACTTCACAGGGTAAGTTGTTTATCAAGAAATGTTTGACTAACGCTATGTACTAGAGGCTATAGAGAGTTAGTTTCACCAATAATGCTCTGTTTGTGAGGGAAAAGTGCTTTATAAAGCACTGTTTTCATTGGTAACCAATGTTAGTGAGGAAAAACACTCAAAAAATAGGTTGTGGGGATCAAATATAGGGCTGAGAAATGAGAGAAGGGTGTTGTATGGTCCTGAGTGGTTGGAAATGGAATGAAGAAGTATAGGAAGGCCTGGAAGAAAGAGAGATCTAGAAATTTCTGGGAAAAACTGGGAACCAAGTGTAGTCCCCAGTGGAGTCACCAATTTTGCTATAGGGATTAATGCGCGGGTGTTTGGTGATGTAGAAAACCCTCAAGGATCTTCTCGGGATCGTCAACAGATAGTCAACTTAACTGCATCTGTCACAAAGATACATGCATATCTATGTTTAACAAATGAATATCAAAGTGAGAAGGAGTTATTACCTGAAGTCTTAGTGTGGTGTTGTTAGAGAGAAAAATGCAGCTAGGTAGAAGACACCTGAGCCAGCTCCAGATCAAAACCTACACATAGCAAAGACAAGCATAATATGACAACATAAAACCTTGATAAACAAAGGTATGAACATATAAAAGATATCTAGTTGCTTATAACTAAGCCACTCATGCTAGAAGATATTAGATAAACATATAAACAAGTTATACAACCAACATCACGGAGTGGACAACACAACTGCAGTTCTATATTGGTGTAGAAAGAGTGATTACAACCATCAGTTGCATCAACCTTCCCTTACCCCTCTAGCTCCTCTCTCTCTCTCCCTTCTTAACCTATTCTGATGCCTTATTCTAAGATTTAGCTCAACAGTAAAATAGGCAATCCTTTCAAATGGTTCAACCTCTTTCACAATGGACCAAGCCTTGCATATATAGCTTGTAGGGTTAGGGTTTCCAAGTCCTTCATGAGTTCCATTAGGAAAAAGAAATGATGTTTTCATGCTTTAGTGCTCTTTCCCATTTCATACTCCATTAGGAATTAGTAATTCCCCTAAACAGGTCAAGTTCTAATGTTTCCATGCTTTTATGAGCTTACATAGGAGAGAATCTAGGGAATTCTCTGTCAATTCACTCCTTTGACCCATAGAAACTGATGTAGGGTCACTAGTGGTGTTCCTGAGGTAGCAAGTAGAGTTACCCTACGCACTAATGCACCCTTAAGCTTACTAAGAAGCTTTATAAAGTAGGTTGATAGTGTCCAGACAAGATTAGCTTGACAACTAGTCCTGTGAACTTTTTCAGTGCTTCAGTCATCGTGTCATTGTCCTCTGAGTTGATGAGGAGGTCATTTTCCTATATAACACACACACAACATCAGAACCTGGGTACAACGATCAAGAAGGTCTGCAAATCTGTGCCTGAGTTGCGTACACCTAATGATGCAAAGGCCTCAGCCAAGGTAAGGAAATTGGTTTCTATAGTGCGTGCTTCAAAGGAGAAGTTCGACAACGTGACTTTTTACCTCATGATGTAGATATTTGAGTTTCAGTTGAAGTTGCAGACAACCACACTGCCTGAGGTTTGGGAACAAAGGAACACAGAAATTAAATAATCCATGACTAAGCTAGATTTCGCCATTCAAGGGTGCGACAAGCTCTTTACTTAGGCACTCGGCCTCTGGGATACATTATAGGAGGATCCTTCACTGCAACAGTTAAACATGGAACTGAGGGAAGCACAACAATAGTAAAATGAAATTAGCATGACAGCATAGACATTAACACCAGTCCAACATTTCACGCGCTTTTACGAAGGTAAAAAAAATTGCTACACATTCAGGAATTGCAGAAGAAGAAGTTTGTGCTCGACACATGGCTTGAGTCCTGGATAGAGAAAGCCATCAAGTTCTCACGTACCATTCTTGGTAAGCTAAAGGTGATGCAGAAGACACAAAGGACTATGCCACTGGCAGTAGAAAGGACAACCATAGAGAAACTGGTCTAGGAGCTATAGCAAGAAACAAAACAAAGCACCATGGAGCTACAAAATTTGACAAAGGAATTCAACAAAATCTGCAAGAAAGTAGAACAACCATCTGAGTGAATTGAGTGCGAGTCACAATATTTGTGTTGGGGGTTTGTTGGGATGGGGTCCTCGGGGGTAGAATGGAATTAATTAGTCATTTTGTGTAAAAAAATTTGTAAAAGATGTAAAGTCTCCACAATTTGTGGATGCGGAGCGCATAGATGAATAAGAGTCAAAGGGGCTTAACCTTTTGTTTTAAGTAAAGTATTGAGTCATTTTTGAGATTCACCCATGGTTCATGAAACATGGCATTGTATGGAAAGGTCTATAAATGATCGAGTATTAGTGAGTCTAAGGATAACGTGGACATAATTTTTTGGATAGAGAATTGGGTTGAAGATTCGTGGGCAAGAGCTAAGGTAGGAAGGCTCTGGTTCCTATGCTTAGGTAGAGAAGGGAAGGCTTTGTAGCAAAGTGTGCGGAGGCCTAGGAAGAGTTCATATCTCAGTGCATTGACCCCTGCAGTAGCATGCATAGGGTAGTTTGAGTTTGTAATCAGTGAATTGAAGATCAATAAAGACAATTTTCTAAAGAATTACTGAGTATTTCTATTTATATCTATTTGAGTTATATGTCGCTGATGAATGACATGTCTTATGAAATATTGATTGAATGCTACGTGATTATCTTTCATCTATCTTAATAATGTATGAAATGAATGCTTAGGCACTTCCACAAATTTTCTGGTGATTTCTCTTATGTTTTCTGACGAGTTAAGTATATCTACGCGAACTCCAACTTAGGATTGTTTTTTGAAGTGTGTAGGTAGTTAAATCAATTGTTAAAGGTCCTCAAGGACTGATCATGGACCTTCGTGAAGGTAAAAAGGCTTTCTTAAGAGAGTTACAGTAACGAGCCCTAGAGTTTTATTGATATGCGGAAAGGCATATCCAAGGTGCTGGAAGACATCACACTAGTCTCTAGATGCAGAAACTTAGTTCTTGCATTCCCCCATACTACTTCAGGTGAGACTACAGCTTGCACTACATGGGTTGTTGCCGAAAGGGCTAGTAGTGTAGGGCTTTGTTGGTTGGCAGAACTAACTCTAAACCTGGGTCAGGACCCCCTAAGACAACAATCCTTCACACCAGTTAAATATTGTTGGAACAATACAATCCATTGCATATTGGAACTATGATTTAGTTGCCTCAAGTAACACTTGAGACCTAGCTATATAGGCCATGGTATGTAGAATAGTCCAGAAGGATAGGTTTTCGATGGTTGATATCTTCACCTTCCCACTTACAGTTGTTTTTGCACCTGGTCAATGCCTTCTGATTAGGGTATTAGTGCTCTCGCCTCCAGTACATCTCCAAAGATTTGGACCCTTTCCCCTCTTCTGGACAATCTAGTGATGAAGTATATGTCAACTACCACTAGTTCTTGTTCTTGATCTCCAATGATGAAGATCTCTTGACTAACATTCCATAATCCTATGAGATATTCTAGTGGCTCATTCTGAGCTCTGAGTCCTGGGGTCTGAAAGAACTTAATTGATACGCAGTCCCTCAAAGTGTTGACACATTCATGACTTTGGGAAGCTTAGTGGTCTTCTTCCTTGTGGAATCCCTCTTTCCATTTGATGGCTAGAATCATCAAAATATCCTGTAAGTAACCCATAAACAATATTTAGAAGCCTTTCCATGGATTAAAATTTCAAAAAAGCTGGTTAAGAAAGAGGATTTCTCATTTTATTTTTCACTTTGCACCCGGTGTGACTGTTCGAATTATTTTCACGCTGGCAACATGAGGGCCTCTTGGGATAAGGGGTGATCAGTGTAGATCCAATGATCAGACTCGCGTTGATCACCTCGATTATAAGAATGGAAATCCTCCTCTTAAGTAGTCAAAATTTCTATTAAATGGCATGAAAAAGGTATGAAAATCAAAAGGAAGGGAAGATATCTTACCTGCAACTGACGGTTCATGAAATGGTGCCCCAAATCTACCACACTGCTTGCCTGAAAAATCAAGGAAAATAGGGTAAAATGCACTCTCCAAATTACTCAAAAAATTGTACTTTTTGTCTATTTATAAGTTTTCAAATACATTTTCACCAATATTTTATTATTTTTCTTGATATCAGTGATGTGTGGTTGTCTTTGTGCAGTTATAAGATCTTTTGGTGGTAACGGTGATCATTTTTTACCGATTCAACAACTTTTTATTTTATCTCTTTTTCAGACTCGTTAAAAAGAAACAAAAAAGGACCCCCTAGAGTGATTTTTAAGTTCTTTTCTGACTCTCGAAAGATGAAAAGATCATTGAGTACCTGCCTTTTCGAAATAGTTAAATTAAATGAATTGACGTCCTCTCAATATATGTTTACCCCTTTTTGGGTTGGGATTGACTATTTATGAAAAAGGAACACCTTGGTCGACATGGTCAAGAGGTTCTCTTGAATATTAGTTTTTACCTTTTCAGGTTTGAGAGACAAATTATGAAAAGGGACATGATGGAGTTTTTTTTTTTCATCTCTTTTTCAAACTCTCTAAATATGAAAAATACACCAAGTTACTTTCCATCAGAGCCGTAAAAATTAAAATACGAAAGGCTTGTCACCATGACAAGATTGAGTTTCTCCTTCCTAAGACTCGTAAGACTTACTACGATAAATTAATTTTAAGAATGAACTTATTCGACAAGCATATGCTATCCCCTTCAAGCTGGTGATTAAAAATAATTAAGTTATTCACTAGAAATAGTGGGGAAAAAGTGAAAGTGAAACATCTCTTGTGTAGGAAGCATGTCGCTCTTGAACATGACACATTTGTTTCTGGTGTCGGGTTTGGGATATCCTCACTCGGTCACTTGTCTTTCCAGGTTTGGGTGATCCATTTTGCCTCTCATCTGACTATTCGACTTCATCATTATGACCCTTGGTCATATGTTGAGTCAAATGATGCCACACTCCGAAGTCATGTTGTCGATATTTTCAAGAGAAGTCCTATCTATAGTTTACTATCTATACATTGTCTAACCTTTTTCCATAGTCTTGGATCATACTAATTTATTCCACTTTATTCTTTGTTTCATGTCAATGATGAGGGAATCATTATGGTGCTCCTTCGATGGGTTAGCTCTTGTCAACTTCGGCTCATTATCCAAGAAGAGAATTAAAAACTCCCTTTTAGTATCTTAGAGCTTGCATACTTTAATGGAAAGATCTTCGCATTCGATGATAGGTCTTCATCATTGATGTTTGATCGGATGACTCCAGCATGTTCAACTTCGACACATTCATTCACATATTACAATTTGTACTTTGATTAGGTTGGGGTGGAGTGCAAGACCCTGAGTTTTGTCTAATATAACTCAAGCTTCCTTGAGTTATGTATTATTCATGATTGTATACATGTTTCCTCTATATAGATGTCTGTGACCATAATGTGGGACCTTATATCTATGATGATGATGATCCTTCTATATCAGGTGGTTGCGTCCATAACATGGATCTTAGACTTATAGATGATCCTTTTCATTCAAATGGTTGTGTCCATACTGTGGATCTTTTCACATGGTCCCTTCTATCGAGATGGTTGTGTCCATACCATGGATTCATGTTTTGACATATATGACAAATCTATCATATATGTATATGTATATGCATCCTTTATTTGTAGGTCTCTTGATGGTTTTTGTTCTCATCTTTGCAAAAACTCGTAAAGCATCTCAACCATCACTCTGTGTTCTGCCTTCATGCTTTAAGGGGCATCTGTTACATAGTATTTTGTGATACCTGTTGTACTTCCCTGTGTCATACCTTGGAATGCTTAAAACTTGACAACTGTGCAGTGTATCTGTCCTAATATGCAATCCAGATGAAAACATGCCTTGAGCCTTCCCTGAGGAAATGAAATCAAAACCCTAATTTCTGGGTCAGCGCGATTGTGACACTACCTACTCGCGCTGATGGCAGGTTGCACCATATTAGCTTGGTGCTTCCAGCATGGTTTTTACCTAGATACTCGTATTGATCCCTAAAAGGAAAGCTTTCATAAATAGGACAAGAAGCTTCGTGATCTAGAGGCTTCGAGAACGATGAGCTTGATTTTGTTTGTTGCAGATGTGGTCGACTTCTTCAAATATTACCCTTTGGTCTTATCCCTATGATATTGCTCCTTGAGATAAAGACCTTCCCCTATCTTGGTGAGATGTTAAATCCCTCTCCCTACTTTTATATTCATCCTCCTCCATTCCCAAATGGTTGGTCTCTGATTATTTGCACCCTTATGCTGAAATAGTGCCTACAAGCTATTCACTTTGGTTTAGATAAGGAGTTCTTGGAGAGCTTGAGCTTGGACTTGGACATTCACTCAAGGAGGGCTACTAACATCAAGGACTACGTTGTATGATTCCTCTTTTGTTTATTAATATATACAACTACTGGTTCACTTGCCATAAATTCTTATGCCAATGCTTCATTTATCTTAATGATCCTTGATCTCTTAAGTGGATTACATTATATTATGCTTGTTGCACTTTTATGGTTTGTTGTATCTTCAACCTCTTATGTAGGTATTCAAATGCTATGAGTAAGGACTGAGCCTAAGGAGGAAGTGATCGAGATCTTCAACAAAGGAGTGAATTATAGTATTAGAACGAGGTAGGTCTCCTTCCTCTTCTCTCATTTTGATTTTAATTTAGGAAAGTGTCTTGTATATTGTCTCGTTTATTACTAGACCCACTCATTGGGCTAGGGGGATCCTCTCTATCCGTAGAGAGGATTTACCTAGACAACACTAACTTTTGCTTCTTTTTTGTATATTGAGGCTTGGTGCTCTTTGTTTTCTTGTGTTTGGCAATGGTCGGCTTGGAGTGCAAATGAGGTCCTATATGCGAGATGGAAACAACAAGAGGTGTTGTGACCAGAGGGTTCTGCTACAAAAAACCTTGAAATTCAATAAAGTTAGGACCCACACCTAATGAGCTGGTTAAGCTCACAATGGTTTGCTTGAGAAATCTCATTCTCTTCTTCATTTGAGTGAACACCGACTATAACTCGTGCTCTGCCATCTGCTTCTTGGTGTTCATGAATGTCTCTCCCAGTAATGGTTATGGTACCATCCCCCCAAACAAGTATAGTTACTTTCCTTCTCTAACCTTACATGCAACCCCCAACCATGACCCTACCTCCACATGGAATTCTTCAGCCGATAGCGCGAATTTTTGCACCCGCATCTAGAAGGTATGTGGATGAGCACAATGTGGCCTGATGAAAGTATTCCCATGAGTGACCCCAAACTAGATTGATGTTGAGTACTCATCAAGCAGTGACCTAGGGATTCTTTTAGTGACCCTTATCACCTCAAGCATCTTAACATATCATCCACGAAAAGAAGCTTCATTTATTTATTTGCTGCTTGGGTCCCCTGATGCTCGCCATGGTGTATACCAGACAACTAAGGGATAGTCTTATGAAATTTGCACCAAGTCCCTACCCTCTGGGGGGGCACCACTTCCACATTACCAAATTCATTACCAAATAACCAAAAATGAAGTCAGTGCTCCTCTTATAGACATATTCGCAGGCCTCAAATAGCTTGTTCAGTAGAAACGCGCACTAGTTAAGTTGGGTGCCCTCTGCAGAAGGCTCTGCAACTCAGATTGTGTCCAGTGTGCACTCATTCCTTGCAAAATGGCACATCACCTTCCCTGTGATCCGTAACAAGAGAGTTTAATATGTTCCTTGTTGATGATGTCGATTTTATCTCCCTTCCCTCCTCTCTTGGTGTTTTACTTTCCATAGTAATCAACATCTCCTTCCTTCTTTTCTCTTTTGAGATCATCTAGAATGTCGTCGAAACTGCATCCCCCATTGCTAATAAACTTGTCAGCCACCTAATATCATCCACATGAATCGGGTACTCCTTATCCAGCTAGAGAAACCCACCATGCATCCTTCTGATCAAAATTTTCGTGCACTGCATTGGGAGAGTCATGCCGAACACGGGAAAGATCCTCAAATTGAACAATGTTGAACATTGAATTCCTCCGTATGCCACCTTGGCCTTGACTGTTGTTGTTCCATCCTCCTTTGTGATCATTTCTATGTATAATTCCTACTTCAGTGTCGGAATTGAAAGGAATCCAATAAATCATTGTTGATGAGCGTGGCCTTGTCATATTTACCATAGAGAAGCTCTATGATGGAAATCCTATCATCCAACCTATCTTCAGGAAATGAAACAATTTTCTTTCTCATATTGGAACATCACTCGTAGAACAAAATTACTAGAGGTTGATAACAAATCCTTGGGTCAAAACACTGAGAACTAGACTATGACTTGAGCAACTCTATCACCTTAGCTTCAAACTCTGATAACTTCGACATATCCATGCAAAATAAGTAGACGATCTTTGACATGATGTTTCTAATGAGACTTGCTAATTAATTACTATGAAAAATTTCCCTATGCAGACTCAAATGTGTTAATCCGTTGACGCCTAAGTTGGACCTGACTTGGTTGATGTACTTCTGGAAAAGATAAGGTGGAGCCGATGGTTAATTATGCTAGTGTAATGGCAGACATTTATGAATTATTTTTTCTATAATTTGAAAGATTCTATAGAAATCTGGGCTGACAACGATATTATTGTCTAATTATTACAGAAAATACCCCTAGTATGTGTGACTTACCCCCCCAACTACAATCAGTTATGGTGTGGTGACATGTAAGCCACAACTAAACTTAACGTCCCAGATTTGTTTCTTAAAAATAAAATGATGGTTGGCTAACTGACTAACTAAACTCATTCTAAATCGACTAACTAACTCTTATTGACTTTTCGTAATCCTACTTATGGCCTCTTTATAGATACTGAATCAATTTTGAATGTTAATCTTTGATTTGTGGAAGGGTTTCAGGCATGCACCATTCACCCAACCTGGTAGAAGTATTGCATCGAGTTATGTGAGCTTGATAGCTCTAGACTCCATGATCTCTGCAGCTATGAATGACCCTAGCCAGTGCATCTATAGCTTGCCCAAAAACTTTTGAAACTTGTTGTCATATAATAAAACATTGCCCCCAATTATGAAGGTTTTTTTCTTGATGTGTCTTTCGTGCCATGCTTTCAATCTTTTCTGCTCGACCAACTGAAGAAAATTAGCTAGAAACGTTGCCCCATCTAGTCCCAATAGCTCCTCCAATCACTTCTATAGTGATGCTTATTCTATCATTCTTGTGGCCTCGACAATGAAGATTCTTGTGATTGTGAACTCTGCTAGTAAAATAGCTTCTCGTCCATACACCAATTAGAATGGAATTTGTTTTTGTAATCTCTTCATTGTTGTGAGATATGCCCATAGCATGGCTGGCATCCTTTCATACCTATTTTCTAGACACACCTTGGTAAGCTATTTTCAATTATCTTGTTGAATTTCTAGAGTTAAATTGGCCTTTGGATGATATGGGTTCCTCTTGTGATGTTGTATCATGAAGTTTTGTAATAGAGAAGCAATTTTTTCGTTGATGAAGTGAGTTCCTTGAGTGCTTTTCAATATTTTGGGGCACCCAAATCATGATATGATATTTTCAAATATAAATCTTGCAACCATGTCTAATGTGCATTCTTTCACCAGTGCTGCCTTATCCCATCTTGTGATACATTCTTTCGTTGTGATTATGTACATGGCCTGAGTGTGACGCGTCGATGGATTGGTCGGACCTATGAAATCAATTGCCCACTTTTCAAATATTTGTAAGGCATGTACAAGCTGTAGTGGGAGCTCATCACGATGTGATGGTTTCCCAACTATCTGGAACACAACACATCCCTTAGCATACTATTTTTCATCCTCATATACTATTGGCCACCATAGCCCTGCTTGCAAAACCTTCCATGCAGTGGCTTTCCCACCTACATGGCCACTGACAACTCTTGAGTGGAATTCACACAAGAAATCTTGTCACTCGTTCTAGAGGGCACACCACTGCAACACACAATCTAACTCAAATTTGTATAGGTGTCCTACAATAAGATGGTAATCAGCTACCCACAAGACCATGTATATTCTTTGTGTTGCCATGTACTCCTCTGAGCATTTCCCTGTGGCTAGGAATGTTGCAATCTCTTCTAAATAATCACAAATTGCTTCCACTCTGAATAAATCAATGTTGGGTAGTTGGTTATCTAAGGAACCCTAACTTTCCATTGATTCCAACCTTGAAAGGTGATTAGGCCTAATGTTCAACCAACCTGGTTTGATGATTACTTCAAAAGTAAATTCCTAAAACAATAGCATCCATTTGCAAATTCTCCCCTCTAGTACCTGCTTGTTGACTAGGTATTTCAATGTTGAGTGGTATGTAAAGAAATTAAATGGTCCCCCAAGAAAGTAGTGCCTAATTTTCGAAGAGAGTAGAGCATAGATAGTGCTTCCTGCTCAGTCATGGTGTAATTTTTTTCTGCAATGGACAACTTTCAACTGGCAAAATAGATTGGATGGTCCAAACTTCCTTCTCCCAGTTGCACCAATACTACTTCCAAAGAAAAGATGGACACACCAATATGGACATCCAATTGCTTACTCCAGTTAGGATATACTAAAATTAGAGCATTTACCAGCTTCTCCTTCAATATCTTTAGTGCAGCTTGACAGTCCTCCGACCATGTGAATAATTCTTCCTTCCTTAACAACTTCTCCATTGGGGCAATGATGGAGGCATAGTTTCAGATGAATATTTTGTAGTACCCAGTATGATCCAATGTTGATATAAGCTACTCCACATTAGCTGGAAATTCCATGTTAACGATTGCCACAACCTTGGCAGGATCTATGTAGACCTGATCCTTGCATACAATGTGACCTAGAAGTGTGCTGAATGGAACTATAAACATACATTTCTTTAGGTTCAAGGATGTCTTTAATTGTCTGCAATGATCAAACATTATCATGAGTAGGCTTCTGTACTTCCTCAGCAAGTTGTATACTATCTAGTCATCCATGTATACCTCTAAGAACCTGTCGATATAGTCTCTGAATGCTACAATGACAATTCTGGAGAATATTGTAGGTGCATTTTTTAGGAAAAATGGCATCACGTGGTAGGCATATGACCCCCACTCTATAGTAAATTTTGTTTTATTCTTGTCTTATTAAGCTATTATGACCTGATGGTAACTCCAGAACCCATCTGATAAGGAATATGCATCATTGCCTGTAACATTGTCTAGGACCTCATCATTGAAGGGTGTGGGGAATGGGTCATGCACACAAGAATTGTTAAGGATGCGATAGTCTACACAAAATTGTATCTTCGTAGCATCCTTTTTGTTCTATATTTCTATCGAGTTGACCCATTCTATCTCATCCACCGAGAAAATAAATCTCGCCTCTAGCATTTTGTCTATTTCTTTCTTGACCTTCTCTTTGACTCTTGGGTTCAACCTATATGGTCTGTGCTTTAGTGGCTTGGCATCAGGCTTCATTAAAATTTTCATTTCTCTTATGCCTCCTTTAATTCCTTTTAAATATGCAACTGATGATGGAAATAAATCCTTGTACTCCCATAGGAGATCAAAATTTTCTTTAATTGTGTGTTCATCCCAGTAATCCCCGATCGATGTCAGCTTAGTTTTATCCTCCATGCCAATATTGTGCTTCCATAACTTAACTAGGAGTAAGTGTGGAGCATCTGTTATAGGTCACTCTTGGATACCCCTCTCCCATTCGGTCTCATGGAATGTCAAGTGTCATAACCCCTGCAGGTCATCCTCCTTTGACTCTATGTTCACCTTCCCGCATGCCATTTCTTCAGGGTATCACAACTCATAAAATAATTGTAAGATCCTCTCATTGATGCATCCATCCCACAACCAGCCTGATGTGAAGAGGATCCTTTTGATATCATGCAAATCCTCGGTCAACCATTTATCATTGTCCTTGAAAGAGAAACCACTGAAAGATTGTTCTACCAGAGCATCTGAATCTCTTGTTTTCCTTCTTACCTCTTCTTGTATAGACTAAGCTTGAGTAATTGTGCCTAATGTTTGTATGAACACGTGTACCCATATTCACTTCATAACTCCTTCTTAGTTCCATCTATCTTTACAATCATCCAATTGTTGTCAGGGGTTTGAGTTTCCCCTCTATTTCGCAAACTCCTACGGGTACTCCCCCACATGCTTGAATTTGTCCTTCATGGCTCTCTTGATCCTTTCCCGTACTTGGAGGTAGTTTTGGTGGACCCCCAACCATCATGTTGGAGTCTCTAGTAGTGAAATGTTTAATAAAGGTATTTTATGTTCATCCCTTACAGTTCCGTCGACCTTGTTGAGAAATACATCTACTGAGTCTATACCATTGAAATTGGGAAAGTCTCTTAACACCTATTGTTGACTTGATATCTTCCCTACTTCCAATCATCCCATGTGGCTTCTGATCCAACCTCAGAGCTCTAGTTACTCCTCTAGCTAACCGATCCTTCAATTGTTGGGTTTATGCAATCCTCTCTCTTCCCTATTGTTAATATGTAGAGTTGGTCAAACATTTATGGCCCTTCTTTGTCATATATAGGCTTTGTGAACCTAGGTCCCTCATATGGGTCTAGCATTTGGATGACTCTTACTCCCTCTACTTCAAATATTATCAATTCCTTCTTTAGATCTATAATGGCATAATTTGCGTAGGCGCAATCAATATTTAGCAATGATGGGTAAGGATCTTTGTCTCCCATAATATCTATCACCTCAAAATCCATGTGTGTCTTCACCCTTGCTATATCTACCTTTATGTCCTCTAGCCTCCCAATTAGAGGTATACAGTATTGGTTGGCTATCCGTAATTAGATTGGTGAAAACTTCAGCTGAGATTTCCCTAATGCCTCCCACATCCTTCTTGGTAGAATGTTGACATCAAAGCCCATATTTAACATAGTATCTTTGATTTGAAATCCTACGACATGTGCATTAATTCTAAATTCTTTGCTCGTTCTCTTCTTATTTCTTCTCACTCTCCTAGTATGCTTCTCAGGAAGATTGGTAGAGATTGTCCCTCCATCAATCTCTTCCTCCAATATGGTTACTTTCAGGCTTCTTTGTAGCTCTCCTAGCATCTGATCATTATTGACAATCTCTAGGAACAACCTAAACCATTCCTCAATAGGGCAGATAATGGTGGTTTTTGGAAGGTCTCACATATTATCTTTCTAAGGCTCTGTCTACCCATTTGATGGTCATGTGCCTCCAGTCAGGTTGTCACACAATTTTGCTACCTCTCGGTAGTATTTGTTTTGCTACCCAGGGTTGTATGACCAATTTGGTGAGGCTACTCAAATGATTATTGGCTCGTATGGGGCACCCTGGTCAACCCAATATTTTTGCCACTACGAGTAACTATGTTTATGTTGGAAAGCAGGGCTACCTCTATAACAAAGGGTTCTGCATTGATAAAATTCATCCTCTGTTACCCATTCTGCTCCTCCCATATTGTGATAAGATTTGGGAATTATTATATCACATGGACATTGATCTCGCACTGTGAGCACCAAGGTCTCCTTTGTAGGAGGTAGTCCCTCACAACATGTCTCTCTTGGTCATAATTATATCAGTGAGAATTTCCCCTACCCCTTTCCCTTGTGTTAGGTTCCTATACCAATAGGAGTCATAATTTTGAATGGCTAAGGTTAAGCCTTGTAATATGTACATACCTTTGTTGTCTGCAAATGTTTTCCATATTACAAAATCAAAAAATGAAAAGAGGGTATGTCCTAAAAGAAAAATCAAAGGACAAAAATAATAAGAAAAGGTCCAAAAAAGTGAAAAATATGAACCCCAAAAACAAAAGACCATGAAAGTGTGCAAGTCAAAATGCCACTACTATTTACGTTTATGCATAATAATGATCATCTGCAGCTTGTTATTCATGCCACAATCCATGGTAATCAAACTATTTAATCTTGATTATGTCATGCTTTAAATTTCATGTTGATAGTTAGAGAATAAAATCTGAACAAACTGTTTAATCTTGGCAGATCATTAGATAGGTAGAGTAAATAAAAGGAGCTCATCAGTTTAATCTAAGCCCTTGGATGATATAAGGTTAGAATTAGATAATTTCCCACTTTCAAAGAAAATGGATAAGGGTTTGCTAGCCTAAATGCACCTAAATAAAATGAAGAAAAAATGGTAAGATGAGTATATGGGTAAGTAGAAGAAAGGTTGCAGAAGTATGATGATTGATTAGATAGAATTACATTTATCATATTTCAACATGTATTTCAAATGTGAATGGGCAATTAAACATGCATAAGGTTTACAAAGTCAATTAATTAACTTACCCCATCTATTTCACCCCTTTACTTTACTAATTTCCCATAAATAAATTCTAAGTACTTAAATTCTTTAAGTCAAATAGGCTCAGAGCATTTCTCTGACTTCTGGAGGGACAAGACCCTTGGCTTAATGACTTAAGGACAACAAGTACTAGATTCTCCCTCATAAAAAATTCATCTCCCTTCATTCCCCCTCATTTCCCTAATAAAACCCCTTTTCCTAAGCTTAAAACACAATTTTCCTATGGAAAGTAATCACCCCCATGTAAAACCCCTTTCTCCCAAAAACCCACAAAACACTTTAGCTTAAGTTATAATGCATATATGTGAAAAACAAGAAAATCATAGAAAATACATTATGCTTAGCGCAATTCATTTCTGCCGTTTTCATATTAACCACTAACTTTTATATATTAATTCCCATTAATACCCTTTCCCGTATGTATATATTAAATCTCTTACATTAATATCCGTAGACCTAGTTTTAACTATAAAACTATGAATTCCACCAAAACCTTGACAAAGTTCATTAACTGATTGATTCACAATTACGTTAAGTAGAACTCCGCAAATCACCCACACCGCCTAAGTTCTTCATTAACCCATGCTTAATCACCATACCACCACAATTAACCCATCGCCCACCCGCCCCCCCCATTACCCTTTGTGCTCGTTCACAGCACAATCACCGTCTGATATGAAGGCCCACATCCAATGCTCATAAGCCATTTTGGGTGGGATCATCCGCCAAATGACAACAACCCAAAAAAGTGGTTTTTCGCTTAGCCCCCGATGTTACGTGTGATTCAATGAATGGAATCAAGTGACCCATCTCGAATACCACCAAGCCCACAAAAGTGGTGTGAAATAAACTGCTTACCACCCTCTCACTAAATGAAAAAACCATCTATTGTTCACTTTGCGCCAAAATTCAAAAGAATCAAACATTTACCTGTTTAAACATGAAAACCCCATTTTTTTGCTCATTTTCACCTGTTTGTGCAGTAAAACCCTGTGTAACCCTTCTCCATCACCTAAAGCCTCTGCTAACCAATTCAAGCATGGTTTACCTCCCGAAAGCACTTTGGACTCACTCCATAGACCTATATAGCTCGATAGAGCCATTAATGACCCTCCCTATCAACCCAACGTTTTACTAACAATTTCTTTTATTTTACAGACAATCAAAAGACCGAAGCCTTGGATAAACAGTCTTAATACTAGTCATAAGACCTATTTACTCCAAGATTGTTATCAAATCTATTCAAACGGAGATGGAAAATAAAACATACAGTTAAAAGACAAGCAGAGGAAACATGAAATTAAATGATTTACTGTTGAAATAAATAGTAAAACCTAAAATATACAGTGAAGGTAAAAGGACATAGTAAAGAATAGTCAAAGTGTATGAGGAATAAATAGTATTAGATTGAAGACCAAGTCAAGTAAAGCAGCTAGAATTAAGACAAATAGCAGGAAAGACAATTATGAAGCATACAGATTCATGTCAAAGTGAATATAGATGAAAAAACAGAGTAGTAAAAGTAAATAGTAAAAGTAAACATGGAGGTAGTAAGGATTAAACAGAGGTGAAAACACTTGCACCAGCAACAGTGAAGTTTATCCAAAGTAAAAGTGAAAAACAGTCAAAAGAAATTTAAGGTTAAAAGATGAAATCAAAGCAGACATGGTACATTCTTCTGAAATTTCTTGTTTAATTCATAGTATTTCTGAAATAATTTCGGCCAATCGAATATGAATTTTGAGAAACTAGAGTAGTTTTGTGTTCCTAAAAGGGTAATCTACAAAAACCTATCTCACTTTTTACAAAGGTATTATCAAAAATGAGATAAGTGCATGTCTTCAGAGCCTATTTTTCGGACTATGCGAAGTCCTGTTTTTGACATCTTTTTGTAGAGAATATTGTTAACCAATGGAGCTGAATTTTGGGAACCTGAGAGATGTTTATCTCAAATACATATTTATCTACAATAATCTCTTTCAATTTTTACATATATATCTCGGATTGAAATATACAAAGGTATCAATGGACACTAATTTTGCAGAATTGTTGGGGCAGAATGCACAAAGAAAGTATGTAGTTAGTGACTTGGATGCCTCATCATCAATTAAGAGTTGATATAAAATTCGAATTTCTCTTCTTTAATCACCATAAATCCATAAATATAGTTCCAAATGGATTCATTAGTTTTGAGTGTCCTTTATTTGAGTTCTATTAATGTAAAACAGTTTGAGATATCTGTAAAACCAATCTTGATATTTTTTCAAGATATTTCAGTTTAGAATTTGTATAAATACTTCTTCATTTGAAGTATTTTGGGGTGGATTCTTATACTTTCAATAGAATTTTGTTCAAAGACTATAAAATATTTTGTATCACTAACTGGGCCAGCATGCCAGATTGATGAATAAAGATCAGATATTTCAAGGGATTCATGTGTAAAGCGGAGTACAAATGAGTAATTCTCTTGTGTTGTTTTATCTCCCTTAAAGTTGTTTCATAATATTAAATGTTTCAGAAGTTTGAATTTTTAACTTGAATATTATTTCAGAATTTGCTTAACTGCACTCTGTCTTACTGTTATACATTCTTAATGTTTTCTCTTATACTATCTTAGCTAGGGAATTCTTAACTGCTCCTTAGCTCCCATAGTTTATCCTCTGGTCTATAGTAAAGGATTCTTAAGTGCTCTTTACTCATGATTCACTATTGTTCTCCCATATTAGCCTCAGTCTTAGAATTCTTGATTGCCCACTCACCCCCGTTAAGACTCATTTCACCACTTAGTCTAAGGATTTGTACTTCACTCTGCTATCTGGCCCCTTGAACATTCCTTTTAGTGATTTAACTCCAGCTTTGCTGCCTAGGAAATGGCCTAAAGACATCAACCTGTCAGCCTGTTTTAAGGATTCCACCACCAAATCTTCATACAAATCAAACTCTAGAACTAGCCTAATATCTAAGAAAAAATAGCTAAATTATATAGAGCGAGCCCTCTCTGAGCCATAGGTTGGCTAGAGCCTATGCTTAAAAGTTGGTTTGTGGTTACCTCGAAGCCTTCCCTTCTTCCAAAACTTCTAAGGAAACGTTTTGAGTAATAACATAGTGGCAACTCCACTAGGGATTCAATCCTCAATCTCCTAAAACTTTAAGGAAATCATAAGCCCTTAAGGTCAATTTTTGTAGAATTTTTCAAAAATTTCCATAAAAAACATTAAAAAAAGTTAGAATTCTGATTACCAGGAAGATTAACAATGTCTTCCGAAATAATTTACAGTTTTATATCTGATCTATGTGGTGGATATTGATTAGACACACAAAAGTTAAAATCATCCACCTCGCAACTCCATTGTTCAAAGATCCAATGCTTCAAATTTCAAAGCAATTCCACAACCAAAGAAACCATATTCCAAAGTATTAATAGTGATATAGGACGATAGGGTTTGTGGAAAATCTTTCATTTCATGAAATTTTAAATGAATTTACGGATGAGTTATCAAAATTTCAGCTTGATGAAGCTTTTTTAAGAGTTGTGTTTATAATTGTCAAATAAAGAAAATACTCTCATGAAGCTAAAATGTGTGTTCTTGAGTTAGTTGCTGAAAAATATGAAAATGAGATTAAACTTTTGCATTCTCAAATTCAGTCATATAATTTCCGACATCCTAAAGAATTATTACACAATCTTTCTTCTCCAAACCAAGAGGAAATTATACTGCCTTTTGATTTGCATATGCAGATGATTATGCTTTCAAGAGCAAGACTGAAGAAGTAGTGTCAGGGTTTAGTAGTGAGGACACAGTTGATCAATTAGACATTGAAGGCCTAGAAGAAACTATCATACTTTATGCTTCTGTTGATCCTATAGAAAATTATATGGAGGTTCTTCTCAGCTCAATTTCTTTAACATGTTTTCTCTATGAGGACCAAATACATCAGCAGTGGCCTTTATATATCGTAGTTTTGATTATGTGGGTACATGATCAAATTATGCTTCTAACTTTATTGACAATCAGTCAAGTAGTCCATTTGTTTTTGTAGTTGCTTGATTGGCTTCATTGGCATTTTTGTATTATTTAAGTCAGCCTGATTTTCAACAATGTAGAGTAGGTAGAATTTCAGTTTGATTTAATTTAGTTTTTAGCAGATTATGAAATAAATCATAAAGGATTTGAATCCAAGCAAAAGGCCCTAAGGTCTTGATGATTTACTAATTTGGTTTTAAGGTTGTAGCACTCTTTAGTTTTAGATCAGATCTCAAGTTGTGCAGGAAAAGGTTAAATTTTTTTTGATAAAAGGACCAAGGCTGAAGATTCCTACCTAGGTGACAATGTGCTCAAGTGGGATTTAAGGAGGGAAGGCAAAGGTAAACATGGGAAATTTGATTTCCTATGGAAAGGTCCCTATGTCATTTATGCTTACAGAGGAAATAATGCTTACTTCTTGAGAGGACTTGATGGTATTGAATAAGCAGGTGGGCCAATAAATGGTTGAATGATAAAACATTACTTTGAACCTAGTTACTAATGGTTACTTCCCATTTGTACATATTTTATTTTGAAAAGTCTAGTTTGGATTGGATGGTAAACCTTTGGAGTTGAAGCCCAGAGAGAAGGACATAAGCTTTTAAGGATTTACTATCATAAGTATGAATAAATCAGGATGAAGGGTGATAATGCACAAGGTAACTAAAGTCAAATTTCAAAGGCTATTGATCTTAGAGTTCTTGACATTTCACAAGGAAATGTCATCCCCAAGTGGAGCCACTGTTAGGTTCCTATACCAATAGGAGTCATAATTTTGAATGGCTAAGGTTAAGCCTTGTAATATGTACATACCTTTGCATTCTGAAAATGTTTTCCATATTAAAAAATCAAAAAATGAAAAGAGGGTATGTCCTAAATGAAAAATCAAAGGACAAAAAGAACAAGAAAAGGTCCAAAAAAGTGAAAAATATGAACCCCAAAAACAAAAGACCATGAAAGTGTGCAAGTGAAAATGCCACTACTATTTACTTTTATGCATAATAATGATCGTGTGCAACAACTTTTTATTCATGCCACAATCCATGGTAATCAAATTATTTAATCTACATTATGTCGTGCTTTAAATTTCATGTTGATAGTTAGAGAATAAAATCTGACCAAACTGTTTAATCTTGGTAGATCATTAGATAGGTAGAGTAAATAAAAGGAGCTCATCTATTTAATCTGAGCCCTTGGATGATATAAGTTTATAATTAGATAGTTTCCTGCTTTAAAAGAAAATGGATAAGGGTTTTCTAGCCTAAATGCACCTAAATAAAGTGAAGAAAAAATGGTGGGATGAGTAGATGGGTAAGTAGAAGAAAGGTTGCAGAAGTATGATGATTGATTAGACAAAAGCACATTTATCATCTTTCAACATGTATTTCAAATGTGAATGGGAAATTAAGCAAGCATAAGGTTTACAAAGTCAATTAATTAATTTCCCCCATTCATTTCACCCCTTTACTTTACTAATTTCCCATAAATAAATTCTAAGTACTTAAATCCTTTAAGTCAAATAGGCTCAGATCATTTCTCTGACTTTTGGAGGGACCGAACCCTCGACTTAATGACTTAAGGACAACACGTACTAGATTCCCCCTCATCAAAAATTCATCTCCGTTTATTCCCCTTCATTTCTGTAATAAAACCCCTTTTCCTAAGGTTAAAACACTATTCGCCTAGGGAAAGTAATCACCCCCATGTAAAACCCATTTTTCCCAAAAACCCACAAAAGCACTTTAGCCTAAGTTATAATGCATATATGTGAAAAGCAAACAAGTCATAAAAAATACATTATGCTTGGCGCAATTCATTTCCACCATTTTCATATTAACTTCTAACTTTTATATATTAATTCCCATTAATACCCTTTCCTGTATGTATATATTAAATCCCTTACATTAATATCCCTAGACCTAGTTTTAACTATAAAACTATGAATTTCACTCAAACCTCGACAAAGTTCATTAATTTATCGATTCACGATTACGTTAAGTAAAACTCCACAAATCACCCTAAACATATAAGTTCATCATTAACCCATGCTTGATCACCATACGCTGCAATTAACCCATCGGCCCCCCCCCATTACCCTTCGTGCTCATTCACAGTATGATCACTGTCCGATTTGAAGGCCCACATACAACGCTCATAAGCCATTTTGGGTGGGATCATCCTCTGAATGATACCCACGCGAAAACGTGGTTTTCCGTCTGGCCCCTGATGCTACGTGTCATTCAATGAATGGAATTGTGTGACCCCTCCCAAATATTACCAAGCCCAAAAAATCGGTGTGAAATAAACCACTTACCGCCCTCTCGCTAAGTGGAAAAACCATCTACCGTTCACTTTGTGCCAAAATTCAGAAAAAGAAAGCGTTTACCCGTTTAAACATGAAAACCCCAGCTTTTCTCGTTTTTTCCTGTTTGTTCAATAAAACCCTGTGTAACCCTTTTGCCCCACCTAAAGCCTCTGGTAACCAATTCAAATAGGGTTTACCTCTCGAAAGCACTTTGGAATCACTCCATAGACCTATAAAGATCGATAGAGCCATTAATGACCCTCCCTATCAACCCAACGTTTTCCTAACAGTTTCTTTTATTTTACAGACGATCAAAAGACTGCAGCCTTAGATAAACAAACTTAATACTAGTCATAAGACCTTTTTACTCTAAGATTGTTATCAAATCTATTTAAACATAGGTGGAAAATAAAACATACAGTTAAAAGACAAGCAGAGGAAACATGAAATTAAATGAGTTACTGTTGAAATAAATAGTAAAAACCTAAAATATACAGTGAAGGTAAAAGGACACAATAAAGAATAGTCAAAGTGTATTAGGGTTAAAGAGTATCAGATTGAAGACCAAGTCAAGTAAAGTAGCTATCATGAAGATAAAAAATAGGGAAGATAGTTACGAAGCATAAAGATTCATGTCAAAGTGTAGATAGAGGAAAAAATAGAGCAGTAGAAGTAAACAGTAAAAATAAACATGGAGGAAGTAAGGGTTAAACAAAGATGAAAACACTTTCACCAGCAACAATGAAGTTTATCCAAATTAAAAGTGAAAAAAAGTTAAAATAATTTTAAGGTTAAAAGATGAAATCAGAGCAGAAATGTTAGATTCTTCAGAAATTTCCTGTTTAAGTCATAGTTTTTCATAAACTAGTTTGGCCAATCCAAGATGCATTTTGAGAAACTGGAGGAGGTTTTTATTCCTAAAAGGACATTCAACAAAAACCTATCTCACTTTTTACACATATATTACCAAAAGTGAGATAAATGCATGTCTTCACAGCCTATGTTTCGGACTGTGCAAAGTCCTCTTTTTGACATCTTTTTGCAGAGAATATTGTGAACCGCTGGTGCTAAATTTTGGGAAACTGAGAGAGGTTTATCTCAAAAACATATTTATATCAATAACCTCTTTGACGTTTTACATATCTATCTAGGATTGAGATATACAAAAGTATCAATGGCCCCTAATTTTGTAGAATTTCTGGGGCAGAATGCACAAAGAGAGGATGTAGTTAGTGACTTGGATGCCCCATCATCAATTAAGAGTTGTTATCAAATTCAAATTTTTCTTATTTTATCACAATAAATCCATAAATATAGTGCCAAATAGATTCATTAGTTATGAGTGTCCTTTATTTGAGTTCTATTAATGTAAAACAATTTGAGATATTTGTAAAACCAATCTTGATGTTTTTTCAAGATATTTTAGTTTAGAATTTGTATAAATCATTCTTCCTTTGAAGTATTTTGGGGTGGATTCTTATACTTTCGAAGAATTTTGTTCAAAGACTATAAAAGCTTTTGTATCATTCACTGGGCTAGCATGATGGATTGATGAATAAAGATTAGATATTTCAAGGGATTCATGTGTAAAGCGGAGTACAAATGAGTAATTCTCTTGTGTTGTTTTATCTCCCTTAAAGTTGTTTCATAATCTTAAATTTTTTAGAAGTCTGAATGTTTAACTTGAATATTATTTCAAAATTTTCTTGATTGCACTCTGTCTTACTGTTATGCATTCTTAATGTTTTCTCTTAAACTATTTTAGCTAGGGAATTCTTAACTGCTCCTTAGCTTTCGTAGTTTCTCCTATGGTCTATAGTAAAGGATTCTTAAGTGCCCTTTACTCATGATTCACTATTATTCTCCCATATTAGCCTCTATCTGAGGATTCTTGATTGCCCTCTTGCCCCCGTTAAGACTCATTTCACCATTTAGTCCAAGGATTTGTACTTCACTCTGTAATATTTACCCTTGAACATTTCCTTTAGTGATTTAACTCTAGCTTTGCTGCCCCTTCTTTGACTCCATTTCCCAATGGCCTAAAGCCATCAACCTATTAGCCTGTTTTAAGGATTCCACCACCAGATCTTCATACAAATAAAAAACCCCTCTTAACTTTAGAACTAGCCTAATATCTAAGCAAACATAGCTAAATTATAGAGAGAGAGACCTCTCTGAGCCATAGGTTGGCTAGATCCTATGCTTAAAAGATGGTTTGTGGTTACATCAAAGCCTTCCATTCTTCCAAAAATTCTAAGGAAATTTTTTGAGTGATAACACCTTGCTCTTCGCGTTCCTCCTCCTCCTCTCCCACCGCGATAAGTCTTGTTGATCCTGAAGCTCGAATGGTCTAACTGATCTGCTAGCGCATCCAACACTCTAGAATGGTCCATGTGGTGGGTTGTGGATGTGCATAACTCACAATTTAGTTGTTGTTCAAAACATTTTAATACTTTTTCAATATCGAAGATAGGTGTGGTGGGTGTCCATACCCCCTACACACTTCACAGTACTTTAGTTAGTTGCATCTTGGAAATGCGCCTTGCGGCTGTTGTGCTATTCAACAACCCCCCATTTGTTAATAGTAGTAGTAAATATTACATTAATAAATGGGGACCCTTTAAAAAATCCTTCCAAAAATAAGTTTAGCATTTATGCATTTTCCTTATTAAATTTTGGAATAAAACGAGATATCAATCAAACACCTTTTCAAAAAACTAGTAAATGTCTACCTTTTCCCGCATATCACACGATCAAACATGATTGAAAGCCTTGCTAATCCAACAAATCTAGCGAAAAGTGATCAAAAGAGGACTCCATGCTATAACACTTTGAAACTAGTATGTTTCTTATATAAACTAAGTCCTAAGGTATTTTTATTAAACCTAAGGCCCACATCACATATCGCTATTCTTAGAAGGTGCACCTTAACAAGTTACCTTAAAATGGGTGAGATGTGAAATTGTGGTGACAAACATACCATCTGTCGAGATTGCAAAATGCGATTGAAACCTGGACCCACTCCCAAGATACGTCACAGACAAGTATTTAGGTTCGCTGCTTAATAAAAGGTGCTTTACATAAGAAAACCTAACAAATGAGCTATGCTTTAGAAACAATAGTAAGCAACCCGCATCTCGCATCTTGCAGAAACGATAAGGAAAGCATACAAACATAATGCGATAATGTGATTTGCAATATTTCTTCACAAATCGCAAAATCGACATTTTCGCAATTTAAAGGCTCGACACCCTAGAAGCTTTCTTCCCGACTTACGATGAGGACATTAATGAGCATTAAAGCTAAGAGATAACGAACCATTAGTTGGCATTTAGTAAAGGTTAATGGCATTTATGTGTGAAAAGTCATCTAACGTGATATGATATCTTCTCACTTACGTTCAAATTAAACTCCTTTCTTATCAGCGTTTCAAGTTATCTGTATTATTCCATCTTACGTTCATTCTTATCTCTCTGTATCCGATAGTTGCTGTTTTTCTCCATTTTTAGGAAAAATTCACAGAAGGAGTCTTTTGGAGCAATGGAAAAGAAGGGCAAGGCAGTTGCATTTAAGAAATTAGAAATGGCTCCTTTATTCACAGATACCACATGCAGAAGTTGAGGGACCTCTACATGGGAAACCATGTATGATTTTTTAGAAGAAGAGGAACCGAGACCTCTGGAAACAAAGGTCACAGCTGACAATCATGTTTCCTCAGATGCCACCATCTTTGAGACAACACGCTCATTTCTACATCGCATAGCCACGTGCCCAAAGATAACCCATTATACAAATATGGTCATGTGGATTATTGATCAGGTCGACATCTCAAACAAAGAATTTAAGAATAGAAGCCAAGGAGTATCTCTTCGAGGGTTTACCCTCCATTTTTTATGAGTCCCTATGTCATGGATGCAATTTGTTTTGGTTCAAATTTTCTTATCATGGGATGGAAGTGGACTATGAAAGATCCACTTCCCATTCATATATATCATAAGGACATGTGGGACTCTTAGTTTCACTCACTTTTTTACAAAATTTGTCATGGAGTCATGCTGCCTATCCACAAATAGGTTTACAACCGAGATGCCCCTAGGCTTTCTAAGGAAGTTGAGGTAGATATCCTCCTAGTGGCCAGATGGTTTAGGGAGGAAACATTCACATATATCAGGGTTTTTTGAAGCACTACCTCACCTCATGTCCTCCCTTACTATGTTCCAGACAAATTGATGGCTAGAGAGATAGCTTATCAAACAGATAGTGAGGGTGGGCTGAGCAAAGGATTAAAGGAAGCGAAAAAAGCCATTTGGCCCACATTTCCATGTAGGTTTTAACCCCGTACATAAATTACCTGCATATGAATTCTAAAACACAGAAAATAAGCAATGCGAGAGCATAACACATAAAACACATATACACAGAGATTTTCCCCTAGATCCCAAAACCAGGACTACTAGCTTGATTTTTCATTATGTTCCTTTAAATGTTACAATACATATTTATACATGTCGAAGAATCTAATACCATGGACAGAAAATCATCACATCCAAAACCATGTGTGAAAACCATGCACAAAACCATAGGTAGGTTCACCCAACCTAATATAGGGTCCAAAAAAAAAAAAAAAATCGCTGGTGCACTACCCCGAACCCCTTAGAGGGGGGCTACCCATCCCCCTCATACCCCGTAGACAAGGGGGGATACCGCCCCCCAACTGCACCATTGGTGCAATGAAGGGGGGGCTCCATGCCCCCACTAACCCCCAGTTAACTAGGTGGGCTAGTCGTGGAAAGGTTATAACACAACCCAACATTCTCCAACTTCTTGTTTTATCTCCATAAGAGAGATTAGTCATTTATCCAGCCCTACAATGCCCATTGTTTCTCTACACCAAGAGACCTTCTTATAGCTCACAAATTTTGTCAATGCATCTATAGTATTCTTCAAAGTGTCCACCTTTACCAGCAACACCTTTTTGTCTTCTATCATATTCCTCACAAAGTGATACAAAATATCAATGTGCTTTGTCTTTGAATGATAAGCAAGGTTCCTTGCCAAGAAAATTTCACTTTGGCTGTCACAGTCAATCCTTATAGCTCCCTGTACTAAACCCATACTTGAACATAATATTTACAACCAAACCTCTTCCTTTCTTGCATCAGTGGCTACCATGTATTCTGCCTCTATAGTTGATAGTCCCATTACAGATTATTTCTTACTCATCCAACTAACTGCACCTCCAAATAGGTTAAACACATACCCACTTGTAGATCTTCTCTCATCCAGATCTCTAGCCCAGTTTGTATCAACAAAGCCATGGATATCCAAAACTCTATCCAATCCTAGTCTTCCTTGGTAGCACAAACCATAATCACTAGTGCTACGTAAATACCTGAAAACCCGCTTCATTGTTGTCCAATTGTCCTTTCCTAGTTTTTACATAAATATGTTCAATACTCCCACTGCATGTGCAATATTTGGTCTAGCATAGACCATCGCATACATTAGGCTACTGACTGCACTCACATATGGAACACGAGACATATCCTCTTCCTCTTCTTGTGTCTTGGGACATTGTTCAATAGATAACTTTACATCTACAAGAATAGGAACCTTCACTAGTTTACTGTCCTGCATATTAAACCTCTACATTATTTTCTTGACATACTTCCTCTGGTTTAACTAGAGCTTCCTCTTTGCCTGATCTCTTTTAATTTCCATGCCCAAAATATAGTTTGCAGCTCCAAGATCTTTCATGTCGAATTTGGAGGACAATTGGGTCTTCAAATCCTGGATAATTTCTTTGTCATTTCCAACGAGAAACATATCATCCACATACAAGATCAGATAAATGACAAAATCACCAATTAATTTAAAATACACATAGTGATTTTCTTTGCTTATAGTGAAGCTAAGTCCTCCTATAAATGTATCACATTTCTGATACCACATCCTTTGTCACTATTTTAACCCATACAAAGACTTCTTTAACTTGCATACTAGTTCTTTCTTACCCTTCACTGCAAAGCCTTCAGGTTGCTTCATGTAGATATCTTCTTCCAGATCCCCATGAAGAAATGTTGTCTTCACATCCATCTATTCTACCTCAAAATCAAAAGTAGCAATAACAAATAAAAGTAATCTAATAGAAGCTACCTTGGCAATAGGAGAAAAAATATCACCAAAATCAATTCTAGACACCTGGGGATAACCTTTTTCTACCAACCGAGCTTTGTATTTATCCACCTTTCCTTCTGCATTTGTCTTCTTCTTGAACATCCATTTGTTGTCAATGTGTTTCCTTCTAGCTTGAAACTCCACCAGATCCCAAGCCTCATTTTTGTGCAAAGATGCCATTTCATCAACTATCGCCTCTTTCTAGAGTTTTCCATCCTCTGAATCTACTACTTCCTTCATAGTTTCGGGATCGTCATCAATAATAGATAAAGAAAATTTTGAATAGAACACAAATGGACTATACGTTTTTGGTTGCCTTCTTTTTCGAATTGGTCTTCTTACAACTGGAGTTTGTGGCTCTTCATATTTTGATTCCTCTTCTACTGTAGAGTCTTATTCTTCCTCCTTTAGCTCAAACTCTATCTTCTCAGGTTCCTTTGATGGGACTTCATGTTTAATAACATCTTTTACCTCTCTGAACACCACATCTCGGCTATACACAACCTTCCTTGTTACTGGGTTCCAAAGCTTATAACCCTTTAAACCATCCTTATACCCAATAAAGATGCACTTTTCAGATTTATTATCCAACTTGGTTCTTTTCTCCTTTGGAACATGTACATACGCATCACATCCAAATACCCTCATATGTGAAAGAGAGGGTTTCTTACTAGTCCATACCTCTTTTGGAGCCTTATCCTCCAATGCTGATGAAGGTGATTTGTTGACCAGGTAACATGTTGTCTCCACCGCCTCTACCCAGAATTCATGTCTTAACTCGACACCATTGAGCATGCTTCTTGCCCTTTCCATCAACATCTTGTTCATTTTTTCTGTAACTCCATTATGCTTAGGTGTGTATGGAGCAGTCTTTTGCTATGATATACCACACTTCTTATAGAATTCTTCAAATTCCTTTATGCAAAACTCTTCACCGTTATCTAACCTCAACACCTTTATCTTCTTCTCTATCTAGTTTTCCACCATAGCCTTCAATTCGTTAGACCTGTCAAAGACTTCATATCTCTTGTTAAGGAAATATATCCATGTATTACTTGAAAATTCATCTATATAAACATGCTTAGCTAGTGATGGAACCTTCATAGGTCCAAACACATCACTGTGCACAAGATCTAATATCTGTTTTGCCCTCTTACCACCAAAGGGGAAACTCACCCAATTCTTCTTCCCATATACACAATTTTCATAGAAATGAAAATCCAAGGAGCTATTACTCATACTTTCTACCATACCTTTACCATGAAGTATTCGAAGACCCTTCTCTCCAATATGTCCAAGCCTTTGATGCTATAGCATGGTATTTTCTCCAGAGGCCACTAGATTTTCTACTCCAGTTTTAGGAACCACAGAACTATTGCACCCATCAACAACAGTGCTGCCTTGCAGCTTGTACAGAGTTCCAATCCGAACTCCCCACATCAATACCAGTGCTCCTTGAACCATCTTGCAGGTATCTTTCTCGAACACTATTTTTACACCTGGATCATCCAACTTTCTTACAAAAATTAGATTTCTGGCCAATGCAGGAATATGTAGAACACCCGGAAGTGTTCTAATCTTCCACCTTTCAAATTCAACTTTACTTTTCCGCGACCAACAATTCTAGCCTTCCTATCATCCCCCAAGAATACATCACCACCATCATATTTCTCATACTCACAGAACCACTCTCTATGGGGAGGGAAGTGAAAGGATGCACCTAATTCAATCAACCATGCGTCATGATCTACATGTGTACTTGAAGAAGCCAAGTACACATTCCCACCTTCACCTGAGGTGGTTGTTGCCTCTGCAAAAGGAGCATCATTAGGTCCTCTTCCTTTATTAGGAGATTTATATTTGCAGTCCCTTTTGTAGTTCCCTTCCTTTCCGCATTTCCAGCACACCACCTTTATAGGTTTTCCTAGAGATTTAGATCTCCCTCTAGATTTAGATCTCCCACTCGATGACTTTTTTTTTCCTATTCTAGGACTGTCCTTGTACAAACAAGGCATCACCATTCTGGCTCTCCATATCTTTCTGTCTCATCTCCTCCATCAGCAAGGATGAGACTATTTCATCAAACTGCAAGGCAGTTGCATTGCTACCTATTGCAATAACCAGACTATCCCATGAATCTGGTAGAGAACACAACAAACTAATGCACTTATCTTCATCTGAAATTTTAATATCAACAGATAATAACTGACTTACCATAGTATTAAATGCATTCAGATGCTCTTTCACTGAGTCTCCATCTTTCATCCTTAGGTTATACAGCTTTTTTCATAGGACCAATTTATTCACCACATACTTAGATTGGTACAAGGTCCCTA
Source organism: Pinus tabuliformis (assembly GCA_031772625.1). NCBI lineage: Eukaryota > Viridiplantae > Streptophyta > Pinopsida > Pinales > Pinaceae > Pinus > Pinus tabuliformis. The sequence continues at coordinate 1,014,819,572 of CM062819.1, read as the reverse complement.
GCTTGTCCAACAGAGCCTTCACCATAGCTTCTCCTGATACGTTAAGAAATACTGAATCTAAGACACACAATCGTATTGTTCTCTTTGCCTTCTGATCCAACTTCTTCCATTCTTCATCGGACATTCTTTTTGATTTAGTACCTAGATCTACCACAATCCAGTAATATTTATCCACCAACAGATCCTCCATATTGAGTTTCCATAACTCAAAACTCTGACCATTCAATTTCTCAATCTATATCTTTCCACTACTCACCATCTTCTTTCACCACCAGAATTGATCCCACAAATCTCCCATTGAATAGGGTCTACCACAAGCCTCAGCGAAACCCCTCAGCAACAAAGGCATCCCCTTGAAGCCAAAACAACTATGATACCAAATGCTTTAACTCCGTACATAAATTACCTGCATACAAATTCTAAAATACAAAAAATAAACAATGCGAGAGCATAACACATAAAACACATATGCACAGAAATTTTCCCCTGGATCCCAAAACTGAGACTACCAGCTTGATTTTTCATTATGTTCCTTTTAATGTTGCAATACATATTTATACATGCCAAAGCCTCCAATACCATGGACCGAAAACCATCGCATCCAAAACCATGTGCAAAAACCATGCACAAAATCATAGGTAGGTCTGCCTAACCTAATATAGGGTCCAAAAACAAATTTCCCCGGGGGGCTACCCATCCCCGTCATACCCCCCTGTGACACCTTTACTATGCAATCGACGCAATAAAGGGGGGGCTCCACCCCCTCTAACCCCTTGGTTAACTAGGTGGGCTAGTCATGGAAAGAATATAACACAACCCAACATTCTGTTATAGTGTGGAGCATTTGCATCGCACGATCTGGGGCATGCATTCAAAGAAGCAGAGATCATGCAATCTCTAAAATTAGCTAAATTCCCTGGAAGGCAATATGACCCAAATGGCACTAACAAAGACTTCACTACTGTTACAGGGAAAAGTGTCTATTTAGAACTGCTCTATCCCACTAAGGTGTGACAGCTGCCTTAGAAACAAACAGAGAAAAACTACTTTTGTTTTTCCTTTATGAATTATAGATAGAGAGGAACAGAAAGACCAACCTCTATCTTGTGCTAATCCTTCGATTCGATCCCTCTCTTCTTTGATAGTCCTCAGCTACCTGATCCCTTGCACGCCCAGCTTCACAAAGTACCTATAAGATCACAAAATCATAGCACTATACAAAGACATGGATCTATAAACATAAACAATCTAGGATCATATGTAAATTGACCATACAAATGTAACAAGCATCAATGATACAAAAGCATGGAGGAAAACTCAAATAGTTTTTATTGATAAACAAGAAAAGAACCAAGAGGAGTTACAACCAGTTTTTCCGACCCAGCATCAACCTCCCAGCAAAGAAGCCCCTCTTCACCTCAAACAAAGCTTAGATCACCCAACAATCTGATGTTTGTCTCTAGAAACCAACAACAATTCCTTACAATATGCAAAATTCCAGCCTCCAACCTCCTGGATCTCTGGGATGAGAGATCTATATATAGATATTTGCAGAGGTGTGAGTCAGCTCTGGGTTTTTGATTAGTGTCTTCTCTCTGATAGTTCTTGATGCCACTTGGAGATCTCATTGATCTCTTACTCATCCTTGGGCGATTCTAAGAGGCAAGTGTCCCAAGAGAAGTTTCTGGAAGATTCCATGATCATCCACCTCACAAACTGTCTCCGCCACTTGTCTTTTCTCGTCCATCGTACCCCATAGAAGGGATTTTTGAAATGCAATGCACTTCCCATGTGTACAAGGTGCAATGCATCGCACTCTGGCCATGGAGCAAGTGCAATGATCCAGTTTTGACCAGTTCTGAGTAGTTTTTCATGGAGAACTTCTGGGAGAAGCTGTAATCAGTTGACATTGTTCCTTTAGGGGTTAGAACAACACTTTTAGGGACTTAGGAGCCCTTGGTTTATGGAAATTTCATGCTTGGGGTTGTAGGGCACAAAAATGTCTATAACAGTTGCCCCCTAAAGTATGAGGCCGTTAACCTTTTGGTATCGGGTGAAATGCTTTATTATGAGGATCCGAAGTTCTTTCAATGCTGGGAGGAGACCTGTAATAAGATACAATACAATACATTATCTTCATATTATTTTCATGATCTAGCTGAGGCGGGCATTCCCATGCTCAGCTTTATAAATTCATTTTCATGTACATAGGACAGACAATCGTCTGAGTGTAGACTGATGATTCTGGTAGAGCCATCATCCTTTTGAGTGGATGATTATCTGTGCAGCAATGATGTACATTTAATGTCTTTATTTTCCCTGAATATATATCGCAGCCCAGATGGATGAAACTAGATCCGAGGTCTTCAATCTCGTTTGATCTTCACTCGAAGTACAAGTCGATCCATGTGAGAAATGTTCTGAAGTCGAACATGGAAAGACATCGCTTGATTACCAGTCAATGATGTAAACTGTTAACAAGCATGAGAGGAATTACCGATAATGATAATGACCCTCAAGGTACTACAGTACAATTCACGTGGTGTGAATAAAGGACTTGGCCTCGAACACCACGCAAAATCTTTTGGTCGAAGGTCATTGATGTAAACCTATCGCTGGAAGTGAGAAACTTGCCATTGAGGCATGCAAGCTTCAAAGTACTGAATGGGGTGTTCCTAGATCAACTTCTTGGATAATGAGCTGATGTCGACAAGAAGTGATCCGTCATAGGAGGTCCTTAATGAATCCCACATCAATGACACAGAACAGAGCAAATGATTTTAATGGAGGTGAAAACGATCTGGTGATATAAGGTTCAGGGTGGCGGTCATGAAAGAATGGAGTATAATATATGGTAGTGGGTGAGACACAGGTGAATTCACTGAATGACTTCTCTTGAACATATCGGTGACACTAATGTGATGGATCGGTAGCATTAACCCCAAATGTGGATGGTATGGCGTTACCATGGTGATGTGACCGGTGAATGAAACAACCCAACCTGACTTGGACATGGAGTGGAAGTGTCATGTTCAAGAGCGACTTGCTACCAACAAAGTTTCTTTGAGTTTTCTTCCCAATTTTCCCCAGTCATTGCTGACCAGTACCTCTTTATTTTTGTCAAGCTTGAGGAGGATAACATATGCTTGTTCTATAATTTTCCCTTCGGGCAAACCCATCGCTATGTTTAAACGAGCCTAGCGATAGTGAAACTCGTTCTCGTCTATAGACAAGTTTGTCGCTATTAATCTTTTTAACGAGCTTAACGACAAAGATAACTCGGTCATTTTCAATTTTAGAGAGTCTGAAAAGGAACGTAAAGGTAACTCCAAAATTCCTTTTTCGTCATCTAATCTCTTAAGTCCGAAAAAGTATAAAACAATACAGAAGGGATGAATTTTCGATACTTTTAACGAGCCGAACAAAACAAGCGCTCGATCTTTTTGTGTAATAATCCCTCAGGTCCAAAAAGATTAAAACCTAGAGGAGGGATAGCATTTCCTGTCCCTTTAACGAGCTAGAGAGGCCAATGGCTCGGCAATCTTTTCATATTTTACGAGTCAGTTGAAAAGAGCTTAAAGGAGACTCGTCTTTTGAGGAATGAGTGATAAAAAAGGTAGCAGCTGATTCCATGTAAGGTTTGGAATTTTCCAATCACGGCAGTGTCACAAGGATGGCTAGTGAAATCACTCTTCGCAGCTGTTCCTCAAAATAGGTAAACAATCAAATGGAGGTGAATGATCGGCCAATGAAAAAGTGGAGGTGACGGTGCAAACACGACCAAGGATTTAATGGTTGAAGTACTACATTCGCGATGGTTATTTACCGGGGAATAGTTCATTTTTTAACGAGCTTAAACGTGGGGGGAAACATTTGCTCATGGCTTATGTTTATTTTTTAACAAGCTTGAACTATGCGCTGAAACTACTCGATACGGGTTTATTTTTTAACGAGCTTGAACCCTGCAGTAACATTGCTCGTGATAAGTTTGCATGCCCCCAGCATAATAACACAAATCGAGGTGCATGCCCCCCAAGCTTCATTTCATTCAACTCGATTGTTGGAATGAAGGTTTACCTCCGAGATCTTTGAAAGTCTCGACTTGGATTTTATGAGACTATAATCAAAGACTCGATTTGGAAAGGGAGTTGTTTCATTTTTTAATGAGGTTGACACAGTAAAAGAACTATCCTCATGACTCCTTGTTTCATTTTTTAATGAGGTCGACACAAGATAAGAACCATCCTCGAAATCCACCGTATTTATAGTATTTGATAGAAAATCAAAAACTGATGGATGATTAAGGTTGCTGGAATAATCTTCGTGGTAATCCGGAAGATGGGAGCGATGGTGGTAATCTTCCCATGGGGCCTCTCCTATCATCATTGATTGAATGATTCCTTCGTCTGTAGAATGTAAATGCGACCAAGGATCTGAAGAGGTACCATATTCCTTAGACCTATCTATCCAAACACTCGATGAGCATTGATTTGGGTTTGACCCCCAGGCCAAGAAAATTGATTGCTACAATATTTCTAAAATGGCGATGATCCATGCTGACAAAATGTTTAGGAATATTCTAAATCCATTAGACATAGAAGATTTCATATTGTAGGTTTCCACTGTGGCCACTTCCGCCAGATTACTTTGAGGCGGTAGGGAAAAAGTACCCATTAAGACAGGGTCTTTTAGGAGGCCTACTCCAATATTTTGAAGCGAATGATTGCTTCCATGGATCATTGGAATGCTTCCCGTAACTTGTGAACTGTTGGGGAGAAATGTTTGTTGGTCGACGATTGTAATTCCTCCTTGAAAGGGAAATGCAATATTCCTGAAGTAGGTCGACACAACTGCAGCCATGGCATATATCTAGGGCCTTCCCAGTATAATGTTGTAATCAAGGTTTCCGTCGATTACTTCAACATCTATTTCTATTGTTTTTCCCCTCAATTCAACTTGCAAGTTATTTAAAATCCCGTATGGAGTGTATGATCGTCCATCAAATGCTTTTAACGTCGTTGACGATCTCGACAAGGGTGGTGAGCCTAAATTTTTCCAGCAACTCATTGACATAATACATGTAGATGCCCCTTCATCAATAATTGTTCGATGAACAATTTTGTTGAGGGCTTTCACTTGAATAAGGAAAGCTAGTTGAGCTGGTAACTCAGGGTCATATCCTTTATGATCAAAGGCCACAAGATTGGAATCCATTGGGTCAATCCCACCTATTGCTGATAATAAAGCTTGCTTTTGGGAGGGGAAATTTTGTGGTACCTCAAGTGTCGACATAGCGGACAGCGATTGGGCCAGGTCCTCTATTATATTATAATTCTGTGCTACTTTTGCACTAGGATTAAATGTCGATTTGTGTACTACTCCCTTTGGCGACTTTATCATTGGTTCAGGAATGATGGGTAGCACAACTTTGGTCAAAGTTGTTGTCGAACTACTAGGTTGTTCATTAGCCTTGTTATTCGACAATTGTGGATTCCCGTAATCTTTATTCCTTGTCAAAGCATCATTTTGCTGCTCTGAGATAGACAACATAAGCACTTGGGATCGAGAAGCATTTTGATTAGCAACCAGTTTGGTTCCCGGGTTTGGAAACGGATCAGTCAATACTACTGAGGTTTTTGAACTCTTAAAGAATTTCTTAACTTCAGCTTTATGTGGACAATCTCTCGTCCGATGATCCTCATCGCATATATGACACCCCGCAGGGGGTTTCCTTTGCCCAGAAGGGTTTGCAGAAGGTTTTCCAGGAGATGACTCATCCTGCTTCTTTTTTCTCCCTTTCTTTTTCTTCTTGCCCCCTGGTTGCTTGGTTTCTTTGCCTTTATCTGTCGATACGGCATTTACTTCCGAGGCAAGAAGTTCATCTTTTGCATTTTGACCAGAAATCTTACGGGCCCTTTTAGATGTAGCCTTTTTCAATTTCGTGTCTGTTGCGCCAATCACGCTGTCGCCGGCATGAGAGTGATTGTTTGATTTAGGAGGAGGAACTGAGAATTCCGGTCTAGGGGCGTCAAGTATTTTATCATAGAGCGTGCCGGACTGGGTGTAAATCAAGTCCAAATATTGCGCACGAGTGATAACTTGCTCTTTTGTGACGACTCCCCCTTTTGCCACATCTTCCGTGATGGAAGGTAGTAATGACTTGATAAACCATTCAGCTAAGAGTTGATCGGGAACATACGTTTTTACCATTCTACGACGACGTCGCCACTCATGTATATGATCAGATAGGTGAGTGGCTGTCGTTTGTTTGAAGTTGGTAAGGAGTTCCGTTCCTGTTTCGTACCTTATCGGTAATTGAAAATGGGTTAAAAAGGTTGTGGCCAGGGTACTGAAGTTGTCGAATGAAGCTCTAGGCAATTCGATGTACCATTTTTCTGCTGGACCAGTTAACGTCCTCTGAAAAAGGTGAAGCCTAATCGAATCATCATTTAGGGTGTTTGATGAACACCACAGATGAAATGTCATTACATGATTCGACGGGTCCTCACCCGAATTTCCATTAAATTTAGGAATATCTGACGGAAGTTTATGCGGAATCGCTGGCCACCAAGGGGCATAAGCAATTGGATCATTCGTCAGCCGGTTTAGATCCTGTAATTCTAGAGTTGCTACAAAGGGCAACTGTTGATTCAGGTTAGGCGAAGCATACCCAGGATAAGATGGAATCGCCTGAGCAGTGGGTCTTTGCATACCAGCATAATGTATTTGATGCTGGCAACTTTGACAAGGTTGATGGGCATAACTGCTTTGGAAATGATGTTTCCCATTACTTCCAAAGACTTGTTGCTCAGGTCCTTGATATGATTGCTGGAATGGAGGTTGTTGAGATTGAACCAGCCATGGTTGTTGGACCATTTGCTGTTGCCCAATACTGGATGATTGACCAAGATGAGGCATCATAGTACTTGTTTGAGCCTGAGTCGCTCCAGATAAGGAGGCACTAATCTGAGGTTGTGATTGAGTCGTTGAGACAAGAGGCTGTTGTATTGCAACCTGAGAAACTTGTGGTTGACATACAACAGGTAGTGATCGTATTTGCGATGCAGTCACCATAGCAGATAGTGGGAATATTCGACACAGGGTGGACTGGTTGCATTGAATATACAACCCTTGGTTGCTGAGGCAGTATTGGTACCCAACCGCTGGATGTAATTCCAGTTTGACCTGAACTTTGTTGTAAACTCCCATATGGTTGTTCTCCAGGAGGGAACAATGAAAAGGCATACTGCCCTCCATATGGTGGAAATCCAGTACTTAAAGGGTAAATTGGCCTTTGAAGACACATTGGATCAATTTGTTGAGTTTCAACATAAGAAATACCAGATGATAATCCGGATGAAGAAATAGGAACTGACCATGTCGTTGAAACAATCCCTGATTGGACTCTGGCTTGTTGTTGATAACTTGCCAAGACATATGGTATACCATCGAACATCATTGGAGTAGCAGCAGGAGGCTCTGTCGCTGCTGCGTCGGATGACACAGTCCCGGATGTTGATGGTTTTTCAGACATATCTTGCCTATCCAAAAGATTTTCTAGCGATTTCGATTGACTTTCTTCCACAATTGCGGATTACTCGATCAACTAAAAATAAAAGGGAAGTATGTTTCCAAATTAGATGAATTTTAGACGCTTTGACACAACTTGTTTTTTCAATTTTTAAGAGTCGAGAAAAAACAAAAGATGACTCTAGTCGCCTTCTATTTTTAATGAGCCTGAAGTGACAAGTGCTCAGATGGACCTTTTCCGTTAAGGAGTCTGAAAAGGAACAAAAGGGACTGCTCTGGAAATCTAGGTAGAGGGATTACCAAACCAATCGAAAAACTGCAGAATACTTTTTACGGTACAACAGTCAATCTTCCTGAATGCTGTGTTCAGTGCATTGCGATCGATAGGGCGACAGACACGGCTTCCTATGGATAAAGGATTAAGCCTATTGGGGTCTCCCAAAATATACTCTACGGTACGTGGGAGCACAAGTCCGTACTGGCACTTATCATCTCAAAGTGGAGGAATCACCCAACCATCAGTGAGAACAACAGTTACCAGGCTTTACGATGCCAGAATACGTCTCTAGCCTAGACTTCTAAATGTTGTGCGTTTAGTTCCAAAGCGTTGTTAGATTCATTGAATTTATTTTAAGTTGATCTTGTTTATGAAGTTTGCCTTTCGGGTTCACCACAAGATGTAGATATAATTCCTAAAATGTAATCTAAGATGATAAACAAACTTTTTATCTCCTTTATGCAATGAAAATCCTAGCTACTAGGGAAAAGAAAGACAGAATTTTCACAAAGAGCAAAGAGCACACTCTAAAATGCACTTTCCTAAATCAAGCCAATCAGACTGTCTATATGAAAATGCACATGCATGTGTTTGTTTTCGACTTTCTTAGTATATGAATGCTAAAAAGAAAGTTGATGCACAAATCTGAATTTCTTTTCAAGCGACAAATATCAACAAGTTTCTTTTCGAAATCAAAATATGGAGATGATCACAACACTTTACGATTTTGAACTGAATACTTGTTCTTGACACTAGAAAATTACAAATTCAGATGAAAAGCAATAGTAACAGGATAATCGACCATCAACAGCAATCAAACTTTTTCCTACGATCGAAATCGACACTTGCGACAGATTCAAATCAAAGGACGACAGTACAACTATGCTACTTTTGCAAAGGAGAACTGTAAATGACTCAACAAACACACAAAAACATCTACAGTTCTTTTGTACAAAGGAGGCGGAATAACAACAAGGAAAAGGAGTTTCAAACAAACATATATTGATCACAGGCAACAAAATTTAGGAATAGAACTGGAAAGAAGGAACCACAGAAGCCACAACTTCACAGAGCTAGTCTGATCAGCGCACCTGTAACACAGATAATCTGAAATGCAGTGCAGGTTGTCTACTTGGGAAGTGCGCTAAAATTCAGAATCTCTGAACAGTACCTGCGCTGGGCCAGAAACGAGACTCTGTTCGGGTTCCGGGTCACAGTTTGCAGTTCAGTTCTTGGGTTTTGGCCGAGTAAAAGGCAATCAGTAATGCAACAATCGAGGGTAGATCTAAGGAGGATCTAAGAGCTATCACAAGGGCATATAGATAGTTTGTGAATCAGTTGTTTAAATCATAAAAAAATCCAGCGGATGGATGGAAGTAGCAATTATCTACTTTGCATTTGTTATGACAAATGCAGTTCGAATGCTACTTGTAAGTTTATGAAATAGACAACAAGGAATGATAAACAAACAAACTAATTAGCTCCCCAGCGGAGTCGCCATTTTGTTACAGGGAAAAGTGTCTATTTAGAACTGCTCTATCCCACTAAGGTGTGACAGCTGCCTTAGAAACAAACATAGAAAAACTACTTTTTTTTTTTCCTTTATGAATTATAGATAGAGAGGAATAGAAAGACCAACCTCTATCTTGCGCTAATCCTTCGATTCGATCCCTCTCTTCTTTGATAGTCCTCAGCTACCTGCTCCCTTGCACGCCCAGCTTCACAAAGTACTTGTAAGATCACAGAAGCATAGCACTATACAAAGACATGGATCTATAATCATAAACAATCTAGGATTAGATGTAAATTGACCATACAAATGTAACAAGCATCAATGATACAAAAGCATGGAGGAAAACTCAAATAGTTTTTATTGATAAACAAGAAAAGATCCAGGAGGATTTACAACCAGTTGTTCCGACCTAGCATCAACCTCCCAGCAAAGAAGCCCCTCTTCACCTCAATCAAAGCTTAGATCACCCAACAATCTGATGTTTGTCTCTAGAAACCAACAACAATTCCTTACAATATGCAAAATTCCAGCCTCCAACCTCCTGGATCTCTGGGATGAGAGATCTATATATAGATATTTGCAGAGGTGTGAGTCAGCTTTGGGTTTTTTATTAGTGTCTTCTCTCTGATATTTCTTGATGCTCTCATTGATCTCTTACTCATCCTTGGGCGATTCTGAGAGGCAAGTGTCCCAGGAGAAGTTTCTGGAAGATTCCATGATCATCCACCTCACACACTGTCTCCGCCACTTTTCGTTTCTCGTCCATTGCACCCCATAGAAGGGATTTTTGAAATGCAACGCACTTCCCGTGTGTACAAGGTGCAATGCATCGCACTTTGGCCATGGAGCAAGTGCAATGATCTAGTTTTGACCAGTTCTGAGTAGTTTTTCATGGAGAACTTCTGGGAGAAGCTGTAATCAGTTGACCTTGTTCCTTTAGGGTTTAGTACAACACTTTTAGGGACTTAAGAGCCCTTGTTTTATGGACATTTCATGCTTGGGGTTGTAGGGCACAAAAATGTCTATAACAACTACCATGGTGAAAGTGAAGGTATTCAGTCACGAAGAATATGCATTTGATGACATCTTCCTACAGAAAGAAACATTCATAGACGTGAAGCACATGTCATCACTACTTTTTGACCCAGAAGAGCTTGAAGCCTTTCATGAATATAGACAAAGGATATTGTTAAAGGTCCGATTGGACCAATTACTAATTGAACCAATAAGGGAGCCAACTCCCAACGTAAGCCTAGAAGGAAGTTCCACAGAAAATTCTAAGGATGATTCTGAAGTAGAGTCCCAAGAGAAGTCTACCAGGGAGTTAGATAAATCAAAACAACAATCATAGAATGGGGGAAGAAAAAGTAAGGAGTTAGAAAAGGATACAGCAGAATATACAGAAAAGACAACTAAGCAAACCTCAGCTAAAAATAGGCTAAAATTCACTCCACCTCCACCTAGTCAGCAAAACCCCTAGTGATTGATCTAGAGAAAAAATGGGAGCATTTTAATAAAAAGCTCCATACAGAGGGACAAGCACCTAAGCCACAAACTCCACAACACAAAGCAACTCAAGAAATTATAATAGAGAAAACTGTAAGTACTAAAGAGGTAGAGCACATTCCTACCTCTCCTACCTCTGATATTGTTTTGAGAGTTGAGGAGATTCCTCCTTTAGATGTGTTGTATAGCCCAACCCACAAAGTTTTCATCAAAAGGTAGAGAAAGAAGAGGAAGTTGGATGCTACAACTACTACTACTCCCAATAATGAACCGATGGATATTGTCTGGAAAGACTCACCCATTGACCCATCTGGAAACCTTACTAGATTATCTTAGTTTGCAGGTGTTATCACTCAAAACTTTTCCTTAGAAGTTTTGGAAGAAGAGAAGGCTTCGAGGTAACCACAAACCAAATTTTAAGCATAGGCTCTAGCCAACCTATGGCTCAGAGAGGGCTCTCTCTATATAATTTAGCTATGTTTTCTTATATATCAAGCTAGTTCTAGAGTTCAGGGGGGTTTTTGATTTGTATGAAGATCTGGTGGTGGAATCCTTAAAAGAGGTAGATAGGTTGGTGCCTTTAGGCCATTGGGAAATGGAGTCAAAGAATGGGCAGCAAAGATAGAGTTAACTCACTAAAGGGAATGTTCAATGGGAAAGATAGCAGAGTGAAGTACAAATGCTTGGACTAAATGGTGAAATGAGTCTTAACGGAGGTGAGAGGGCAATCAAGAATCCTCAGGCCGAGGCTAAGATGGGGGAACAATAGTGAATCGTGAGTAAAGGAAATTAAGAATCCTTTACTATAGACCAGAGGAGAAACTACGGAAGCTAAGGAGCAGTTAAGAATTCCCTAGCTAAGATAGTTTAAGAGAAAACATTAAGAATGTATAACAGTAAGACAAAGTGTAGTTAAGAGAATTCTAAAATAATATTCAAGTTAAAACATTCAGAGTTATGAAAATTTTAAGATTATGAAACAACTTTCAGAGAGATAAAACGACACAAGAGAATTACTCATTTGTACTCCGCTTTACACATGAATCCCTTGAAATATCTGATATTTATTCATCAATCCAACATGCTGGCCTAGTCAGTGATACAAAAGCTTTTACAGTCTTTGAACAAAATTCTATTGAATGTAAAAGAATCCACTACCACATACTTCGATTTGTGAAGTATTTATACAAAATGTTTTTACAAAATATCCCAAAATAACTTGGGAATTAATCTAGGAAATTCAAAATATCTTCTCACACGAAAATAGAGACAGCTATTGGACTGCTTTCTTGCTGTCCCTTTTATTGTGGTTTAGCTGGAAGTTTATGGTTGCTATGCCTTGTGTTGGCCAAAGGCTACTGTATTCTATACTGATACCCTTTGACACGGATACTCTTTGACCCTGTAACATTTGAATCTGATGCCCTTTTACCTCATTGATTGTGTGTTTGATCTTTCACTGTGCTCTGCTATAGTAAGTCAGTCAACTTTTCCCATTCTTGATCTGTTGGTAACCGAATAATCAACATTCTCCAGTAAGTTTCTTCTGCCTCAGTGTATTTGGAAAATGAAGTCTTATTTACAAGCATATTTTTTACCTCATGCAGGAGGTAAAATAGATTTTCAAAGGAATTGTACGTACCTTTCCTATTGGTATTCCTGAACCTTGTGAAGTAGTCACTTACTGCCTTGCTACATCCCTGAGTTTGTTGTTGTAATATCCTTGTTCCATAAGTTTATCATGAATGAGTAAGGGATTAGTAATCCCTTTTCCTTTAGCTTATCAAACTTAGCCATGAACCTGTCAACGACCACTTACATTTCCTTGCTCTTTTCCTCTAACTTATGCATGAGGTCCCACTTGGTGATGACTTTCTTTACCTTGAGAATAGTAGTAGTCCTGTCTTCAATTTCCGGTTCCTGTAGTTGGTACTTTTTCTTTGAATTTAAGAACTAGATGAGCCTGGTAGCATCTCTAGGCCTGTTGCATAATTCTATCTTCGCCTTCTCAAAAGCCTCTATTATTAATCTTATGAGAGCAATCTGCTTGAATACGACCTGTATGGATGACCAAATATCATTGACAGAGTCAATGATATTGGCCACAGTTTTTCCTTAGCTTCTCCAAGAGGCTCTTTTAGTGTCAAGTCTCTTTACATTAACTTGAGCTTTTACTTTATCCTTGTAGCCTTCTGTTTCTCCCCTTTCTACATAATCTTGGCAAGCTTATAGTCTGTTTCTAAGCTTGCCACTTGTTCCTTTAGCTTCTTTATCTCGTCTGTCTAAATAGAAATTTCTTCCATGGCATGAACAAGCTTGGTTGCTTCATCTATTGTTGTACCTACTACTGTTGTAGAAGCTACTGATGTAGATGTTGCAGTCGTGATTGGCAAGGCAATGCCTATAGGAGTTTTTGGAGCCAATGTAGCTGCCAATGTAGATGGTACTATAGCAGTCACTGTAGGGATTATAGTTTCTAGTGTGATCCCTACTTCACCTTGCTTCAATTGGATTAAGGCATCCAATTCCATCTCCGTACTCCTCAACTGATCATTGAGCTTGAGGACTAAATCCATTAACTCCTCATGCTGAGTTTGAGACTGTAACACCTCGTCTGTTTGTGGATGATGCAAGGAGGGTATCTTTAGTTGCTTCTTCAGTGAAGCGATGTCCTTTCTCTTCTGTTTTATTAACTCCTATGTTGCTTTGATATCTTTGGGATCATGTTCCATCTCTATGATCAAGTCTTCCAAAGACTTGATTTTGTTATCCTTGGCTTGTGATGAAGCCTGTTTAAGCTGATACTGAGCTGAGATGTTGTTCAGGGAACTTTGTAGTTGATGAACAACTCTGGACTTCCCTGTCAAGGTGGAGTAGATCATTTCTCCAGCCTGCTTGTGAAACTCTATTTGGTCCATAGGGTGAATATCCCTGGCCAACACCTCGAAATCAAATTTCTTATAGTCAGTGGGTGCGCTTGGTTGTTACATAGTTGGTTCAATGAAGGACACCTGCATCTTCCCCTCTTTGATGTCAAAGGTTGGCATCAATCTATTTTGATCTGGAGTAGAAAGTTTGAAAAGCTGAGCATATGTCTTAGATTTCAACCTTTCATTCCTCACTTTTATCTCTTTGAATCTATCTTTGATACTTTTATCCTGGTCTAATGGTCTGCTGAAAGATGAGGCCTCTACACTCATCTATCTCTGTATCATTTGGATTCCTGAGGATGATGGGGGTTGTGTTTCCTCTGAAGGAGTTGTACCTTTACTCCTTTCTGGCTCAGAATCAGCTGTTTCAACTAAGCCATCGGTGTCTTCCTGCTCTGACACAGGATTGAGTCTAGGTCTTGTGCTTTGGCCTCTTTCATATTGAACATTGAAGGCTTGTGTCCCTGAACTTGATCCTTCCTTCGTACCCCTTTTTGGATTTTTCTCCTCATTCAAAGGAGTTTGCATGATAGGGGGAGTCCTCATTGTCCCTTCCTGAGGTGGTACCTACAGAAATGAATTTTCATCAAGTTGATTTTCTAGATCTAATAATGTGTTTTCCACCACCACTTTAGTATTGTCCCTATCCTCTAAAGTGTTTTCCACCCATTGCAATTGGTTGGCATACTTTTCTATGTCAGGGATGCAGTGATGGATATAGGGAGCCATCTTATTTTTCTACCTTCTTTTGCAGATGAAATCCAAGGGATCATATCTCCATGTGAAGATTTGTTTTAATTTTAATCTCTGAATGATCAAGTCTGCCTCCCTTCCAACTTCTATGTTATTACAAATAAAAGGACCCAATCGGTCTTTTATCTTGAGCTGGGCTTTCTTTTTGGCTTTAACAAAGTTTACCTCGTCTAAATTTATTATCTTCCTGTAGTACTCTAGGGGAAATAACCTCATTGGGAGGTATTTAGGTAGTTTGTATGGGGCAAGTTGGCACCCATAAATCCTAATTTCAGTGTTTTGGTTCAAGTACCAATATCCCACATGATGATTGATGTTTAGATGAAGGACTCTCCTAATCTCATGACTGATTCTTGGTGGAGGGGTTCTACTGAGCATGGTCATCACAGGATGGACAAAGGAATCTATGAATTAATTGTATGAATAGGGGGAGGAATATTGATGGGTCAATGGGGTCGAGAAGATGACTAATCTTGGTTGGCCCTTGGTGAACAACTTTTGCAAGGTAAGTGGGAATTTATCTTCTTGGAAGTAGAGGAACATGTGGTATTGTACTGAGGAGTACTTGAAAACCTTTTCTTTTCCCATTCTTGTGCACTTCTCATCCATTCTGTCAACTATGAATGTGGCAAAGTCATGGTTTTGCCTAACTTAATCACAGATCGATTAGTTAGTGGGTTTTTGTCAGATTTGATGTATCTTATAGTTTATATTTAAACTAGGGTATAAGGATAAGTTTATATAGGAAATTAATATATATGGAAAAAGGGTTATTAATGGGAATTAATATATAATAGTTAGAAGTTAATATGAAAAACATCGGGAATGAATAGCACTAAGCATAATGTATTTTCTGTGATTTTTTTTTTTCGCATATATGCATTATAAATTAGGCTAAAGTATTTTTGTGGGTTTTTTATATGAAAGGGGAATTTACATGGCGGTAATTACTTTCCCTAGGAAAATAATGTTTTAACCTTAGGAAAAGGGGTTTTATTAGGGAAATGAATGAAATGAAGGGGGGATGAAGTTTTATGAGGGGAATTTGGTACTTGGTATCTATAAGTCACTGAGCGGAGGGCTTGGTCCCTCCAGAAGTCAGAGAAATGCTCTGAGCCCCTTTGACTTAGAGTTTTTTAGTACTTAGAACATTATTATGGGAAATTAGTTAAGTAAATAGGTAAAATGAATGGGGGAAGTTAATCAATTGACCTTGAAATCCATCTTCATGCTTGATTGACCATTTAAATTTGAAACCTATGATGAGAGATGATAAATATGCTTTTTTCCCTATCATCATACTTCTGCAACCTTCCTTCTACTTACCCGTTTACTTGTCCTACCATTTTTTCTTCACTTTATTAAGGTGCATTTAGACTAGCAAACCCTTATTAAAACATTTTATTTTCTTTTCACAAAGAAAAATATCTAATTCTATCACTATATCATCTAAGGGCTCAGATTAAACTGATGAGCTCCTTTTATTTTACTATACCTAATTTAATGTTCTACCAAGATTAAACAGTTTGGTCACATTTTATTCTCTAAGTATCAAAATGAAATTTAAAGAATGGAATAATCAAGATTAAATAGTTTGATTACCCTGGATTGTGGCATGAATCACAAGATGCACACAATAATTATTTTGCATAAAGTAAATAGTAGTGGCATTTAGACTTCACACTTCATGGTCTCTTTTTGTTTTTTGGGGTTCATATTTTTCACTTTTTTGGACCTTTTTATTTATTCTTTTTTCCTTTAATTTTTCTTTTAGGACATACCCTCTTTTCATTTTTTATTTTTCAATATGGAAAACATTTGTAGAAAGAAAAGGTATGTACATATTACAAGGCTTAACCTTAGCCATTCAAAATTATGACTCCTATTGGTATAGGAACCTAACAGTGGCTCCACTTGGGGATGTCATTTCCTTGTGAAAGGTCAAGAACTTTGAGATCAGTAGCCTTGGAATTTTGATTTCAATTACCTTATGGTTTGTGACCTTTCAACCTGCTTTATTCATACTTATGATAATAAATCCTTAAAAGCTTAGGGCCTTCTCTCTAGGCTTCAACTCTAAAGGTTTACCATCCAATCCAAACTAGACTTTTTCAAAATAAAATATACACACATGGGAAATAACAATTAGTAACTAGGTTCTATGTAATGTTTGAGCATTCGACCATTCACTAGTCCTCCTCCTTCTTCAATACCATCTAGTCCTTTAAGGAAGAAAGCATTGTTCCCTCTGTAAGAATAAATTATATAGGGGCCCTTCCATAGGAAATCAAATTTCCCATGCTTACCATTATATTCCCTTCTCAAGTCCCACTTGAGTACTTTATCACCTAAGTAGAAATCATTTGCCTTGGTCCTTCTATTAAAAATCTTTTTGATCTTTTCCTGCACAACTTGAGATCTGATGTAGACCTCTTCTCTGGTTTGCTTGAGATGAATAGTCTGGTTAATTCTCCTCTGGATATCATTTGGTTTAGATTGCAGTTCTTGGAACATCTTCATCACTGGTACTCTGAAAGAGGATGGAAAAACAACTTCCATGCCATAAACTAACTGATAGGTAGATGTACCAATTGACTTCTTGGTAGTCAGTCTGTCAGCCCATAAGACTTTGACTAACTTCTTGTTCCATGTTTTCTTGTTATCTTCCAGTAACTTCTTAATAATGTTCACCAGGATTTTGTTTGAATATTCTGCCAGTCCATTTCCTTGAGGGTAGTAGGCTGTAGAATGACCAAGGGTGATGTGATACTTATTGCAAAATTCTATCATTCGTTTGGATTTAAAAGCTGTTACATTATCAGTAACAAGCTTGGTTGGGCATCCAAATCTAGACAGAATGTTGACTTCAAGGAAGTTAATGATAATAGTATCTGTGGCTTGCCTTGAAGGTGTGGCCTCTATCCATTTTGTGAAATAATTTGTGGCCGTGAGGATCCACTTATGTTTGGCAGAGGATGGCAGGTGAATTTCACCAATGAAGTCTAAACCCCATTGCTGAAATGGTACTTGGTTTAAGGGGTAATGGTAGAAGTTTTATTTTCCCTTCAAAAATTTGACACTTGTGACAAGAGGTCATAAATCTCTTGACATCACAGAATAAAGTTGTCCAGTAGAAACCTGCCCTTAAGATTTAATTTGTAGTGGTTCTCCAATGGAGGTGTCCACCATAGTCACCTACATGAATGTCTTGTAGAACTTTGCCGGCCTCATCTTTTATCAAATAGTTAAGGAGAATTCCTTCATGATCTTTCCAAAACAAAGCATTATCAAGTATACAAAATTTCAAGGATTTCATTTTTAAAAACCTAGCATTGGTTCTAGATAATACAAGAGGAGCCTATACATTTAGCAAAATGTAAATGATATCAGTATACCACGGTGATTCACCAAAGGCTTGACTGACCAGTGGAGTCGCCATCTCCTCTCCTTCATCTAGTGCAACAATAAATTTTATGTTTAAGGCCTGATAGTTCGACTCAGCCATAAGTTTGGCTAAGCCTTGGCCCTTGATTAACTTTGTGGGTTTGATCTCTATATCATATTCTAAGATAGTAGCAATCTATTTCCCCCTTTTCCCCTCAGGACCTTCCTGAGTCAGGATGTCTTTGACTACAGAATTGGGAACATAGGCTACTATATGAGAATAAAAAATATATACCCTAAAATCTTTGATATCTTTGACTAAAGTGAATGCTTGTTTCTCCATTATGTTGTATTTTAAGGGAGCATCTCTCAAGGCTTTGCGAAAGAAAGCAATGGGCTATTCATATCCTTGGTGATTTTTCTACAGTAAAACTGCAGCTATTGTATGCTTAGAAGAAAAGGAAAATGAAATGAAATCCCTATCAAATTTGGGACTAACTAATACCGGGGTTCTTGTCAAGGCTAGCTTGATGTCTTCAAATGATTTATTAGCTTCGATAGTCCAACTTAAGGTCGAACCTTTTTCAACATGTTCTTTAGTGGCCTAATTAACTTTGCTAGGTTAGAAATAAATCTTCTAAGGAAGTTAATCTTTCCTAAAAAGGCTTGTAGTTCTCTGATATTCCTAGGGTGTCGTATCAGTAAGATGGCTTCAATTCTTGCAAGATCTATTCTTATGCCATCATTAGAAATGATATGCCCTAACAATTTCCCTTCTTCCAATCCAAATAAATATTTCTTGGGGTTCAAGGAGATGCCATAATTTCTGCATTTTATAAAGATCTTCCTTAGATGATCTAGATGTTGGTTGTCTAATTTTGAGAAAACAGTAATATCATCAAGATATATCACAAGGAAATCATGGATTTGTTTGGAAAAGGCTATATCCATAGCCCTTTGGAAAGTGGCTCCTGCATTCATTAGCCTGAAAGGCATTTTGACATACATAAAGGTGCCCGAAGGAGTGGTAAAAGTAGTCTTGGGTTGGACGTTAGTGTGAACCAAAATTTGATTGTAACTAGAAAACCCATCTAGTAATGAGATTCTCGTTGACCCAACTACCCTTTGTAAGATGTGGTCCATTTTCGAAAGAGGGTAATTGTCTTTAAGTGATGCTTTATTCAGGTTTCTAAGATCTACACGGATTCTGATCTCACCAGTTTTCTTCCTTGTTGGGACCAAGTTTGAGACCCATTCAGAAAACCTTATTGGTGCAATTATCTTGGCATCATACATTCTCTTAATTTCCTTTTCTATTGAAGGTAATAAGACAGGATTAATTCTCCTAAGATTTTGTTTGAAATGTTTTTGATTCTCTTTGAGAGGAATTGTGTGTTGGATGATGTTGGTGTCATAGGATTTAAGGTCCTCATAGCTCCAAGCAAAGACATCTTGAAATTCTTTCAATAACTCAATGTATTTAACCTTTTCTGTTGAAGGGAGTGACTTTGACAGTTTGATTAGCTTGGGATTGTCTTCAGTGCCTATGTTACACTCTTCAATATCAGAGTTTAATGGTTCCATTTTAGGCTTCATAGGAACATCATTTGAATGGAATAAGTCTTCTAGAGGGGTTAAACCTTTTGGTAAGAAATTATCCTTGAGATTAATTACTTTACTTTCTTCATTAATTGTTTCATCAATCTCAACCTATTCTAGGTTGTCTATATCTGACCTTGTGAATTTAGTGGGATTAAAACTATCTACTTCATTACCTTCTAGCTCATTTATTGTTACTTCATCCCTAGAGTCAAGATCTATGGATGTATCAGTGTCTATATTACTATGTGAAAATTCTCCTTCTAAAGTTAAGAAGTTGTTTATCTGTCTATCATTTGAAAATACTTGCCAGTTCTGCACATTATCTGGGATTGAAGGTCTGTGCCCAACCTTAATAGTGTATTAATGGTTAGTTTGGAAGGGTAACCTAGAGGTACTGGCAAACATTGATAAACTATGGGCTTGCATATTGTGCTTCCTAGGAACTACTACAAGCTGTGTTTCTAGAAAAGTATTGATTATTTCTACAATGGTTCCTCTATAATAACCTAATCTAGTGTCTTTAGTCATATATACACCCTTAATCTGATTTACAACTAGCTCTAAGTCTCCTATGATTGAAACTCTTTGATCACCTAAATTCATAACTACCTTGAGACCTAGAATCAAAGCCTCATACTCGACCATATTATTGGTACATCTGAAATTTAACCTATAGAAATGACCCTCTAAGTGATTTTTTTCTAAATTATAAATCCATACTCCTGCTCCTGCTCCTAACTTATTTACAGAGCCATCAAATTCTAAATGCCATAAGATTTCGTGTACATAGTTCTCATCATCATTGTCCCATTTATTTTTATTTCTAGCAACTTGATTACTTTCTTCATTGCACAATTCTGAAGTCTCTTTAGATTCATTAGCAGTGAAAACTACAATTTCTTTTGGTTTTGCAACAACACTGTTAGGAGTTTCGTTTGGTGTTTGATCAGTGTTAAACATAATAAAAGAGTCTACATCTGAATGCATGGAGTAGATGGGATAGTTTTGAGGTCTATCTTGGCTGCTTACCATGTATTTCATGAAAGTTTCTCTGTACAGTTTCTTGGGTTGTCCAAACATAGAAATTGTGGCATATGACATATCTAGTTGGAGGGGTCCTTGAAGCTTGGCTCCCCAAGATCTGGATAACATCATGCCATATTTTGGTGGGATATCAACCACTACAATGTCCATGAGGATGATCTTGACACGATATTGGACTAAAGTAATAAACAAATCTTTGATTAACCCTAGACATTCTATTTGACTTGAATCAAAGGAGAACAAGTCCTTGTAAGGTCTAGTAATGTCTAGTTTCAATTTTTCCAGTACCGATTTTGGCATTAGGTTGCGAAAAGCCCCAAAATCTAATATGGCATTGTGTAGTATTTTGTCATGAATATTAAGGCTAATGTAAAAAGGCAGAACTCCTCCTTCTTGCTATTTTCGATTAACATCTGGTCGAAATATTAATTTTGGTTTATCATCAAACAAGTTAACTGAGTCTTCATTTTCAGTAATGTTTAGGGTCTGATTTACCTGTGATTTGTAAGTTTCATTTTTAACTAGTTTAGTCAAAGGGACTGAAATTTTCAACTTGGATATCTCTACTCCCAAATTGAATGATGAGGAAGGGTTGTAGACCTTTGAAACAAGGTTTTGAGTGGAATTATCTTCCTTTTGTTTACTTGGGATTTCCTTATGGGGAATTTCAAATCTGGCATTATAGGTGTTTTTCTCTGGTTCTTTAAGTGGAACTGATGTGGATGGTTGCTCAACAGAGGGTTGGTTGGTAGTTATTTCTTCAATGATGGGACTAGGGGGATTTTGGTTTGGTCTAGGGAGGATTTGAAGTACCTCCAAAGTAGGAACTTTATTTGTTATTTTGGGTTGTGTTATCTCAAAATCAACCCCTAAAAGGCTACTAATCATGTAGACCTTGAGTAACTATTTCAAACCTACCTTTGGTTGAGGCTTAGCCTCCCCATCTTGAGAGGGCTCTCTCACAAGATTAAAGGTTTTGATAATGAATAATATGGCTAACTCTTTGAAGCAAATGAATAAGTATAAATGGTGGAAACATAACAAGAGCATATCCATTGGGCTTATGGATTCAAAATCATTTCAGTATAACAATGATATCAGCCTTACATAGAAGTCAAGGCATCCAGAATTCAACACATTTAGAACACACCAGAAAAATATAGGACAACACAGTTTATAAATGTATGAAGGAAATTAGAGCACAATCAATGATTTCTAAGTAATCACACCTTCATACCACTGCAAATACTGAGACAAGGACAATACAAGACATTTTGAACATTGAATTCCTTCTGATTCTTGAGAAGAAAAGCCAAATGCGGTATTACTAAAACAGAGTCTTACACACAGCACAATATTCAAATTTCTCTGAAATTTTCCAACCCTTTGTACATCAGCTTTTTTTCTATATATAGAGCTCTTTACATAACTGAGATTCCTCCTCCAGCATGAGGATAACTTGAATTCTTCCTATTATGACACCTATTAACACTTTAAAATAACTATTAAATGCAACTGACTGCTAACTGGAAGTTCTAGAGACCTAAAACGATTAGGAGTATAACTCCACATCATGTTGGTAACAACATTTATTACAATCCAAACTCATTCTCTGACAAATGGCCTTCTTCAGTTTAGCTTTGGTGGAGGTTTGAAATTCCTTGCTGGCCCTTGATGCCTCATCCCTTTACTGCTCCTGGAAACTAGGAAACTGCCCCTGTTTTTCTGCTTTTGGTCTCCACAAGGATCTTCGAACCCAATTATCCCTGTTTTTCTTCTTTAATTACACAAAAATGTATTGGACTGCCATGATTTTCATGCACTGTAGACCTTCCTCGTAAACATGTGTGAAGACAAAACCTCTTTAATGCTACTTGAAATATCATGAACCATACTAGTTGTGATAATTTTTATAACAAATAACTTATGGTTCATATATATCTTTCCTCTGCTTGTTTTGCCCATACTGGATTCTTGCACTTTATAAATGATCCTTTTCAAAAATTCCCTTTCAAAAAGATTCCCCCCTTGTCACTCAAAATTGGTCAACTGAATTATAACATGTAGCTACAGCAGTTTCATAGCGCACTACAAAGCTATTGTGCATTAGGCATCACCTATAGTAGTTTCGTAGTGTGATACAAAACTACTGTGTAATTTCAAAAACAAAGTTTTAATGCCAAAATTTGACTGTCTTGAGCTTTCGTTTTCTTGAAATGTCTTTTTCATCTGCCCTGAAGCTGCTCAAAACTGAATGCAGAGACACCATTCTTGAAGGAAAAATTGAAAAAGGTAAATCATCAAAATTTAGGACTTAGCCTTACTTGCTGTGTGATTTTCTTTAGCTAAGGAAGTCCTTCCCACTGGCTTAGTTGTATCTTCAAATCCTTAATTTTCCTCTTCATAATTCTGATCCCAACTCTCAGTCTTGTATTAACTTTTATGATGTATTTTGCTTCCTTTATGGCAAGGACTAACTAGGTGTAGTATTGAGCATGACATTTTACCATCTCGGGTATTCAAATTGTTTTGTCTTCCCACAGAACCTCCATTTTATTAAAATGATCTTCCTTGATTGCATGTTTTCTTGAGGCTTTCTTCAGTCTAGCAATTTCAAGATTTGCTAACTTCAACTTCTTTTTCAACTCTTCAACACTATATTCCTCTTGAGAGATAACTACCTTACCTCTATCACTTTTATGCAGTTGAGATGATGTTTATGATGAAGTCACAGATCCTTCATGATATTTTGTTACATCCCCTATTTCACTAGCTTCTGGTAGCATCTCTTGTATCTCTTTTGAATGCCTTGTCACAGGTCTTGTTGGCTTAAAAACAAATTCAGAAACTTGATCATCAAATTTGAGCTTTTTAGAGGTTTTTGCCTTTCTGGTTTTGCTTTTACCTGTTTCTATCAAGTCTGCTTGGACCAGAGGAGACTCCTTAATATCAATGGCTTGAAGCAAATCATTCAAACTTCCCTTTGAAACTAGGCTTGCCTTAGTAACCACTGTCTTGCCTTTTTCTTTAGCTAACTAGCTCCTGGTTACTCTTCTCTGGATTGCTTCACCTGTAGATTGTTCATGTACACCCTCTTTGATTTGAGTTTTCTCTTTCTGTGACTGTTGGGGTGTGTCTTGGATTACTAGAGGTCTTGTGGGTTCCTTTACCTGTTTCCTAGCCTTCAATTTCATGAATCTCCTCGATCTTTTTTCTGCACGATGACTAACTGCTAGTGGAGAACTCTTTGTAGCCTGAGGACTGAGGCCAGTTTCATTCTTGAAGCTAGACATAAACATGAACATGGACCATTCCCTATCTATTTTCTAGAGCTCATGTAAAACGATCAATTTGACTAAGATGTGATGAAACAATGAGGTCTCACAGGCTTCCTTCTTTAACTGAACCTTGTCACACATTTTGCCTAGGCTACGAAACAAGTAGAAAGGAAAATAAAGAGATATCTTTCCAGTGAAATAAAGAAGAAGCTTGAAGTGATAAGAATACACCTTATGATACCTTCCTTCGCAGGTGAAGTACCTCTATATGCAGGTAAGTAAATTAGGATATCAATCTTTGACAAAACTCCTGGGCACTGACTTGTTCAAGTCTGAATCAATGAACTCCGGTCTCAGAAATTCCTTGCAGGGGGTCATATCAAACTTTAAATTTTTAAACCATCTTTCCTGTCCCCTTGGAATCTCGGTGACTGTAGATATAACCTCTGGAGAGATTGGAAATTCAAGCACCCCAACTTTGGAATTCAGTCCTGTGAAATTTAAATCACATTCCCTGGTGACTTGCATATGGCCCCCTTGAAGCTTTTCGCAAAACCTCCAACAACCAACATATTTGAAGGCTTGTTAGACTTCATTATTCTTTAGGAGGATATCTAAACCCTTAGGTTCATTCCTCAGACATCTGCCTGACCTATGATCTTTTATTTTTGTAGACCCCTCCATGAATCTCTAGCAAAATGAAAATTTGAAAAAATTCGCATTGTCTCAATCTCGATCATTGCCTCGCTTGAAAGTTTCCTCGCTTGATCTTCAAAGAATTCTAATTTTAATGCTTTCCAATTTGCTCCTCATGCATGAACCGAAACATAATTATGACTATGAATACTTGGCTTCTTTTTTAAACTTGCAACCTGAGCGTACCAAGACATTAACGACCCTAATGATGAGGATAAGCGGTTGAATGTGATAGGCAAAGTGTATGGATTGACCACTGATGATGTAAGAATAACTGATTTTGATAGATTTGGCAGCTGGATGACATTTGCTACAGATCTGGATGAATCCCCGATTTCGTAGCGCAGCCATTGCAAAATCTGGGTTTTGCACTACAAAAACACTTAGACTGGATTTTGCGCTACAAAAACTCCTAGACAATTTCGTAGCGCATAAGAACCTTGAAACAAGTTTTGACATATGGAGTTTATGTGTGATATGAGACCAATGATAGATAACTACAGAGAATTGACCTCTTTTGACCATACCAACAAGACTCTATTCAAAAACTTAGACTCTAAAACAACATGGAAAAATTGGACAAAGACTGACACCAATCTTTTGAAAAAAAAAACTAATGCTCAGAATTTGAAATTTTTCTTAAGTGATAACAGTGGCTCCACTTGGGATAGTGTGCCCTTGTGGTACACTAAGAACTCGCAAGTCTAGTTCTTTATCTTCTTATTGTAAACAAAAATTTATTTGACAAGCATCCCCTTTAGACTTCTTGGGCCTTCACCTCAGGTTTAAGCCTTCTGTTTCAACTTGTCATTATTATCAACAAAGAAAGATTGATAAAATGGATATATACAATGTTATGAGAAATTGATAGTATTTCAACAATGAAAATGCTTAAGGAACCTGCCATTAACAGGCCCTCCAACATATGGATCTCCATCGATTTCCTGCAAAGTGTAAGTGTTGTTTCCATGGAAAGCAGCAATCTAATAAGGACCTTTCCACAAGTTCTCAAACTTACCGTGCTTACCCTTTTCTTCGATTGTGACCTCCCATTTCAGCACTTTGTCATTGATCTAGAAACTAACTTCTTTGATCTTTTGATCAAATGTATTCTTGATTTTGTTCTGACTGTACTAATGACTGTCATACAATTCATTTCTCTTCTCTTGTAGGGCTATCAGCTGATTGATTCTCCTTTGTACAACGTTTGTTTCCTCTTCTAATCCTTGAATTAGTTTCATTACAGGTACCCCAAGTGATGTTGGAAATATAGCTTTAGCACCGTACACTAATTCATATGGCGAAGTGCCAATAGATCTCTTTGTGCAAATCCTATCAACCCACAAAGCATACTTCAATTTCAATTGCCAAGCTTTCTTGTTTTCCTGCAACATCTTCTTAATGATCCTTACAATGCTTTTGTTTGATGATTCAGCAAGGCCATTTCCTTGCGGATAATAAGCAGTGGAATGTCTAAGAGTGATGTGATATTGGTGGAAAAAATTAATCATTTTCTTGGACTTGAAAGCTTGAGCATTATCAGTTATAATGTTCATTGGGCAACCAAATCTAGATAATATATTATTTTGTAGGAAAGAGATAATCACTGAATCATTAGCTTGCCTTGTTGGAACCGCTTCTATCAATTTGGTGAAATAATCGGTGGCTGTGAGAATCCAACGATGTTGTCCTAATGAAGGAGGATGAATTTCCCCAATAAAATCCAATCCCCATTGCTGGAAAGGCGCTTCAACATATATAGGAACCAAAGGCAAAGGCACAAGCTTCCTCTTTCCTTCAAATATTTGACATTCGTGACACGTAGCTACCTTTTTATAAATTTATTTGAACATAGTTGGCCAAAAATATCAAGCCCTTAGGACCTTGTTTGCAGTAGCTTTCCAATAATGGTGTCCTCCACAATCTCCTTTATGAAATTCTTCAATCACTTTGTGAGCTTCTTCTTCAAGTAGACAGTTTAACAAAATCCCTCCTGCATCTTTCCAAAACAAGTTTTGGCCATACACAAAATATATTAAAGATTTCAGCTTAACAAACCGTGCTTTGGACATTGTTAAATTGGCAGGGGCTTTATTATGCTAAAGAACAAAAGCCACATCCTTGTACCATTCTGAAACCAAGAACTTCTTATTTATTTGGACCAATTCCTCCTCATTTTCAGAGAATTCTGCAATTTGGGCATCCAAATTAATGTCAATATAGTCCAAATTTGATTGAGTCATAAGCTTTGCCAAGCCTTGACCCTTTACCAATTTGGTAGGTTTAATGTCAATATCATACTCCAGCAAATTTGCTATCCATTTGCCTCTTTTTCCATCAGGATCTGCTTGTGTTAAGATGTCTTTTATTACAGCACTTGGAACGTAAGCGACAATATGAGAATGTAAAACATAGATTCTAAAATCTTTTATGGCTTTCAACAAGGCATAAGCTTGCTTTTCTAAAATGTTGTACTTCAATTCAGCTAATTTCTTACTAAAGAAAGAAATAGGTTGTTCTATACCTTGTTTTCCTTTTTGTAGCAACACTCCAGCAATTGTTTCTTGAGAAGAAAATGTAAAAATAAGAAACTCATTGGTAAAATCTGGGCTGATAAGTACCGGTGCTTGATTAAATGCCTTCTTGATTTCCTCAATATATTTCCTTGCTTCTGATGTCCACTTAAAGTCCACTCCTTTCTTCAACATCCTTGTTATATTCTTGACTATTTCAGCAAAATTTGGAATGAAGCGCCTAACAAAATTCACCTTTCCAAGAAAAGATTGAATCTCTTTCCTGCTTCTTGGTAGATCTAGCTTTAGAATTGCATTGACTCTATTAGGATCAATCTTAATTCCTTCTTCATAAATGATATGACCAAGTAGCTTTCCTGATGTTAAAGCAAAAACAATTTTAGTGGGATTAAGAGAAATACCGAACCTTCTGCATTTTAGTAGAATTTTTTCAAGGTGCTTCAAATGATCTTCTTCTCTCTTTGAAAAATCTGTGATGTCATCAAGATAAACTAGCACTGATTTGTCCTTTTCTTCAGCAAAGGCAATATCCATTACTCTTTGGAAAGTGGCCCTTGCATTCATGAGACCAAAAGGCATTTTGGCATACATGAACATTCCCCATGGCATTGTGAAGGCTGTCTTCTCTTGATCATCCAGATGCACAAGAATCTGATTGTACCCTGAGAAACCATCAAGCATAGACATTCTTTACGAGCCAAAAATATTCTGCAGAATTAAATCCATCTTGGGAAGAGGATAGTTATCTTTCAATGAAGCCTTATTCAAATTTCTGAAGTCTATACAAATCCTGATCTCTCCATTCTTCTTCCTAACTGAAACTAAATTTGCAAGCCAATTTGAGAACCTGATTGGAACAATGATTTTAGCATGAAAGAGTTTCTTACTTTCCCTTTCAATCAGTGGCATGAGAAGAGGATTGATTCTTCTTAACTTCTTCTTGAAAGGTTTATGATTCTCTTTAATAGGAATAGTATGTTGAATAATAGAAGAATCATATTGTTTTAAATCAGCATAGCTCCATGCAAAAACATCAACAAACCTTTTCATCATCTCAACATATTTAGTTTTCATCTCAGCTGAAAGAAACTTTGAGATCTTAACCATCTTAGGCACAACTTAATTTCCTAAATTTCAGCTCTTTATTTCCTCCTCATCAACGTGTAATTTTGGAGCTTTGAACACATCGTTTTGATCAAACAGCTTCTCAAGAGGAATGAGACCCTTAGGTATTAAATTGTTTTTTATATGTAAGACTTCAGACTTTTCCTTTGACTCCACAAACATATTTTGTTGATCCATTTGAGTGTTTTCAAATTCTTCTTTTAATTCAATGAAATTCTTTACCTGCTGATCATCTTCAAAGACCTGCCAATTAGTGATGTTATCTGGTATAGCTGGTCGATGACGAACCTCCACCTCATACTTTTCAAAAGAATGAATAGGAATAACAAATAGATTAGCGGAAACAGCAAGGGAATCTACAATGGAGTTCTGATCTCTAGTTTTGATAGTGAAAGAATATGCATGAAAATTTTCCAGCATGTCTAACACTAAATTTATGTATGCTCTCATCCTTATATCCTTTGTTTGATAAGCACCTTCCACTTGTCTGATCACCAATTTAGAATCTCCAAAAACAGAAATGTTTCTAGCTTTCAATTTTAGCAAAATTTCTAAGCCCAAAATCAGAGATTCATATTCAGCCATATTATTTGTGCAATCAAAGTTTAGTTTGTAGGATTAAAACTTACTGTCATCATTTGGACTTGTGATCCAAATTCCAACTCCTACCCCTTCTCTTCCTATTGATCCATCAAAGTACAATGACCACCAGCTCATTGTCTCCTTTTCATCTTCTTGCTGATTTCCTAGGTGTTGATTCTCTGAAAGCT
Organism: Pinus tabuliformis; assembly: GCA_031772625.1. Taxonomy (NCBI): domain Eukaryota; kingdom Viridiplantae; phylum Streptophyta; class Pinopsida; order Pinales; family Pinaceae; genus Pinus; species Pinus tabuliformis. Next base: position 1,014,790,630 of record CM062819.1, on the reverse strand, counting down.
CGGATTCACCATCAACTGACTCATTGAAAAGGATGGCTGATCCAAGTCTAGTATCAAATGAATAAATGGGAAAATTTTGAGGTTTGTCCTTGCTGCTTACCATATAAGCCATTCTGGTCTTCTGATACAATCTCCTTTTCTCACCAAAAATAGGGATAGTAGCATAGGTAAGGTCCATCTGCATTGTGCCTTTGATTTTCGCCGCCCACGATCTTGACAACAACATCCCAAACTTGGGTGGAATGTCAGCTACAATAATGTCCATGACAATTGTTTTTGTTGGAATTTGTGTTAGACCCACAACAACATCTTTAATTAAACCAATGCATTGAACTCTTTTCGAATCAAAGGAGAATAAATCTTTATATGGTCTTGTTAGCTATAATCCTAACCTTTCCATGATTACCTTGAGAATGAGGTTATGAGAGGCCCCTGAATCCAACATAGCATTATGTAAGGTCATATCATGAATACTAATGCTTATATAAAAAGGAGGAAATTCTTCATTCTGATCATCTTCAAGTATTGGACCCAAGTACATAATAGGATTATCTTCTTGTAAATTTAAGATATCAGCCACTCCTGGTTGTGAATTAAGCATCTCTAAAATCTTGCTTATTTATTTATCTACCTTGAGAATTTCACTAAAAGGGACTGATATTTTGATTTTTGTAATTTCATTCTCAATATTGAAAATATAAACTATTTTCTCAATTTCTTTAGTAGGAGATGGAGTTTGAATGTCCCTCTTGCCAAGTGGAGAATCATTTTTACCTTCAGCAGCCTTTGGGTTGTCTTTCTTATCTTCAGCAGCCTTTGGGGCATCTTTCTTGGGCTACGTTTTGTTTGCTGTAATTGGCACATTTCTGTTCCTGAGATTATACTATTTCTGCATTTCAAAGATAGCATGTTGATAACCCTTCAAATAATCTGAAGGCTCCTCTCCTTGTTTGGTCACACTGGACTCATCATGTTCTTCCTTAGTCAAGAAAATCCTTGACACCTCTTCATCAATACAATGGATGGATATTTTAGTAATTTCAGGCTCATCTTTTTCATCAACCAAGTTCTGCTGAAAAGGACGTCTTACTGGAGGATCAGGCTCTTGATTCCTATTTTCTCTTGGCCTTTGCTGGTTTTGAGGTATTCTAAACTGAGGATTTCTAAATTGAGGCTCCTACTGCATAGGAGGAGCAGAGGTATTTCCAAGAGCCAACCGATCCATCAGCTTCTCCATAGTCTTCATCATTGAGTCAATCTTATCTTCTGGAGCTGAAGAGGAAGGTTTCTCTTCTTCTTTCAATTTAGCTTTTCCCATCTTTGATTTTGTCGCAGCAACCATGTTTACTTCCACTTTAATTGCATCATTTTTCATATCAGCCAGTGTAGCAGAGTCTCTCTCTCTCAGTAACAGAGAGAAATCAGAATCAAAGGCTTCAGCATATCTCATTTGTGCCAAAGCTTCCAGAGATTTTAAATGAACTAGGATGGAATTAAACACTTTATTAAACCTCTTTGAGAAGTTTTGAATGGTCTCATCAGGTGCCCTTATAAGGTTATTGTGTTCAAAAAGAGCTTGAACCGGATTAGTTCTATTTCCCCACTTCCTTAGAAAGCTATCTTCAAACTCTACCCAATTATGAATGCTTCCAGCTAGAAGAGCTTTAAACCGTTTTCTAACTTCTACAATGAAGGTTTGTGCAAATAATCTTCGTTTCACATCTTCATCATGAACTTCATCTTTGTCAACAAAATCATTGAATCTGTCTACATGTTCTTCTGTTGTGATTTCTTCATCACCACCCCATGTTGTAATTCTTGCAGCATATTTGCTAGGAAGGTCATGTAAAACAGCAGGGAGTGTTAGTGGAGCATACCTAGCAGGTACGGCCATGATTAATGGAGGAACAATGATGACAAGTACTGAAGGGACAGAGGAAAAAAAACTGATATGAGGCAGATTGCTTGGTGTTTGAAAACCAGTAGGACTAGTAGAAGCAGAGGATGATGTGCTGATATGAAAAGGACTATTTGGGCTTTGCAAACCACTGACAAATGTACTCCAATTTGGAATGGAAAGACCAGCTTTACATTTGAGTAAGACTTCAAAAGGATCAAGTTCTTTAAGTTTATCTAAATCTTCCCTTTCTAACAATAATTCAGAAGTAACAACTTCCCAAAATTCCTCTTTATCTTTTTGTGAAGCCAAAGATGAAGTATCAATCCCTCTTTTTTTCAAATCTAAAAGAATTCCAATGAGTTCTTCTTCATTTTCTGATCTCAACAACACCTCATGAATTTCGTCATCAACTATTTTATCCTCAGGACTTCTTGAAAATTCAGAGAGCAAAGATTTTGAAAATGATGAAGTACTTGGTGTTTCAGTAAATCTTTGTCTCCTACTTGAAAGTGTGTTTGGATTGACCATAGGAGTAGGTGGATTTGTGTCAGGATTGTTCCGTGTATATCTTCCTCTCGAAGCCACCTTTTAAAATTTTTGAAAATCTATGGAGTCACCAAGGTAGATTGTAGCCTCGAAAAGTTTTCTGAGCTCCTGCTACCTTGAGAAGTTCAACCTCTTGATTTCGAGAATGAATAATCTTGAGTCTCCCGGCAGACGCACCAAAATGTTATCTCAAAATCAACCCCTGAAAGGCTACTGATCAGGTAGACCTTGAGTAATTGTTTCAAACGTACCTTTGGCTGAGGCTTAGCCTCCCCAACCTGAGAGGGCTCTCTCACAAGATTAAAGGTTTTGATAATGAATAAGATGGCTAACTCTTTGAAGAAAATGAATAAGTATAAATGGTGGAAACATAACTAGAGCATATCCATTGGGCTTATGGAGTCAAAATCATTTCAGTATAACAATGATATCAGCCTTACATAGAAGTCAGGGCATCCAGAATTCAACACATTTAGAACACACCAGAAAAATATAGGACAACACAGTTTATAAATGTATGAAGGAAATTAGAGCACAATCAGTGATTTCTAAGTAATCACACATTCATACCACTGCAAATACTAAGAAGAGGACAATACAAGACATTCTAAACATTGAATTCCTTCTGATTCCTGAGAAGCAAAGCGAAATACTATATTACTAAAACAGAGTCTTACACACAGCACAATATTCAAGTTTCTCTGAAATTTTCCAACCCTTTGTACATCAGCTTTTCTGCTATATATAGATCTCTTTACATAACTGAGATTCCTCCTCCAGCATGAGGGGAACTCGAATTCTTCCTATTATGACACCTATTGACACTTTAAACTAACTATTAAATGCAACTGACTGATAACTGGAAGTTCTAGAGACCCAAAACGATTAGGAGTATAACTCCACATCATGTTGGTAACAACATTTATTACAATCCAAACTCGTTCTCTGCCAAATGGCCTTCTTCAGTTTAGCTTTGGTGGAGGTTTGAAATTCCCTACTGGCCCTTGATGCCTCATCCCTTTACTGCTCCTGGAAACTAGGAAACTGCCCCTATTTTTTTGCTTTTGGTCTCCACAAGGATCTTCGAAACCAATTTTCCCTGTTGTTCTTCTTTAATTACACAAAAAAGTATTGGACTGCCATGTTTTTCATGCACTGTATACCTTCCCCGTAAACATGTTTGAAGACAAAACCTCTTTAATGCTGCTTGAAATATCCTGAACCATACTAGCTATGATCATTTTTATAACAAATAACATATGGTTCATATATATCTTTCCTCTGCTTGTTTTTCCCTTGCTGGATTCTTGCACTTTATAAATGATCCTTTTCAAAAATTCCCTTTCAAAAAGATTTCCCCTTTGTCACTCAAAATTGGTCAACCGAATTATAACATGCAGCTACTGCAGTTTCGTAGTGCGCTACGAAGCTGCTGTGCATTAGGCGTCACCTATAGCAGTTTCGTAGCGTGCTGCGAAACTACTGTGTAATTTCAAAGACACAGTTTTAATGCCAAAATTTGACTATCTTGAGCTTTCTTGTTCTTGAAATGTCTTTTTCATCTGCCCTAAAGCTATTCAAAACTAAATGCAGAGACACCATTCTTCAAGGAAAACTTCAAAAAAGTAAATCATCAAAATTTAGGACTTAGGCTTACTTGCTGTGTGATTTTCTTTAGCTAAGGAAGTCCTTCCCGCTGGCTTAGTTGTATCTTCAAATCCTCGATTTTCCTCTTCATAATTCTGATCCCAACTCTCAGTCGTGTATTAACTTCTCTGATGTATTTTGCTTCTTTTATTGCAGGGACTGACCAGGTGTAGTATTGAGCATGACAGTTGACCACCTCGAGTATTGAAATTGTTTTGTTTTCCCACAAAGCCGCCATTTTATTAAAATGAGCTTCCTTTATTGCATGTTTTCTTGAGGCTTTCTTTAGTCTAGCAATTTCAAGATTTGCTAACTTCAACTTCTTTTTCAACTCTTCAACACTATATTCCTCTTGATAGATAACTGCCTTACCTCTATGACTTTTATGCAGCTGAGATGATGTTTCTGATGAAGTCACAGGTCCTTCATGAGATTTTGTTACCTCCCCTATTTCACTGGCTTCTAGCAACATCTCTTGTATCTCTTTTGAATGCCTTGCCACAGGTCTTCTTGGCATAAAAACAAATTCAGAAACTTGATAATCAAATTTGAGCTTTTTAGAGGTTTTGGCCTTTCTGGTTTTACTTTTACCTATTTCTATCAAGTCTGCTCAGACCAGAGGAGACTCCTCAATGTCAATGGCTTGAAGCAAATCATTCAGACTTCCCTTTGAAATTGGGCTTGCCTCAGTAACCACTATCTTGCCTTTTTCTTTAGCTAACTGGCTCCTAGTTACTCTGCTCTGGATTGCTTCACCTATAGCTTGTTCATGTACACCCTCTTTGGTTTGAGTTTTCTCTTCCTGTGACTGTTGGGGTGTGTCTTGGATTACTAGTGGTCTTGTGGGTTCCTTTACCTGTTTCCTAGCCTTCAATTTCATGAATCTCCTCGATCTTGTTTCGGCACGATGACTAACTACTGGTGGAGAACTCTTCGTAGCCTGAGGACTGAGGCCAGTTTCATTCTTGAAGCCAGACATAAACATGAACACATACCATTCCCTATCTATTTTCTGGAGCTCATGCAAAATGATCAATTTGACTAAGCCGTGATGAAACAACGAGGTCTCACAGACTTCCTTCTTTAACTGAACCTTGTCACAAATTTTGCCTAGGCTACGAAACAAGTAGAAAGGCAAATCAAGGGATATATTTCCAGTGAAATGACACAGAAGCTTGAAGTGATAAGAATACACCTTATGATACCTTCCTTGGTAGGTGAAGTACCTCTGTATGTAGGTAAGTAAATTAACATATGAATCTTTGACAAAACTCCTAGGCACTAACTTGCCCAAGTTTGAATCAATGACCTCCGGTCTCAGAAATGTTGGCATTATGGCTAAAGTGTTGTCCTTGATGGCAACCCATTCAGGTGGTAGTTCACTATTCTTCAAGTCAGCAGCAGAAGTTGATGATCAACTCTCATTTTATTGAAAAATTATGAAGGACGCAGGAAGCCAGTTCAGAAAGTGCGTCCCCGCAGGTATACCATGCAGAACCCGCGTCCAGGGTCGCCGGCCAGCCGTTCAGGGGGTGCGTCTACCCAGTGCACACATTTCAAGGCAGAGAAAAGCACGTGGGGGTTTCTTGTGTGGTATCTAGTTGACGGTTTTATGTTTCTATGGTGTCGGCTCGTGGTATTGTTCCATGTTTTGGGGAGGAGCTTGCCTATATAAAGCAAAGGAGTTCATTTGGATTGTGTAAGTCTTGGGTTGAATATCTTATGAGGGCTAGATCTGGTCTAGATCTAAACAAGGTGAATCTACTGATGGACCGAGATCTCTTCGGCGCATGTTCAGATCTGTGGATCTGATTGTCTGGGTTACTTTTAAAGTCTTGAAATCATCTATGCCCGGAGGGACGCAGGTGCAGTAAGGGTTCAGGTGCGTCCGGGACGCAGGAGCGAAGAGTTTCAGGTGCGCCGGACGCAGGCGCAGAAGGGTTCAGGTGCGCCGGGACGCAGACAGTTCAGAAGACTCAGTGTGAGGGACGCAGGCTAGCAGTTTAGCAGGGTGCGTCCAGGGACTCAAGCAAGCAGTTGAGCAGGGTGAGTCCGGGACTCAGGCTAGTAGTTGAGCAGGGTGAGTCCGGACTCAGGCTAGCAGTTGAGCAGGGTGCTTCCTTCTCTTAAAATCTTTGTTTATCATTGTTGTATTCTGGGTTTGGTCCTATTATTGTTGATCTGGTTATTTCAGTTGATTGGGTGTTTCAGAAGGTTGTTTGAGCTTCAATGTTATTGTTGGGTCCAGTATGAAAATTGGATGAAATGTGGCCTTTCAGTTTATGGGTTGTGCTTCAGTGTATCCAGTATGAAAATTGATGAAACGTGGTACTTGAAGGAGAGAAGATTGTAGGCCAGCGCCTACGTACTAGTATCTAAGCTAGTACAAGTGCTAAAGGAAATCTTTGGAGCATTGTAGCAGGTAGTAGCCTGCGTACTAGTAAATGGATCGGCTAGTGCAAGAGCAAAGGGGGTTGTAACTCCCGTACTGGTATAAGGCTGCACCAGTACAAATATTGTAAAAGAATTTTTCTTATTAAGAAGAAGATTGAGATGACTTGCAGCAGGTGGTTTTCTCCCGCATTGGGTTTCCACCTTATATCATTGTGTTCATGTGTGTGCCTTATGTGTGATGATCTACTTTATGTTACTGCATCTGTTAACTGATAATATGGTTGATAATGCTCTAATGCACTCATTGAAGATCGATTAACTTAATCATAAGAAGTTGTGGTAGTAGGATATATGAATCTGATTATGGGAATGAAAAAGTCTTATTAATGTGATAATACTGATTCACCCCCCCTCTCAGTATTATTTCCAACAATTGGTATCAGAGCAGGTTCTTCATAGAAGCTTGATCGCTTGAAGGAGATCCGTGGAACAATGGGAAAGAAGCTTAAGAAGAAAGCTAATAAGAAAAAGAAGTCATCTTAGAAGAACTATGACAGTGGAAGAATCGATTGGGGATTAGGCATAAGTAGCTCTTCAGATTCAGAATCATTATCAGGTATGAATGTGTTATCCTCTGATGTTCCAACTATATTTCCTTGTGAAAGAGATGAAAGTGATAGCGAAACTACTGAATTTGCTCTTATGGGTGAACAAGAAAGATATCAAATAGAGGCAGAATTTAAAAGGCTGACAGACAAAATTAGAGATCAACAAGATCTATTGAACAAAAGGGAATGTGATTTCAAAGAAGAAGCAACCAAACTAAGGGCCCAACTAGAAGAAGGAAACAAGGTAAGAAAGCTACTCAAGGACAAGGAAGACCAATGTCAAAAATTGCAGCATGAAGTGACATCATTAAGAAAAGAAGTCAATGAAAGAAGCACAACCATCAAGAAACTCAAAGATAGATCCAGCTACTATGAAAATCTTGAAGCTACAATCCTCTCACTGAAAGGAGATCTTGAAGAGTCAAAGAAGCAGAATATAGAACAAGAAAACGAAGTCACCAGCTTAAAATCTCAACTAGAATGTGCCTTCCGAGTTCGTCAAATGCAGCAGGATCTGTATGAAGAACAAGAAAAAGAAATTCTCAAACTAAGGGAACAAATGGAAGGAGGAAGGAAAGCTGAAGAAGTTTTGAAAAATAAATCTCTTGAAAAGGAAGATCAGCTTCAGGTTGAGGTAGATATCTTGAAAGGTAAACTAGAGGAAAAGGATAAGCTTTTACGATTTCAAGATAGCTCTAAAGTATTGGATGATATTCTTAGTAGTCAAAGGTCCCCTGCTATAAAGACTAGTCTTGGTTTCCATGAATCTGTTGAAGGTGAATCTAGTTCACAAGGTGAGGCAAGAAACTCTAAAAGGAAATCTAAAGTGATCAACGAAGAAGTGAAAGATCAATCTCATCATCAACCAAGGAAAAAGATTCCTCAAAGAAAATCCTTTACTCCTCCTATGAATAATGTTGAATGTTATGTATGTCATAATCTTGGACATGTTGCAGCTAGATGTAGAAGAAGAAGAGTTCAAGACCATTATGCAGAAAGGTCATCTCAATCAAGGTACTTTTATGGATATTGCTTTGCCTGCAATATGTTTGGTCACAAAGCTACTGATTGTTGCAGGAGGAATATGAAACATGTAAGATGTTATGCATGTAACAAGCTTGGACATATAGCCAAGGAATGCAGGAACAAAGTTCGGGCACCATATCAAAAGGAGAAAATGTCATCATCACGCTTGAAGATATGGAGGAAAAAGGAAGTACAGTCAGAAAAGGATGGCACAGTACAATGTACAGACATACCAGAATCAGAGGAAGCTGAAAGTACAGGACGCAGTGCAGTAACAGGAGACCTGCGTGCGGACGCAGGCCAGACCAAGTCCCGGTGCGTCCAGGACGCAGTTCAGTAACTGAAAATCTGCGTGGGGACGCAGAGCGACTGAGGATCAGGTGCATCCCTGAAGCAAAAGGACGCGGCGCAATAGTAATTTTGGGTGCGTCCCTGAGTAAAAGTATGCGGCGCGATAGTGTTTTTGGGTGCGTCCCTGCAGCAACAGGACGCAGCGCAGCAGAAGATGAAGTGCGTACCTGTCTCAAAGCATTTATTGGCTGATTCTTCTTGATATGCATGATCAGATTTAGCAGATGGCACTGGTTCAGAGGGAGCATTTGTCCTAAATGCATTGTTGGCATTATGGTCCTTGGTGACAATGTTTATGATTCATCTTGCTATTATGAGTTGGTCACATGATCAGATGTATGGTTGATTCTCTAATGATGCTTGTATGAAGTCTTTATTATCCCTGGCACATATATGGATGAGGTTGGCTGATTTCGTGGATGATTACTCAAAGTCGCATTGTTGGAGACATGATGATGATGAGTTACTCATACGCATTTCATGATGATGTTAACATGAGCATGATGCATGAATTCTTTCTTGGCACAAATGGATGAGGATTGTTGGCTGGATACAGGGATGGTTATTCATACATATGTTGATTGATGCTGATGCTTTCATTTGATGGCTCTTGATTCATGTAGATCTGGATGGTTATGAGTTGATGTTGACAGATTCTATGGAGCAGATTATACAGTGCTGTTGTTTGTCATGATCTTTAGATGTTTGGAAGGTCGTAGCAAGACTCATGTTGTAATGGTCTATCTATTATAGTCATCTCTTCAGGTCATGTAACGGCCTATGTCCCCCACTATGCATGGGATGAAGATGTAATGTATTTGGTTCTCATATTTCTGATGTATTCCCACTTGGTTGGATGGATGATCCTTATTGTGATGGGTGATAGGAAGGTCATTTATGATATATATAGAGTCATGTTCTTCTTGTAGAACATATTTTTGTAGACCTTGCTTACATTCAGGGGGAGCTTGACCATGAACAATCACCATACAGCAGAGCAGGCATCTCAGCTGGTTCTCAGAAAGACCATTATCAGATTGGAGCACCATGACATATACAAAGGGGGAGCTCATTCAGAGACTTCAACAGATCTGGTTCATAGTCAAAGGGAGCATGTTCTTAGGGGGAGCATACCCCTTTGCCCTTGATGTCAAAGGGGGAGAGTGATCTGGTGTTGTTGCCATCAAGTCCAAAGGGGGAGATTGTTGGCATTATGATGCATGTGTTGTACTTGATGGCAACCCCCCTCATGGAAGACCATCTCACTTATATACATTCAGAAGAGATATCAGATGTAACATAATACATAGATGCAGGACAGCTCAAAGGAATCAAATGGCAAGTTCTTAGTAAGCTTTGCCATCAAGTCCAAAGGGGGAGATTGTTGGCACTATGGCTAAAGTGTTGTCCTTGATGGCAACCCATTCAGGTGGTAGTTCACTATTCTTCAAGTCAGCAGCAGAAGTTGATGATCAGCTCTCATTTTATTGAAAAATTATGAAGGACGCAGGAAGCCAGTTCAGAAAGTGCGTCCCCGCAGGTATACCATGCAGAACCCGCGTCCAGGGTCGCCGGCCAGCCGTTCAGGGGGTGCGTCTACCCAGTGCACACATTTCAAGGCAGAGAAAAGCACGTGGGGGTTTCTTGTGTGGTATCTAGCCGACGGTTTTATGTTTCTATGGTGTCGGCTCGTGGTATTGTTCCATGTTTTGGGGAGGAGCTTGCCTATATAAAGCAAAGGAGTTCATTTGGATTGTGTAAGTCTTGGGTTGAATATCTTATGAGGGCTAGATCTGGTCTAGATCTAAACAAGGTGAATCTACTGATGGACCGAGATCTCTTCGGCGCATGTTCAGATCTGTGGATCTGATTGTCTGGGTTACTTTTAAAGTCTTGAAATCATCTATGCCCGGAGGGACGCAGGTGCAGTAAGGGTTCAGGTGCGTCCAGGACGCAGGAGCGAAGAGTTTCAGGTGCGCCGGACGCAGGCGCAGAAGGGTTCAGGTGCGCCGGGACGCAGACAGTTCAGAAGACTCAGTGCGAGGGACGCAGGCTAGCAGTTTAGCAGGGTGCGTCCAGGGACTCAGGCAAGCAGTTGAGCAGGGTGAGTCCGGGACTCAGGCTAGCAGTTGAGCAGGGTGAGTCCGGACTCAGGCTAGCAGTTGAGCAGGGTGCTTCCTTCTCTTAAAATCTTTGTTTATCATTGTTGTATTCTGGGTTTGGTCCTATTATTGTTGATCTGGTTATTTCAGTTGATTGGGTGTTTCAGAAGGTTGTTTGAGCTTCAATGTTATTGTTGGGTCCAGTATGAAAATTGGATGAAATGTGGCCTTTCAGTTTATGGGTTGTGCTTCAGTGTATCCAGTATGAAAATTGATGAAACGTGGTACTTGAAGGAGAGAAGATTGTAGGCCGGCGCCTACGTACTAGTATCTAAGCTAGTACAAGAGCTAAAGGAAATCTTTGGAGCATTGTAGCAGGTAGTAGCCTGCGTACTAGTAAATGGATCGGCTAGTGCAAGAGCAAAGGGGGTTGTAACTCCCGTACTGGTATAAGGCTGCACCAGTACAAATATTGTAAAAGAATTTTTCTTATTAAGAAGAAGATTGAGATGACTTGCAGCAGGTGGTTTTCTCCCGCATTGGGTTTCCACCTTATATCATTGTGTTCATGTGTGTGCCTTATGTGTGATGATCTACTTTATGTTACTGCATCTGTTAACTGATAATATGGTTGATAATGCTCTAATGCACTCATTGAAGATCGATTAACTTAATCATAAGAAGTTGTGGTAGTAGGATATATGAATCTGATTATGGGAATGAAAAAGTCTTATTAATGTGATAATACTGATTCACCCCCCCTCTCAGTATTATTTCCAACAATTGGTATCAGAGCAGGTTCTTCATAGAAGCTTGATCGCTTGAAGGAGATCCGTGGAACAATGGGAAAGAAGCTTAAGAAGAAAGCTAATAAGAAAAAGAAGTCATCTTAGAAGAACTATGACAGTGGAAGAATCGATTGGGGATTAGGCATAAGTAGCTCTTCAGATTCAGAATCAGATTCAGAATCATTATCAGGTATGAATGTGTTATCCTCTGATGTTCCAGCTATATTTCCTTGTGAAAGAGATGAAAGTGATAGCGAAACTACTGAATTTGCTCTTATGGGTGAACAAGAAAGATATCAAATAGAGGCAGAATTTAAAAGGCTGACAGACAAAATTAGAGATCAACAAGATCTATTGAACAAAAGGAATGTGATTTCAAAGAAGAAGCAACCAAACTAAGGGCCCAACTAGAAGAAGGAAACAAGGTAAGAAAGCTACTCAAGGACAAGGAAGACCAATGTCAAAAATTGCAGCATGAAGTGACATCATTAAGAAAAGAAGTCAATGAAAGAAGCACAACCATCAAGAAACTCAAAGATAGATCCAGCTACTATGAAAATCTTGAAGCTACAATCCTCTCACTGAAAGGAGATCTTGAAGAGTCAAAGAAGCAGAATATAGAACAAGAAAACGAAGTCACCAGCTTAAAATCTCAACTAGAATGTGCCTTCCGAGTTCGTCAAATGCAGCAGGATCTGTATGAAGAACAAGAAAAAGAAATTCTCAAACTAAGGGAACAAATGGAAGGAGGAAGGAAAGCTGAAGAAGTTTTGAAAAATAAATCTCTTGAAAAGGAAGATCAGCTTCAGGTTGAGGTAGATATCTTGAAAGGTAAACTAGAGGAAAAGGATAAGCTTTTACGATTTCAAGATAGCTCTAAAGTATTGGATGATATTCTTAGTAGTCAAAGGTCCCCTGCTATAAAGACTGGTCTTGGTTTCCATGAATCTGTTGAAGGTGAATCTAGTTCACAAGGTGAGGCAAGAAACTCTAAAAGGAAATCTAAAGTGATCAACGAAGAAGTGAAAGATCAATCTCATCATCAACCAAGGAAAAAGATTCCTCAAAGAAAATCCTTTACTCCTCCTATGAATAATGTTGAATGTTATGTATGTCATAATCTTGGACATGTTGCAGCTAGATGTAGAAGAAGAAGAGTTCAAGACCATTATGCAGAAAGGTCATCTCAATCAAGGTACTTTTATGGATATTGCTTTGCCTGCAATATGTTTGGTCACAAAGCTACTGATTGTTGCAGGAGGAATATGAAACATGTAAGATGTTATGCATGTAACAAGCTTGGACATATAGCCAAGGAATGCAGGAACAAAGTTCGGGCACCATATCAAAAGGAGAAAATGTCATCATCACGCTTGAAGATATGGAGGAAAAAGGAAGTACAGTCAGAAAAGGATGGCACAGTACAATGTACAGACATACCAGAATCAGAGGAAGCTGAAAGTACAGGACGCAGTGCAGTAACAGGAGACCTGCGTGCGGACGCAGGCCAGACCAAGTCCCGGTGCGTCCAGGACGCAGTTCAGTAACTGAAAATCTGCGTGGGGACGCAGAGCGACTGAGGATCAGGTGCATCCCTGAAGCAAAAGGACGCGGCGCAATAGTAATTTTGGGTGCGTCCCTGAGTAAAAGTATGCGGCGCGATAGTGTTTTTGGGTGCGTCCCTGCAGCAACAGGACGCAGCGCAGCAGAAGATGAAGTGCGTACCTGTCTCAAAGCATTTATTGGCTGATTCTTCTTGATATGCATGATCAGATTTAGCAGATGGCACTGGTTCAGAGGGAGCATTTGTCCTAAATGCATTGTTGGCATTATGGTCCTTGGTGACAATGTTTATGATTCATCTTGCTATTATGAGTTGGTCACATGATCAGATGTATGGTTGATTCTCTAATGATGCTTGTATGAAGTCTTTATTATCCCTGGCACATATATGGATGAGGTTGGCTGATTTCGTGGATGATTACTCAAAGTCGCATTGTTGGAGACATGATGATGATGAGTTACTCATACGCATTTCATGATGATGTTAACATGAGCATGATGCATGAATTCTTTCTTGGCACAAATGGATGAGGATTGTTGGCTGGATACAGGGATGGTTATTCATACATATGTTGATTGATGCTGATGCTTTCATTTGATGGCTCTTGATTCATGTAGATCTGGATGGTTATGAGTTGATGTTGACAGATTCTATGGAGCAGATTATACAGTGCTGTTGTTTGTCATGATCTTTAGATGTTTGGAAGGTCGTAGCAAGACTCATGTTGTAATGGTCTATCTATTATAGTCATCTCTTCAGGTCATGTAACGGCCTATGTCCCCCACTATGCATGGGATGAAGATGTAATGTATTTGGTTCTCATATTTCTGATGTATTCCCACTTGGTTGGATGGATGATCCTTATTGTGATGGGTGATAGGAAGGTCATTTATGATATATATAGAGTCATGTTCTTCTTGTAGAACATATTTTTGTAGACCTTGCTTACATTCAGGGGGAGCTTGACCATGAACAATCACCATACAGCAGAGCAGGCATCTCAGCTGGTTCTCAGAAAGACCATTATCAGATTGGAGCACCATGACATATACAAAGGGGGAGCTCATTCAGAGACTTCAGCAGATCTGGTTCATAGTCAAAGGGAGCATGTTCTTAGGGGGAGCATACCCCTTTGTCCTTGATGTCAAAGGGGGAGAGTGATCTGGTGTTGTTGCCATCAAGTCCAAAGGGGGAGATTGTTGGCATTATGATGCATGTGTTGTACTTGATGGCAACCCCCCTCATAGAAGACCATCTCACTTATATACATTCAGAAGAGATATCAGATGTAACATAATACATAGATGCAGGACAGCTCAAAGGAATCAAATGGCAAGTTCTTAGTAAGCTTTGCCATCAAGTCCAAAGGGGGAGATTGTTGGCACTATGGCTAAAGTGTTGTCCTTGATGGCAACCCATTCAGGTGGTAGTTCACTATTCTTCAAGTCAGCAGCAGAAGTTGATGATCAGCTCTCATTTTATTGAAAAATTATGAAGGACGCAGGAAGCCAGTTCAGAAAGTGCGTCCCCGCAGGTATACCATGCAGAACCCGCGTCCAGGGTCACCGGCCAGCCGTTCAGGGGGTGCGTCTACCCAGTGCACACATTTCAAGGCAGAGAAAAGCACGTGGGGGTTTCTTGTGTGGTATCTAGCCGACGGTTTTATGTTTCTATGGTGTCGGCTCGTGGTATTGTTCCATGTTTTGGGGAGGAGCTTGCCTATATAAAGCAAAGGAGTTCATTTGGATTGTGTAAGTCTTGGGTTGAATATCTTATGAGGGCTAGATCTGGTCTAGATCTAAACAAGGTGAATCTACTGATGGACCGAGATCTCTTCGGCGCATGTTCAGATCTGTGGATCTGATTGTCTGGGTTACTTTTAAAGTCTTGAAATCATCTATGCCCGGAGGGACGCAGGTGCAGTAAGGGTTCAGGTGCGTCCGGGACGCAGGAGCGAAGAGTTTCAGGTGCGCCGGACGCAGGCGCAGAAGGGTTCAGGTGCGCCGGGACGCAGACAGTTCAGAAGACTCAGTGCGAGGGACGCAGGCTAGCAGTTTAGCAGGGTGCGTCTAGGGACTCAAGCAAGCAGTTGAGCAGGGTGAGTCCGGGACTCAGGCTAGCAGTTGAGCAGGGTGAGTCCGGACTCAGGCTAGCAGTTGAGCAGGGTGCTTCCTTCTCTTAAAATCTTTGTTTATCATTGTTGTATTCTGGGTTTGGTCCTATTATTGTTGATCTGGTTATTTCAGTTGATTGGGTGTTTCAGAAGGTTGTTTGAGCTTCAATGTTATTGTTGGGTCCAGTATGAAAATTGGATGAAATGTGGCCTTTCAGTTTATGGGTTGTGCTTCAGTGTATCCAGTATGAAAATTGATGAAACGTGGTACTTGAAGGAGAGAAGATTGTAGGCCGGCGCCTACGTACTAGTATCTAAGCTAGTACAAGAGCTAAAGGAAATCTTTGGAGCATTGTAGCAGGTAGTAGCCTGCGTACTAGTAAATGGATCGGCTAGTGCAAGAGCAAAGGGGGTTGTAACTCCCGTACTGGTATAAGGCTGCACCAGTACAAATATTGTAAAAGAATTTTTCTTATTAAGAAGAAGATTGAGATGACTTGCAGCAGGTGGTTTTCTCCCGCATTGGGTTTCCACCTTATATCATTGTGTTCATGTGTGTGCCTTATGTGTGATGATCTACTTTATGTTACTGCATCTGTTAACTGATAATATGGTTGATAATGCTCTAATGCACTCATTGAAGATCGATTAACTTAATCATAAGAAGTTGTGGTAGTAGGATATATGAATCTGATTATGGGAATGAAAAAGTCTTATTAATGTGATAATACTGATTCACCCCCCCTCTCAGTATTATTTCCAACAATTGGTATCAGAGCAGGTTCTTCATAGAAGCTTGATCGCTTGAAGGAGATCCGTGGAACAATGGGAAAGAAGCTTAAGAAGAAAGCTAATAAGAAAAAGAAGTCATCTTAGAAGAACTATGACAGTGGAAGAATCGATTGGGGATTAGGCATAAGTAGCTCTTCAGATTCAGAATCAGATTCAGAATCATTATCAGGTATGAATGTGTTATCCTCTGATGTTCCAGCTATATTTCCTTGTGAAAGAGATGAAAGTGATAGCGAAACTACTGAATTTGCTCTTATGGGTGAACAAGAAAGATATCAAATAGAGGCAGAATTTAAAAGGCTGACAGACAAAATTAGAGATCAACAAGATCTATTGAACAAAAGGGAATGTGATTTCAAAGAAGAAGCAACCAAACTAAGGGCCCAACTAGAAGAAGGAAACAAGGTAAGAAAGCTACTCAAGGACAAGGAAGACCAATGTCAAAAATTGCAGCATGAAGTGACATCATTAAGAAAAGAAGTCAATGAAAGAAGCACAACCATCAAGAAACTCAAAGATAGATCCAGCTACTATGAAAATCTTGAAGCTACAATCCTCTCACTGAAAGGAGATCTTGAAGAGTCAAAGAAGCAGAATATAGAACAAGAAAACGAAGTCACCAGCTTAAAATCTCAACTAGAATGTGCCTTCCGAGTTCGTCAAATGCAGCAGGATCTGTATGAAGAACAAGAAAAAGAAATTCTCAAACTAAGGGAACAAATGGAAGGAGGAAGGAAAGCTGAAGAAGTTTTGAAAAATAAATCTCTTGAAAAGGAAGATCAGCTTCAGGTTGAGGTAGATATCTTGAAAGGTAAACTAGAGGAAAAGGATAAGCTTTTACGATTTCAAGATAGCTCTAAAGTATTGGATGATATTCTTAGTAGTCAAAGGTCCCCTGCTATAAAGACTGGTCTTGGTTTCCATGAATCTGTTGAAGGTGAATCTAGTTCACAAGGTGAGGCAAGAAACTCTAAAAGGAAATCTAAAGTGATCAACGAAGAAGTGAAAGATCAATCTCATCATCAACCAAGGAAAAAGATTCCTCAAAGAAAATCCTTTACTCCTCCTATGAATAATGTTGAATGTTATGTATGTCATAATCTTGGACATGTTGCAGCTAGATGTAGAAGAAGAAGAGTTCAAGACCATTATGCAGAAAGGTCATCTCAATCAAGGTACTTTTATGGATATTGCTTTGCCTGCAATATGTTTGGTCACAAAGCTACTGATTGTTGCAGGAGGAATATGAAACATGTAAGATGTTATGCATGTAACAAGCTTGGACATATAGCCAAGGAATGCAGGAACAAAGTTCGGGCACCATATCAAAAGGAGAAAATGTCATCATCACGCTTGAAGATATGGAGGAAAAAGGAAGTACAGTCAGAAAAGGATGGCACAGTACAATGTACAGACATACCAGAATCAGAGGAAGCTGAAAGTACAGGACGCAGTGCAGTAACAGGAGACCTGCGTGCGGACGCAGGCCAGACCAAGTCCCGGTGCGTCCAGGACGCAGTTCAGTAACTGAAAATCTGCGTGGGGACGCAGAGCGACTGAGGATCAGGTGCATCCCTGAAGCAAAAGGACGCGGCGCAATAGTAATTTTGGGTGCGTCCCTGAGTAAAAGTATGCGGCGCGATAGTGTTTTTGGGTGCGTCCCTGCAGCAACAGGACGCAGCGCAGCAGAAGATGAAGTGCGTACCTGTCTCAAAGCATTTATTGGCTGATTCTTCTTGATATGCATGATCAGATTTAGCAGATGGCACTGGTTCAGAGGGAGCATTTGTCCTAAATGCATTGTTGGCATTATGGTCCTTGGTGACAATGTTTATGATTCATCTTGCTATTATGAGTTGGTCACATGATCAGATGTATGGTTGATTCTCTAATGATGCTTGTATGAAGTCTTTATTATCCCTGGCACATATATGGATGAGGTTGGCTGATTTCGTGGATGATTACTCAAAGTCGCATTGTTGGAGACATGATGATGATGAGTTACTCATACGCATTTCATGATGATGTTAACATGAGCATGATGCATGAATTCTTTCTTGGCACAAATGGATGAGGATTGTTGGCTGGATACAGGGATGGTTATTCATACATATGTTGATTGATGCTGATGCTTTCATTTGATGGCTCTTGATTCATGTAGATCTGGATGGTTATGAGTTGATGTTGACAGATTCTATGGAGCAGATTATACAGTGCTGTTGTTTGTCATGATCTTTAGATGTTTGGAAGGTCGTAGCAAGACTCATGTTGTAATGGTCTATCTATTATAGTCATCTCTTCAGGTCATGTAACGGCCTATGTCCCCCACTATGCATGGGATGAAGATGTAATGTATTTGGTTCTCATATTTCTGATGTATTCCCACTTGGTTGGATGGATGATCCTTATTGTGATGGGTGATAGGAAGGTCATTTATGATATATCTAGAGTCATGTTCTTCTTGTAGAACATATTTTTGTAGACCTTGCTTACATTCAGGGGGAGCTTGACCATGAACAATCACCATACAGCAGAGCAGGCATCTCAGCTGGTTCTCAGAAAGACCATTATCAGATTGGAGCACCATGACATATACAAAGGGGGAGCTCATTCAGAGACTTCAGCAGATCTGGTTCATAGTCAAAGGGAGCATGTTCTTAGGGGGAGCATACCCCTTTGTCCTTGATGTCAAAGGGGAGAGTGATCTGGTGTTGTTGCCATCAAGTCCAAAGGGGGAGATTGTTGGCATTATGATGCATGTGTTGTACTTGATGGCAACCCCCCTCATAGAAGACCATCTCACTTATATACATTCAGAAGAGATATCAGATGTAACATAATACATAGATGCAGGACAGCTCAAAGGAATCAAATGGCAAGTTCTTAGTAAGCTTTGCCATCAAGTCCAAAGGGGGAGATTGTTGGCATTATGGCTAAAGTGTTGTCCTTGATGGCAACCCATTCAGGTGGTAGTTCACTATTCTTCAAGTCAGCAGCAGAAGTTGATGATCAGCTCTCATTTTATTGAAAAATTATGAAGGACGCAGGAAGCCAGTTCAGAAAGTGCGTCCCCGCAGGTATACCATGCAGAACCCGCGTCCAGGGACACCGGCCAGCCGTTCAGGAGGTGCGTCTACCCAGTGCACACATTTCAAGGCAGAGAAAAGCACGTGGGGGTTTCTTGTGTGGTATCTAGCCGACGGTTTTATGTTTCTATGGTGTCGGCTCGTGGTATTGTTCCATGTTTTGGGGAGGAGCTTGCCTATATAAAGCAAAGGAGTTCATTTGGATTGTGCAAGTCTTGGGTTGA